>JAHTLZ010000016.1:16637973-16662061 GCA_023846285.1 Phrynocephalus versicolor | reverse complement strand
ATACTCAGTACTCAGGAGTGGCTTGCCATTCCTATCTTATGCAGGCACCCTTGGCCTATGAAGACTGCCCAAGGCTATTCAAGCCACCCCTCTCCCAGGAGGCACAGTGGGAAATTGAACTCACAACCTCTAGCGCCATAGACAGATATCTATTCTACTGAGCCAGCAGTTCATTTCTAGAGTGTACATATTGTGAAAATGAATCTCTCTCATGCTGTTTGATTCACACAATTTGGGCTGGACCCGAAAACTAAGGTCTGACCACCACTTTGAAACCACTTGGTAACCCTTTGCAGCTTTATGTAAATCCACAATTCTTGATTATAGATCCTCCGAAAGCTCTTTTTGGCGAGGCCACATTAAATTTGTCAATACACTTGACTTTGATCAGATCGCATTGTAGGACTCATGAATGCAGAACACCATGAAATTCCAAAAGTTTAACATACTTTCTCTTGCCACTGTACATAAAACAATGATAAAAAGTCCCATTGCCCCCTCCCCACAGGTCATTGGTGGTATGCACTGTGCAGTCTGAATCATTTAGGTACACCAAGACCTACTCTTTAGCAATGTAAATTGGGTTTTCATCATCCATCATTTGGAGATGCAGATCATTCAACTGCAATCCCATGGACATCTACATTAAACCAAATCCCATTAAGTTATGTAACCCTTACTTCTGAATAGACATCCACAGAACTGCATTGCAAATAATTTTTTTAAAAGAAA
This sequence comes from Phrynocephalus versicolor, assembly GCA_023846285.1. Classification (NCBI taxonomy): domain Eukaryota; kingdom Metazoa; phylum Chordata; class Lepidosauria; order Squamata; family Agamidae; genus Phrynocephalus; species Phrynocephalus versicolor. The sequence continues at coordinate 16,661,329 of JAHTLZ010000016.1, read as the reverse complement.
GATCATGTGTAACTGGAAGATATAGTCATTCCTCTGTGATCTGTTTTTTTTTAATTAGAATGCCAAATTTTCATTTAGTAATGGTCTGGCAGAAATTCTAATCTGTGTTTAAACAGAACTCTCTGAAATTAAGTTCCCATTAACTGCAGTGTCAAAATTGCTGTCTCTTGATACAGTATTTGCATTTGGTGCTAACCAACGAGAAGAATGGGTTGGCACCTAAAATAATCTGTTCTGTGAGACACATCACACAGTTTAAGTGTCTGCAGTGATGCTTGAGTCACATCCTTACATGTCTCTTCCTCTTAAACTTATTCTGATATTAAAGAAGATGTCTTGTGTGTACCCATAAGAATTTTATTTTGAATCAAATGAGGAGTCTATGTTTCTCCTTAACACTATATTTAAGAGAAGGTAGATTCTAGTAGGTGAACATATACAGGATAAGTTTGTCTGATGCCATCTGTATTTGGATGTGTGTATGCTCATAACAATGGTCTGGATTCCTTGGTGGTGGTTTTATTTTAGCAGGAAGCACTTCCACTTGTCAAAGATAGGCAACCCAACATTTTGCTTATTCACCTGCTAAACACTGTTTCTGAGACTTCTCAGACCCACCTGGATAGAATAAGACTGTTGTAGGCAGTGAGATCACTGAAAAAGTGTCTCAACTTGCATGCTCTGTAGCACATTTTCCACTAAGACCTCATTGGATACAGTCTACTGTTAATAAACACTGCACTTATAAGTATAGGCTCACAACTTACAAACAATTACCACATTTTCTGCCCTATAAGATGCACCTAGCCACAAGGTGCATCTAATTTTTAGAGGAGCAAAACAAGGAAAAATGATTAGCCTAAGTTTTCATGGCAGTGGAATTCTGGCTGCAAAAGAGGAGGGCAAAGGCTCCGTGGAGGAGACCTCCTTGAAAATGAGGTGCTTTTTTATTGGAGAATCCCAGCTCCAAAGGGGGAGAGTTGTAAATGAGGTGATTGGGATTGTGGAATCCAGGCTGCAAAAGGGGAGGCTTGCAAATGAGGTAATTGGGACTGTGGAATCCAAGCTACAAAAGGGGAGAGCAGAAGCTCCATGGAGAAGACCTCTTTGCAAACAAGGTGATTTTTGACTGGGGAATCTTGGCTGCAGAAGGGGAGGGGTGGGGAGAGGCTCCCTGGAGAAAGCCTTTTGGCAAACTAGGTGATTAGAACTGCAGAATCCCGGCTGCAGAAGGGGACGGGAGAGGCTCTGTACAGGTAACTTCTCTCTAAATGAAAATCTGTGATATATATGTTGGGGGGGGGACGACTACCGTATTCGCTCTAGAAGATGCACAGATATTTCCCCTTACTTCTAAGGGGGGAGTGCATCATATAAAGAAAAAATACAGTAGTTATAGTAATCCCCCACCTATCACAGGGGTTAGGGACCTGACACGCGATAATTGTAAATCAGCAATATGCAGATGCTGGGTTGGGTTGGGACTGAAGGTCTCTCTGGGGCCTCCTACACTTACCAGAGGCCTGGCACTGCCCCGAATGGGCCTCCAACAGGTTTCCCAAATCTGTCAGATGCCCCAGAAGTGGTTCCCAGTGGCAGGATGTTGAAGAGACAAGTATTTGTGTACCTGTCAGTAGCAAGACTTTTCCCAGCCTATAGTGGCAAAAAATGGATTCTGCCATACTGATTTGGAAACAAGAATCCATTTATTTGAGCACCAGTTAAGAAATCCAGTGGATATCAGCTTTCCCCTGAGATATTTCAGAATAACTGAAGACAAGTATAAAAGAAGAACCTGATGAAAATCTAGGCAATAAGTGAAGTGATGGCTGTGGTGGAAGATGGAATAACTCATAGTATGCTCAATTAACACCTCAAAGGAATGACATTTCTGAAAAGATGCAACCCACATCAATGGTCATGGGCATATTGTATAATGGCATTTATTTTTCTCAAGGCCCCATGAAAGTATGCTGAGAAAAAGCAAGAGTCACTCAAAGTGTGCCAGGACTCCAAGGTATCATTTCCATGATAGAGGATCCAGAGTAGATCACACTGTTCTTTATGGGTTGTTGAAGTACATGCCACAGAACAGAAACAAGAGGATGAAAATCCCAAAGAAAATAGTATGTAGGATGTTAATTCACTGACATCAGTTAAGGTGAGGAATGTCTTCAATAATAAGATTCTTGCACATCTTAACAGTCCTGCCACCTGCCTAGAGCCCTGAAGGCTTTCCTTCTCTCACAGAAGCTGCCAGGTTCCCTCACTAGCTTCTCATGTTGAGTAGCTACAAGATTACATGGGGTAACTTCAAGTATTTATGTCTGCTTGCATAATCAGTTGTGAAAGCTCACCAAAAAGCACTCTGATGCAGAACTGGAAGGGCTTGTTAATCTGTCAAGCTCTAAGTCACAGTTTCCTGCTGCCACACCAGCTTCCAGCTTCCAACAGGCTCTGCTTTATCTCCTTGTGGAATAGAGGAGATTTTCAGTCAGATGGGCCAGAAAACAACTCCATACTTCTGACTGATCCTTTTGGAAGCTGCTGCAAACTATACTGTGTGTCCAGAAGCATGATATGGAAATCAGCATGCAGTAGGCCATAAAAGCCAAAGTTTTGAGGAACTTATCTTTGCAGGATACAGGGGCAGGTCTTGAGATACAGCAAACTGGCCAGAAATTTTCCAGGTCTTAAGCAAAGGGAGCTCCATCCTTTAGTTTTGCTTGTCTGGCAAAAGGCAGCAGCTATGCAATAAGATAATAAATCATCCTGAAAGGTTTAGATGGATAAAGGACAATGGCCAGACCTGCTGCTCAGTCTAGTGAGTGACAGCTAAAGTAGATCAGTGGGGGTTGTTAAGCAACAGGATTTTAGCCTCTGAGACACAGGCGGTTACTTCACGTCCTTCTTTGTTCCATGACTAGTTTTGTACCATGATAGCATTGGCCGCGATCATGTGATTTTGTCCCTTTTCAGTGTTCCCATGGTCATGATAACTTGTCTCATGACAAGTGTTACCTCATGGTCTCATACCATGACAAACACTGAATTTGTCTAGCTTCCTTTTCCCCTTTTTTTTTGGGGGGGGGGGTTAAAAATTCTTTGTCAATATTTCACTTCTGAAAAGTCAAAATTAAAAAAGGGACACAGTTTTCTGAGAGAAATGAATGTTTTGTTGCATGATAGTCATTACCACACAGTGTCTTGTCTCAGAACAGAAAGCGGGAACAAAGAGTGACAAGGGAAAACCCTCGTGCTTAGCACCCATTCTGGGGGCAAGGTTGAGACAAAATTCAGTAGTTGCGTGACAGACATGAAGTAACATTTTTTTTGTACCGCTCCTAAGCGCAACACTAACAGAGACAAAATGGATGTGAAGTAACTGCCATAGTGGAAGATCTCAAAGGGAAATAAGAGGCAACAAGTGATGCCATGACAAACTTAGATGGGGAGCAAGCAATGGATACAGAAAGTGCAAACAAGCATACAGTATAGCCTTTCTCATGTACTAAAAAAGAGGAACAAAAAGGTAATAGTCTCTGGATAGAAACATTTCAGAATACTGAATAGAAACTGAAAGTAGAACAGGAGAATAAAAGAAGGCAGTAGAAGGATGTCATCTCAACGCCCAGACACTCATGAAACATGGGAATTACAGAAAAGATCTGCACACCTGAAAAGATGTGGGTGAATTTTCACAATACAACCCATGATTTACAGGAATCCAAACAGAAAGTTGGCGTACTGTTTTTTTTTTTTTTTTTTGCTGCTTTCCCAGAGGCAACCACAGCTAGAGAAAAATATCTGGAAATTTGCTTCAGGTTTGGCTTATTGTATTATTTGTGCCACCCCCTGCACCCACGTCCAACCAGACAAAAAAGTGGAGAACAAACCATGGATTCTTTCTCGGGTTTGTGGAAAGGGAACAGATCGGCAAAAGTAAGCTGCCTTCTGCTCGGTGACATTGGAACATCCACAGAAAACTAAAATTAAAACTAGGTTTATCTGCAAGCACTGCCACTTGGGGTGATAAAGCTGCAAGCCGCAGCCTGCTGCTTGAACACAAGAAAAAAGTGTTCTTGGCTGGTCGTCTCATAGAGGCTCACCCTATGTGTCATGTTCCAGTTAATTTCCTTTTTCTTTAGAAAGAAAGCGGTGCCTCTGATGCATTTTTTTCATTTCCTGTATATAGCTATGCACCCATGTGTTCATGTTCAAATGGGAAGGGGGAAACAAACCGTTCCAGATTTTACAGATGGGCACTTGTGGTTTTATCATTGTTCATGTCAGTGAATATTGGGATGGTTTGTTGATTTGTTTGTTTTTTCCATCTTTACTGTCCAGCTGGGTAGAACTACCTATCTTCTTATACTCCCACCTGTAGAATTGTGTTCTTACCACTAGAGCAGTGATGGCGAACCTGGGGTTCAATCCCAGGTAGCAGGCTCATGGTTGACTCAGCCTTCCATCCTTCTGAGGTTGGTAAAATGAGTACCCAGCTTGCTGGGGGGGGGGGGGCAATGTGTAGCCTACATACTGTAATTAAACTGTAAACTGCCCAGGGACTACTTGAAGTGGTATGGGGTGGTGTATAAGCAGAACACAATGCTTTTGCTTTGCTGTAGAGACCGAGTGCCCAAACTGCAATTCAAAACCCACAAATTTTTCGCAGAGTGCCAATACAGCAATATAACCTGAATTCAGATGGCTGTGAAGGGGCGATGTTCGGTGCCCACAGAAAGGGCTCAGTGTGCCACCTTTGGCACCTGTGCCATAGGTTCACCAATACTGCACTAAAGTGTCTTCATAGGTGGCAGGTGTCAAGTTCAATTTATTGTCGGAGTTGGAGGAAGAAAAGGAAACACACCTGAACTTGTAAAAATGTAACAAGAAACCACCTACTATCTATTTTGCTCTTGTTTGCTCTGATACTTGCTGTTTGTAAAATGACTTTCCCCTTAAGACCAATGTGTTACTGGCTAATCTGTTGCCAGATTTCACTATTTGTGCTTTGCAGCCAATTAGGCACCAAGTCAGAATTTCCTGCCACTGTAAAATTGCAAATCAAGCCCCCGAGTTTTGGCCCATCTTTATTCATCATATTTTATTCCTTCAGTCAACATTATTACTGGTTAATAGGTGCACCTGTAAATCAAGCCACATTGTATACTTGATGTGCTATGTTAAATGAATCTTTTCTAGGGCAGCAAGTCTATTTTTTTCTAATGAAGAAGAATACCTCATCTTTCCCAATTTTCCTATCAGACACATCCACATCATCTTGAAGCCGCAGCCATACCCAGCTGCATCTATGCTCCGCTTCAATTACACAAAATTATCCAACCTACTCTTGGGTCCTTTACATTTCCTTTTGCTATATGAGGCGCCCGCGTGGCATCGCGCATGAAATGCATGATTACGGACTATTCAGCCAAAGCCTGTTTTAAGTAAACAGTAAATTAAATATTGTCAGGCCTCCTTCGAGCTTGCGTTTATGAAAAGAACCTCTAGAAAACGTGCCATGAAAAGTGAATCTTTAAGAAAGGAAGTTGCAGAAAGAGTAATGGGTCATGCCCCCCCCCATTTCTTTTTGGCACTTCACCCAATTTATATTTCTGGTGTCATCACACTTTCATGCCATTACTATATTTTTGGGGGAGGAAAAAAAATCTCAGGAGCAAGCTACTTCCGCTTTAAATGTAAATAGTCTTGTAGAGAACTGCATGTTTAAAATAGGTACTTAAAATATAGAAATTACTTATTTTTTAGTGCTAGATGAGAAATGGAGTGCCACAAAATACAAAAATAGCAGAGCATGGCTGTTTATTAAGCGCTAGCATGCTTTGGAGGCTTGCGGGGTGGTGGTGGTGGAATCTCTTTCTATTGTTAACTCCTTGTTAGCAGAAACTGGATTTTCTTTAAAAAGGTAACTTTACTGAGCCTTTAAGGGCTTCAGTCCACAAAGGAAGATAACTCTCTTGCGCCTTTAATTGTTTTATTGAATCAGAGTTTGGAAAAAAATGCTTTTTTGACTACCCTAATTCAGCCAACCAGATCAGTGATTTCACTTCTTGTAAATACGGCATTGTTTCTATGTAATTCTACCTTCTATTGCCGTCTCCAGATGTTTTGGAGTACAACTCCTGGAAGTGGCTTGGAACTTTTTGGAATACAACTCCTGGAAGTGGCTTGGAACTTTTTAGAGTTGCAATCCAGTGCATCTGGGGGGCAGGGCAACAAGTGGCAGAAGGCTGATGGAACTGATGGATGAACTCTGAGCTGTCAAGGACCTTCACCTTCTGAACTACATGACAGGGGGAAATTGCATGGGCGGGGGAATAGACCAGCAACTGAAAACTGCTGGTACACGTATTATATATATATATATATAGAGAGAGAGAGAGAGACATAGTAAATGCACAAGTGTATGGATTCAGTTCAGTCCCTAGGTTCTTCATCTTGGCTGTACCATAAGATATATACTACTAAACTTGTATGTCCCACACAATAGTCCAAGCACTGCTACATCCCATAAAAATGAAAAACAATTACAACAATCCAAGTTGACAATAATCCATGACTACTTTTAATCTCCTGTAGCACTTCCTATAATCCCCAGGCTATTATAAAGTTCCACGCCAATACCCTGTCTCAAATGCATTGCCCCATTTTTAAAAGCAATGCTTCTATCAGCATCCTAAATGCACATTTTCCCCACCTGTACAGTTTGTGCCCTTCACATAAACACTTTTCTGAATACCTAGCCATGTTTGTCTGCAGTCCTTTGCAGAAAAACCAACAAAGGGATTATTGAAAATGAATACGTTCATTCGACGTGAGCTTTTATGGACTGCAGCCCACTTCTTCAGATGTACGTGGTAACTCTTTGGGAATAAGACTTCTCAAGAGTAAACTGGAACAGTAAACAACACCGTCTGAGCCATTCCCATGTGGACATGACTGATTACTGCTGTTAGCCATGTGTTCTTCCTCTGGGGCATACCTGATTTTGTGGTTGTTTTTGTTGTGATGTGACATTGAGTTAGTGCTCAGGAATGGTTGCCAATGTGGGAGGAGAACCCACACATAGCATTTCTGGTGGACTTCCTTCCCTTCCTTCTAGGATGAGAGGCAGCACTCATCCTAGAATGGCGGTAGTAGGTCTATGAACTTTGTGTGTGTGTGTGTGTTGTGTCATTAGAGTCGTGACTGACTCTTCGTGACCCCATGTCGATGGAGTTTTCTTGGCAGGAATATAGGAGTGGTTTGACAGTTCTTACTCCAGGCGCCTACAGCACCTGGTATTCCCTGGTGTTTTCCCATCCAAGTACTAACCAGGCCGACCAGAGGATGTGCTTAGGGGATCTAGGCAGCTTTCTGGCTAAACTAGGTTGCTTTAATTCATTTTAATAGACCTTTAGTTTTGAAGGTCTTCCCTTGTAAAGGCTGATTTGTGATCTGTCATATCAAGTAATCAGAGGTGAGGGTTGCATAGAATTTCTGTAGTTAATTTCTTCTGCTTTGAATGTGTAATTATCAATGAGAACTTAATTATTATCAAAACAAATGCAGCAATTTTTCAGAATGCCAATAGGCTATAGTGAAAGAGTAATTTTGGCTGTAGCTGTTGAGCCCAAGTAGATGTAATGAAGCTTGACAATTCCAGTAGGAAGGGGAAAGAAACGTTCATCAAATTAGTAGTATTATTAACTTTGGGTTGATAGACATTAATCTGTGCTGCACGTATTTATATATATAAAAGGCTGCATCCTAGGCTGGATAGTTGCTAACTCAAGATCAAAATCTAGCAGAAGCAGGGAGAAACATTACACCCTCTCTTGTACAGTTCCCCACCCCCACCTCAAACCCTGCTTGGAAGGGGTAGAAACCAACAGTAACTCATTTAAGATAGCTCTGTGAAGACTCCAGAGGGAAGAGGATGGACGGACAGCATGAAACCATCTTGGACTCATGCCAAATAATGTAATTACAATATTTGAAATAAATGAGGAAAAGACTAACCCTCTGTGGTAGCACCAACACACATGGTATTTCACCGGAAGCTGCTGCTCCAGATATGGCGGTTGGTCAAAAGACCTAAAAGATTTGGATGTCATCACCGCTTTAGAACTGCAGAGCTGGAGGGATCCTATGGAACCCAGCTTCTGTTATGGAGGGACAATGGGGGAAATCTAAATCCCAGCCTCTGGCTCCGCACCCCCTGCCATCCAACCATTTTGAGTTGTGTTCGCTGTGACAACACAGATGATGCACTTTGCTCAACTCGTGGAAATATTATGAGCTCGTTTCTGTAATATCAATATCCCTTTCCCCCTCCTTCACTATTGCAAACAAATGTGTCTGTTGGGTAAATGGCAGTGGTTTTCTGAATAAAAGTCGCAAGCAATTTACTATGTATGCATTATGTTTAAAATGTGTCTTTACCATTTGATACTTGTATAAATATAAGTACATGATTTTCCCTTGCAGAGCTTTAAGCTGAATGTAGACAGCCACTGTGCTTTGAAGGAAGCTGTTGTAGAAGAAGGACGGCAACTTCTTGATCTTATAGTATCTCACAAATCAGGTAAATCCCCCTGAAATATTGCAAGTCTTTATGTCTCCAGACTATTAAAAATAAAGAAGCATTGCTGTAAATTACTGCATATATTCACTTCCTTATGTATTATTAATATTTACATTATCAGTTTGACCTTCAAGATTTATAAATGTTTCATATACTGCATACAATGCTGCGATACTTAGAAAATGAAATACTGCCTGCAAATAGTCTGTTCATTTTATTTTGGTCTTGCTGCTCAGCTGAGTTTCAATTGAAATTACATCATTGAAAACTTCACGCTGACATGTTCTTTGATGTAGGTGCTATGGAAATAACATTAAGATGATAAATTAGGATTTCATATCTATACACACATATATTTTTACATAGCCAGCATGAGTAATTGCGCTGGTAAAGGCTCCTTTGCCATTTAAGCTAATTCTTGCAGCAATTTTCAACTATTTATTAGGAAAGGTTTTAAAATTAGGAGTAGTTTTCCCCCCTTTAGTTATGCTTGTCCTTTTCAGTATAAGTCTTAGGTCAGGATGAATAATAACTTTTGTCATCTTTTTTTAAAAAAAAATCTTATCCTGATTAATTTTATAGTACAGTTTTAATCATCACACTGTATATTTCTAGAAATAGCAGCTTCTATTTTAGCTTAGCTAGACTTTAAAAAATGTCTGGGTATATATTTTGTTTTAGTGTCATTGCGATTAAAGATCTTACATCTGTTACTAGAGATGGGCACGAAACAGAAATATAGCGTTTCCTTTCCTTTCGTTTCTTTGGTAATTTTGCTTTGTTTTATTTGTAACAAATTTTGCTTTGTTTTATTTGTAACAAATTTTAAAACACTGTGCTCCCCTGGGTCCTAGAGGCATCAAAGGGTGTCCTGGTAGTTAATTCAAAGAGTGTACAGCATGCACCACCAATGTAGGGGTTAATTGAACCAGCTAACCCCCATTATTGGTGGTGTGCACCATACACACTCTTACAATTAAATACTGGGACTACCTTTGGAGCTTAATAACTCAGCCCCCTGAATCCCAAACCTCTCCATATTTTTTTTTTTGGGGGGGGGTAAGAGCTTGAGGAAGCTACCATGCCATTTCCATGCTGAAACATGGCTCTGATCCTTATTTTTGAATACATAATGATTTGTTATGCTTATGTATTTGAGCTGCCTAGATGCCCTAAGCACATCCGATCTCGCTTGATTTCGGAAGCCAAGCAGGGTCGGCCCTGGTTAGTACTTGGATGGGAGACCACCAGGGAATACCAGATGCTGTAGGTGCCTGGAGAAGGAACTGGCAAGCCACTCCAGTATTCCTGCCAAGAAAACTCCATGGACATGGAGTCACAAAGAGTCGGTCATAACTATAATGACATAACACACACACACATACACTTTAAAATATGGATCACAGGCATGTATCAGCACCAAAACCACTGGGGAGCTTCCTCAAGCTCTTCCCTGTAAGCCCCCCAAATTTAGAGAAGTTTGGAACTCAGGGGGCTGAGTTATTAAGCTCCTAAGGGGGTGCCCCTAGGAAAACTCTAATTGAATTGGGATTTGGAAGTGAAGCTGCTAATTGCTTGCCTACGGGGAGGCTATTATGGCTATGTGATTCAATTAGAAAGATTTTTTCCTAGGGGCAGCCCCTTTGGAGCTTAATAATTCAGCCCCCTGAGCCCCAAACCTCCCTAAATTTGGGGGTCTTTCAGGGATGACCTTGAAGAAGCTCCCTTGCCATTTCCTCTAGGATGAACCATTTCATTCTTAGAGGAAAAAATGGCATTTCATTTTGTTTTGTGACGATATGTGTCCTACTGTTTCATTACATAACAAAGTAATTTGTTATGTAACAAAATGACAAAACAGCATTTTGCTTTTTGTTTAGTGCCCATCTCTGTCTGTTACTTCTCGACCTGCCTGGATACACTACTCTAGAACCTAAAATAAATTTCCTTTGCACATGTTGATGCAACACTAAAGCCTTTAGCCAATTTTCATAATTCCCTAGAGATTGTGGAATGATGGTTAGATCTCTGAAACTGATGACTAATAATAAGTCATTGCATATTTATGAAATAACTTTCTTTTATGGAAAGTGAACCCAGCCACAAACATATTTCTGGAACAGGCTGAGACATGATTTTTGTGGTTGTTTTTGTTGTATCCTCTAAACATGAGTTATTGATTATTTATTGCCTTATTTTTTCTTTGCTATCTTCAGTTGGAACATGCTGTTTGTGTGCCATGTTTTGACCCTAGGTTTTTTTCTTTTCTTTGCAAGCTCTGAAGGTTTGAATTCTGTAAGAAAGCATACCCAGATACTTAAATAGAAGGCACTGGGTATTGTGTTGTGTTTGCTGCTGTTAATGTTGTTGTTGTTGTTGTTGTTGTTGTTTGCACCCTTGGAATTCTTTCCTGTCTTTTGTATAAATAATGTTATTGAAATCTGAAGTTAAATGCACAGCCATTTGTTTTCTCTTGTTTTTGGGAGCAGGACTGAAGGACATGCTGCAGATGATTGCAAGCCAATGGAAAGAACTACAGAGGCAAATCAAACGACAGCACAGCTGGATTCTTCGGGCTCTGGGTATCATCAAAGCTGAGATACTGGCTACTGATGTGTCTGTAGAGCAAGAGGAAGGAACTGAGAGCCCCAAGGTAAGTGGCTTGAAGTTTGGCTTACTTCCTCTTATTTCCTCCTGCTTTTGAACTAGGCACCACTGAAGTTCTGTTTCCACCCTAAGGCTTTTCATTTCCACTGGGTAATTTTTTTCTATAAACACAATAAAAACATCTTCTTTTCCGAAACAATACAAAAAGGGAAAGAAAGAGAGATTGAGAGCTCCTAACCTGAAACTTTTTAGGTCTTTACAAATAATTATTTTGTTGGGTAAAGTAAGCTGCATTGGGATCGAAAAGGGATATAAAATATTTGGTAAACAAAATGTAAACTATCTTTAACATGAATAATCAGAATGGTTTTAAATTGTTTTGTTGCAACTATAAATCACTATAATCAGTGCAATCACTCAGCTCTGACATCCATTAGCCGCTTGGTTACAGCAAATTAACAAAGAAGAGAGAAAGTGATTCATTATCTCATTCCTGTTAATGACTATCAGATGCATTGCCTAATTAGGGGATAGCCATTGCAGTGGGTAGAAGGTCATATGCGTTGCCACCAATCTCCCCCCTTTCTTTTTGGCTAGGAAAGGAATTTAAATCTTCCATAAGGCTGCATGTGTGGAATACATCAATGAATTTACAAATAAAGTATTGATAACCATATCTACGCAGTTTTAGAACGGGTAGCCTTGTTAGTCTGTGCATGCATAGAAAGAAAGAAAGAAAGAAAGAAAGAAAGAAAGAAAGAAAGAAAGAAAGAAAGAAAGAAAGAAAAATTGAAATTGAAAAAAGGCAAAAGTGTTGTGGTACTATAAAGACTAAAATATTTTAAACTTTCATGGACCTTCTTAGATCACTTTGACACACAATATGAGCTGGAAAACAGGGATTAACACTGTACAACATTCATGCTGGAGATTCAGTGGTGTTTGGTTGCATTTCACATGTGCCAAAATCATACCAACAGTTGGTCTTTAAAGTTCCTCTCTTCTCTTTCTTGCTGTCTCAATCTCTGCATTTTGCCTTGTTCTGTGTTTCTTGCTGGAATGTTTCCTGAACTGAAAACCAAACAGAAGTCCTATGTTATGGCACATGTGAAAGCAACCAAACACTGTTTATCTAGTGACGGCAATGAAAAGCAATGAACGCTGGACTAACAGACTTTAGCAGCCCTAGTTTCATCAGTCTCAAAGAGATTTACTTATGAACAGAAATATACAGATAGTAACCTTCAATGGATATGGTTTGTACTTTGCAGGTGAATTTTGTTCGCATCCTGCCAGGTTAATTACAACTTATGATCCTGCTAGGTTTTCTAGGTAGAAAATACTCAGAAGAGATTTACTGTTTGGTTCTTCTGGGGTGCCCTGGTACTGTGCAGTTCACCCAAGGCTGCTCAGGGTGGCTGTTGTCCTTGGAACCACAATGGAAAATCGAACACCCAAACACTGGCTCCAGAGCTACTTTGAAAAAAATGCAGACTTTTTTTTTTAAAAGCCATTGTGATGATATACAGTAGTCTGATGGCCTTTTGAGGCTTTTTCTTTGGAGCTTGGTTGTAGAAGGTCATGTGATGCAGTCTGGGTGCCAGTTGGAAAGAAGCATGGGTATCAGTCAATGATTTTGCAACACCGGGTGATGTCTTACTCAGATTGTGAAGATGTCATCAGTGCATTCCAGAAAGGTCTATAAAGATAGATCAAATTTAACTAGAATTTTTAAAGTTCCTGTTTCCAGAGTTTCCTGTTCTTTCTCAATGTGATGCATTTTATTGATAAAATGGTTTTTTTTTTAAAAAAATCACTGACAAAAATCAGATGTACCTGATTACTGCAAAATGAAATGGTATGTGTTATAACTTGTCCAGGGCATTCAGATGACACACTTCTCATATTATAATAAGCATTCTGTGACAAGCTTGTTGGTGTGGAACTATATTAGCAAATACAGTATATCAGTGATTTAGAGTAAGGAGTTTTAAAATATTGTGTTGGCTGGACTTCCTGAGCAGCAGTGAAGTCCTGGTGTTTTATGAGCTGTAAATTTTATATGTGAGCAGTTTTGTGAATAAACAAAAAGCTGCTTTAAATAATACCATGTTCAGTTGTTCACAAGTAAAGAAATTGTAAAAGCAGAACAAATAGTATAAATACGCATGAAGCAAACTAATGCAGCATCATTTTACCCTTGAGCTGTTTGTCCTTAAGTCTCCCATGATTGTATGAGATCCTCTAGTCACAAGAATACAGTGTGCACACCTTGGATAAATCCTGAGCATTTCTGTAACAGAAACAAAGAAAAGGCAGAATTCTCAGTGCAGACTCAGTGTCTTGGACTCAGACTAAAATATATGCAAACACATCAGTAAAACCTAAGTGAATTTTGGCTTCTTTTTCAATTGAGGACTTTCAACTGGGACCACAGTCCAACAAATGATTACTTATTCAGCATTATCATTAACCGCTCAAGTGGGTTCTGTGACTTGAACCTCCCTTTACAAATTCAGCTGATGCAAGAATACAATATTCAGTTATGATGTTACTTACAAAATACAGGTTACATTGGTGGAGCCCAAATGAGTTGATGGAAGTCTGTTAGGCCACTTCTTCTGTTGTCTCTTTAACCACAGAAACACAATGGAAGAAGAGGAAGGTAGCTCCTCTAATGTGGACCAGAACCCTGATTGGTTTGGGGGGATGGGCTGAAGTGGAGAGACTACCCACATGCTGCAGCCTGTCTGTAGCCCTATGGGACTTTTCACATGACCCCTAACATCCGCTGGCCACTTAAATTCGGACCAGAGATCTTGGGGGTTTGTTGCTCTTCCTTCCTCCCCACGACTCCGCACTTCCTTGCTTCTGTCTGCGTGAGGGGAGGGAGGGAAAAAAAAGCCTTAAAAAGGGACAAAAGAAAAAAGCCTTACCTCCGGTGCCGATGGAAAATGCTCCGAGCCCCGGTCGAGCCCCGGTTACTTCCTGGTTGCTCTTAAAGGGGCGGGAACCAAAAAAGCAACAACAAAAAGAAGCGAGGAGAGCCCGGCAGATCCGCATAAAGGACTTGTCACCTTCTGAGAGCAGGTACTTAAAAGGTGCGCTGGGTCACGCTTAGGTGGGCGGGGTCACACTTAATTTTCTGTTAGCTCCGGGGCTGGTGGGGAAACATTTTTAAGGTCCGGAGCTTGCAGCCCTTTGCTGTGGAGCTTAGGGGTCGTGTATAAATGCCCATAGAGTTGGAAGAGACCTCAGTGACCAAACCTTGCCATGCAGGAACCCCCATCTAAGTACCCCTGACATATGGGTATCCAAACTCTGTTTAAAAATCTCCAAAGAAGGACATTTCACCACACTATGTGGCAGTGTATTCCACTGCCAGACAGCTCTAACCATCAGGAAGTTCTTTCTAATGTTTAAATGGAATTTCCATTCCTGTAGTTTGAAACCATTGCTCTGAGGCCTAGTCTCTGAAGCAATGGAAAACAATTCCATTGATTCTGTAACCTGAAAGGCTAACAAAATGTTTTGGAGAAACAAATTTTGGTTCTTCTAAAATAACACATTCATGGTAAAATGAACGTGGCCAAAAACATATACAACTGAAATAAATGCATACAAAAACAGTTGAATCTGTGGGGGTTGTCAGGTCAGATAACCTGATGCCTGAACATCTCCAAGAGACCTACGGAATTTCCTGAAACTCTAGGGAAAAAATATCGAAATCCTGTGTTCATCATAGCTAGCATTTTATTCCAATTGGTGGTTAATTCAAGAATGAAGCTAATCAATCACTGGCAATCATATCAAAGTTAATCTAAGTGTCAAGGTGTAAGTCTTTTCATTGTCGCAATTATTCCAGGCAACATTAGCTTGTCTAATTCTATAAACTTTTAAAATCTACATTGATTCCATGTTCCATATGCTCAAAAATAAAAGAACAAATATTCAACAGTCTTCCAGTTATGAAAAAAACTGTAGGCACAAGTAATTGAGAATATATTGCCATCCAAAAGTCTTACAACTATAAAAAGTTGCAAATAAGAAATAAAACTTAAGTTACAGGCAGAAATTAAGGCTGACTCAATTCATATTTGAACAGAATTCCAAAATAAAGGAACTTATAATTTAACATACAAAAAGCTTATAACCTAAAAAGGCTGATTAAGAAGATGGGAATACATCTCTTTTTTTTAAAAAAAAATCAAAGTTCTTAGAAATAAAAATATGTTAAAGAAAATGATTTTATTAGCCTCTGCATATTAAGAAGACACAGAGAAAATTTTTAAATCATGTTCTCACACAGCCAAGTCAGCCTTGTGCCAATTTGCACTTACAGAGGAAAATCCATGATGATTGTTGTTGGTTTTTATGCCTAGTGCCCAATGTGATATGGACTAGAGATGTTGTGATGAATTCCTGACTTGTGTGTGAGTGATATTTCTCTCTATATATGATTCATTCAGTACAATACCTTCCTTTCTAACTATAAACAAACCATTGTGTAACTAGGGAGGAGCGGAAGAGTGCATTTATTCTGGGGCACACAGCAATCTGGGGGCACCTGGAGGGGGAGCAGGAGAAGGAAGCCATGTGCCATCCCACTAGCTGTCCTCCTTTCACTCTGCTAGGGCTTAGCAATCCTTAATTGGGGGAAAGGAAGAGAGGGAAGCAGGCAATTGTTTTTCCAAGCAGCACCTCCATTGATTGCTCCCCCCCTCCTCCTCCCCGCTACTAAGGCTTGGCAATTGTTAGCCCAGGGAAAGAAGGGGAGGGAAGCATGCAGCGGAAGTGCTGCTTGGAAAAAATCCAATTTCCTGCTTCCCTCCCCAACTTTCCCCGGGCTAACGACCGCCAAGCCTTAGCCAGGGGAAAGGAGGGGGGGAAGTGTGCTACGGAGGTGATGCTTGGGAAAAACAATTGCCTGCTTGGCACTATCTGCATGCTGTACAGTTTGCACAGGAGAGCCTTAACGGGAAAGGCGACCCACAAAGAGAGCATGAGAAGGAGAGACCCTTCTCCTCCTCCCTCATTGTTCCCCCCGGATCTGGTCCCCTTTGCTGGGTGGGTGAGACATGGTTGGGGGGAGGAGAGGGCACAAGAATTGACTTTGTCCCTGGACGCTCCAAACTCTAGCTACGCTACTGCTCAGCAGGGCTTGGAGATCCAATGCTATTCCAAGAATAACTTTTCAATAGGAAATTTTATTGTTCCTGCAGTCTCTGTAGTTTCAAAGGTCTGCAGAATAATATCTAGTAAGCTGCCACTATACTGATAATGGTATAGTTATGCCTAAAAAATTTGCAGAGCTTAGAGTAATAATGCTCTACCATTAAGCATTTAATGTACCAGGATACAGTCACCCAGAAATCCTGAAATGCTGGGTTATTGTAAACTGAAAATATTAGGATCATTGAAAGGTTGTACTATAGTACTTTCAAATGGTGCTTCATGTTTGCACTTTATAATATAAACAAATTCTTTATAAAGGAAAGTGATCATCTTCCAATATTGTTACTTTTCAGTGACCTTGCTTGGCTGAAGAGCTGGCTAATGGTTTTGGGATGACTACCATGAACTATTATTTGAGCCTCAGTTTTAAATGCACTTTCATTTTCAAGGCTGCTTATTCCTCTTAGTTATTTTAATACACAGGCACAAAATTGCAGACCTTGACAGGGGAACTACATTAGATAGGTAAATACATGCAAAAATATGTAAAGGTAAACAGTAAAGGTAAAAGTTTCCCCTGACAATTAAGCCACAATTGTGTCTGATTCTAGGGCCTGGCGCTCATCTCCATTTATAAGCTGAAGAACCAGCATTTGTCCATAGTCGTATTTCTCTTGTCATGGCTGGCATGACTAAATGCACAAATATACAGAACACTGTGATCTTCCCACTGAAGTGGTAGTGATTTATCTACTTGCATTTTTACACGCTTTTGAACTGCTAGGTTGGCAGGAGCTAGGACAAGCAACGCGAGCTCACCCAGTTGCAACTGAATTGCCGGTCCTTCGATTGACAAGCCCAGCAGCTCAGCAGTTTAACTCGCAGTGCCAAGCACTAGCAAAAAACTGTAAGAAAACAGGGCCTATTAGGACACGATGGGCATACATTGTGCTGGCATAAACCAGATCTGGATACCCAAAATAATAAACAAATGCATAAAATTTATTAATAAATCAATTGATTTGAATTGATTTAAAGATTTGTATTCCTCTGTTTCCTGTTCTGAGGTCCCCCAGGATTCTTCTTTTTGCCCTTGAGGGCAAGGCTTCAAGATCAAAAAACACTGCAGGATCTTGCCTTTGGAACTGAAACTGCCAGGTAGTTTTTGACTTTTGAAGACAAACCTGCCTCACACCCTGTTCCAAAGCTCTCAAAGACTTCCTCTGGGCATAAGGAAGCCCTAGGGAGCCATGGAACCAGAAACAGAGGGGGTATGAATATTTAAATTCATTTAACTTAATTATTTCTGGGACCCAGATCGAGTTCACTCCAGTGTAAACTTACACAATAGGATTTTGCCCAATGTGTAAATGGAGTCTGTGTTGATTTCTCTTTAAAGATCACCCACAAAGCCTCAGAAAGCATAAGAACATAGGAACATAAGAAGAGCCATGCTGGATCAGGCCAAAGGCCCATCTAATCCAGCTTCCTGTATCTCACAGTGGCCCCACCAGATGCGTCTGGGAGTCCATGAGACTAGATATCTCTCTCCTGATACTACTCCCCTGCATCTGGTCCTTGAAGTACCCCAGTTTTAAGCCTGGAGGTTACACATCTCCATCACAGTTTGTAACCTGTGATGGACTTTTCCTCCAGGAATCTGTCCAATCCATTTTTGAAGTCATCCAGGCCAGATGCCATCACCACATCCTGTGGCAGGGAGTTCCACAGACTAACAACACACTGGGTGAAAAAATATTTTCTTTTGTCTGTTCTCAGTCTCCCAGCCTGTGTATGAAACAAGGATGGGAAGCCAGAGGGTGAGAATGTGAGCCCCCACCATGCATCCCAAGATAGCAGCTAGGGAAGATGCATGCAGTCAGAGCATGTGTGTTAATGGAATCATGTGCCTTGCTACCTCTGAGGCCTTGGGCCAGCACACACTCTCAGCACACACTCAGAAGAAAGTACCATTTCCAAGTACTGCTCACCTGGATGATGTTGAGAGGGTTGGTATAAGTCAACATCACCTTGATGGCAGAACACTATTATTATTTACCTGGAAGTAAGCTCTATAGGAAGCTGCCTAGATGCCCTAAGCACATCTGATCTTGCCTGATTTCAGAAGCTACGCAGGGTCGGCCCTGGTTAGTACTTGGATGGGAGACCACCAGGGAATACCAGGTGCTGTAGGTGCCTGGAGTAGGAACTGGCAAGCCACTCCAGTATTCCTGCCAAGAAAACTCCATGGTAGAGATGGGCACGACCAGGGAAAATGACGTTTTCGAGTTGTCGTGTGTCGGAGCCGGTCCGTTTCGGCTTGTTTCCATTTTTCGTGAATTTTTTCAAAAATTTGTCGTTTCGTGTGTCATTTTTTCGTCTGTCGTTAATACTGGTTTGGGGGGGAGCGGGCTCCTGGAGGCACCTCTGTGGGGTGGGTGCCTCCTCTGGCCCGCTACAAAATGGCATGCATAGCCAATTGGATATGCATACCAAGTTGAGTGGCAGAGGCACCTCTCTTTTGGGTGCCTCTCTGTAGACCGCAGGCCCACTTCTGATATTGCATGTGGGCACTCTGTGGTCCACTAAGAAAGTGTACTTGCGTGTGTAGTGCAATGCGAGTACACAGATCTGGCTTAGGGTTAGGTTAGGGTTAGCGCAAGGGCTAGGCTTAGGGTTACGGGTAAGGTGAGGGTGAGTTCGTGGGGTGCACCTCTGGGTGCCTCTCTGACCCACTAAGAAGGACAGTGTACTGGCGTATGGGTTTGGGTTTGGGTTCGGGCTACGGTTAGTGGGCTTTTTATGCCCGACAGGCACATCCCAGAAGTCTCGGTCAAAACCTGGTCAAGTGGCCATGCAATTGGTGGAATGGCTCCAAAAATTTGCATGGTCCACTCCCATGGCCAGTCCATCATTGCGCACTGTGCAGGTGTAAAAAAATAAAAATAAAATAAAATAAAATAAAATCAATGGAGACGTTTTGTTGCAGGAAAAACCCACTGCTGCTACTGTAAAAAATTCAGGCAGTTTTAAAATAGCTATTTTCGCATGTTTCTGTGGTGCTTTGTTGTGTTTTTGGACCACCACGATTTCAAAATAAATATTGCTTCTTGCGGTCGCCCCATTTTGGATCCCCCACCCGCACCGCATGGCATGGCGAGTTGGCGAGATGACGAGGATGCGCAGCCCAGGAGAGGAGAGGGGGGAGGCCGGGGACCCCCCCCCAGAAACCACCCCTCTGGTAGGTGCCCTCACTCAGGCAGGCAGGCATATTTCCGCCTGCTTTTTTGGCCGGGAATCGGTTTTTTAAAAACTTTTTAAAACTTTTTTTCTGTGCCGCTTGGCATCGCGCGATCGCTGCGATGTCAGGAACGACCACGACAAATCAGATCCAATTTTTCTTTAGTCGGTTCGAGTTCGAGTTCTGGCGGAGTAATTGTCGTTACCATTTCCGTTACGTAACGGAAACGAGGAACGGAAATGGAAACAAGGATTTTGCCGAGTTGTGCCCATGTCTACTCCATGGACATGGAGTCACAACGAGTCGGTCACGACTGTAATGACACAACACACACACAAGCTCTACAGGAATGTAGCAAAATCATTCCACTGCATTTCTGTCAACAGGAGCCTGCCCTTGCTCCACATTACTTACTCTTTGCCAGAAGATTGTCTAGTAAATTTTGGAACCACATTGGAAACTAAAAGCTGAGTTAGAGCTGAAAAAGATTGCCTGCTTAAGCATTTCAAAATTCATCCACACATTGAAAGAGTTTTTCTGTCAGCAGGAAGCCTTTGTTAGATCTAAAAGTATGTTTTGATATTAAGCGTGAAACCTTTTTTCCCTTGTAAAAATCTAATATGCTGTTTAATAAAAAGGTGAAAAACTCAAACAAATGGCTTTCCATAGGCAATTCTCCTAATTTAATGGATCTTAATTCTGATTTCTATCATTTTGTAATTAGCGCATGTAAGCCATCACTTTTACATGGTTATTCTTCCTAAAATGTTATAAAAGAATGAATGTCCCTTTTGTAGGCTGAAAAAATAATCAGAATTAAAAAACAAATAATGATAAGAAAACCTAACTCTAAATTTCCACAGGCTTACTTTGGAAACCAGGAGATGCTTGTGAAGTATAATAGAAAAATCTAAGGACTATATCTAGGGGGTATTTTCCTTCTTTTACTTTGACAGGCTGCAGAAGAGAGTTGATTTTACAAATCTCCAAAGAAGCTAGAAATAGTGAGAATTTCAAAGTCGTGGAAATTTTCCCCTGAAGGCATTTTAAAAGTGTTTTCTCCACTACCATGGGGGCTTTTTATAAGCATACAGGAAAGACAGAAATGCAGTTTTAGACGCAGACTATAGTATTCACATTCAGGTATCTAGACAATGCACATACAGTACAATTATATATATTTTATAATGTGGCAGGTATTTTGCTTATACATAATTAGAAATAGAGTTTGGGGGCATATACAATATGAAAAATAGGACCACACACACTCAGAGAGAGAGAGAGAGGGGGGGGGAGAGGGAGTTTACTATTTGCATCAACAGTTTGCAGTGCCGTAACTCTGTCAGGTTACTTCATCTGAATGTTTCTATAGTTGATATAGTAATCTAGTTAACTCAAGGATTACAAGGCAAGCACAGCTCTATAGCAGAAAAACCCAGGTTCAACCTAAACATCTCTATGGATACAGGGAGAGGCTAGGGAAGAATTCTCATGATCTTTTCCCCTGTGATCCTGTCATCATAACGGTTAGATATGTGCAACAGCCTTACTGTTAGTTTTAAAAAAACGTTTTGAGGATACTTAAATGGAAATTCTGATTATAATGATTTTTGCTCTAGTGTCATGTGAATAAAAGTCTCACTGGGTATTTCTTACCTAGTGTTTCCTTTGTGATAGTTATAAAAACTTCTGAAGAGAGGATTGCTGTACCATTAAATCATGCCTCTACTAGACCGTTTTTAAAATGGAGATCAGTCAGAAACGGAAAAAAAGTTTATTCATTCATTCATTCATTCATTCATTCATTCACTCACTCATTCATTCACTCACTCATTCATTCATTCATTGGATTTTTATGCTGCCCATCTGACATCAAGACCACTCTGGACAGTAAACAACAATTAATCAATGCAATACAGTAAAAACACATATAAATCCTATAATAAAATAAACATAAAAATACAGAGGCACAAAAAAAGTTCAGCCTCTAGTTGCACCTCCAAGAGAGTCTATAGTTAAGCCCTTCACCTGCAGCGTATCCTGTCCTTGACCTTTAAAAATGAAAAATGAAAATAAAGGCAGGAAGGAATCTTTAAAGTTCACTGAGAAAAGTGTTGTAAATTCCAGATGTAATTAATATAAACATTTAAAAACTATAGGTAATTACATTTTCAGAATTATTTGTGATGAAAAGAGCCATTGACGATAAAAGGGATTTGAGCACCGATTCTGTACACATATAGGTGAAATCAGGGCCATGTAACCTAATGGGACTTATTTCTGTAGAGATACCAGGAAGATTGCACTGCCAAATTAATAATCTGAAATATAACCAGCATGTATAATGTTGGAACTTCTTTATAAGCACTGACATGACTCAGGCAGAAAAAAGAATCATACTCATTCTCTAGCTGATGGACCAGTAATCAATCACCCCCTCCCCTCTTTCCCATTTATATTGTTCCTTTTCTTCTTCCCTGGGTCTTCAGGCATTCTGAGAAAGCATAAGAGTCTGGGCAGTAGCTCAGTGATGGAGCATATGCTTTGCATAGAGAACATCCCAAGTTCAGTCGGTGGCAGCTCCACACAGAGCTGGGGGGAAGTGTTGCCTAAAGTCCTGGAGATCTGTAGCTGGTCAGTGGGAATAATGTTGAGCCAGGTGAACTTATTATTTGATCTCAATACATAGCTTTCTGTGTTTCTGCAATTATTACATTCTTCAGAACAAAAAACAGAAAACAACAACACGCCTGGTTTATGAATGTGGGATATAGTGCTTCTGTACCCACTGTTTTAAAAGACAGGAAATGCCCTCATACTGTTGTACAACATCTTGCCTGCACTGCCAGCACGGAAAATGATGCCAAGCTTTACACAGCAAAGGGCAGCCTGAATACTGACAACACAAATGTCAGCAGACATGATAGAATACCTTCTTGTACTCAATCCCAATCAGAAAGAGACATCAAATGGAGAGACTTCTTTTTTCATCAGTTTATGGTGACTTGCCTAAGCGCAAATCAATTGTGAGGGTGTTTTTCAACAGATGTGAATGGTGGTGAGCAGAAGTGAGTATCCTGTAAACCATCTGTGCATTTTTAAAAACATAGACTTCTTGGAAATGTCTGTGAAGATTCTCAGTCATCCGGGTGCAGTTATCCAGAAATTGAGTCATGTCAACTGGATGTCTAGTCTGTTTTATTTATTTATTTATTTATTTATTTATTTATTTATTTATTTATATGCCACCCACTACCCAAAGGTCTCTGAGTGGCTCACAGTTCCTTCTTGTGAGAAGTAGTTCATCCAAGTAGTCAGTCTAAGGAAAACTGATGTAAGGCCTCCAATGTATAGTTCACCTTCGTTTCACATTATCCTGGTCTGAATAGGCCATAATAATTTGATTTTACAAATCATTAATAATTTGAACTTCAGAGACTCTGGGATAAACCAGTACATGATGTCCCATTGGTAATTGGCACACTGGGTGCGGTGTCTAAAGAGCTAAGCAAGTATTTAGAAGAAATTGGAGTATACAAAGTCACCATCATTCAGCTGCAGAAAGCCACCTTACTGGGATCTGCTTGCATAATTCGCCGATACATCACATCGTCCTAAACGCTTGGGAAGCATTCAACTAGTGATTTGTAATACAAAATCCAGTGTAGTTATCTTGACTGCTGTGTGATAATTGTTTAATAATAATAATAATAATAATAATAATAATAATAATAATAATAATA
>JAHTLZ010000016.1:16605665-16637963 GCA_023846285.1 Phrynocephalus versicolor | reverse complement strand
TAATAATAATAATAATAATAATAATAATAATAATAATAATAATAATAATAATAATAATAATAATAAATAATAATAATTTGAGAGTTTGTGATTAAAACTGTTTAGTTTTATTATTAGGCAAAATGGACATATAATAAAAATCAGAGCTAAGCAGCAGTTAACACATGACCATTTATGACCATTCAATCTAATCTGTTATTTCTGTCTAAAATTAGTATCCTGATATTGAAAAAATATTATGTGAACTGATTTGCATCTTCTGATCACTGTAAAGAAATGCCATATATATGCATAGGTTACTTTCACTTAGTTCATTTAAAGAACTTTTCAACTCTATCCTCTTGATGCGCAAAAGGTTACTATTGCCGTGAATTTACTGTTGAAAGCTAGGGATTATATACAGGAGTACAAATACTATAAATACAAACCTGGAAGTGAATCCTGTTGAAATAAGTGGGGCTTCATTCTGCGCATTGGTCTGTAAGCTTTATAACTTGGTAACAAGCATTTCATTTTTACAATATCTTTTTATCAAAGAAAAACAGTGGTCGCTTAAAATCCATCACCATGATTCATATAGATGCCATGATTTTCCAGGTGTAACAATAGGGTCACAAGGCTCCATAAAAATCTATATAAATGCAGGAATTTTTAGATTTAAAACAAATACAGAAACATTATGTCTCCATTTCAGAACTGAAATGCCTTCTTTTCTCTCATCATGTATTTCTAAAGTTGGAAATATACATAGTCTTCTTGCTATCATTCCTCTTAGTGTATACAATGTAGAGGCACTGCATTCATAACTGCATTTCATAAAACCAAAACATTTAACCTAGAATAAAGAACAGAACTGTTAAATTTTCTTTTATCAGATGAAACCATTGTTAAGCATTTAAACAATTCAAGCAACTAGAAAATAAGACATACATCTGTATAATATTTGCATATACTAAGGTATCAGTTCACATTTTTAAGAGGAATTTATTCCTACTACCACACCTTTGAGCAGTGAATTTCCAGAAAACAAGAGGAGCTATTCATGTCCAGTGGTGAAAGAGTCACCAGGAGAAAAGCCCCAAAACTCCTCTCTGAGGCAAACTCAGGGATGGCTAAGCGCAGCCCCAAATGGCGCTGAGTGCTGGTGCCAAAATGGTGCATGCCACGTAGCAAGCTGGGCCAACCGACACCACTGTCTTCCACAAGATCACCTTGGAAAGAGGCTGAGGCCTGGAAGGATCCCTGTTATATATAACAGGGATTCTTCCCCTCCCCCCCATTAGGACCCTCCCAGCAAAGTCTCATGTTACTATGCCCAGGAGAGCAAAGCAGCTCTGCTTGTTGGATTTTACCTCTGGCGGAGCAAACCTTGGTGTTGCAACAAGGCATTGTGTGCAAACTGGAAGACCTGTATGACCAAAAGCTCCTTGTTTCTTCCTGGATATATGAACAATCTTGTGGCGCTTCAAAATTCCTTCTTGAGATTTATTTATTTTATATATTCATTACATTTAGATTCCCCCCATGTAGTGCAGAAGCACTACTCTGGGCAGATAACAACAAAATACCACAAAGACAACCTAAAGTGAGAACCAAGAGGCATTAAATCCAGGATATACTCAAAATAAAGGAAGCCTGGAAGGTGAATTGAAATTCAAACCAACTCAATAGATCAACTCAATAAATGGACCATAAAGATGTTACAAGGCCTCTTTGAACACTATGGTTTTAACCTGTTTTTGAAAGGACAAGAGGGAGATGGCCTGGCATTTATTGGCAGGCAACACATTCCATAGCATTGCTGCCACCACCGAGAAGGTCCAGTTCCTAGCGGTGGTTTTCCTAGCCTCTCGCTGCATGGCCACCCACAAATGCAACATCTGGCTGGTCCAGATATATTGGGTAGACAACCTTAGGGAGTGACACTCCAACAGATCACAAGGTCCCAAACAGTTAAGGGTTTTATAGGTTAAAACCAGCACTTTGAATTTGGCATGGGACCCTGCAGGGAGACAATGCAGGGTCCAGGGAGAGGTGATTGTTTTCTTCATGCTCCCAAAATGAACCTGGCCACTGAATTTAGTACCTCCTGAAGATTCAAAGGCAGCACCACATAGAGAACACTGAAGTAGTCAATACTAGAGGTTACTAATTCATGGACCAACCTTGTTAGTGATGTCTTATAGCAGTGGTGGTGAACCTTTGGCACTCCAGATATTAGACCACAACTTCCAGAATTTCAAGCCTGGTTTGCCAATGACAAAGGGCTGTGGGAGTTGTGGTCCAAAACATATGGAGTGCTGAAGGTTCACCACCACTGTCTTATGGTATAAAGGCAATATACATCAAGAAGGAACTTGGTGAGTTTTTCACTTTCCTGTGTCCACTGTATTACTGAAAGTAGAGTTTGACTATGCCTACATCACATACCTCATCACTAGTCATTTCATTCATAGAATAAGCTGCTTCCCCCCCCCCCCAAGTATCAGCAGCTTCGACCCAATTCCCATTTATATCCTCCAGGCCAAAGGCTATGTCCTGTTGTAGTCGTTGCAGTGGATAGTATTCAGATTACAGTAATGAACAATTACTACTAATGTATTGTTGAACAGTTGAATGAAGTCATTAAGAAGAAGAATTTTCAAGAACATTATATACATTGACCACAGAGTGCCCGCGGGGGGGTCGAGATCGGCAGCAGCGGGGGGCAGGGGTGGGGTCATTGGTGGTGGTGGGGAGCAGTGATGGCAGCAGTGATGGCGGCAGAGGCAGGGTTAGGGGCAGCAGCGGCGGGGCGGAAAGGAGATGGGGACAGCAGTGGCAGCAGGGGGATCAGGATCGGCGGCAGCGGGCAGCAGGGATAGGGGTGAGGGCAGCAAGGGTGATGGGGTGGCAGTGGGGGCGGTCATCGGCAGCAGCAGCAGGGGGCAGGGATGGTGGCCGTGATGGCGGTGGAGGCAGGGTCGGGGTCATCAGCGGCAGTGGGGGGGCAGGGGTGACGGTGGCGATGGTGATGGGGACAGCGCTGGCAGGGTTGGTGGCAGCAGAGTGGGGGGTGGCAGAAGCGGCAGAAGTGGGGTCATCAGTGGCGGCGGCAGGGATGGCGGTGTGCCAGGTGAAAGCTCTCTGCATGCCACCTTTGGCACGCATGCCATAGATTTGCCATCCCTGCTTTAGACTGTACGTGAGCTTGGTCTATAGCTCAATGCTGCTGAAGGCTCTTTTTTCTTTGCAGAGGATTTTCCTTCCCTTCATTAACCTTCCCTTTTCTCTTTTCCAGATGTTTTGGTTGTTTTCTTTTTTCAGTATAGCAAAACAGTCATTTTCAGTTTGAAATGATACTGCTAAGGCATAGTATATTTCCTTTGGTGAGAACATTCCCTTAGTTAAAGGTTGCTCTCCAAAACTAAAAGGCCAAGTAAAGTTCATAAGTTGCATGAACATTTATAGATTTATCCAAATTTTCTGGTGCTCATTTTTCATTCACATCAGTGAGTATCTTGGATTTATAAGACTGCTGGAGTAAAACTTCTGAACTCCATTGCATACGGCCTCTCTTTACTGAACCTCTGAAAACACAATATGTCACTTGGGTGTTATTCTTCTAATTTTGAGTTGCATTCTGAATTAGCAGAGCATTTATCTATTGCCATTTTTAATCCATTTCATCTTTAGAATTAATCATCTCATTTCATCGCTGAGCCAATAAGAATGGGGAAATGTTTTGTGGAAGTTGGCGGCAAGTGTACTTTTCTGCAGTGAATCAGGGAATAGTTTCTTAAATGAATTCTGTTCCACACCAGCCACTGTGTTGTAGACTTAGAAATGCTGTTGTTCTTACAGGCGGAAATTCATAGAAAAAGATTAGCATTTGAAGCTATTTTACAGCCACGCTTTCACAGAAGCTGTCACCATTTTTGTCAGAGATGTTTTGCTTTCATTTACAAGCACCCAGCTCCTGTCATATTATTGAAATAATATTGTACTTCTGGAGAAGAAAAGCCTTGCTCCAATCCATTGACTGCTGACTAGCAAGTCGCTGCACTGATTTTTCAAAAGCATTTTACACTTTTATTGGATTTGTGCATTAAATTAAGTGTTCGGATCTGCAGAATAAACTAACACCTTATAAATATTACTGTGTTTAATTAGCAGTTCAGTATTTGAATTTTTGCTGTTACGGTTGATGTTGAAGAATGATTATCTATGTAATAGAGAACAAAAGGAACACTGATGTGAACAAAGACACTATTAGATAAAGGCAAATTTTAAGTTCTGCAGGTTGCTATTCTTTTAAAAGTATTTTAATTACTTTCATACTTTGCCAGCTTGGGTAGCATATTTTTTCTCCTCCTCCTCCTCCTCCTCCTCCTCCTCTCTCTCTCTCTCTCTCTCTCTCTCTCTCTCTTACCCATCAAGTACTAGCCTGTTTTAGTCTTTCAGCACAACATCTTATAGCAATCTTTTTATCTGCAGAATCTTTTAGTTCAACTCCCAATAGAATACATAAAACACAACTATTCTCCACCAGGGTGGGCACAAAGGGAGAAGCAGGTAAAACAATGTTTGAAGACAAAATCTATTTGGACATTCTGAATTTTCTATCTGACAGTCTTCAAAATATTTTATGCTACGGTAGAATTGACAAGTAAGCTTTATGGGGGAAATTTTACACACGCACACATACACATGATGCATGCATGCATGCATGCACGCACGCACACACACACACACACACACACACACTCAAAGGGACCAGGGAATCCAAGCCTCCACAATGACAATACAAAATTTTATTTTTATTATCTTTATTGTTATATGATCATAGACCCAAAATTGAAAGGACAGTTCAAACAGAGAAACAATTCACATACAACAGTGAGTTAAAATCAAATCATTACCTTAATGCAATATTTTACATGATCTTACAACCCAGACTAGAAATTTCGCCTCTGTCTCCATGATTATCTGATTTGTACCTGCCAGCAAAAGCTTTAGATGATTGTTAGAACAGATATTGGGATGTTTACTCCTTATTGCACAATGACGTTCATCCCTATAAAGGCTGCATTCAAGCATGAGCTGTGTTAGGGGCTCTAAGGGCTAGTTCTGCTGCCGCATTGTCTGGCGCTGAGGCCACATTGCCCCCCCGGGTGAAAACGGCACAAGATGCATGCCTTGTGAAGCCTGGGGAGGGGACGGGATGAAGCCCTATATTATGGGGCTTTGCCTGCCCCCCCCCCCCCGACCTCTTTCAGAATGTATTCTTACTGCATTGCAGATCCTTATAGGGGATGTTATGAAAATGCCATTCCAATACTGCTGAGGAGCAGCAGTTATATCTAGCTCCAGAAAAGGCATAGTGGTATTTTGGGGCAGAAGGTTTGTTTAAGTATCCTGCAGACTTTGAAAACTTGAAATTTAGTCCAAAATGTCAAGGCCAACCGGATCTACTGTATGGGCATTTGCTAGGGAAACTGTAGATCTGTCCTTGATTCGTTGTTCTAAAATTGGTCTATAGCTGTGTAGTTCTGTCTATAGAGGTAATGTCAATTGAAAAACTTATCAGATGTAGTTTATTTACAAAAACCTTGTGCCAAGAGCTAGTAAATACATTTTGGGGGGGGGGGCACAATGTAGATATCCTGTAGTTGGGTCAGGATAGAGCACTTTTAGCTAAAATTGAAATGCAAAGGACCAGCCACTGCAATTTATGCACAAGAAACTAGCTTCTAAATGCAGTCCAGTGGCAGAGGCACATCTCAGCTTTATTATCAAGAATATAATGACTAATGTTCTCCTCATGATTTATTTAGTATCCACATGGCCTCCCTTCAAGGCCTTGAATATATACATCATTGGCACATGATTCCCTCAGAGACACCAGGCATATCCCAGATTGTTGGTTCCAAGTGTATTTCACTAGGTGGTGCAGTGATGGAAAACAATACAAATGAGCCCACACATCACTTAGCTAAAATCCTGTCCCCTAGAACCCAATCATACACTAGAGAAAATTATGGCTGCAAAGAAAGAAAGAAAGAAAGAAAGAAAGAAAGAAAGAAAGAAAGAAAGAAAGAAAGAAAGAAAGAAAGAATGGCTGCTCCGCCTGGCCTCGTGCCGGGCAGGGGCAACTTTGCCAGCTGGTTGAGAGAGGCGGCTATTGGCTCCGCTATTAGCGTAGCCTACTGGAGGGGAGCGCACCCCTTTATAAGTCCTTGGCGCGCTCCCCTCAGCCTGCCTCCGCAATTGCCGGTTTCCCCGCCCTCCCGCCACTGTTTATGATGTGCTGGTGATGCTTTGCTGGTCGCTTCGGGGCCGGATGGGAATTTTTGACCACTTCTCCGATTGGCCTTGAGCGGTGGTGTTTTTTCGCCCATCCCACCATTCACATATTGGCGGTGGGTGTTCTAGGTAATAACCCCGGTCACGACTGGCGGGTAGCACATCAAAGTTAACCAGTTAGGTCCCGAATCTAATTACATCTTCACGTCTTCGGCAGCCTTCCATTAATAACCCAATAGGATTTAGTTAGGGAGCAAATAATAATAATAACCCAAAACCCTAGGAGGGCTGCCAACCTTTAATCAAGCGTTGATGCCAAAAGATCTCGTTGGCATCCTCACTGCGGCAGTTCAACGGGCCGCAGGAAATTGGTGGAGTAGCGGGACCTAATCAATTTGTTGTTACCATTTTGATGATGCGCTACGGCTCAGGCCCTCCTAAAGTTATTGCTCATTGATAAGGAATTTAAAATTCGTTACTGTAGTTAATAAAGTTGTGGCCCTTATTTAACCCAAGCGGAATGTGTGTCGCCTCTTTCTTTCAACCTGGCTCGGCAAAGAAAGAAAAGCTCTTCATTTTTGAGACTCTGGAGTAGTACAAATTTTCCTAAATTCACTGCAGGTAATCAGGATACATTTAACTTGAACATAAGTGTTGTGCATGGACTTTATGGTTAAGTGAAGCAACTGCATGTGTAAAAGATGCCCTCTTCAGATTGTCACTCTACTTGAAAAAGCCCATGCACTTTTCTCAAGCCTTAAGTTAAACCCTATCGGCAACACCTTAATAGGTCTCCTTTCTACCTTTTGCCTCATGTCACTTCTTTTTATGTTCCCATGTAATGCTCAGGTGTATTCAGCACTTGACAGATAGCTGCAACAGATTCGCCCCCCCCCCCCCCAATATTTATTTTTACCTCACATAAAGAAAACCCAAGTACTAGCTAGCCCAGAAAGTTCTTTTAGAAAAATAAACCAGGAAGTTTCAGAAGCCCAAGGAACACATTCTTCTGCCCTTCCTTTCACAGCTTCAACCTTTACCCCAAACTCAATCTCCAAACCTAGTTTCCCATGATTTTTTAATCAGTCTTTTTGTACAGTGGACTCTTGTATAACAAACGGTTTGTATAACATAAAATCTGTACAACATAAAAATTCCAGAGATAGGGGAAATTTGCTTAACAGAATCGTCTATGGGGTGAATCCATACAACATAAAATGATTGTGATTAGGAATTACTCTGTTTTCAATGCATTCCTATGGGAAATTTGTACAAAGAAAAATTTGCGTAACACAATTTCATATGGAACAAATTAATTCCTTTATACAAGGTACCACTGTATTTAATAACAGGAAAATGAACAGCACCCAGCACAAGTATGTCATAGGATGTTCCAGGAGGATCTGCTTTTCTTTCTATTATCTTCTGTTTGTTTGTTTGTTTGTGCTACCTTTCCCCCCTTAGGACAAAAGCAACATATAAATAATATAAATAAAGGATTTGGAATAGAAAAATATGATCCTCATGAAGTGTTCATATCTCAGAGCTATATAGGTGGGAACACTAGGATAATTCATTTATTATAGTCTGCTATGTGGTGGCTCAGTGGATTAAGGCTCCGAAAACTGTTAACTGCAAAGCTGGCAGCTCGGCGGTTCGACTCCCGGGTGCCACGCAGTGGAGCGAGCTCCCGCTGACAGCCCCAGCTCCTGCCAATCTACCCTGTTCGCCTGAAAATAAGACCTCCCCAAAAAATAAGCCCTATTTGTTAAATATAAGCCCTACCCTGATAATAAGCCCTAGTGATGGCCATGGCTATGGTTGTGTGCAGGGCTGACATTCAAGCATATTATACTTAATAAAATAAGACATCCTCTGAAAATAAGCCCTAGTGTGTCTTCTTGAGAAAAAATAAATATAAGACAGTGTCTTATTTTTGGGGAAACACGGTAGCAGTTCGAAAGAATGTAAATGCAAGTAGATAAATAGGTACCACCATAAAAAGCAGGAAGGTAAAACAGTGTTTCCGTGCAGCCATGCCGGCTTAGCATGGCTCATCTTCGTATTCAGCTTGAATACGGAGATGAGCACCACCCCTAGAGTCGGGCACAACTAGCACGCATGTGTGGGGGAAAACCTTTCCCTTTACTGACACATAGGGAACATGAAGACGATCCACACAATCCAGCGGTACCCATGGTACAAATAAAGAACAACTACTTAGACATCTCAGCTGGGTTTAGGAAGGGCCACAGCACGGTGGACCAGATCTTTGTGCTACACCACCTAGTCTGCAAATATACCACTAAGCCTTTCAAATGGCTTTTTGCAGCCTTTATCGACTTCTCTTCCGCATTTGACACAATCACAAGGAACCGTCTATGGGATAAGCTGGCAGCAACGGACATCGATAAGAGGTTGCTATTCCTAATTCAGGAACTTTACACTAATTCTAAATTGAGGGTAAGGATTAGCTCAGATGGAAGGGTTTCAGAGGAAATTTGTGTAAACAAAGGTGTTAGACAGGGATGCCTGCTCGCACCTCTCCTCTTTAACTTTTATATCAATGATATCGTAAAAACTGTAAACCATCCCGATCACTTCCCCCCTTCAATCGGTAATTATAAGATTGCAGCACTCATTTATGCGGATGATGTTGTCTTATTATCAATGAACAAGAAGGGGCTCAAGAGAAGCTTGAATAAGCTCAGAGAGTTTAGTGAGACAGAACACCTTAAAATAAATTATGCAAAGTCCAAAGTCTTGATCTTCGGAAGGCAGCCCCCCAAATTCAACTGGTGTATTGGTGAGGACAGGATAGAACAAGTACACACCTTTAAATATTTGGGAGTGCATTTTGATGAGAGAAACTGCTGGAAAACACAGGTCAAGGCTGTTAAAATCTCAGCTCAGAAATCTAGTCATGCTCTAATTAAATTTTTTCACTCCAAGGGCGGTAAATTGGTATCCCCAGCTTTAAAGGTCTTCTCAGGAAGGGTGATCGCACAAATGCAACACGGAATTGAGATCTGGGGTTTGGATCCAAACATCCTACACACACTTGAAGTAGAGCAAAATAAATTCCTGAGGCACATACTGGTGGTACCACAAGGGACCCCAGCAGCCTTCCTCAGAGTAGAAACAGACATGATCTCCATCAATGCCAGGGCAACTCTTGCCATATTCTGTTTTTATAAGAGGATATTGGACATGTCTGACTATCGCCTTCCCAAACGTTGTCTGATGGAGCAGTGGAAGAGTGGTGGATGGGCCACTTTGGTACAAAACCTTTTGAAATCTAAATCTCTTTCCACTGATATTTATGTTTTCCCAGGAGTTAAAAGTATGCTGAAGGAGTGGATATATAAACAAGACAATGATCAGGACCTTGCCCTAATTAATTCTTCAGGCTTCTCTCACTGGTACCAGCTATGGAAAACCAATCATTCAAGGGCACATTATTTACATTCACTTACTATCCCCTCTTTGAGAACAGCCTTTACTGAACTCCGCTTCCAAACTATGCCAACTGCTGTCTTGGATGGAAGGTACAACAATGTACCCAGACACCTAAGACTTTGTATCTGCGGCGCTGCTGAGATAGAGGATGTGGCTCACTATCTATTAAATTGCCAACTCTACCACAACCCAAGGGCCAACCTTCTAGGCAACATCTTGGCCCCCTTGCAGGCGGAGAGTCCTCAGGTTAAAGTGGGTAGGCTGCTTTCAGACTCTGACCCTTACATCACTTACAGAGTTGCTAGGTTTGCCAAAGCTGCTAGAAAAATCTGTGCCAACTTTCTGAGCACAATTGCAGTGAGCTGTGTAGGGGACTCCCTCATATGAGGTGGTATCAGTGCTCCTTTTCACACCCTTCTGTCTGATAAGAGAGGTCAACTTAAGAAACTTTATCTTTATATGGCTTCCTTTACCTTTTCCTTTTAATGCCATGACTGTTTTATCTATTTATCTCTTTGTATTTTCTGATTGTGATGGCTTGTAGCCAAGACAATAAACTTTATATTGATTGATTGACTTAGACATCTCAATGGTCATATCAGTTGACTGCTTGCATGGGACAAAAACCTATTTCATTAAGTTATGCTGCATAAACTGGACCCAGCCTTGTTAATTTTTGATTGAAAGCTTCCTTTCCCTTTTCCCTTTGGATTCCAAGGCTTTCTAAGGCTTTCTTTTCCCCTGTGCAAACCTTTGTGATCCTCGAGACAGGAGTGGGAGGGAGTTTATAGTAAAGTATCACCACCAGATCCCTACTGCAGAACTTGGAAAAGTTACTTTTTAATACTGTGACCTAGGTAGCTAGGGGAAATTTTGGGAGTGATATTCCCCAAAAGGCTACTTCTCCAAGGACTATAAGTCAAAAAAGAGGGAGGACCACATTTTCTGTCTTCTTCCTGAGCCTAGTCCCCCTATATTGAGCAAATAACTTTTCTTATGGTTTACTGACATTCATAGGAGATCATGTAGAATGCCACTTCAGACCTCCTTTCTAATATAGTAGATTCAGGGCTGAATAGTCAGGAGCAGGCAGGGCCAGAGGAAGTGCTGGTAGTGGGGCCAGCAGTAGAGATGTGAAGGCCTGGGGGAAAAAAACAGAAAAATTCAGATAAGGTTCAAGGTCCTGGTTTTGGTTTTTAAAACCCTCCACAGCTTGGGTCCTGAATACCTGTCGGAGCGTATCTCCCAGAGGTCAACTGAGGCCAGACTCACACGGATGTCACAGGCGCACTCACTCAGGGTGCCCACTCTGAGGGAGGCACGGAGGTCCGCCACGCACAGCCGCACCTTCTCAGTGGTGGGCCCATCATTATGGAACCATCTCCCGAGTGAGCTGCGCCTTGCACAGTCCCTGCCCGCCTTCAAAAAGGCTTTGAAAACTCTGCTTTTTGAGGAGGCATATGGCGACCTACTTTAATCTTTTATTTATTTATTTATTTATTTATTTATTTATTTATTTATTTATTTATTTATTTATTTTTGCCACCGATATATCTTGCCTGGGGTTTTGTCCTTAACTGATTTTGTAGTTCTGTATACTTTTTTTTAACCTGTTAACCGCCCAGAGTTCCAATTCGGAAGATGGCGCAGTATAGAAATGATACAAACAAACAAACAAACAAATAAAAAATAAAAAATAAATAAATAAACCTCATTTTTTCCCTTTTTTCCTGAAGACATTTTTCCAAAAAATTGGAAAAATTTAAAAAAATAAAAATGATTATGGAATATTTTATTTTAACATGATGAATAAAATATTTTAAGACAGCGTCTTCTAATATTTTCCCAATCATTTCTAAAAATATGCATAGTATCAGATTACATGTATTCTGATTTCTGTGCACTGAGGACAAGCAAGTCCTAGGTTACCAACTGAACTATCCAATGCAAGAACAAGATGCATTTCTTCTTTTAGGAGGTGCTGCTATTGTCACAAGAAGAAGAAAAAGGTTTCGATTTTATTTTTGCACGTGGCTGGGTGTGTTTGGTTCTGTTCTGTCCTCTTCACTAGGCTTTAAAGCACTGGAAGAAATTACAGCACAATAAAAATGACTATGATTCAATTTCATGCTCATTCATTGAAACTTGAATGAGCCGCTTCCTTCTATACATTTCCCCCCTCTTCAAGTCTTTTTATGAGAATGATGTTTTTATTTTGTTTTGCTTTTAATACTGTGGAAAGGATTTGTTAATTCTGGATTTTTAAACATTGTTTTGTAGAGGTTTGTTTGTTTTTTGTTCCACATAAACTAGTAACCAGTTCTGGAGATTGTTACTCCATTTGTTACTTACAATTACAAATAATTATTATTTAAAAAGTAAATTCTGTTTATAATAATTGATTGGATACACTATATTTTAATATTTATTTATTGTATTTATTTATTTATTTATTTTTATACCGGCCATCTTCCCGGGGAACTCCAGGCGGTTAACCAGATGAATATGCTAGTTGTGATTATTATATGCGAAGTCAAATTGTCCATAGTCATATTTGATGTTCCTAAAGTAACAGAGTGACTTTCAAGCTGAAAAAGGGGGTAGAGAATGCTAATGTAGCATTTTTTTTCATTTTCCCAAACATTTCCAATTTTTTCCAAGAAACAAAAAACAGAAAAAACTGGGTGTTTTTTTTCCAAACTTCAAAAATTCAGGAAATTTTACATCTCTAACCAGCAGTCATGGTCCTGCCTCTCTACTTGCACTCAGCAAAATTTAACAAATACCCTTTCAAGCAAGTCTTTTGAGAGGTGCAAAACATCTTCCCAGGAAGCTGGGCAGCTCAGTGGGTTATACATCTGGCCACAGAACCAAAAGCTTGGAGTTGAATTACCCACTGTGCTGCCACATAAAAGATCCAGCCTGCATGGCCTTGGGTAAATGACACAGTCCCAAGAGGCCCCCAGAAGCGCTCCGGACACATTCGGTGGGGCCACTGTGAGATCCAGGAAGCTGGACTAGATGGGCCTTTGGCCTGATCCAGCATGTCTCTTCTTATGTTTTTATGTTATGTTTAAAAAGGCAATGGTAAACCACTTCTGAGTACTTTCAACCCAGAGAACCCTGAAAAGGGTATGCCGAAAGTCAGAACTGACTTGACAGTATACTGTTGCTTATAATTCTAATTCTATATGATGGTTTTAGTAGGGATAAATAGTACAGATTCATTACAGTGTATTTGCAGAAGAAATAAGACACTATCTGATGAGCAAAATAACCAAGGGAAAGTATGAAACATATTTATTTTCTCAGTAAATAAATTCCATGTGTAAAAGCTTAGTACAATGGCCCTTCATATAACAAATGGTTTGTACAACATAAAATCTGTACAACAAAAAAATTCAGAGATAGGGGAAATTTGCTTAACAGAATCGCCTATGGGGCGAATCCATACAACATAAAAATTATCGCAATTAGGGATTACTCTATTTTCAATGCATTCCTATGGGAAATTTGTATAAAGGAAAATTTGCTTAACATACCTTCATTTGGAACGAATTAATTCCTTTATACAAGGTACCATTGTAATTTGAAAAATCACTGCTAGAGCATTACCACAAAGTTACATGTTTAGAATGTGATCTAACTGGCTGGGAGGAATTGTGGGAGTAATAGTCCTTAAAAGTCTACTTTTCCATTTTGGGAATTCATTCATTCATTCATTCATTCACCACCCATCTAATAAATTGCTGTTCTTGGTGATGTGCAACAAACTGAACATACTTTAAACAACAGTAGTTATGTACTAAATACATTGGCAGCCTATTTATACCATACTTATATAAAGTACCATACTTGTGGTCTTGCAAAATCAATCTTAAGCATTATAGCTTTTTCTTAAAAATTAAGGTTTTCGTTTGTTTAAACCTTGCTGTAGATTAGGATATTTTTAATTAGACTAGACAGTATATGAATGCAGAAGATTTAGGGGTGTAATAGCCCTACATTTTGACCTCATCACAAGGTTTTCAGTGTGGCACACCTGCAATATAGTCTGTGGGTTTCTTCTTGATTTACTTTGGCATAGGTCTCTTGGAATATGGAAAATCCTTAATTAAAATAAATTTAAATCACAGTAGGGAAATGCTGGTTTTCTGAATGCAGGAGTACTCTTGCTGTTAGTTTGTTTTTAATTCTTGAAAAGTATATTAAAATTAACTTTTTCCCATTTGCCTAACGTCTTTATAACTAAACTTCCTTCCCACTGTGAGACAGTTTCATTTATTGCTATTTGCAAACCGCTTAAAAAAGATGCATAGTGGATTGGACTAGAAACTCCTTGAACAGTTTCTTTTGAAATAACACTACATACGTTAAGCTCAATTACACATCCAAACAGCCACAGCACACTTTTGGTAATTTATTCATTGATTTAACATAGTACCCAGAAGAGTCATGCCTGCTGTCAATTTTGTAATATATTATGTTTTAAATATACTCATGCTCAGCCATGCAAACCATTAAGGTGTGCATAAACCTGTGTTTTTCTCTCTTGACAGCTATAAATGTTTGTTATTATTACACAAAACATATGTTCATGTTGTTTTTGTCTAAATTATTCTATCTGGGGCTATAAAGTTTTAATGTTATTAGTTGCCCTTAGAATTTTAATGTTTCACTGCTGTAACCTTCTTAGGGTTCCTCTGCAATTAAATAGGAACTATTTCAGTACAGCCTGGAAGAATAATATATTTTATACAAATAATAAAAAAACTCCTATTTTTTTAACAGCACAGAGTTTACTCTATGACATTTTGCATAAAGAATCCTTTCAAATGCTGTTTTTCCAGTGGGTCTTGTGTAATTTGGATAATTTTCTTCCTATTTCCTCATTTTGGTGCTTGAGGGGAGGAGATTATTGCACCCATCTGAGGTAGGTTGTTCTGAGGGATAGGTTGCAGCCAAGCCACTGAATATCACTGGCCACCCCTACCCCTATTCCCCTTCTGCACCTGTGTGTTGGAGACCTTGTAACAGTGCTGAAGATAGCTTGGGAGGTTGATGGGGTAAAGGATACATTTACAAAAATCTCACTCCTTTTTATCATGGGTGCCTCCACTGGATTAAAGAACCTTATGTGGGTTGAAGAGGAGAACCAGACGGCAAATTTCTTTAAACAGTCCTTGTTTTAACATACTTTTTTAAAAAAAAATATTTTCCCCTTCTTTTCCCACTTCTTTTCTCAAAACTTTGGTATTCTCGGACCATTTCATAGGTTTAAGAGCAAGTCACTTTCTGAGGAGAAATACCTCAAACAGTATACAGTAAGTCTTAGTTTTTCATGCAGTCTTCTCCCTAACCTCAGCGAAAAAAATATTAGTATTGAATCAGACCATACGAAATGGGCATGTTTTGGAAGGAATGGAAGTGAGGAAGATAGTATTTTTCTAATAAATGTGGTATAGTCTGAGTCATTTATTATACTGTCCTCACTTTATCCATTGAAGTTTCATAGCAGTTTGACATTTCACCCCAGAATTAGTGAACAAACTTGTATCTGGCATCCACAATGTTTACATCAAACCACTCAAGTTACTATATACAGTATCCTGTTTTCTGATATCATGTTTTTGGCTTAACAATTTAGGCCCTGGAGAAATCACACCTCTCTAATTTTGCATGTATCCCTTGCATACTCTTACACGCATACACTCACAGGACTTTGAATGAAATTTCAGGTCCAGAATGTCAACAACCTATGAGATCCAAATCAAGGGCATAGGATCGTTCTAATACCAGATCTCATTAAATCTGAATTCTTATGTGAGGTCAACATTGTATTTTATAAAATAGCTTTCAATATTTTAATAATGCAAAAAGCCAGTCCTTAGAAAAGTTGGACAATTATTGGGGAATAACAGTCCAGCTCCTCACCCTTTGCTGTTATTATTGTGGTTGCTGTTCTTCTTCTACTTGTTGTTTGCTGTCAAGTTAATTCTGATCTATGGTGATAACCCTCCCCGTTTTTACCTGAAAGAACAAAAGCTTTAGGCATACTCTTTAAAAACTGAGAAGCTTTGAGATCGATACTGCAGTGTTTGTTGAACAGCAGAGAGGCTGGGCAAAAGCATTATACCAAAGTATTTGTTATATATCAATCGTTGCTAAATAATTGGCTGTGCTAGAAGAACCATTCCCACAGAAAGAGAGGGGAACAAAGGCTAGTTATCTAATGGTAGTGACGTAGTAGATGTTGACATTAAGGCTAGTGAAGACACAAATTTAACGTTTTATTGCAGTTTTTACTAATTTGATTCAACTTCAAGTTGCAGTGTAATCTTCCAAATTCATGAGCCAGAAACCAGGAAGCAATGGACATAAAATTACATGTACTTCTGAAAAGCTGATAGATTTTTAATATATTGTAATCTTAGACATATTATCAGAGCTGTTATTAGTAGTACATATTAGCTGTTATTAGAAACTATTCAGAGTCATTTATAAGAAAAAATGGGTTGAATAGATGATTCAACAAATGACTCCTAGTCAAAAAGCATAGTTTGTTCTAAGCCAGAAAAAAATGCATCTGAGTCTACATTTTTAACAGTTTGCCTCAGGTGTGGTAGCAACTGAATGCCTCAATGTGGGCATTGCTTAACATAGTATCTACATGTATCAAAACCTATAATTATTCCCAATATGCTTATTTCTTAATTCTGTTGTGTCATAGGCCTGTTTGATGCAGAAGATCCCAAAGGGATCACTTCCTAAGGGAAGTGATAGTGCCACTCTATACTCCTCTGGTCAGACCCTACCTGGAGTGCTGTGTCCAGTTCTGCACCCCTCAATTTAAAAAAGATGTTGACAACCTTGAATGGATCCTGAGGAGGGCGACCATGATGGTTGAAGTTCTGGAAGAAATGTCTTACGAGGAGCGGCTTATGGAGCTGGATATGTTTAGCCTTACAAAAAGAAGGCTGAGAGGGGATATGATAACTATGTTTAAATATTTGAAAGGATTTCATATTGAAGAGGGGACTGGTTTGTTTTCCATGGCTTCAGAGACTAGGACTTGGGGCAATGGTTTCAAACTACAGGAAAAGAGGTTCAATTTAAACATCAGGAAGAACTTCCTGACAGTTAGACCTGTCTGGCAGATGCCTGAGGGGGGATATGATTGAGATGTATAAAATAATGCAGGGCATGGGTAAAGTGGAGAGAGGGACGCTCTTCTCCGTCTCACAAAATACCAGAACTAGGGGGCACCCACTCAAATTGAGGGTTGGAAGAGTGAGAACATTCAAAAGAAAATACTTCTTTACCCAGCGTATTTTTAGTCTGTGGAACTCCCTGCCACAGGCTGTGGTGATGGCTTAAGAACATAAGAACATAAGAAGAGCCATGCTGGATCAGGCCAAAGGCCCATCTAGTCCAGCTTCCTGTATCTCACAGTGGCCCCACCAGATGCATCTGGGAGCGCATGAGACTAGATATCTGCCTCCTGATACCACTCCCCTGCATCTGGTCCTTGAGGTACCCCAATTTTAAATTTGGAGATGATACATCTCCCTCATGGTTTGTAACCTGTGATGGACTTTTCCTCCAGGAATCTGTCCAATCGCCTTTTGAAGGCATCCAGGCCAGATGCCATCACCACATCCTGTGGCAGGGAGTTCCACAGACTAACAATGCGCTGGGTGAAAAAATATTTTCTTTGTCTGTTCTTACTCTCCCAGCCCTCAATTCGATTGGATGTCCCCTAGTTCTGGTATTTTGTGAGAGGGAGAAGAGCTTCCCTCTATCCACTTTAATCACGCCCTGCATTATTTTGTACGTCTCAATCATATCCCCCCCGCAGGCGCCTTTTTTTCCAGACTAAAGAGCCCCAAATGTTTTAGCCTTAGCTCATAAGGGAGGTGCCCCAGCCCAGTAATCATTTTAGTCACTCTCTTCTGCACCTTGTCCAGTTCCACTATGTCTTTTTTGAGATGCGAAAACCAGAATTGTACACAATACTCCAGGTGGGGCCTTACTATCGTTTTGTATAATGGCATTATAATGTTGGCTGTTTTATTTTCAGTCCCCTTTTTGATAATCCCTAGCATGGAATTGGCCTTTTTCACTGCTGCCACACATTGGGTAGACATCTTCATGGAGCTGTCCACCAACACACCAAGATCTCTTTCCTGATCTGTCATGGATAACTCAGAGCGCATGAGTTGATAGATAAAGTTTGGAATTTTTGCCCCAATATGCATTACTTTACATTTGGCTATATTGAAATACATTTCACATTTGGCAGCCCATTCCCCCACTTTGGAGAAATCCTTCTGGAGCTCTTCACAATCTTCTCTGGTTTTTACCACACGGAAAAGTTTTGTGTCATCCGCAAACTTCGCCACCTCACTGCTTATCCCTGTCTCCAGGTCATTTATGAACAGATTGAAAAGCACCGGTCCCAGGACCGAGCCCTGGGGCACACCGCTTTTCACTTCTCTCCATTGTGAAAATTTCCCATTGACACCTACTCTTTGTTTCCTGGATCTCAACCAGTTCTCAATCCATAAGAGGACCTGCCCTCTTATCCCCTGGCTGTGCAATTTTCTCAGCAGCCTTTGGTGGGGGACTGTGTCAAAACCCTTCTGAAAATCCAAATAGACAATATCCACCGGTTCACCCAAATCCACATGCCTGTTAACCTTTTCAAAGAATTCTAAAAGGTTTGTCAGACAAGACTTACCCTTACAGAAGCCATGCTGATTTTCTCTCAGCAAGGTTTGTTCTATGTGTTTTAAGATTTTCTCTTGGATGAGGCTTTCCACCATTTTCCCTGGGACAGGCGTAAGGCTAACAGGCCTGTATTTTCCAGGGTCCCCCCTCCTTCCTTTTTAAAAAATTGGCCTGCATGTCTTCAAAAGAGGATTGGACAGATTCCTGGAGGAAAAGTCTATCACAGGTTACAAGCCGTGATGGGGATGTGTGATCTCCAGTCTTAAAAACAGGGTATTTCAAAGGCCAGATGCGGGAAGGTAAACAGTGTTCTGTGCGGAGAGATACGTTCAGCCATGCTGGCCACATGGCCGTGGACTTGTACAACACTGGCTCTTTGGCTTGGAAATGGAGATGGGCACCACTCCTAGAGTTGGACAAGACTAGCACACAGGGAAAACCTTTACCTTTTTTTACAGATTGTTTTGTTTGCTTGCTTTTAATTTTTTTTTGCTAATTATTTTTAGTTTTGTTGGTAGTACACAAATTCATTTTCTACTCCTCCCATTCTATGAAACAGATAGCATTTTTATTACAATACCATATATTGGTGTTTATTTTGTGATAAATGGACCTTCTTCTATTTCTTGAAGGCATATAAGATGTCTGATGATGCCTCTTCTTTTTGTGTGCAAAGAGAGACAGAAAGAATAGTACAAAGGGAGAGAGAGAAAGCATTTTACACTTCTGCTACAGAGTATTTTTGTCATACCACATTGTTAATAAAAGCATTATACCATAACATAGCAATGTGATTTTTCTGAGATGTTGGCTGTGCTATGAAGAAAGCAAGATTCCGTACGAGTTTTCCTTTTCAGAAAACAACTGTGTGGGTTGCAAAATAAATGTCATAATTGAGTATTTTAATTCATACAAGAATTCCTGTCTGATAGATGGGCAACTTCCTCTTTGAACAGATTCTGGAAGAGCCTTAGGTTGCAACTCTGCACCTGCTTTTAGAGAGTAGGCTCCTTTCACAGAATCATAGAATCATGGAATCATAGAGTTGGAAGAGACCTCAAGGGCCGTCCAGTCCAACCCCGTGCCATGCAGGAACCCCCATCACAGGACTCCTGACAGATGTCCATCCAGCCTCTGCTTAAAAACCTCCAGAGAAGGAAACTCCACCACCCTCCGTGGCAGCATATTCCACTGCCGAAAAGCTCTAACATCAGGAGGTTCTTCCTAATGCTCTTCCTAATGTTTGGACCCAGTGGGGATTGCTTCTGAGTAATGTTTGGGACTGCACTGTTACTTTGTTGTGCCAAACACAATACATA
This sequence comes from Phrynocephalus versicolor, assembly GCA_023846285.1. NCBI lineage: Eukaryota > Metazoa > Chordata > Lepidosauria > Squamata > Agamidae > Phrynocephalus > Phrynocephalus versicolor. Next base: position 16,618,170 of record JAHTLZ010000016.1, on the reverse strand, counting down.
ACTTTGTGGTGCAAAAAACAAGATTAAATTGAAAACTTGTAGCTTTCTGAAAAGATTCCTGGGGCATTTGCTAAACAAGCATAACAAGACTTCTCTGTTAGAATTCCTTCTTGTCAAAAAACATAGAGAGTGAGAGTGGGGGCAACTCTTGGAACCAGTTCCAACCATCTGATCAGCTTCTATTGAACATTACAGGAATTGGTGTCAACCTTCTGGTTAGCATCTTTCAAACATCCTGTCACAACAAACTCACAACAGCTATTCTGTCATCCCACATTCCTTCAGACATCAACACCTGTTGTGTTGATGAACTGTCGGTAATATACGAATCAGCTCATGGGGCTTAAGATATTCCAAATTTGTGGCACTAACTGTGAATGTGTGGCCCCAATACAATGCCATGGAGTCACACAGCTTAGAGCAGAGGTACCCAAACTTCGGCCCTCCAGATGTTTTGGACCGCAACTCCCAGAATTTCAAGCCTAGATTGCCAATGACAAAGAACTGTGGGAGTTGTGGTCCAATACATCTGGAGGGTCAGAGTTTGGACACCACTGGCATAGAGATAGCAAACATCCCTTTTCCAAAAACAAAGCATGGCCCACCCCCCACCCCCCCCAAAAAATCTTTTGTAACTCAGCTCAAGAATAAGTAAGGACTTTTCTGCATTAAAATGGAAATATAGCTATCAATTATAGGACAGTGAAGTGTCTCTGATTCAAATGGAATGTCAATATCTGGATTCATTTCCTATTTCTTATCCTTTTTCAGCCTCACATTAAAAAAGCCTTGTGGGAAAAAATAAGATTTCTATCACCCAGCTTGTTTATACTAATCAGGATTAGCTTTACTCTAATCAACAATCTCAGATTCAGTTTTAATGATATACCATTAGCTTCTCAGAACTACCTTTCCTGTCTAGATCTAATTATATCTAATGGAATGTATCTCAACTCAATAGATTAAATCATGTTAAAGAACATATTAAAAATTATGGCAGAGCCTTTAGTTGGGGGTTCAGACAAAAGAATGACTCGTCCTTCCCTCTCCCAGACCAAAGCCGAAATACAGGTAATAGCAGCAAGTTGCTGGAAACAGGGAAAAATCCATTTCAGCCCCTGACACATGTAGTCTAGCCTAAGGAACTCTCCCTTGTGTTGCTTTCAAGTAGGAAATGAAATTATTATTGACCTGAAATTGTGCAGGAAATATACCTGACCTTTAGACTAATGTGTACTTAACCAAGTTGGCTGCAAGGATTTTTACTAAAAGAAAAGTATTGGTGTCTAACCTTTCAAATGGCAACTATTCACCCCTTAACCTACTATATAGGTTTAGGACAGGCAACTCCCACAGTCCTTTGCCATTGGCAATCTAAGCTTAGAATTCTGGGAGCTGTGGTCCAAAACATCAGGAGGGCCGAAGTTTGGACATGCCTGGTTTAGGAGGAACCTTGTGGTGCAGTGGTTAAATGCCTGTACTGCAGCTAAAACTGTGCTCATGACCTGGGGTTCAATCCCAGGTAGCCAGATCATGTCTGACTCAGCCTTCTATCCTTCCAAGGTCGGTACTCGGTACCCAACTTGCTTGGGGGGGGGGGCAATGTGTAGCCTGCACAATTAAATTGTAAACCACCCAGGAGAGTGCTTGTAGCACTGTGGGGTGGTATATAAGCAGAACACTTTGCTTTGCTTTGCTTTGCTTTAGTATTAATGTTTTCTTTGTGTAAGGCAGTGTGAAACAAAACCATTTCGACAAGGATGTTTTCCTCTAAAATATCCTGCTCCGGGATGTAGAAGAGATGGCTTCTTTCTCACTTCTCTTTTGTGAAGTAGGTGGAGACTTGCCTCCTCATAGGCATGTTCTAGTTATTGAAGTTGTTCCTATTTATCATTTATTACTCCCATCGTTTTCTTTTTTCTTGCCTTTTGAGAATGCTTTATTTTGCGGGTATTGTGTAAATAGTTGTGGGTTGTTGTTGTTGTTGTTGTTGTTTTTAAATAGCTTTTTAAAACACCAGAAGCATCCAAGGAATATTCAAGGTTTCAGAGAGACCTGCTTCTATTCAGGTGCTCTTCCTGGCTCTTTTGCACCCTTTGAGATTGCTTTGCAAATAGACAAGTGTCCAATTTGCTTTGCAATAAATTCTGGACCCGAAGCTCAGGCCTAGTTAGCATGTGCTTGTGTCTTGCTTGTGTTAATCAGATTGTAGATGGATCCAACTGAAGTCAGTTTGGAAGGTTAGTCACGAACCCCACATCCCATTTATTTCAGTAGGGGAGAAGAGCAACTAACATTGGGTCTAACCCAATATGTTTCCGGATTATTCTCCTTTTGACTTTGCAACCCAAGCATTTGGAAGTTCAACCATCAAATTAGGGGCATAAGCACCTTTAATGGACAAACAGACATAGAGACATGAAGGCAGATAATGACTCAGTTGGACGTTTCACATGCATCATTTTGATAGTTAACTACACTATAGGCCAGGGCTGCCCAACTTTGAGCAGCCTGTGGTCTACTTTTTTCTCCCCAACCCCCCTTTGGTCTACTTACAGGAGTGCATACATGGCAGCCTGGCCTGGCCTCCTCCTCCTCCTCCTCCTCCACCATCTCCATCTCCATTGCTGCTATGGCCACTGCTGCAGCCGTGAACCAACTCAGCCAGGCCAGAGAGGGCCAAGTGTGTGTGGCAGCCTGGCCTGGCCCTCCTGCTCTTCCTCCTCTTCCCCCCTATTGCTGCCATGAGCACTTCCCTCCATATTCCTGAGAACTCCCCCTCCCCCAATGCCCACCTCATCCCATCACCAAGGCTTCAGTGATGGAGTAAAGAAAGAATGATTAAAACAGGATTCATTTTCTGGCTTGAATACCTTCTGGTGTGTGTGTGTGTGTGTGTGTGTGTGTGTGTGTGTGTGTGTGTGTGTGTGTGTGTGTGTGCACGCATGTGTGTGTGTGCGTGTGCATGTGTGTGTGTGCGCGCATAAAGATCCTTTCCAGTTATGGATGGGGACAATTCACACCTAATATTTCATATTAATTGAAGTGGCTAGAATATCAGTAAGAATCCCGATTTCAATGCCAAAAAAAAGCCAGGCAAGCATATTTATGCTATTTTGTCTGACATCTGTATATTTTATTTATTTATTTATTTATTTATTTATTTATTTATTTATTTATTTATTTTTATACCGCCCATCTTCCCGAAAGAACTCCAGGCGGTTAACAAAAGGGATAAGAAATAATCCCAATACAACAATCAAGACAGGGGAAAAATAAAAAATAAAATAAAAAGATAAAAAGTAGAGGGGCAAGACGAAAAAAACAGAATCTTCGGCAAGACATCAGCTCAGGGGGAAAAAACCACACTAAGTGCAAGACTTTTACACTGAAGATGAATGCATGTGGAAGGCTCCAAAAAAATTCAGCTGAGGATGAGCCCTATTAGGAGAGAATGAGCGTTCTAAGTTGTTTGTGTGAATTGAGAGAATCGTCTTAATGTAGTTAAACTAGAAAATACGGTTTGACACATTGAACAAGGCAAGCCTGATAACAGATTAAGATACCTGAAAAAAAGAAGGAAGGAAACGCTAGGAATATTTTTTCACAAACAGAAAAGAATTTTCCAGGAAGACAGATTATGAATACAGTCTTTGTACTCAAGAAAGCTATTCTACAAGATAAAACACTAGTAATCTAATTACCAGCATATCTGAACTATTTCGCTTTGTTTATTGCTGTTTCACAAAAGAATATGACTGGTACCATGTCCTTTTTTCTATTCTCCTCTAGTTACACATCCATGATAAGAGTGCATAATTAATGTGAAAAATTATGCTGCAGTAGCTACAGTGGACTTTTTTTTAATGTCATCCCTTTTTAGAGTTCTGCACATATTTTCCGCTTACACTCAATAGCAGTGCATGTGGCAACTGGGGTTCTTTTTATTCAGACCTGGGTAGTTAGTTTGTTTTTCTTTTCTTTTTTTCCAGAACAGTTTTATTTATAATAGATTCTTATCTACGTCAGCTCAAAACTTCGTTCCTATTTAAAACTTTAATGTAATCCCTTCCTTCCTTATTTCAAGCAATTAAAATGTACTAAGATCCTAGACATGTGCCTGTTACTTTCCTTTTCCCTTGTTTAAAATTTTGCAGTGTTGATTATACTTAGAAAAATGCAGGGGTTAGACTGAGGGCTGTGGGGCATTATGGACTTTAATAAACTGAAATATGGAAGTACCTGTCAAACCTTTTATGCTAATAGTTGCAAATATTGCAGTGATGTTTGAATTTAGTGAATCTGTATAATGAACTTTCCAAAACAACAAAAATGTGTATAGTTCCCATAGTTTACCAAAAATGTGTTTGTATTTTCTATTATATAAGCCTGTCAAATTTGTTTCAGAGTAGTGCTGGTGTTTGCTTGAATTAACAATGCAAACAAAGCATCAGGTATACAACATTAGGTTGGACATACACTCATTTTAGAAACTGCCAGCTTTGGTGAAAGAGTAACATTTTTCCTTCATACATTATACTGAAGCTTTTAAAAACTGAAATGGCTGTATATGTTATGTGTAGAAGAGAGGTCACCAAATGCTAGTGCTGGGCCAAATCTGTTGTACAAACCCACAATGAAAAGGAAATGTAGAAGGAACTGCAACTATATTAAAAGGAATCATTGTTAAATACTTTTCACAGTATATCTTTACCAATTCACTGTTCTTAAAAGGTACCACTTAATTTTATTTTTAAAATAGAGGCTTTTGTCACTTAAAGTAGATGTTTAAAATTTCTTTTATGGTAAACCTGAGCAAAACCTAAACGTGAGCCTGACAAACATATTAAATGTGTACTTTGCCAGTTATGGTTTCCTTAAAGTGGCTATTAGGGGTAGGCATGAAATGGAAAAAATGTGTTTTGTTTCATTTGTTTCATTCCCTGTGATTCGTTTCATTTTGTTAGCAACAAATCTTTTTTAAATATTGCATATGAAATTAAAGAGTAACAAACCAGTTTGTTACTCTGTAAAATGGAGGGCTTAAAGGGGAGAGTCCAAGGAAGGTTCATACCAAATTTTGTGCCTCTAGGACCCAGGGAAGCTGTTTTACAGTGAAACGAATCGGTTCATTTTAAATGGGGGGAAAATGCCATTTTGTTTCATTACTAACGAAATGCTGCTTCCCCATTTCATTTTGTTTCATTAGCTAATGAAACAACAAAACAGCATTTTGTTTTTTTTGTTTTGTGCCCATCCCTAGTGGCTATCAGTCAAACACACTGAATATTTTCCAGCCAGTGTTAAAGTGTGTTAGCTCTCATATCTTAGTGACTGAATTAAATAGATGCTTAAATGTTCCCCATAGAAATCAAATGTTCCCCATAGAAACTGTGATATCACAGTTCTCGACTTTGGTTGGGTCACTGAATTAACTTGTTCCTTTCTGCCTGACTGAGACAAAAATGTTTGAGCTAGAGGTCAGACAAATGCAACAGAACAAGGAGACAGGCCAATGGGATGTTTTGTGTTGTTTTTCAAAGTCCGGTTATTTAGAATGTCAGCAAACAATTCTTGCAACAAGTACTGTACGGCAGGACCTGCTGCCATGTTAATGCCCATTTTTGTTCTCTTCTCACACTGGTTCTGCTGTGATGAGTAAATTTTATAAGAGTTTTATTCTAATCCATGTTTCTTTGTCTCTCCGTTTCTGGGTTCTGATAATACTTATAACAATTAACTACACGTTATCTACATGCTACTGCTGCTAAGCTCATATTTATTCTCTGCTATACACATGTATGTGTTAACACTTTTCATAATCCCTTAATTATTTATTGATAATTTATTGATATTTATTGATAATATTTATTGATATATATGTATGGAAGCAATTTTCCATAAATATGATCAGGCATGATCTATAATCGATCCTCAGTTCCCCCTTCTCAACATGGAACTTGCAGACTGGGCAGAGACCAAGTATAAAATATTCTTTTCCTCTCATCACCCCAGTATGTGGGTCCTACGTATTTAAGGAGAGATGAGCAGACATACTTAATTTTACAGTCATTCCCTATGTACAGAGAAGCAGATGAAGTCATGTTGGTTCATGTGCACAGCTTTCAAATTAGGCTCCTAGGTAGTTACAAACCAATATATTTTCATTGTTATAGCAACCAGTTAGCATACATACTGTTTCAGGAAATAAATTTTCATTATACAGAAAGTCTTAATTTGAGCATTCAAAATGTGTGTTGAATAAACTTGGAAGAAAGGGAAATTTGCTACCACCAAACCTTTCCACCACTGGTTAGAATGTTTTGGGTGATTTGCTTATGTACAAGTTAAATTATGAAGCTTAGTGTGGTGAATTGCTGCTAACTAATGAGGCACCTGTCTTAATATGAGGCACACACCTGAATGTGCAAGAGACGCACATCTAGTAATGGGACTCATGCTTCCTTAGTTAGCAGCATTTTGTTTTAGGGGTTCAGGAGGCTCTAACCTACGCACATGTAAATCGCCAGCAGGATTCTGGCCATTGTTTTCATCATCATTCTGCATATGGAGGGGCATTTTTTCGATCCATGAAGCTTCTCCATGCATTATGGGACAATATGTATTAATCACCACCATTTGCCAAGGTAGAGTTGTTAAGCCCATGGAGGAGCTCCATGGACACAAGGGGGTCTCCTCTTTAGAAAGTTAACCTCCACATTTAGAGAGCAAAAGAACAGGCAGCGCAGGCAATGTGGGAGTAGGCAATGATCATTTGGACCCCTCTAACTAGTACTGTAAAGCAGAGCAAAGTGTTCCGCTTATATCCCACCACATAGCACTTCAAGCACTCTCTCTGGGCGGTTTACAATTTAATTACGTAGGCTACACATATTTCCCCTCCCCACCCCCCACCGACAAGCTGGTTTTACCAGCCTCAGAAGGATAGAAGGCTGAGTCAACCATGTGCCGGCTACCTGGGATTGAACTACAGGTCGTGAGCACAGTTATAGCTGCAGTACAGCCATTTAAACACTGTGCCATGAGGATCCTCAAGAGAACTACTGCTCTCTCTTTCTTTTCCTCCATACCATTTTTCCAGAGCCCCACCCCACCTGGAAAGAAAAAGAAAATTCACTTAGGAAACAGTGAGAGACAGCTCCCTCTTTAGACTGAGGTTCTATGCTATGTGCTTTCTCTGATAAGCAAGCTTTGGGAGATAGGCATCAATTAACAGGGAGGAAAAGGAATGGGTAAACTCAAATTTTCCTTGTTTACCCTGAACTCTCAAAATGGGTTATTGGTTTAATCCTATTAGATTCCAGAATGTTGGAATTGCACAGTAATTACTACCCAGCAATCCAGGGCACCCTTAGAGTCTCTACCATCAATCATTTGTCATTCCTTCCTTTTCCACAATAATTGTGGAAGCAGCAACACCTACTTGGCTTTCCTGCTAGCTGAAAATTTTGCAAGCCGCACATGTGGCGTGGAGCTTAATGCTTTGTTTGTGTAAGTAAAGAAGTTACTGCCCAAATTAAAAAGATTTGTTTTCTCAGCTGAGAAGTGAACCTAATTCAGTTGGCATTATTATCTTTGCTATAAAATGTTTGTTAGCATATCTGCACAGTGCTCCTGTTAAAAAAAAGAAATGTTTCCTTTAACTAGAAGACCTTTTCTGTTAAAAGGTCAGGCAGAGTCAATATCATCCCATTTCAATGTGCATATGGAAAATAATTAGATCATAAAAAGCTGTTAATAATTTTTAGACATAAAAGCTGAGCACATTATTGAAAAGTACCAACTGGAGGAGATTTTAGAGCAATGACAACATCTGGCAAGCTGATCGGAAATGCCATGCTCTGTTTACAACGTGCTCAGTGATTGAGAGTATTCCTTGCATCTTCTCCCCCTCGTGCCCCCAAATTATGCAGAATTTTGAAACCTTACAAATGTTTTTCTATGTGCTGTCAAGTTGCTTCCAACGTAGACTGACACTGTGAATTAACAACCTCCAAAAGGTCCCTGCCATTAATTGTTCTTTCCAGATTGGCCAATTAAAAGCTGTGGTTTTGTTGAGTCAATTCATCTCAGATAAATTTTCCTCTTTTCCTACCGGAACTGGGCCTTCTCGGTGGCGGGACCGGCTTATTGGAACAAGCTGCCTCTGTGTGTGTGTGTGTGTGTGTGTGTGTGTGTGTGTGTGTGTGTGTGTGTGCTGGCACTAGTCTCTCCAGTTTCTTGCCGAATATGACTTTGTTTTGATTTGTCTTGGCCAGAGGCGCTATGCTATTTTATCTGCTATTTCTGCTAATATTTTTAATACTCTTATATAGTATTTGCCTGTTGATTTGTATTTGTTAGGCCCTCATTGTTTATTTTTGTTGGGGTTTGTTTTGTGATTGCTGTTGGGTAGTTGCTGGGGTGACTTGTTTGTATACCACCCAGAGTTCCCTCTGGGAAAATCAGGCGGTTTATAAGTTCAAGTAATAAATAACTAAATAAATAAATACCTTCCGCTTTTCCCACAACTGTTATCTTCTCCAGCATATCTGCTCATGATATATCCAAAGTACAAATACTTCAGATTAGTCATTTTTAGTTTATAGTGTGAGTTCAGTCTTTATTTTCATCTAGAACTCATTTGTCTCTCTAACAGTCCTTGATATCCATAAAGCTTTCCTCCAACATCACATATTAAATGAAACCATTTTCCTAATCAAGTGAAGTCTGAGATGTCTAAAGAACAACAGTTTCAGTTTAGTCATATTAGATTCTAGTATGAACTCAGTCTTGATTTTAGCTAAACCCCATTTCTTCCACTTGCATCAGGAGTTGTTTTAGATTATTGCTGCTTTCTGCCAGTAGTATGTCATCAGCATATCTTGAAATATTAATGTTTCCTCCATCAATTTTCACTCTGCCTTAATTGAAATCTGATCTAGCTTTCTGTATGTTTTGCATACAGATTGAACAGATAGGGAGATAAAACATACCCTTGTCCGACACCTTTGCCAACTACAGGACCTTTCTGTTTCTCTTTTGGTCCTGTTTGTAAATAACAATCAACTCCAGTTCCTTCATAACATTTGTTGGCAGTTTCAGTGAATGATCAAAGAGACAACAGATTCTTCCTCCATGCTTGTTTCAATAAGATGTCATGTTAGTAAAGGAGATTCTGCAAGATCCAACATCTAACTGAGGATATGGTGGAGCTCCTTGCTATTCCCACACTGTTCTTTCAGTAGTGGTTGACAAGAACACTTTTGCAATGACAAAGAAAAAGATGTTTTATTGGGCAAAAACTTGTTATGCTGTGAAGCCAGATGACATCATCTTCTGATCATGCTAATATTTCACTTGTATCATCTGAAAGTTTCTTATCCCCCCTGTTTCAGGTTCTTAAGATCTCTAGGGCACCCTTTTGCCCTGGAGAAGCCATTGAGGATAGTGGGGGAGATGAGCCATTAATAGTCACACATTGCAGGCAGATCACCATCTCCGAAATTGGAACAACTGGCAGAAATCTTGCAGCAATTTCTCACTATCAAGGTCTATCCCTCCTCTCCCATAGCTCCTGAAGGCTTCCATCAGGACAAAAAGGGATCCCCAAGCAGATTCAGAACCTGGAATGGAGGGATAGAAAGCTTTCAAATCATTTGAATTCAATATTACCAGTACTGGATGCTCTACTACTGATGTCATCTGGCTTTGCAACATAACTTCCATCCAATCTAAATAAATATTGAGTTTTTGTCAATATCTATTTGGATAGTAAGGGAGCAAAGCCATTTTCTACTCATCTAATCTGGAAAACAGTAATAAAACCAAAGCAGAGAATGTAAGCGTAGAGACAATCTGTAAATTATGCAATCCAGTTCCCTGTACTAAGACATTTTCTGCAGTTAACACGCATACTCAACAATCAGTTAAATGTGCTAGCCTACAGGTTAATTCATGCACTCAGGCTATTACACCACTAGCAGCTATACCCTATGCTAAGAATATTTGCAGACAAGTTAATAAAACATTTCTGGTGCATAAGGCATAGGATAGATTCTTTATATATTTTTAAGATTTGCACTTGTTGCCTTCAAATGAATGCCCAATGAGATGAAGTGTTTCAAATTAATGTCTTCTAGTGCATCTTGCAGTAACACTTACGTTTTTGCGCCAATCTCTTTTACATTGACAAGTATGGCTTTCTCGAAGTTCAGTCGTCTATGTGACTCACAGACATTCTTACTTGAGCAAGGGTTATAGATTCCTTATTATGTATCTATGCTGTAGCTAATTTCTAGCTTTAAGGCCCTCAAGTCACAACTGTGCATGCTGTGCAGCTGAATAGACATCTATTCAATTTACTCCCTTGGATGCCTTGAATATTTTTCTTTTGATTCCTTTCTACTCTTCTTTTTGAATCTGTTTTACACTATAGGATTGCCTGTAATGATTTGTGCTTTACATTTCTCATTACATGACTGAAGTACTCAGTCTACACCAGTGCTCCCCAACCTTTTTTTCGCCGCGGACCGGCAAATGCTTGACAATTTTTTCGTGGCCCGGGGGGGCATGTACTCCTCCACGCCCGTCCCCCTCCCACACTCACATGCCTGCACGCGCGCGGGCACGCGCATGCATGCACGCACGCACGCACACACACTTTCCCCCTCTCCTGCAACTGTCCACTTCACAGGGCTCTTGGCGCGAGATCGCTTTCTCCCGGCCTGCAATTCCTCCAAAAAAGGGCGGGGGCATGCACCCCTCCACGCCCGCCCTTCCCCAGCTCCAAAACCACTTGGGAGGGAGGAGGAGAGAAAAAAGAAAGCAAGGAGAGAGAGCAGGGGGAGGGAGACGAGCCCAGACGGACCACACCAACCCGCCTGCACACATGCACGCGCGCGCGCGCGCACACACACACACACACCCTTTCCCCTCCCTTCCACCTGCTGCAGCAAAGCGGTTCCGCACCGAACCCCAATGGCGGAGGAGCGGCGGGCCCACGGGCGACGACCATCCCCCACTCCCCACCCTCCGGAGTCCGCCCGGGCGGGTGAGTTTTCCGCCGGCCCCCTTCTCGCTCGGCTTTGCCTTCTCTCCCCACAAGCCATGGGGCACGAGGAGGAGGAGGAGCCGCGCGAGCGCCTGGGAAGTGGAGACGGCGGAGGAGGAGGAGGAGGTGGCGCTCGTCCCAGGGAGGGCACCCACGAGGAGGGAAGAAAGCAGACCTTGGGCACAACTTGGGAGAAGGGCAAACCCTTCCCTCCTCGCGGCTGCCTCCTCTGGCTTTCCTTTTGCTGCCGCCGCCTCCCCCTCAGACTCCTCCTGTGGGGACCAAAGGCTGGCCGGGCATTGTCCTCCCCCCCACACACACACACTCCCTCCCCCCCCAACCGATGCAGCTCTGGATGCTAAGCAGCAGTTCCCTTCCGGAGTTCCAGGAGGGGCGAGGATCGGTGCGTTCCAAAGGCGCAGGCGAAGAAGCCGAGAGGCGAACAGCTTGTAAAAGACGGGCGCGCCTTCCTTGCTCCTGCCTTGCTTGCTTGCCGGCCGGCCTTTTTTGGGCACCACGCCGCGTGCCCGCAGAACCCCCGCAAACCTCGGCTCGCCTCCAGAGCCGGCGCGGTCCTCTGGGCTCTCCCGGTGCCGAAGCCGAGCGCGGAAGAGAGGGGGGGACACAAGCGAGCCTTATGGGGACTGGGAAGGCGCCGGCAATGAGAGGCGCCCGGCCAGACGACGCCCACCCCGCGGAGCTCTCCGCCCGAGCTGCTGATTGGCCGCCCGGCCGGGGGAGGAATCCGCGGGCACTGCCAAGGCCGCGCGCGCGCTCGTCCGCCCGCCTGCCCGCGCACCAAGGCCCGCCTGCCTGCCTGCTCAGGCCCCGCGCCAGCGGCAGCCCTAGCGGCGGCTTTGGTGTCGCCTGAGCCGGCCGGTGGTGAGGTGGCTTCCCAGGCTGCCCTGGGAGGGGGGAGGGCGCCTCGGGCCTCGCCCTGGCCTGGTTCCTCGGCCGGCTCCCCCCCAGAGAGAAAGGGGGCAGGGAACGGGAGGTGTGCTGACGCAGGCCGGGGAGCTTTGGCGCGCGCGCGCAGGCCGCCCCCCAACAAGCGCAGCGCTCATTGCCTCCCCTGCCTCCTCCTCCTGCCTCCTCCTCCTCCTGGGCGCATGCTGAAGAGATCGGGGACGGAAGGGAGGAGGAGTTTCCCTGGTTTCCTCAGGCGGCCCGGTGCCGATTGGTCCACGGACCGGCACCGGTCCGCGGCCCGGGGGTTGGGGACCACCGGTCTACACTTTATGTGTTTCATGATTTTGTTGTCTTTATTTATTTTTCTTAATCCTTAGTCCTTAGTCCTTGATGGTGGGTAATATTTGGTCAGAGTTTGAAACCAGTCAGTTCCTTGCATTTAAGCTGAAATTATATGATTAATGTGATATTTCTATATTAAGTTTTCCATAGTAAGACTGAAGATATCCTCTGTAGTTGGTTTGATAAAATGACCCCTGTACA
>JAHTLZ010000016.1:16588187-16600710 GCA_023846285.1 Phrynocephalus versicolor | reverse complement strand
ATTTATTTATTTATTTATTTATTTATTTATTTATTTATTTATTTATTTATTTATTTATTTATTTATTTATTAAGCTTATATACCGCCCATCTTCCCGAAGGAATTCCGGGCGGTTTACAACAAACAATGTAACAAAATAACAGTAAAAATAAACACAGAGTTAACCAAATAACAGAACAATAAAATCCAGAGTTGCAGATGGCGTGGCAGGAAAAAAAAAAGATACAACTTTAATTGAATCAACCAAATACCTCCCAGAAGAGGAGGGTTTTCAAAGCTTTCCGGAAGGCTGGCAGGGACTCTGCTAGGCGCACTTCTGTTGGAAGATGATTCCACATGGTGGGGCCAGCCACAGAGAAGGCTCGGGCACGGGTGGATGTTCTCCGAGCCTCCCTGGGCGTGGCCACATGCAGCATGTGCGCCCGCGACAACCTAGTCGGGGAGGCCGATGTTGACCGCTGGTTGATCTGCTCTGTCAGGTAATCAGGTCCTACGCCATGGAGCGTTTTGTAAATCAAAACCAGGACCTTGAATCTGATTCGGGCCGCAATGAGCAGCCAATGCAGGCGGGCCAGAACTGGAGTGATGTGGTCAAACCGACGCACACCCGCCACCAGTCTGGCCACCGCATTTTGAACCCGCTGCAGTCGCCGAAGGAGAGTCAAGGGCAACCCCATGTAAAGCGTGTAACAATAGTCCAGTCTCGAGATCACCAGCGCTTGCACCACAGTTCTGAGGGAATCCCCATCTAGGTATGGACGAATCTGGGCAATTCGATGGAGATGAATAAAGGCAGCCCTGGACACAGCGGCCACCTGGGCTTCCATGGTGAGCACCAGGTCCAGGACTATGCCCAGATTCCGGACGGTGTCCGAAGGCCGGAGGGAAACACCCTCCAGAGTGGGGAAAGGGCCTCCATAGCCTGATGGGGAAGCCCCAAAGAACATAACCTCGGTCTTGTCAGGGTTGAGTTTGAGCCTGTTAGCCCTGGTCCATTCCATGACTGTGCCCAGGCACTGATCGAGGGTCTGGACAGCCTCATCTGCAGTGGTGGAAAAGGAAACATAGAACTGTGTGTCATCAGCATACTGATGACAGCAGACTCCATGTCTCCTTATGACCTCTGCCAGCGGCCTAATGTAGATGTTGAACAGCATGGGAGAGAGAGACGACCCCTGTGGGACCCCACAAGGGAGTGTCCAAGGGGCAGACAGCTCCCCCCCATGCTGAACCTGCTGGGGACGGCCCCCGAGGAAGGACCGGAGCCAACTGTGAACAGTGCCCCTCATCCCAACCTCAGAAAGCCGGTCCAGCAGGATACCATGGCCGACAGTATCAAAGGCCGCTGACAGATCCAGGAGGACCAACAGGGTAGAGCACCCCCTGTCGGCCCCCCGGAGGAGGTCATCTTGCAGAGCAACCAAGACTGTCTCAGTCCCCTGACCTGGCCTGAACCCTGACTGGAATGGGTCAAGGATGTGTTCTTCCTCCAAAAATGATTGAAGCCGGATCGCAGCCACCCTCTCGATTACCTTGACCATAAAGGGAGCATTACCAATTGGGTGGTAGTTGGTCAAATCTCCCAATGCTAAGCCCGTTTTTTTCAGAATGGGCTTTACCACAGTCTCCCTCAGGCGAGAGGGAAAAATCCCTTCCCTGAAGGAGGCTGTGGCGATGACAGAAGCCCATTCAGGCATGCTCCCACCAACGGCTTTCATAAGCCATGATGGGCAAGGATCGAAAGGAGTGGGCACGGGCCGGCAGTGGGCGATGGCCCTGGAGGCCTCAAGTGAGGAAACAGGCCCAAACTCAACCATGCGAGGAGACCGAGGGGGTGCAGCATCAGGGGATGCCAAGAGTGGACTAGAGCAACAGGAGTCGAAACCGGTACAGATGGCCTCTATTTTTGATTGAAAAACGGCTGCAAAATTCTCACTACTGAAATCAGTAGGAAGAGGCCTTGCCAGGCCAGGATTAGTGAGGTCGCGAACCACACGGAACAGTTCCGCTTGACGGTTCGAGGCCTCACTAATTCTCAGGGAGTAGTAAGATGTTTTAGCCTCCCTGATCTCCCGAACGTAGCACCTGAACTGGACAATAACTGCAGCCTTTTTAGTCGCTGTCTGGTTCTTCCTCCAGCTGTTCTCCAGCCTCTTCTATTCTTGCTTCATTGCTCGTAAGTCCACCGTGAACCACAGTGAGGGGCGAGCTCTGCAGCAGATGAGGCACCTAGGGGCGAACTGGTCGACAGCCCGGGATGTTTCATCAAACCATTGATCCACCATGGTGTCTACCAGATTGTCAACCAGTCCGCCAGGAGGCTTCCCAAGGACTTCCTGGAACCGAACAGGGTCCAGGAGTCTTCGGGGGTGGGCCTATACAGATGGCTGAAGGTCCCTGCAGGATGGGGCAGCGATTGATACAGAGAAGGACAGCAGGTAATGGTCTGACCATGACACGGGAGTGGACACAATGTCCCGCACCCTCAGACAAGAATCCTCAGACACTGAGGTAAATACCAGATCCAAGGTATGTCCAGATCTGTGGGTTGGGCGTAGAACATGCTGGGACAGGTTCATGGAGGTCATGGACTGCATGAACCCCAGAGCTGCACCAGACAGCCCACCGCCAGCATGCACATTGAGGTCCCCCACTACCAAAAGGTGGGGGGTTCTCAAAAGTGCAGCGGGGAGGAACTGGGTGAGCTCTGGTAGGGATTGTGCTGGGTTGAGGGGAGCACGGTAACCGAGCACAATGCCAAATCTGTCCCGCTGCCCAACCAACAGATCGATACATTCCAACCCTAGGATCACCAACATCGAGGCCCTGCTGACTTAATAGTGTCCCTGTACACAATGGCCGCCCTGCCCCCCTTACGACCCTCCGACCTTCCCACTCCCTGTACCAGAAACCCAGGGGGGCACAGCTGGGCGAGCGAAGCTCCTCCCTCTGCTCCCACCCAGGTCTTGGTAATGCATGCCAGGTCGGCCCTTCCATCAACGATGGTATCATAAATGATGGGGATCTTATTGTGGACCGACCTGGCATTCATCAGGAGGCAAGATAGGTCAGAGGCACTGGCGGAGTGGCTCCGATATACGTGGCAGTAAGCTGAGGGGTCAGAACGGGGGACAGGTGCGAGATGCCTGGCCTGAATTCTTCTTAACCGACTAACCCCCCAGTTCCTAGCGTAACTTGTCTTTCAACCTTCGCCAGTTCATAATGTGACAGCCTTTCCTTTGACAGCTGTCAGTATTTTCTTACTCTGTCAGTTCGCTCTCACCTCACTGATTATATCACCCACCCACCTGTACAAGGTGGGTATACAATATAGAGATGGGCACGAATCAAAAAATGATGTTTCATTTGTCGTTTGTTGTTTGGAGGGTCCGTTTCGGTTCGTTTCCGTTTTTCGTGAATTTTTGCAAAAAAATCGTTTTCATTTTCATTCATTTTGTTACCGTTTTGTTACTGTTTCATTTTGGAGACAAAATTCGTTTGTTGTTTCATTGCATAATGAAACAAAAAAACAGAAACGGAAATGAAAAATTGTTCGTTTCATGTCCATCTCTAATACAATAATACTCTGCCATGTGAGGTCTTACATGGTGCATCTGAGGAAGCAGGCAGTAGTCTACAAAAGCTTGTGCCAAATAAGTTAGGATAAGCTTTAAATAGACCATTGGGGCCATCCAGACAATGCTGTTTAGGGTGAGAGGTCTTCTCCACATAACCACAGTTGCCAACAATGTCCCAGCCAATACATTGTTATTAGAATATTAATCTCTTGAAAGATTCTTAGCTAAAAGATACCCTATCTACAATTTTATTCCAGTTATGGATTGTTGTGCAAGGAGAATGACAACAACCATCAGATGTCATATTCCACTGGTAAGATATCAGCACTACATACATTATAGCAGCAAGAGATGCTTGAGCCCTTATACCAAATGCACTCCAGAAGTCATACTAAATACTCTTTCGTGTGGAGATATATGACTACTAGAGATGGGCACGACTAGGGAAAATGATGTTTACGAGTTGTCGTGTGTCGGAGGCGGCCCGTGTCGGCTCGTTTCCGTTTTTCGCGAAACTTCGCAAAAATGTGTCATTTCATTTTTCGTTTTTTCGTCTGTCGTTATACTGGTTTGGGGGGTAGCGGGCTCCTGGAGGCACCTCTCTTTTGGGGGTGGGTGCCTCCTCTCCTCACCCGCTAGGAAGGAAAAGCAGGCTCCTGGAGACCCCTCATGCATGGGGGCCTCCTCTCCTCGCCTGCTGCAAAAGGGCATGTATAGCCATATGGATATGCATACCAAGTTGCAGAGCAGACTGGCAGAGGCACCCCTCTTTTTGGGGTGCCTTCCCTGCATCAGTCAGGCCTCGCGGGCATGGTTTGCATGGCACACATGCTGCCGAGCCGAGCCTGCAGGAGTCAGCCAGAGCCACAAGTGATGGACTGGCGGACTCTCTGCACCCGCTGTGGCTCACTAGGAAGGGAAGCGTACTTGCGTGTAGTGCAATGCAAGTACAGATCTGACTTAGGGGACAGGGTTAGCGCAAGGGCTAGGGTTAGGCTAGTTACTGGTGAGGTTAGGGTGGGGTAGTGGGGTGCACCTCTGGGTGCCTCTCTGACCCACTAAGAGGACAGTGTACTGTGGTGTATGGGTAAGGGACTAAGGGTTAGGGTTAGGGTTAGGGTTAGGGCAGGGTTTAGTGGGCTTTTTGGCACATCCCAGAAGTCTCAGTGGCCAAGTGGCCATGCGATTGGTGGAATGGCTCCAAAAATTTGCATGGTCCACGCCCATGGCCACTTGGCCAGCCCATCATTGCGCAGGTGTAAAAAAATAAAAATAAAATAAAATAAAATAAAATCAATGGAGAGAGGACAGAGAGGAGACATTTTGTTGCAACAAGAAAAACCCACTGCTACTGTAAAAATGTTTTAAAATAGCAATTTTCGCATGTTTCTGTGTGATGCTTGTGTGTTTTTGGATCACGATTTCAAAAAAAAATTGCGGTCGCTGGCACCGCCCCATTTTCGATCCCCCGCCCGCACCGCATGGCATGACGAGTCCGGCTTGTTGCCTGTGAGTCCCCAGAGCAGCCCAGGACAGCAGAGGGGGGAGGCCGGGGACCCCCTAGAAACCACCCCTCTGGTAGGTGCACTCTCAGGCAGGCATATTTTTGCCTGCTTTTTGCCCGGGAATTGGGTTTTTTTTTTACTTTAAAAAACTTTTTTTCCCTGTGCCGCTTGAATGGCGGTGAGGCGGCGAGGCAGCGACTTTGGCGGGACGACGAGCGCAGCCCAGGACGGACAGGAGGAGAGGGGGGAGGCCAGGGACCCCCCCGAAACCACCCCTCTGGTAGGTGCCCTGAGCCCTCACTCAGGCAGGCATATTTTCGCCTGCTTTTTGGCCGGGAATCGGGTTTTTTTTTTTTTACTTTAAAAAACTTTTTTTTCTGTGCCGCTTGAATGGCGGCGAGGCGGCGACTTTGGCGGGACAACGAGCGCAGCCCAGGAGGGACAGGAGGAGAGGGGGGAGGCCGGGGGACCCCCCCCAGAAACCACCCCTCTGGTAGGTGCACTCTCAGGCAGGCATATTTTCGCCTGCTTTTTGGGCTGGGAATCGGGTTTTTTTTTAACTTTTAAAAACTTCTTTTCTGTGCCGCTTGGCATCGCGGGATCGCCGCGATGCCAGGAACGACAACGACAAATCAGACCCAATTATTCTTTAGTCGGTTCGAGTTCGAGTTCTGGCGGAGTAATTCCCGTTACCGTTTCCATTCCGTAACGGAAACGAGGAACGGAAATGGAAATGGGAATTCCGCTAAGTCGTGCCCATGTCTAATGACTACAGAAAATGCTTAGGAGGTATAAACCTTATTAGAACTCATTTAGCATAGAGCTAAACATGGTAATCAACTAATCGCTAGTACAAATATGCTGTATAAATTAATAACTCAGAGAGATTTCCCCTCATCTAGTCACACTGATAGTACAAGTTCCAGCCATAGAACTACCTATTGGCCATGAGTGTTACTGTTTCCTGTTAAAGACATGTAAAAACTTATTAGCACTGCAGAGGGAAGAAATGTTTTGATGTTATTATAGTTCAGTGTGTTGGAGTGCCTGATGGCACAATCGCGACTCGCGAGTCATGAGTTTGCTTCCATGGTGTGCCTCCTGAAAGAGCCAATCTGTGCTGCCTTGGACAAGCTGCATCATCTCACAGCGCAAGAGGAGAAAGATAAACCACATCTGAATACAGCTAGAAAGTCTTACGAAAAATTACCTAAGTTAGAATGGACTTGGTGGGAAGCATTATCCTCCTCATCATCATTTGATCTCATGCAACACATCCCTGACTGCCATCAAAATCCAACTTGCTTTTAAGAAAATAAAACGAAGCAAATAACTTGCTTAAAGGGGGAATGCATGCTTAAGTGGATTTATTAGGGTGGATCTGTAATTACAGATACATCTTTTATGTTATTTGGGGTTTTGAGGATAGTGTTTTGAAGCACTGTAGGTTTCTTTCACCAAGATTATTATTCTAGTTTATATTAATACACCTTGGATCTCCATGAATTATTTGTTTGTTCAGAGATAGCAGCTTAGCTAGTTAACAAAATAGGCATATAAATAATTACTGACAACTCAATGACTAATCTTTACATTTCTGTGTGCATTCTTAGTAATGTCTGTGTGCAGAGCAAATGGGTGAAATACCTGAGTTGGCTTTTTTTCCTATCTCACCATAACGTTTAATTTAACATCTATTGTGATGCCTGTTGAGATTTTAAAGCAGTTGTTTAAGGCAGATCAGATGGATTCTGACAGTAATATGTATTGCATATTGGATCAGTAATGTGAAAAGCACATTTCCAAAGTAAAAATATATTTGGCCATGCCAAAAGTAGTGATAAGTGTGTTATTAATTTATACAGCATATTTGGAAGAGCTTATTCTGTGTTTGTTAGGTTAACGTCTCTGGAACCATATGTGATGAATTCCAAATGTACAGCCAAATAAAACTGTATTAGTCATAAGCATATGTATTCGCATATTCAAATGTTCAAAATCCAATTAAGCAACAGCCCTTCATATTTCTACATTCATGAGACGACATCTTTACGACAAAAGCAAATAAGTAAAAAGTTTCTTTTACCCCAAATATAAAAAATAAAATATAAGTTCGAAGTTAGTCTTCCACAGATAGCCAATTTAATTATGCTAAAAATGACATTTTTAATTAAACACCAAGGTAAGCATAAATGGATTTCAAAATAATTAATCAAACATCAAAAAATTGAAACCTTTTTCTGCTTGAGCAGCAGAAATGAAAGAACCAGTCTTCGGGTCTCATAGAGATTCAATCTAATTTAATTCTCTGTCTTCTCTAAATAAACATTCCTAAAACCTTTTTTTCATCTGGGGGAATAAGGATGAGAGGGGTAATCAATATTTCTAGCATTTTAATTAAAACCGTTAGTGGAATAAATCCATTTAATTATCAGTTAATGAAATACAAGGTCATTTACCTGACAGGAACTTTGAAGGTGGATTACTAGCTGGAATAAAGTAGACGCACCCAATGTCACAGCCATTTAGCTTCTGTCAAATTTAAGGTTAAAATCTTTTTAGACTGTTTAACCTATTCTCCACCATTTTTCTATTATGTATGCAAATTGAGAAGAGGAAATACACGATCAAGACTTATCTTACATTTAATTTGTCTCTAAAGTTTGTATTAAGTTTCTACAGTCTTATTGCTGTCTTAATTGGGGGGGGGGGATGAAGGAGGAAATGCCAGTGTAGCCAGAGACCAAATAGAAATAATGCCATCATGGGGGGCAGAGTTTAAGTCACTGACATTATATCATGTTAGTAGCCCCTTAACAGAAATTATGTAGGCCTAGTGTATGTATGCCTAGATGCCCTCATATCTGATCTGAGCTGATTTTGGAAGCTAAGCAGAGTTGGCCCTGGTTAGTACTTGGATGGGAGACCACCAGGGAATACCAGGTGCTATAGGCACCTGCAGTAGGAACTGGCAAACTGCTCCAGCATTCCTGCCAAGAAAAGTTTATGGACATGGGGTCACAAAGAGTTGGTCCCGACTGTAACGATACAACACACATTGAGGGAAAGCATCTATAGCTCAATGATCAAAAACATAGCTTGAATGAAGAAGGCCCTATGTTCTCTTGAATCTTCACTTCATAGAATCTTGGGTCCAAAAGGTTTTTTGGATTGCTTTAGTTTGTTGTTATTGTTGTTGTTTGTTTGTTTGTTTGTTTGTTTGTTTGTTTATGAGAGAGCTTCTTTTTGAACTTGAGATAACTTCTGTTAGTATATAAGATGAGACTAAGTGAATCTGAGCTTGGAAATGTTACTCTTGGCCATCATCATGTTGCCTGGGATTTTCTGGAATCACAGTATCAAAAAATATGGTGTCCAGACTCAGTGAAGCACCAATAGAAAGAACACAGACAGTCCTGTGTACAAATGGCAAGGATTAAACATGGGCCTTTCCCCACACATTCATCTACTGATTTATGGTTTGTCCCCCTGTTGTATATACATACATACAATTGACCCAATGAATAAGTAAAAAGAAATTCATCATTTCTTTTAGGTGTTCTGAGATCCCACTTTGTATAGCACTGTCAAAACCCTTTTTCTTTAATGCTTCAGAAATATCCAAATTCTTTTAACAAGCAACCATATTGTACTGCTAGCGTCATCACAGAACTAAGTGATGCTGTTAAAGGATTGTATTAAAAAAGGCTGTAACATGTGGGTGCATTTAACACAGTGA
Organism: Phrynocephalus versicolor; assembly: GCA_023846285.1. Lineage (NCBI taxonomy): Eukaryota > Metazoa > Chordata > Lepidosauria > Squamata > Agamidae > Phrynocephalus > Phrynocephalus versicolor. The sequence goes on along the minus strand of JAHTLZ010000016.1, from coordinate 16,591,888 downwards.
AAGCTTTCAAAGGAAGACATGCTGGCAGCTTTCAAATATTGTAAACAGCAGCAGAAAATGCCTGCTAACAACAGGGTAAGATGCAGTCACATTTGCAATTAGAAGGAACGTCACTCATGAGTTATAGTAAGATTTAGCAAGGTTGTTGAATTTTTAAGTTTTAGTAAAGTTAACACCTTGCATACAATCACAAGCAAAAAGTTGTTCTGAAATTTTGAGGGGGATCCAGCTGAGCCATGACCATCTGAGGTTGCCTCTTAGCCTTCAGTACAATAAAGGAATATGGTGTCTCAGTATTGTCCATATATATTAAGAGTAGTAAGACCAAATCCTTTCAAGATACAGAGAAGACTGACATCTCAGCTATAGGCAAGCACATTACTTCAATGTAAGCAATGACCTTTCTATAAGATTAATGCACTGCAGTTAAGTTCCTTAAGACTTTTTTTTCCAACAACCAGGACTTTGGCTGTTCAGAGTTATTTCCAAATTTTGCAGTTCATGTAATGTGACCTCAGTTCAAGGCTATGAAATCCAGTTGGTGTCATTAGAGTCAACTGTACAGATTAGTAGAATGGACCAGCATATTTCCCATTTTATTCCCTTATCTCAACATTTGGCGTAGTCACTTACATTGTAGGGTACAAAAACTTGTCTGGCTGGATTCTGGCATCTTACAGAAATGCTAGCATCTTACAAACTGCCAGACATATGAACAACAGCTGGAGCATTTGGGAGTAGCAGGCCCTTTCCGAAAGCAATAATTACATCATAAAGTCTAGACAGAGAAAGAAACAATGATTGTTGTGAATTAGTGTACATAAATCCAGACTGCTCAATCCAACTAATTTTTCACCACCCTTTTACCTCAGGCTATTAAACCTTTATTAACTTATACATGGGTAAATAGAGGCTTTGGCCACATCATGAGAAGAACATAAGACTCACAGCAAAAGGTAATACTTACACTTAAAAATAGAGTTGAATGTTGTATAGGAAGACCCAATAAGAGATGCATTGACTCAATCAAGAAATGCATGGCCTTGAATTTAATGGAATGGCGCTGTTAATGATAAGTTCCAATGATAGAACCTTTGTTAGGTCATTAATTTATAGGGCCACCCAAAGTTAGAAATAGCTTGATGCCACATAACAACATAACCCACTTCTCTCCTACACTCCCACAAATAAGGACATTGCCTTAGGTATGGCATTTATAGTTATGGCATTTGCTAAATTTCTTGCACAGATTTTGAAAACAGCTTTCTTGACCTCAAAAAGAAATTGGGCAACTTGCTCTGGACTCCTTGAAAAAATGGGGGAGCGGCTAATTGGAGCCATTGATTATGTCACTAGGATAGGTACAAAGCGTTTGGAACTGCTATTACCTGCTATTCCCAAGCAGTTGCTCAAGTAAATTAGTTTTTTTGGTACCAATTCTTAGGTAAAACCTTTGGTACCTGACAACATAGGCCTTTGAACTATAACATATTGGAATAACTTGGATTTAAGAGAGGGGGTCCACAGTGGAAATGGAAGGATAGGTGTTAGGTACAGTAACTGACTCCCAACAGTTGTCAAGCAGATGGTGGTGAGTGATATAGTTTTAATCAATTTGTGTGTTTTTATATTGTAATATTACTGTTTGTCCTTATATTCAATTTAGATAAATCCCACTTTTACTCATGAGTAGAATAGACCTAAAACTTAGAAATGTTGACTGTTTGGTCCAAAACTTCCAGAATCCTCCAGCTGGCATGGAGATTTCTGGGAGCCATAGCAACGAAACATAACTTTTTCAAGCTGAAAGAGACAGATTGGAACAATAGGACTTTTCCCCCTTGTGAATAGCAAGTCCCATTAATATCATGGGGTCTGCTACAAGTGGGACTAACATAGAATTTTGCCCTTCATGTTTTAATAGTATTTGTCTTATATTGTGGTAAACTGCCTTCAATGCCATTCAGCTGAACAAATAAAAAAGAGAAAAGGAACAGAGAATTGAGGTATATGTGCTAGAGAACTTTTTTTTCAGGATATCAAGTCTTAAAATCGTATAACAGTTCTGGAATGTGTAAGGAATGTGTTCAAAGGTTTCACCGCTAATGGAACTAGCTAGACAAAATTTTCCTGTATTGCCAGCTCTAAGTGCCAGATGTCTCAAACTTACCTGCATTGTCCTCAAAGTCTATCATTAGAACTGATAAAGTCCATTCTTTGATGGAAGTCATTACGCCAACTATTTTTCTCCTCCTCCCTGTGAAGAAATGGAGGCATGTTTGATTTCAGTAAATAATGAAATGCTTAAAGATAAATTTCTGCAGAGAGCAGAATGAAATTACAGAACGACCTAAATCTTGTGCCCTATCATAACCAGAGACGGGTGCTTCCCATGGTTTGGCGTGCTTTGCCTAATCAGGCCCACAGCTGTTGTGCAGCCCAAATTCCACCCCTGCCTCCTCTTGTGTGTGCCCGGTCAGAACCAGCATCAGGGCCATCACTGCCATGCTTCCTCCTTTAAGGGAGCACCCACAGGAGGGGGCAGGGCACAGAATCCATGGCATTTGCCCAACACCTGAGAGCCCAATCTGGTAAACTACACCGAACCATTCAAACACAATAAGTGGCAATTTCTAATGACAACAGTGCATAACATTTAGTCCATTGCTACCGTGTTTCCTCGAAAATAAGACAGTGTCTTATATTAAGTTTTGCTCCCAAAGATGCACTAGGTCTTATATTCAGGGGATGTCTTATTTTTCCATGAAGAAAAATACGGTACACATTTACTGTTATCTTATTATGGGGAGGCCTTATTTTCAGGGGATGCCTTATATTTCAGTGCGGGGCAAAACTGTAAATAGGTCTTGATTTCAGAGGATGTCTTATTTTCAGGGAAACAGGGTAGCTGGCAAATAAAATCTCTATGCTGGAGTTCTTGGGTGCACACAGGCAAACTGACTTGAATGCATCTGCACAGTGCCCTAAAAATTCATTTGGGCAGCACTTTTCCTTGAAGGTAGGAAAAGGACGAAATGTTACAAAAATGTTTTTACATTAAGCAACAAGGAATCAGACAATGTATGCTTTCTTTCTGTAAGAATTTGATTTATAAGGCTGCTGTGAACTGTACTTCCTCTTTAGGAGGCTTTTTAGACGTGACCACATTTATCAAAACCATCTGCAATATCACATGTCAATGTTAGCATAATGCACTGCTAAGGGTTTTTTTTTAAATTAAAAACTGCCACTTTTGTACATTCTGTTTTTACATTTGTGTTTATCTATGTTCATCCATGTTCATATATGTTGTGAATATGAAACATTTGCCAGAGCCAATGTTGGACTTAGCTCTACATACTAATTATACTGTGTGCACTGAAGATATTTTGCCCGGAAGGCAATCGTTTTGTTAGTAAATCAGATCTTTCTTATTTGCTTCTCTTCCATGGGTCTCTCCCCTGCCCCAAAAGGTGTGTTTCTGTGAAAAATTGCCTTAGTGCCCCTAGAGACTCCAATCAAAGGCTACCTTTCTTCTCAATGTATGTCTGTTGTCTCTTACGTTCTATAATACCCCTGTATGAAATCTAGTCGCCAGTCTTCCCATATTACTGGGCGCATAGTACAGAAAAAATAATATACACTGCTTCTCAGTAGATAGATAGATAGATAGATAGATAGATAGATAGATAGATAGATAG
>JAHTLZ010000016.1:16563436-16588177 GCA_023846285.1 Phrynocephalus versicolor | reverse complement strand
AGATAGATAGATAGATAGATAGATAGATAGATAGATAGATAGATAGAATTTTCTTCTGCAGTATATTTTCAACTGAATGTGCAATAGGCAGTCATAACGTCTTAGAAAGCTGAATTGCTCAGAAGCCAACAGTTGATTTTCATTGTTTTTTCTCCATTCAAGAGTGAATGCATAACAGTCATGTGTTACAGCATCCTTACCTTTCCAATATATTTTAGCTAGTGTTAAATGTCATGATGTTTCAGTAAGACTATTGCCAGTTTTTCTGGAACCACTGAGGCGAGCTTGGAAATTGTTGTGTTTGTTTGTTGTCATGAGGTAAAAGCCTTAAGACGCAGTGATTAAACTGCTGTGTGTGGGGGAGAGGTGTCTTTACACTTGTGACTGACTCTTCATGACCCCATGTCCATGGAGTTTTCTTGGCAGGAATACTCTGCAGTTAAAACTGTGCTCAGAATCTGGGGTTCAAGCCCAGGTAGTCAGCTCATGGTTGACTTAGCCTTTTATCCTTCTGAGGTTGGTAAAATGACTACCCAACTCACTGGGGGGTGGGCAATGTGTAGCCTGCATAAATAAATTGTAAACTGCCCAGAGAGTGCTTTAAGCACCATGGGCTGGCATATAAGCAGAACACTTTGCTTTTTATACACCACAGTGGTGGTGAGATTGGCTTCACTGAGGCAAAATGGAAAACATTTTTTTCCTAGGAAAATATGTAAGGTGTGCTCATTCTCAAAATGTTGTTCATATTTACTAAACCTTACAAAAACACAGCACTTTCCTTTTGGGCAATTTTTGCTTTTGATGTTTCAAATTAGATCTAACATGGGTATTTTGATAAAAAGTGTTTTTATCTTTCACCTGTTCTATGTAATACTTACTTTAAAACTGGTCAAAATATTTACATATAAAAGATTTCAAGTAACTTTTCTATTGAATAAAATACTCTGTAAAACTGTCAATGTGCTATGTGATTTACAGCCTTGGGAAAAAAATAACATAGAAGTCATAACTTTGCAGGTTTTGTGATGCATGAAGATCAGATTTTTTAATGTTGGTTAATGCTTTACTAATTAAAGTGTGCATGTTAATTAAAGCAGAGGCTAATGTTAATTACCTATATTAATGGAATCTCATGTAGCACCTGCCTGAAGCAATGGGTTCAATTTTCAAAATATCTCAATTAAGGCTGAAACTTTTGATTTGCATCTAGTAGGGTTTCAATTAACTGCATTGCAAACTTAAATAACACACTTAAAGGCATAATATCACAAATCACATGCAGCACTGCAGAATTGGTCGGTTCAATTAGTGAAAAGAGCTGTGAAAGCTTTCCCAGTCAGTAGGTGAAGGCCATAATACTGGCATGTGAATATAATGTCGGTCTGTAGCCATCTCAATGGCTGTTTCAAGAGGGATGTTAAATATTTCATTGACATTGATGGTGATAAGAGGTCCATCACAGATATAGCTATGTGAGAAATTTAATGGGGGAGAATAAAATCAATGGACCTTACTTTCACATAAAAGTATATAGGACTGGGGTGCAAAGGCATTCATCAATCCAGAAAGCCGAACATTTGACAAAGAGTTCTATGTCCTAGTTTTCCTCTCAGCAAAACTAAAGATGTGGCTGTATTCCAATCCTCATCACTGTTGCTCCTGAACTTGATGTTGTGGTCTCTCTCTTTACAGACAGCCTTGGAGAAGCGGCATGGGTTTCCTGCGGTTATTCATTGCATTTTAAAAGCCACATTGAGCCATTATCTTTGCTCTTTCTCTGACTGTAATATGGTGCAATATCACCAAAGGGCGAGACAAAAATGTTATCTCACCATCTCTCCTGACTAATTCTGATACTGCACTTTAGAAATATTTATAAATACATGTACTCTGCCTGCACAGGTGCTGCTGAAGTAGTTCTCCCAGGGTAGATGGGTTAGTTCATCTCAATAACAGTAGAATCACATGGCACTCTTTAGACTAACTAACAGATCGATTGGAGCATAAGCTTTCGTCAAGGCACACATCACCCTTATCAGGATGCATCTTCCCTCTGTGTGTCCATGAAAGTTCATGCCAGAGCAGATCAGTCAATCCTAGAGATGCCATATCACTCAGTGTTATTCCACTAATCTAAGGAAATACCAAAACTCTTTCATATGGTTGAAAACTTCTCTGATGTGATTAATTGCCGCAGCAAAGCAGAAAGAAAATGTCACCATCCTCTCCAGCACACCCTGTCACACATGCTTTTGCTTGAAATTCACTCTTTGTAACAGGAGATGCTACTAAGCTTCCAGTTTAGTGCGTTATGAATACATTGGGGAAAACATGTAGTTATAAAGCCATACCTATCTACAACTAGTAACTCACTTTAAGCAAGTCTAAACTACACTGAAACCATTTGTTCTCCAAGAGTATATAGCCTTCCCTAGGTTCTTCCTCTTCTTTGAGGGCCAATATAGAATGTGCGTTCCTAGCATGGAAGGTTTGGTGCTGGGGCTTGGTGTGGGGAGATTACTCAAAGAAAAAGCATGTTGACATCCTTAAGGACATAGAGAGATGACTGAGAAATCCAAGTATTACTATTAGATATTCAGATCCAAAAATACTGGAGTTCTTAGTTACCGCCCAGAGACTACTTGAAGTGTTGTGTTGTGTTGTGTCACTACAATTGCGACTGATTCTTTGTCACTCCATCTCCATGGAATTTTCTTGGCAGGAATACTGGAGTGGTTTGCCAGTTCCTACTCCAGGCACCTACAGCACCTGGTATCCCCTGGTGGTCTCCCATCCAAGTACTAGCCAGGGCTGACCCTGCTTAGCTTCTGAAATCTTGAAGTGGTATGGGGCGGTATATAAGCAGAACACTTTTTTTTGCTTTTGCTTTTGCTTTTACTGAAATCATAGCTGTAATATTAACCTTAGTGTGTTATGTGCCACCAAGTTGGAACCAACTTACAGTGATCCTAATAGGCAAGTGAGATTTTTTGGGGGAGGTGGGGGGTTTACCAGCCCTCTCCAGGTTTCAATGACCAACAAGCAGGGATTCATATGCAGGTCTCTGGAGGAGGAGGAGTCACCATCGTCATCTTATAATGGCAGGACTGGAAGCCTAATATGGCAATCTATCCCCTGCACCACAAAGATTTCCTCAATATTAATCTTTACTTGCCGTTATCTCTTACACATGCAGGAAAAAATATGTGAAGTGAAGATATAAATGGTTTCCATTAGATTTGGTCTATCTAGGTAATACAATAACAGTGCAATAACATTACCATCATTGCCAGACAAAAATGACTAGCCTATATAAAAGGAGGCAGATTTTACCAGGTTTTTTTGCATTTTCAAAAAAGAAACTCCAGCTCTTCTTTCAGATTTCTTGTGTGTTTTAATTGCATTTTGTTTTTTCAACACCAGTCCTGTAATGTCTTTCACTATGGTGGTGGAGCACATCTTAATACAATATGCAGGCATAAAGTAAAGATTTAACAATACATTTATGTTCTCATCTTTTATTTTACTGCATGTTACAGCCTGTCTCTAGAGGCATAAAGCATTTTTATTTTCAAGTAAATTTATATTAGCTACAGTCTCCAGCTGTTTTAGATATAGCATCATTTCCTGTTGGTTCGGTTTCCAGGAGAATTCTGTTCTCCTCCCTTGCTTTCTTCATATTCCTTCACCGTCACCCCAAACTGAAACTAGAAAAATGTAATTTAACAAAAGACATTCACCAAGTGCCTTTGTTTTCAGCAATCTCAATATTTTACTTTATTTAAAACATCTGCCTGCTTAAAATCTCATAACTGTACTTCTAAATATCACCCTTCTGTAATTCATCTGCTGCCACTTTAATGTATAAGAAACCAACCAAAGTGCTGTTTAATTGAAGGTCCTTCCACTGAATCAAGCATCTTATTTTGCAGATCCAAAATTGCTCCCATTTACAATTGTTGTTCAGTCAATGCAATTATGTTTTTAAAATGGGAAGGTGCTTTCAAAAATATAAGAACAATGATAAACTTTAGCGATATATATTTTAATATTGTTCATATTGAAAATAAATGTATGCTTCTTAGCATGCCAAAAGTTGTATATAAAGTTGTATCTTAATTTTTAAGCTTTTGCAGGCTACGTATCTTTTTCAGACTTGATAATTCAATGAAATCTTAGACCTAAACATAGCAGTCAACTATAATTTGAGTGTTATTTTTCAGAAAAATATCCATGGATAAAGTATTCATTTTAAAGTTACCTTCTCTGCCCCCTTTGGATTTCTTAGGCCGCCTTGTTTTTAAATCCAGCTATAAATTCTGTTTTTTTTTCCTGAGAGCCAAACAAATAAACAATCATATATTTAACTTTCAAGAGGCAAGGGTCTTTCAGGCACAGATATGCCAAAATCCATTGCCTGACAGGAATAAGCATAAAAGCATCCTAGGGGGATGTCTCAATAAGACAAGTTTACTTTATTTCAGAGAAGCAAATCAAGCTACTCCTTTCTGGAGCAGGAACAGTATGAAAGGGAAATGATTATGGCTCCCTGCTGGCACCCTCTTATGACTGACAGGAAAAACCAACAAGTCTGCCACTTGGGATGTCTTGTTCAGGAACTTTCTAGAGGGCAGTAAATTGGTGTTGGCACAAACACAGAAAAATAAAACGACTTGATTCAGCAGTTTTCATTTTGAAATCCCCAAGTGCGAAAGAAAAACGTAAATATTCATCAAATGATCAAAATATATATTGATTTTTATTCTGCATTAGCAGCTCAAAGTCAAGGTTCTTGACAGGATGGATGTCGGCTTGAATGATTCTCTTTGAAATAAGGATATAGGCTCCAGACTGAATGTTACCATGCATTCCTGAACTGTAGGGGAAAGACCATTAGGCCTGTAGGAGGTTAATTTAAAAAAAAAACTGCAATAAAGTCATGCTTCTTCATTACTGTTTTGATAACAAAATTGTTATTCATATGTAAACCAATTCATGTTTTTCCTTCTTTGTTCCTTCCTGTCTGCCACTAACCAAGGTTGGCTGTTTCACAGACATTCTAAGGACCCTGGGTAGTAATATGTAATATTTAAAAATCTTGGAATTTTTTTTCTGTGTGCAACCTTCTCAAGAACTGGCTAGATTATTGTGGGTAATTAGTGAGGGCTAAAGTCTCCTTTGGTTTTATCTGGATTTCTACATAATTATGTGTTTTATATAGCAGGGAGCATTGGATAAAATGTGCATTTTAGGGAATATTTCATGTATTGGGGAGGTGATTTGCTTTGTACATACATTCATATATTTGGGAAGGATATGTGCAAAATAGGTGTGTTAGGGCAGCCCCCCCCAACCCCCAGGCTATGGACTGGTACTGGTCTGTGGTCCCTATAACAGTGGTGGCGAACCTTCAGCAATCCAGATGTTTTGGACCACAACTCCCACAGTCCTTTGCCAGTGATCTACGGCGGGCTCCATCGCTGGCAGCGTTCAAGAGGAATCTTAAGACCATCCTCTTCCGAGAAGCTTACGGCGATGTCTAAGGACCCAGTCCGGTTTTGTGTTTTGTTTTTTTTTAATCCCGCCTAACTACTCTTGGACACTGTTGTTTTGTTAATGGTTGTTTGAAACTGATTTTTATCTGTTTTTATTCTGATCTTGTGAACCGCCCAGAGTCCCCATTGTGGGAATGGGGCGGTATATAAGTGTAAATAATAAATAAATAAATAAATTGGCACTACAGGCTTGGAATTCTGGGAGTTGCGGTCCAAAACATCTGGAGTGCCAAAGGTTTGCCACCACTGCCCTATAAGATGCTCACCTTTCTCCTCTCTCCCCAATGGGCTTTCCCTGCCCTGTGTACCCATTGCAACTGTTTTTGGTTTTGGCAAACGGGGGGGGGAGCCATGCACATCCCCCCCCCCGATCCCTGGTTTCAAAAAGGTTGTGGGACTGCTGTGTTAGAGGAAATTACAAAAAATGCAAAACTTCAGGCATTTTTCAAAAATATTTGGAGGTTCGTACAGACATTTCACAGAACAGGCTTCTAATAGAACATACATGGAAATGGCATGGAATGGTTATAGAGAGATTCCTCCTCTTGCGTCTAAGACTGTAAATAAAGACTCCTGCTCCTGCTCCTCCTCCTCTCTGCCATACTGCATTGGAGTAATTAGGGTTCTCAGTAGAGATGGGCACAAACCTGGTTCAGATGTTGGAGCCAGCTTGTATGCTGCCAGATGGCTCCCTCACTCAACAGCCTAGCATGCACTGGTCTTTTCCTCCTTTTTATGCCATCATCCAATCACAGCAGGAGTGTTTTCTTCTCTCCTTTGCCTCCTCTGGAAGCTGCCTGAGATTCCTACCTTTGAATGGGTGGATGCCAGAGGAGGAACCAGCAGGAGCCTCCAAGCCAGGTTCATTCTCATTTCTAGTTTTCAGCATTATGAATAGCTCTTTTTCAGCAGACACTGAGTAAAATGGCCAAATAAGAAAAGCAAGATTTTCACTATTATGCATCTTTCATTGCCTTGAAGTTATTTTTATTTTCCCTACATAATAAGGTGACATAATACAGGAAAAGACGAGTGGACATGGATTTTACCAGCACAGATACAGTTCTGGAATAGTAGGGAAAGCAATTAATTAGGCAAAGTTGTTTTCGAATTAGAATTGTGTTTCTCTTCTCACATGTACTAAAACATAAAAATGTGCCTCAGGCAAAAAGGAGTAAATTAAGGCATGAAAGTTATTTTTTATTGAATGCAAAATATTGAAAATAAAAATACACCCTGCCTTCATTATTGCATCTCTGTGCTATAAGTTGCTTTTTTAAAAAAAAAAAATTACCTCTTGCTTTTAAATCCCATTCATTGCAGTAAAACAAAAAGATTTTGTTTACTACCTTCCAGAATAAGACACAAATAGTGTAACTATCGAAGTGTTAACAAATTTCCCAGCTGTCAAAGATGCTTACCATTCTGCAAACATCTTTAACAGCACGGCTTTAAAATTAAATTTTCCAAACATTATGGCTAATGCTTTAATAGTATGCAAATCACCATGAATTCAGCAGCAGCAGGGAGGCTGACCTCTCAACAATACAAACAGTTGCATTTAGTGGAACTGTCCCATTTTCTGAAGTGTCTCTGGATACTGCAAGAAGTTTGCCCGCTGAATGCGCACATGGCCAATCTTTGTAATCGGGCATTGCAGTGGTTAGGATTGAACTGTGAATTCAGAAAGCCAGTTCTTTGTCTCTGCTGAGCTGCAGAAAACTCACCTCGGGCTAGTGACTTGCTCAGCCTCTGACCTACCTCGATCTGACCTATGGAGTTTCTGTGGTTCACCACTAGTTCCAGAAAGTGATAACTTTGGCCTCAGCCCTGAAATTCTCAAACTGGGTTAGTTTTTCTAGCTCACACTTGTGGCCATAATATACATCGAGGTTCAGCAGAAATTGGCCCATCTTTTTCACCTTAGCATTGAAGCAAATTGATTCTACATAAAAAAAAAAAACCAACAAAAATGTAAGGACCTCCAGCTTTTGCATGGAAGTCTATATTTGTGGCAAAGACATCTTTGGCCAGTGGCTTCTCTTTTACACTTTTGTAAGAGAAAGTGCATGTTATACATTCATGTCCCATCTTCCGGTCTTACGCTGATTGTATTTGCCTTGTAATCAGTTGCCATAAAGTGTGCCTCACATTCTGAACTTTTGGATTACAGATCCCAAAATCCACAGACAAAGCTGACTGCTGAGTTGTGTAAACTGTAGAGATGGGCACGACTTAGCGCAATTTTTGTTTTTGTTTTTGTTTTTCGTTTTCGTTACGTAACAAAACGAAAAATGAAAAACGGTTCAAAAATGGACCAAAAACGGAAACGAAACGACTAATTTTGAGCCAGTTTTCGTTTTTCGTTACTAGAAAGGCACTCAATGGAGCTAAATGGGGAGAAACAAAAAAAATTGTTTTCGTTTTTCATTTTCGTTACGTAACGAAATGAAAACAAAAATTTTTGAAAATTAGCTCACGAAAACGGAAACGAAACGAAACGGACCCCTAGCTGAAAACGAAAATGAAAAATTTTTCTGAGTCGTGCCCATCTCTAGTAAACTGTAATCTATAAAATAGATAACCGTTCTAGCCCCACTGTTAAAATAGGAAGTAAGTTTACTTCTTTTCCTTCCTATATAGCAGTTTTCTTTGGGAGTACTGTATAGATGCTTTGCAATACACTTCTCATCCATCCTTGCAACATATCTTTCGGAGATAGAGGTTTGAACCCTAGTGTTCATAGCAGAGCTAGGGATATGAATGATCTTGCCTCGAATATTCCATTCATAGAAAGATGGAAGCGAAAACTAGAAACTGAATACATATTGAAAAATAAATTTGGCCTCCCAAGTGGCCTCCCTAAAGCTTTGCCATGCTACCTAAGAAATATGCCCAAAGTCGTATGTGTTTCCAAGGTTCAAGAGTATGGCATCTGAATACAGTTATTATTTGGAAGAGAGATAACCCTTGAAAGTTTTATGAGTGGGGGGGATAGCACCCAAATGTATTCACAGTTTATACTAGGAAGGAATACTTGGAACGTGGATGTCCCAGATACTGTTGTGAAACTTTGTACAGTCATAATATATTTGAATTTGCAACATCACTTTAAGAAAAATAATGTTTTCATAGACACAGCCATGCCTTTTGCAACAGCTAATTTAGGATGCTCTGGAACACATAATATATCTGACTGCAAGCCACAATGTGAAACTCAGTGCATCTAATTTCTGTGAATAGGGTTATTCTGCACTGTCATTTATTGGACTCCATTATTAGATGATTTCCAAAAATGAGACTGACAATCTCATTAGCAGTACCTGTATTTTGTGCTGTGACATGTTTTGTGTGTGAAACTGTATACTGAGAGCAGAAATGCAGAATCTTCTCAAACTGAGAAGAAAAGGAAGTCAAACTGATCATGAAATGGTGGTTATTTTATTGGTTGAGTAAAGGTATATGATGTGAGCTTCCCACATTGCTATGTTACACCACAGAAAGTGCTGTTTATGAACTACAAAGTCTTACATAAACAGGTTAACTGAAAGGCTATTTTCTCCCCTACACAGCTGCCCAGGTTAATAATTCTTGGGGGAAAGGCCTTATGAATGTCCCATTGAGATGTGGAACATACATGGCAGGAACACAAAACAAAATCATCTTGGATAAGAACATAAGAACATAAGAAGAGCCATGCTGGATCAGGCCAAAGGCCCATCTAGTCCAGTTTCCTTTATCTCACAGTGGCCCCACCAGATGCATCTGGGAGTGCATGAGACTAGATATGTGTCTCCTGATACCACTCCCATGCACCTGGCCCTTGAAGTACGCCGGTTTTAAGGCTGCAGATTACACATCTCCATCACGGTTTGTAACCTGTGATGGACTTTTCCTCCAGGAATCTGTCCAATCCCCTTTTGAAGGCATCCAGGCCAAATGCCATCACCACATCCTGTGGCAGGGAGTTCCACAGACTAACAAAGCGCTGGGTGAAAAAATATTTTCTTTTGTCTGTTCTTACTCTCCCAGCCCTCAATTTGAGTTCTGGTATTTTGTGAGAGGGAGAAGAGCGTCCCTCTATCCACTTTACTCATGCTCTGCATTATTTTGTACATCTTAATCATATACTTCTCTAAGGTTCTAGTTATGGCTTGTTGCCTTCTCCATAATAGTTTGCTGCAGGGAAGGTGCTTGGATTCCTTCCAACAAACGGGTCCTTTGCGTTTATTGTACTAAAAATGCCATCCATGGTTTCCTAGCCCATTCTTCCAATGGACATTTCTTTGCATTCCAGAGAGGATGGCAGAGCTTGTAGAAACAGTTCTTCAGTGCAACATTTGTGGCAAATATTTCTTATCTTATTTTATCACATACAACCCTAATTTAAGCTCTTCATATCCTTTTATGGAATAGTGGGGCTTTGAACAGGTGAACATTTGTCCAAATACATCAAAAATTATTTTGGTTCAGGGTGGATGAAGAAGTGGACGTGTCCACGAAATGTTACATTAAAATATGAAAATTAGTCCATAAGGTGCCACATGTTTTTTTGTTTTTTATCTTTTGTTTTGTTTTGTTTTTCTTTGATTTTTGCCTGGAATTCATGCATAGACTAACATGGCTACCTTCCCCAAAACTTATAGATATGTGATTCTGATAGTCTTTCTCCATGTTGTCAAATAAAAACTAAATATCATGTGTTATTTGCATCAAGGTTGATTGGCAAGTTGTTTTTATATAGCAGTGAAGATGCAGAATTAATGAGTGGCTAATGCTGCCAACAATCTAACATGTTAATAATCTTATGTAGATTTTTTTTTCTTATATCTTTTGTTACACCACAGATTTTCTTGACTTTTGGAGTCTTACAGTGGACTCCGAGGAATATAGGATATTGATTTTTTAAAAAATGAAGTAATCAATACCTACTTGAGATTTTCAAAGTCTCTTTGGAATGTGATGATATAGCAGGAGAACATAAGACATGGGATGTGGGAGTCTTAAATAGAGCATCAGTTGGAGAGATTACTTTATAAGAAATCAGAAAGATCTGTTTGAGGCTTATTACTGCTCAGATTTGTGCATAATGAACATGGAATCATCAAAGACAACATCAAAATAGCTGATATTGAAGAGTGAGGCATATGCACACAAATATGCATGCAGAAGAAAATAGACTAATAACAGATAGAGAGAGAAGGACCTTTATGAAAGGCAGGAAATGTAGAATCAGTAGAAACTTAAAAAGAAATTAGCAAAGGAGTGGTTCTTCTTCTGTAAGAGAGTTAGAGAAGTTGTACAACATGGGACAGGAGTGATAAAGACACAGGGGAAGTTCTAGGTGTTTGGTCTTTTTTAATGCAAGTTTTGTCATATGTACATGGATTGTAGGCAAGATGTACAGCAATCAGGGATTTAGGAAAAATGCAAATCTTTTTCTCATACACAGTATGCCCCTTGTTATAGTTAAGCATTTCTGCTGAAAATAGAGCATGGCACAAAGCAATCTAAAACAAGAGGGCGTCCACACAGGCAAATATATATGATACATGGATTGCTGAGGACGCAGTTTGGGTCAAAAACAAAACACCACATCTGTATTCATTTGTACTCTGGCCTGCAACTGGGGTTGTATCAAACTCCGGCCCTCCAGATGTTTTGGACCACAACTGCCACAGTCCTTTGTCATTGACAATCTAAGCTTAGAATTCTGGGAGTTGTGTTCCAAAACATCAGGAGGGGTGAAGTCTGGATATGCCTGGACCTAGGAGGGCAAACATGGATTGCACACAAACCCCAGGAGGGGAGCATGGAATAGTAGCAAGTGCAAATACTATTTATGCTGGAGCAATAGTATAAATATTATTTTGTCATTTTGACAAAAAAAAAAACCATGCAACACCTGTGGAACCTTCCCTGGTCGGTCTCCCCAGTTTCAGCTCTGTTTGATAAAAGAAGTGAGTGATCCCTCCACTACACCCCTTTGTTTTCACCACTTGAGCTAAATAGGAGAGACTCTTGCTCACAATAGGCTTTGCCTGTGAACAACAAGCCATGTCTTCTAAGGATTCTGCTCCTATGTAGAGCCTACACACAAGAGGAACACATTCTCTGCCAACTTATCCCTGTTCACACAGAGAAAGCAGGCCTACATATAACACGAAGACTGAGCAGGGCCACAGAAATCTGCATTTCTAGATGTGACATGCTGTCTTTCTCAAGAACTACCCGTCCCATTGTTCTTTGCACCTAGACAAAAATAAAGGGTAGCAATCTAGTTGAATTTAGGGACAATGAAAGCTAGTTGTGCAGGAAAAAATTGCAGACCCATCATAGATATCAACTTCCCACATGTTACAAACTTTGAATGGCCATGTTTGACAGCAAATACAGATCAGACAGTCCAAAATGTAAGATGAAGAACCATTTTAACAAGGTTAAACATTATAAAGAACATTATTTTCGGAACAGGCCTGATCATTCTTCAATCTCTCTCAGGCAACACACTAATAAGAGAAATAGATTCACACAAACAGCGCAGAAAAAAATGCCTATATTGCGGATTGCGTCTTATGGTGAAGAAAAGCTGCCAGATGTGCAATGTACCTTCAGGCTATTATTGCTTTCAAAAGGTACTCAGCTGAGTATCACCACTAGCTCTAGGGACAGAGGAAAAATTCATCTGATTTCCATTTAAATACAAGCTTAACCTATTTCAAATGTTCAGGCCAATATGCAATCTGAAACTCAGTTATCCCTTGAAATTCACACTTCTTTGACTTGTGCAATAAAGTTCTGTTCTGTTTTGTTTTTTTAATGCATAAAAATACACATATTAGGGGGAAGGTAGATTGATCATGACTTGTGGTGCTGGTTGGGGGTATTGCAATCTTTCTCTGCATCTCTAAATGCATAGGCAAATCTTGGTGCAACCAGAACTGGTAGATAAAGAAACTAAGTTAGTATTATATGTGAGATATCCTTCCAGCCTAAGCACTCTTCTCTCTCTCCCCCCCGCCCCAACTAGTGCCACTGGCTCAGCACAATGACATATATGTGTTTTGTACATATTATTCTCTTAGACTCCCCTGCCTCTGAGGTATCACAAACAGCGTGGTCACACCTGGGTTTTGATCCTGATCTTCTGAAGGTCCGGCTTTTCCTCTTTGTCCCATCACGTGATTTAAATGTGGGACAAGAGTTCCCACGTCAAAAGCTGTTTTTTTTTATTTATTTTAAAGTGCAGTTCAGCCCCCTTGGCCAGCAGGTGGTGCTAGCATTTGAAAAAAACGGACCACTTGGCTGGGGGAAATTAAAACTTGTAGGACCGGATAGAGCTTCCTGTTTCTCCGAAGGTGAAAAGCAATTAAAAAAAACATAGCCCATCGGCCCCAGGAACAGCTGGTGGGTGCTATGAAAAAAGAAAGAAAAAGAAACCTGGATCATCTGCATGATCTCATGGCGTCTGCCTCCTTAAAAGCTGGATTTTCAAAGCGAGGCAAAAATTTCCCTACCTCTTGGGTGAGTCACAGAAACCTCGCTTAAGGGATCATTACCGGGTTTTCTTTTTTCTTTTTTTTTTTCAAAAAGCCCGGTGGCCATGGGGATGGCATTTTTAGACACAGGTTATCTGGTAATTTAAACTGCTTTTAAAGGGACATGGAACCGGGGCCAAAGACTTTCTTCCGGCCCCAAGTTCTGACCCTACACAGGAACTGTGAAGCTGCAGGCTTGGGATCCCTAGTGGAGGCTACATGCAAATTTGCAAATCCAGGAGGATTTGCAACCTTCTTTTTAGAAGAAAGTCTAAAAATCAACAAAGCCTGGCTTCCAGTACTGGAAACTATAGCCTGCAAAATATCAAAGCTCAATGAGTCCCACTCAGCCACAAGCACCAGTGATGAGTTCACTTCACACAATAGAAATGCTAACAACACCCATTAACCACAGAGAAGGATAGCCACACATACCCCTGAAATTTCTTAATCCCTCCACATCACAATACAATGATTATCAATTATTTTTCTGAGTAGGACAAGTTTTCCCTTTCCCACAACTTTAAAAACCTACAATCTCACTCATTTTATATTCCAGAACACAGAGAGAACCCCTAGTTCCCTAAGCGACTTGCCCTCTGAAGGTGCCAGCCACTGAGTCTGGCAAAACATCAGGAAGAAAAACTTCCAGAACATGGCCAAACAGTCCAAAAAACTCACAACAAGTATAAAACTTTTCTTTCATGATATTTGAGTTCTAATGCATGGTATGGGATTATGGTATAGGTATGTGGGTCAGGGCAGGGGCATTTCTACAAAATGTTATGTAGCCTAGAAAAATTATACTTGACCTTGCCTGTACATACAATCCATAAGACAACCTCAATAAAACATCTTCTAGCATCATTAATGTAAATGGTGAATTATAGGCACATTAATGTAAAAACCCATAGTATCCACAGAGGATGTCTTTGAAAAAGCCAGAACTTCAGTGGGCACAGAAGAAGTAGTCAATGTAGGGACTGGATTAATCCACAAAGTTTTTATATAGTTTAGATGTTATTACAAAGAAACCCTGCACCCTTACTTCTCAGACATAGAGAACTCGTGCCTGGGCCAGATAATGGACTGGATGAGGGTTAATAAATTGAAACTGAATCCAGACAAGACGGAAGTGCTGTTTGTGGGTGCTTCACCAGACAGGTTAGAGGGCCATCTCCCTGTTCTGGACAGGGATGCACTCCCCTAAGGGACAGGGTCAACAGCTTGGGGGTACTCCTGGACCCCAGCCTAACTCTGGAAGCCCAGGTGGACTCGGTGGCCAGGGGTGCCTTTCTACAGCTGCGGAAAATGTATCAGCTACACCCCTACCTAGATGAATGGAGCCTCATGTCAGTTACTCATGCACTGGTAACATCCCATATTGATTACTGCAATGCGCTTTACGTGGGGCTGCCTTTGAAGACGGTTCAGTGATTGCAACTGGTTCAGAATCGTGCAGCCTGGCTGGTGAGTGGTGGGGCTGCAAGGGATCATATCACACCGATTCTACGCAACCTGCATTGGTTACCAGTTGTTTCCCAAGCCCAATTCAAAGTGCTTATCTTGGCATATAAAGCCCTAAATGGCTTAGGACCTAGATACCTGAAGGACCGTCTCCTTCCATATGAACCTACCTGGCAATTAAGATCTAGCCAGGGAGCCTTCCTGAGAGAGCCATCCCTGAAGGAGATGAAAGGGATAGCTTGTAAGTCTAGGGCCTTCTCGGCAGCTGCCTCCAGGTTGTGGAATGCCCTCCCAAATGACATCTGCCTGGCGCCAACACTGATGACATTTCGGCGCCAGGTAAAAACCTTCCTGTTTCTGAAGTTTTTTAATTGACATAACATAGATTGTGGGTCCTGGTGGCAATTTTAGTGTTTTGTGCTTAAATGTTTTTATTGTTTTAATTGTCCATTGCTTTTTTAATGTTTTAACTGTTTTAACTGTTCATTTTAATTGTAAGCCGCCCAGAGACATTTGGGTAGTGGGTGGCATATAAGTTGTACAAATAAATAAATAAATAAATAAATACATAAATACATAAATAAATACATAAAGAGCAACCAGGTGAAATTACCTACAATCATAAATTGTTGAAGCCAAAATCCTGTTACAAAAAAAGAATGTACAACATAAATTATTACTAGTCATCCTTATTTAGATAAAATGCATATTGTGAAACCTAATATGGATTTTCCATACTGTGCAAATTAAGCGCTTCAATTATTGTATTATTTTCATTCTGTTATGTTTCATCCTTTGCAGCCATGCAGCCATTTATTCACTAGTGACATTTATATTTCACATTTCCACTACAAAATTAGTAAAACAAGTAAAAATGCCTTGGGTCTCTTTGGGGAGAAAGGCAGGATAGAAATATTTTAAATTAATAAATAAGGCTAAATTTGCATTGTGACAATTTATGGGAGAGAGTCAGTCTAGCCTACAACATGGTTCTCCATCCCATTTGCTTTTCACAATCCATGATGTTTAAAATGATAGCGCTAAGTAAGCCAGAAGAGTGAATATCAGGAACCAGGCTTTTTTCAGTTGTAGCCCCATTCCTCTGGAACAAATTTCCAATAGTTTTTGTCTTTCCTCTCAGTTTTTAAGAAATCTGTTAAAACAGCATTATCTAAAGCTACTTTTTATTAGTGCTTGTTACCTTGACATGTTCTAAGTTGTTTTGTTTTGTTTAATTTGTTTAATATAGGTTTAATAAGCTATATGGTAGCTTTACCAATGTCATGATATTTATTTGTACATATTATATTATTTTAATTTGAGGGCATAAAATAAGGAGAGGAGTAAATTATGTATGTTTCTGTTATGTCTATATATAGAAAAAATCATTTTGTCAGACAGTGGCGCTGCTGGAAATATTTGCAGAAGACAGGTACTGGTCTTCCTTTAGTCTATTTATTTATTTATTTGTTTGTTTATTTATTATATTTATATCCCGCTTATCTTCGATTCGGAACTCTAAGCGGCTTACACTGGGCGAACGAGCGCCAATAAACACAAATTCAACAGTAATATAATATAAAACAAAACATAGATTAAGACAGTTAAAACCCGGTGCGTCCAACAAACCGGCAATGCAAAGCTATCAGACCAGGCGACTCTAACTAAACAGACAGGCCTATGGTGCAGATAAAATATTCTCGCTTGGAAACTAGAGATGGCGGGACCCCCCCCCCAAAAAAGAAAAGAAAAAAAAAAGAAAATCAGGGCTCGCCAAAGGCCTCTCGAAATAAATAGGTTTTTACAGCTTTTCGAAAGGCCAGCAGGGACTCTGCAGAGCGCACCTCGCTAGGGATGGAGTTCCATAATGAAGGGGCTGCCACCGAGAAAGCCCGGTTCCGGGTGACCGACTTCCGGGCTTCTCGAGGGGTGGCAACCCGGAGCGAGTGCGCTCGCACCTGCCGAACAGGTCGGGCCGAGGTGGATTGCTGAGTGATATGCTCTGCCAGGTAGTCCGGTCCCAAGCCATGGAGGGTTTTATAAACTAAAACCAAGACCTTGAATCTAATCCGGGCTGCAACGGGCAACCAGTGCAGGCGGGCCAGGACTGGGGTGATGTGGTTGTAACGAATCTACTGGATTCCTTCACATGTGGCACACTGTCATCTGATTTACAGGACATAATTGTGGAAATTGTGGGGAAAGTCAGGGTTCCATTTCCTTTAGAGATCTGGGTCAAATGTTCTAGTTTACTTTTGAGCCAAAATGTAATGAGGAAAGAGAGTTATAACACATCTTAAAATCTACTTTTTGGCCTATACCTTCTGGATTCTCTCAGAGAGAATAGTCAATTATCGTGTTGGCTGGGGGATTCTGGGAGTGGTAATCCCGTATTTTGCCCATATCTCCTCCTAATAAGTACAAACATATTAATTTGCTGTGCACATTTACAGAAGTATGCGACCCATTTAATTTAGTAGGATTCATATCTGAATATGCAGTTCAAAGAACCTTACCATACTCCAAGGACAAACACATGGAGATTTAGTTCTTTGAAAAGGAAATGATTATGTCTTATTACTGTTTAAAGTCTCTTTCAAGAAACCTAACATTCACAACAACCATAAACTCAAAATTCAACAGCAATAAGCTTCTAATAATTTATATTCCCATCTATTGGTTGTGCTCAGTCTTCCTTTCCTCAAAGCAGCATATACCTAAACTCCCAGAAGCTCATGGAAGATAAAATGGAATTAATGTTTCTGGAACGCCATAGAATTACATATTATATATGTAATTATATAATATAATTGTAGGGATGGGCTATTCGATTCGGAAGCTACCGGTTCCGAAACGACACTCATAAGCCCAGGTGGTGTTCGGAAGCCTCTGAAACACAATCAGCCAATCCCTTACCTTGAGCTGTGCTCACACGGGGCTGAGCTTCAATGAGGAAGAAGCCTCCGACGCCATTGTTCCTTCTCCCTGGTGCAGGCAAATCAGGAGCTGTGGAGGGAAATGCATCATCCCGCCTCCCTGTCTGATTGGCCTGCACCAGGGAGAAGGAATTTCATCAGACGCTTCTTCTTCATTGGAGCTCAGCCCTAGGTGGACACAGGCTGATTGCATTTTAGAGGTTTCCAAACACCAACTTGCCTCATGCATGTCGTTTCAGAACCAATAGCTTCCAAAATGAATAGCCCACCCCTGTGTAACTACAATACAATTGTAGAACTCCAAGAGTTAAGGAGTCCGAACCATCAGGCAAAGCAACAAAATGCATATTATCAGAGATGGGAAACATTCCTTTTGTGGACCACAGCTCCCATAATCTCACAATGTGGGCTACCAAGCTTCACTGTTCACTTCAAGAACCAAACATTTCAAGAATTTAACCCTTTACATGCATCTTTGACATATAGCTAGGAGTTCTGTTATTATTAATTAATTAATTAACTGATTAATTAATTAAATTTATACAGTAACCCCCCGCTGATTGTGGGGGTTAGGAACCCACCCCACCCATGCACAAAAATCCACGATATGCGGAAGCGGGGTGGGGTGGGGGGCGATTGCATGGCGCCCCACGGCAGCAGGGGGAACTTACCTCCCGCTGCCGCTGCCCGCCCACGCGGCCCTGAGGCTTCCCGGGGGGGAGGGCCAGGCGGAGCAACCAGATCGCTCCCAGCCACCCCCTACATGGCTCCGCAGCCTCCCAGAAGGGGCGGGGGGCCACGGAGAGCGACCGGATCGCTCCCGGTGCCCCCCCGCCCAGCTCGGAGACCCCCAGAAGGGGCGGGGGCAGCGGAGAGTGACCGGATTGCTCATGGCGCCCCCCCCACCCAGCTTGGAGGCTTCCCAGAAGGGGCAGGGGGGCTGCGGAGAGCGACTAGATCGCTCCCAGCGGCCCCCCATGCCTGGCTCGGAGGCCTCCCAGAAGGGGTGGGGGGCCCGCGGAGAGCGACTGGATCACTCCCCGCCACCTCCCCACAGTTCCAACGCCTCCCAGAGGGGCCTGTGGGGCGGCAGAGAGCGATTGGCACCAAGGCTTCTCCGGGGTGCGTGGGAGGGCCGTGCGGAGCGACCCATGATGTAGTGGGACCGCAATACCGGAACCGTGAAATGGCGGGGGTCACTGTATATCACTCCATTTAGCTACATGACTATTCTGGGCGGTTTACAAACTGAACCCTATAGATAGCTTCATTCATTGGCTAATCATATAGAAATACTTGTGTTCTCCTCAAAAAACAATTGGTTCCCAAATAATTGCCTTACTATCAAGTTCTTTTCCTGGAGGAAAAGTCCATCATAGGTTACAAACCACGATGGGGATGTGTAATTTCCAGGCTTAAAACCAGGGTACTTCAAGAGCCAGATGCAGGGGAGTGGTATCAGGAGATAGATGTCTAGTCTTGTGCGCTCCCAGACACATTTGGTGGGGCCACTGTGAGATACAGGAGGCTGGACTAGATGGGCCTCTGGCCTGATCCAGCATGGCTCTTCTTATGGTCTTATGTTCCTAGACATTCTTTGTTTGCAAAATGATACAGGGATTTCTAGGTCTGCTAAATGAAATTCTAGGTACACATGACTTTGTCACATTCCATACAAGTTGGAAACTTGTCAAAAATCACCTTTAATCTGTGATGAATTCCTGCTGATGGCATCTCTGTTGCACACAGAGAGCTGTGCAAGAGGATTTCAGCCAAATACAGCCAAAACTTTAGAATATTCAAACAATGTTAAATAGATTACACCACCTTAAAACAAACACTGCATTAATACAGTTTGGGGAACCATGTGAAAGTGATAGGGAGAGCAACAGCCACTATGAAAGGTCCTTCATCTGTTGATCAGTAGCAAGAAAATCTGTCTAGTCTGGGAGCAACCACCAAGAAAACCCAGTATGTCTTTATCCAACTTGTTTCTGAAAATGGTGGGACATAGAGAGATATGTTCCTCCTGGAAACTTACTTGTGAGGCATCTCATAACATTTTGCCTTCAGAAAGATTATAGGTAGTATTCACAGCAGTGATCGGCATAATCTCCCATCCTATGCAGGATGGCTGTCTTTGCTTCAGGCACAGTAGGGAATTCAACAGCCAACCTCTGGTTTTATAACTAGATATAAAACTACCTGAGCTATCCTGCCATGCAATGTAAAATAGATATATAAATACTATATCTGGTTGCAAAACCAGGGGTTGGTTAAAATATTAGGATACTATATCCTAATGATTAAATATTTTCCTATGAAAAAAAGTCTTCCAAAATATGAACACTACACGGATAGCAATGGAAGAAGTTTTAATTAGAGAGGTTACTTAATTAGGGGTAATAACTGTTGTCAAGGTTCTCCAGTTCAGAGAGGTCAACACTAACCACTCATCACACTATCTTGATTGTCTCACTGTGGATGAATCCAGGCAGGCCAAATGTGCTACTGGCAGGGGAAAAATCTTCCTGCCTGTTATCCTCCCAACACCAAAGTCAGTCCACTCTGACTAAGCAGCACTTCCAAAGAGTTACCAAAAGCCAACAAGGTCAAGTGCTTTGATTCTGTGCCAACCCTGTAAGCTAGGAACATCACTGCACCAACAAAACATAGGGCGCTTTTACACGACCTCTAAAATCTGGAGGCAACTTAAATTCGGACCAGAGATCGTGGGGGCTTGTCGCTCTTCCTGTGTTCCCACCCTTCCGCATTCCATTGTTCCTGTCTGCATGAGGGGAGGGAGAAAAAAGGGAGAAAAATGCAGTCTCACCTGGTTTGCTGGTCGAAGCAGCCCTGAGCCGCCCCGAAGTGATTCCTGTCTCTTAAAGGGGCAGCAGGGACAAAAAAACAAACAGAAGGCGAGGGAGCCCGGCATTCACAACTTTACAATGCGCATTGGAAGATTTTTTACCTCCTAGAAGCCAGGTACTTGAAAAGTGCACTGGAACACGCTTAGGTGGGCGTAGTCATACTTAATTTTTTTTTAAAGTCCGGAGCTGGTGTGAAAACATTTTAAAGCTCCGGATCTGGGAGCCCTTTGCCTCGGATTTTAGGGGTCGTGTAAAAGCGCCCAAACAGGCTCCCAGAAAATGGAGCAGAGCCTAGTTTTAAGTACTGTACCAGCAAACCACTTGCTTCAAAAGAACCAAACAGTTGTAGAAAAATTATATCTTATTAAATGCGAATGGGAAAAATCAAAAGCAGCAAAACCTTGAAACGGTTTTAACAGAAACAGCCACAAGGAAGCACAGCAAATAAGCAATCCAAAAGGTTAGGCGAGAGCAATTACAGAACATTAATTTGTATCCCACAGAAGAGAGGTTACTTGAGCAAATAAGGAGCATCCTTTTTTCCATTTTTGTTGTCATTCTTGGATTTTCGTTTAGTTTAGATTTTTTTGTAAAGTGTAGACATGTGTCCAGCCTAGTCATTTGATGTTATACTATTGCCTGAGAAAATTCTTCGGTTAGAATCAGCTATAATTACCTAAATGTATTCTAATTAATAATAATTATGTACCATCATTAGTAGTCTGGGCTCTATCAAGTTGATTTCAATTGGTGGCAATGCTTTTCCAGGTTTTCTGGCTAGAAAGTTTTCAGAAGTGATTTAGTATTCCCTTCTCCTGGGGCACTTTGAGGCTGTGCAACATGCCCATTGCTACACAGGCTGTCTGTTTTCCATGGAAACACAGTGGCAAATGTACCACAGTCATACCTAACTCACTGATGTATACAGCCAGAGCTGGTTTCACCAAGCAAAAGCTATGCGACTTGATGTGTAGCCTGCATAATTAAATTGTAAACTGCCCAGAGAGTGCTTGAAGCGCTATGGGGTGGTATATAAGCAGAACACTTTTTGCTTTGCTTTATTGCTGCTAGCAATATGTTTCAATTTGTAAAACCCTTTCCCGTAGTTTTACCTGTATTTTGTAACTTTGTCTAGAAGATTTCGTAGGTTTTTTTCTGCATATGAAATAGACAATCACCATCTAGCAGCAACAAAGTTGCATTATCTCAGCCTCCATGTAGGATCCTTCTTTCCTATCTCATAGATTATAAACAACTGTGAATGGGGTCATAGGATGACGTTTCAAAGTGCTGCTGCCTTTGGAAGCTCTCTGCAATATTTAATTGGTGTGTTTGCCTTTTTTGGAGGGAAGGGGGATGTTGTACAAAACATATTGGCATCAAAATTTCAGTTACCTGGGCAAGCATAGTGAACAGCTAAGCCTGCCCTCATGTCATTTGATATTCTGACACAGCTGTGATACATAAAGTCTATGTTCCATGCATTCTGAAGCCAAAAATATAATTCAATATTCTTCTAACCAGGAAATGGGCAAACAAGAAAAACAGCAAAACTAATGTACTTCATTATACTTATGCTCAAACTTGCTGACTAATTTTTGGGAAGGTGATTGGTGCAATGCGAGACAGAAAAATCTGTGCTTTTGTTTTTATTTATTTATTTATATTTATATTTATATACCACACTAATTTCCCAGAGGGAACTCTGGGCAGTTCACATAAAAAACACAAGAAATCCACAAGATAAAAATAGTAATTGGCAAGAGGCATAGAACAACTAATGATAGGTACAAATCACCAAAAAAAAAAAGAAAGAAAGGAAGGAAGGAAGGAAGGAAGGAAGGAAGAAAGAAAGAAAGAAAGAAAGAAAGAAAGAAAGAAAGAAAGAAAGAAAGAAAGAAAGAAAGAAAGAAAGAAAAAGACAAGAAAAGAAAGGAGGGGGAACAGTGATACAGACCCTAGCGATTGCCGAAGGCATCCCTAAACAGCCAGGTTTTAAGAGCTTTTTTAAAGGATGCCAAAGAAGGAGCCTGGCATATCTCGCTCAGTAGTTTATTCCAAAGAGCCGGGCCGGCCACTGAGAAGGCCCGTTTATGTGTTGCTACCCTATGGGCCTTCCTGGGGGTGGCCACCTGGAGTGAGAGAGCCATGGAGGATCGGGTGGGTCAGGCCAGCTCTGATCATAGGGAGATATGCTCTGCCAGATAGTAAGAAAAGTTAATGCTGTAAGAAAAGTAAATGAAAAGAGAAGAAAAGCAACAGGTAACCAAAACTTATTCCCAGGGGTGAATGAATAATTTTTAGGGAACCAAGCTCAAATAATCTTACGATTACCACGTTCTCTGTGGCATTGATTAGCATGTGAAAAACTAGGGAGAAAATGATGTCAATTGATCATTGCCTTTGAAGGAACAGTAATGTTTCTAATACACTTGTTCCTCCACTCTGAAGGAATGTCCTGAGTCTGCTTTCCTTGTATAAATCTGCCTCATTGTTGAGCCTTTGACATATTAAGACTATATTTCTGTCCAGTGCAACCATACATGGAATTCAGCCATCAAGAATGTTTGCATGATCAGAATGAAAGGAACTTTTTATTTCTGCCGTGGATTTTATAGGTGTCGAGGATAGCATGTCCTCCAGTCTGACAGTGCACATGCCGATTTTATACTTTTTATTTACTGCAGTGGAAAGGATAGCTTTATACCCATGTCTCTTTCAAAGAGAAAGCTTTCTCTAGCTTTCACATGTACTGTCATACTGACTGTGTATACACAAAAACTCCTGCAGGGCTAGAAAATACTGGATTCGAACCAATAAAAGATGGAGAAAAGTGTTCGGTGTTATGGACTGGATTCAATATACTGTATACACAAATACAATATCTTTGATCAAATAGATATGACTGAGTTGAAATAGGGCTTGCTCTTTGCAAACCATTTGGCTGTTTCTTGAAAAGGCTTTTCCTTTTCAGAGAGGAGGGCTTGAAAACAGGTGGAAGTGACTGCAGCATGCCTGGGTGCATTGTTTTCCTTTCCTTCTGTACCTCCCCAGTCTCCACTCCATAACAGACTTTCAGACTATACTGCTACTCCTGGTACTTGATGTTTGGGATACAACCATTTTGCACAGACGCCCAGTTTGTTTGGGTTTAAAATCTAACATTTTCCAGGAAGAATGGTGATGAGGGGAGGGAGAAGGAGCCATAAACAATCAGTTGTGTCTGTAAAAAGACTGCAATGAGGAATGAGTGGGAGAATATTTGTAGATTGTACCCCAAAGTAAGTGTTGGTTACAAACTCACCTCACACACAAGAATCTGTTTTGTTTTTGCCAGTAGAAAAAATTGGACTCTGTGCAATGCTATATAAAACCAGCACAACAATATTTGAGGTATATTATACTTTTGTGAATGAACCTTTGGTTCATTGGTCATTGAATCTGAACAGCCACTTTATGAATGCATTCCTTATGTATTAAAACAAAGGGTTTGTTTTTTCTTTTTTCTTTTCTTTTTTTTTCTTTTTATTTTTCTAGGCTGACGTTCAGCTATGCTATCTGGAAGCACAAAGAGATGCTGTTGAACAGATGTCCTTAAAGCTGTACAGCGAACAGTACAACAGCAGTAGCAAGCGAGAGGAAGAATTTGCGGATATGTCAAAAGTTCACACAGTGGGAAGTAATGGGTAGGGAACTATTCTTTTTGTTGTTTTATTCTCAGTGATCTGTGTCTCCCTTCTTTTCTTTTCTTTTTCAAAAACATGATCCTCTCTCACTCCTGGGTTAGATGTATTTTTTTATTTACTAAAACAAAAAGCAAGGGATCAGTCGTTCTTATGCTTATTCTCTCTCTGTTTTTTTTTTTTACTGTTTCTTGTTAGTGTATTGATAGATCAGTTTATTATTACAGAGATCAACAGTGTCACTCATTGCCTTGAATTACATGGTCATTGTAGGAATCCTTGTTCAGTACCTGAAAAAGAATACACTCCAGACCTCTGATGCATGATATATAGAGAGCTTTGCCTCTTTCCTACTCTGGATCCTGCAATATTCTCTAAGAGCATTTTATCAAAGCCAATGCAAACAAAGAAAACTGCAAAAAAAGTTGTTTTCTAAACTTTATATCTTCTCAAGCCTGTCACCAACGGGTAATTAGTCAGAAGCATCATTCCTTTTAAATACATATATGCGGAGGGAGGGGCTTAATTCTTCTTTTGTATTTTCATTCTCTCTGTTCTCAGCACACATGCCAGCTGTTGCTTTGGCAAGGCAGAGTAGCTCACCCTCAAAATAACACATGAGGTTGTTGTCCCCATTTGTTTCCACACATTACTGGAAGCCAGTGTGCCTGAATAATTACAGCACA
>JAHTLZ010000016.1:16551599-16562436 GCA_023846285.1 Phrynocephalus versicolor | reverse complement strand
TCTAATACCAAATAATTCCTAATAGTGAGATATCTGGATCAGTCCCAAGCAAAACTTAATAAAAAAGAACAGCCCCAACAAATGGGAGGCAGGATTAGCACTGCATGTAAAGAGTGGATCCATGAGGTAATCTATCTATCTATCTATCTATCTATCTATCTATCTATCTATCTATCTATCTATCTATCTATCTATCTATCTATCTATCTATCTATCTATCTATCTGACCATAGAAGATCACATTTGAGAGCATTTAGGTAAGGCAAGGAAATCTAGCTTATGTGATTCAGCTACTGAACTGCAATTAAAGCAACACACAAAACTGCAATTTAAAAAACAAATCAAAACAGTAAATGACATCCACTTGCCTAAATAACTTAAGCTAACCTAAAATAAAGATGGAACAGCTGTGTGGACCCAGAAACCTGGTTGAGCTCCTAGTGCTAATTTTTAGATAATATCTTTGAAAATTAAGAGGAGAAAGATAGTAATGGGACACTTTAACTACTCGGCTTGCCGGTGAGAGTCAAACAACGAGGAGAATGGCTGCTCCAATCAGACCCATGCCAGGAGTGGACACCTTGTCCACCTATCCAGAGGTGGGTCACTTTGGACCATGGTCACATGGTCTGGCAGGGACCAAGGCCATTTAAGGCCAGACCATCCACCACCAAGCCTCTCAAACAATGACAACTAGAGGTTTCTGATCCGATCTACTGACTATTTCATCATACAGAAGATAGAAAGAAAAAAATAAAGGGTTCACCCACCATGGATCTCATTCTTACACTGGCAGACAAGAACTATTTAATGAAATAAAAGTAGTGAGAATTTTCGATAGAACTGAAATCATAAGCTTGCGATTTGTCATATAGATGACATAAATAAAACACAAATACTCTGGACTTTTAGGAATGCTATTTCTTAAAAGTCTCCCACCTCCCAATCCCAAAAATGGGATCCCAGCTAAACATAAGGAGCAGCTTCTTGAAATACAAGCTGGAGCAAACTTCTCTGAAATGTGGTGGGCCTTCTGTTTGAGGTCATTGATGGAGGTTGGATCTAACAGAGATGCTGTTGTAAGCAATAGATATTTTCTGGCAAGCTATAGGCAATGTATTGGAGGTTAGACTAGTTGACATTTGAGATTCCCTCCAATGCTATGCTTTTGTGTGAGCCCATTCTTCAGAAGGAGATATATGAATTGGTTTCACACACGGTCTCCATTATCTCTGTTATAATTGTGCGTATGCAGTTTATGAGGTGCCTTTTTCTGTTTTGACCACTCACTTGTCAGTAATGTTATACTCGTTCTGAAATTGCAGCTGTGCCTACATGTCAAATGAGTGAGAAAGGGGATAATGGTACACACAGAAGAATAGGCATGGGGCTATTGTTTTTTAAATCATTCAACAAAAATTCCTGACTTACAAGTTTGAAATAACATTTATTCCCAAATAGGGGTAATTCATAATTAACTTTTAAATACTTATAGTGACTGAAATAATACAAAATAGCTTTTCCCCCCTCTTACAACTATAAGAGAAATTTGATAGAAGTATAGCTATCAGCCAATTTGGAAGACACCCCACTGACATCAGATTTTAGGGTCAGAATTTCTGGTTTTTTGCCAACTCCTATAAATGTCTCAACACTATTTGTAAGTACCTTATGGTATGGTTAAAACCTTGTAGTGTGTTCTGATTGTGAGGTGAAAAATGTATAAGCAATGCCTGGGATCTACTAACTGCAATAATCTTGAAATGAATGATTCCAAACAAAAAAGCCCTCTAATTTCCCATTTTTTACCCATAGGATAGCTTTGGGAATTCTTTTCCTATTGATATATGTGAGCAAAAAAAAAAAAAAAATACAGTGAATGTGTTATCCTCTGTAACTATTCAAATGGCAACCACAATATCTAAATATAACAGGAACTCAGTGACTGCATCCACTATTTAACTAATTGCTTGAAACATTCCAAACCAAATTTTCGCATATTTATAGGAAGATTCCCAGTGTGGTGTAGTGGAGAGAGTGATAGACTAGGACTCTGAAAAACAGAGTTCAAAACATCATTTAGCCAGGGAAACTCATTGGAGGAGTGGAACTGGTAAAACCAATCCATAAATATCTCATTTACCTGAAAACCCTATTAGTCAGTTCCAACTTGATGGCACGAAACAAAACAAAACAAAACAACAAAGGCAACATGTGCTGCTTATATACACCCCCATAGTACTTAAAGCACTCTCTGAGCTGTTCACAAGTATTATGCAAGCTACACATTTTCCCACCACTACCCAGTGAGATGGGTACTCATTTTACTGTCTTCAAAAGATTCAATAGCTGAGTGAACCTTGAGCCTCCTACCTGGAATTGAACCCCCAGTCATGAGCACAGTTACAGCTGCAGTACAGCCATTTACCACTGCACCACGATAACACACACTGATGGGAGAAAATCTTATCTTCCTAAAATATTATTTACAGAATAAAATTTAAAAAAATAAAAAAATATTGCAGAAATAATTGAAAGTAGAGGCATAGTGTTTATTTTATGTGAATACTAGCAGTTTTTAAACCAGTTCAGCTTTAATGGTAACATGTCAAATGCTAATATCCTGGCTATTCCTGTTGTGTTGCTTCTGGGGTCATGCTGATTCCTTTCTGTACATAGTGGGCCTCAGTAATATCGGTTCAAGTACATTGTATTAATGAGTTTGGGCATGCAATAATACTGCACAGCATTGCATGCCCTACTTAAGGTTAACGTTTGGAGAGTTATAGTTTAGGCGGTCTGACTGATTCTTTTAAAGTGGTATCCTTCAGACAATTTTGCAGTATTTCCGTGTTCATCTTTTTCTTTCTTGTATCACAATGTTTTACTTATTCACTGGGCTTTCAATGGAGAATAACATTAATCCCATTAAGCTCCTTATTCTAATGATTTATTTTGTTGGAAACCGTTGTGATCCTTCTTTGAATTTTAATGATTGCTGGCTATTCAAGGATTCATTGTTTTGACTTCCTGTCCTTACCTTTGTTTCTAACATGTCTGTAGGGAACACCTGTCTCATACTGTATCTGGCCTTGGCTCTCACTGGCTTACCGTATTCACTCAAGCCTATCTTAAAGCGTTATGTTGAAATGCTAGCTACTCATGCATGAAAATAAACGTAGGATATATATTTGCAGAGATAGGTAGATAGGCAGCAGAGTGGTGGCTAAAGGGGTTGAGTCATTTCTCTTTGAAATAGTATTTACAGTCCAAATAATAGCACATAATGCTCCTTGCAGAGAGGTGTGCAAAAACATGTTAGCACTTTAAAAGCCGTTAAGTAATTCCCTATATAATTCCCTTGTTGTGTGTTTTCAAGCAAGTTGAACATATCTGCTGTTGTTGATTGAATTTAATGTAATCTGATGAGATTTGAGTCATGCTTTATACTGGAGCTGGATTTCATCTGTCCTACTGGACTAAAGAATATATTTCTGTAATAAGGTTTGGAAGATCATGCGTTTTTGATAATATTCTAATACCAGATTTTAACAGCTATATACCCTATTATGCATAATACATTTTGTTCCTTCTCTGCAGCCTCTTGGACTTTGATTCAGAATACCAGGAGCTGTGGGATTGGCTGATTGACATGGAATCCATAGTGATAGACAGCCATGACCTGATGATGTCAGAGGAGCAGCAGCTGCATCTTTACAAGGTTAGCGCTTCCGTTACTGCCTTTACCTAGCTGGAGGAGATCTGATTAGTTTGACAAGTCTTTCTCTCCCAGGGAAGCCCCACATTCATTGTATATATCATGGTGTCTATTAGAATTCCCATCCTGGTCCCCAAACTCATTTCCATTCCCTCTGTGCTGACAGCCTACACCAACATCATAATTGTGAGAAACCTTCCCTTTATTGCAGTCTATTGGGTGCCATTCTATAGGAGGACAAAGATTTGTCTTTGGAGTGAGTAGAAGCAGATAAAACTGCATTTATGGACGGAAACAAAATTAAGGGGGGAAATGAGAACAACTTTGAGATTCTTTCGATTGGAACTTTCTTCTGGATCTGATCTGTGTTCCACGCCTTTTTAATAAATGGGAAAGGCCTTGATGTTCATTTATTTATTTTCAGAATATAGGAATCTTCCAATTTAATTTGTGTTAGTTATATTGGAAGCAGTTATTCTTTTATAATGACTAAATACGGCCACTGTGAACTAAGCACAATACTTGTAAACTTTGTGTGTTGATTATAAAGCGTTTGTTTATCATCAACAGAGAGGGAGAAAGAGCTAGTAAGCAGTTTATTTTTCTTAGAATTCTATCAGTCAGGGTGCCTGTTAACTTGTGCTAAAGACAGCATTAAGCTAAGTTCTTCAGAGCTGTAATTTCACCTTTAGCATCAATATGAGCCTTTTGTATGTGATGTGGAGTTCCTGGAGAGGGTGATTTGAGATGGGGAGGAGGGGCTTTATACAGAAATGTCAGCATGTAGTAAATCTTTCTCATTTAGGCAATTTTTATTGGACTAATTCTGACAGTTGTCATCCTTGAATTGCTTTGAGCATATGGCATATCTCAAAGAGCAGATTGCGAATCATAAAAAATAAAATTAATAACTAACCACAGAATCAGCAACGGTATAATGACAAGAAACAACTACCCTCTAGCTTTTAAAGAATTCATTGAAAGGAAAGGACACACTCAAGGTCAAACAGAAGTTGTTTTCTTTCTTCCCTGCTTGTATGTTTGCTCGTTTAATATACCACATGTTTATTTTTCAAAATGGTGTTAATTCTGTGTAGTTCCTGTAAATCTTTGTCTACAAAAACAAACTTGAATAGAAGAAACATTTGCTGTAGCTTGTGCTTGGTATGTACAGCCCATTTTGTGCCTCTGCAAAGTTCTGAATTAATTCCCCAAAGGCACTTGGCAAGAAAAGAAAGAGTTGGTAAAACAGGTAGGCCTGCTCCTCTGAGCTCTGTACAAACAAAATAGTAAAACATGAGTACCACATACAAGCGTTTTACTCTGTACTAAAAAAAAAAAAATAAACTGGGTGGGAGAGAACCCTTATTCTAAATCTGAAGAACCACTGAATCATCAAATAAATGCATATGGCTGTCTGCAATGACCACCATTGCTCTCATGAACAAAGTCACAGAGTATATTCTCAAATGCCATGTTGATAACTATGCACAACTGCCTGGCATGATGTGGCACTTGATTGCCATGTTTTCAATCACTTTCATTGTATTTTAACAGTAATGTATGGTTTTAGATGTATGATTTTTAGGTATTTTTGAATTGTGTTTTTAACTGTGTGCTGTAACTATGATTGTTGTACATAGGCTTATGACTGCCAATAATTCTAGCTCTTGATGGTCATATAGAGTGTGGTCTCCACTTAGGGGTCTGATGTTGACTCGATCTTTGATATATTATTTTACCTATCTTTTGGATATTGACTATTTATATAACAGTCCTGTTTATATTTTGTGGCTTTTACCAAAAGTTTTATAATGATTTTAAAATTGTTTTCTTCTGGCAAATTGTTTTATTCTGGCATATTGATATTTTGGAATTTGTTGATTTGATTAACAACCGTAAATAAAGATTCGTTCATTCACTATGATTCTTAACTGTCCTGTCCTGAGGAAAAGTGGGACACAAATCATATAAACGGCTGAATTGGAAATCATGGGAAAGGCAGAAATATGGATCACTGCTTTTCATATAAAAGGTATGTCCCCTCCCCTAACATGAAATTAAACTTAAAATGAGGCATTATATCAAAACTATATTATAAAATAAAATGAAATATATAAAATTGTCTAAAATGAGGTATCCTAGAGACAAAAGAAATCTTGTTCCACCATGGAAACTTGATAAGCCAGTGGGCATGGATAAGCTGCATGGTTCCAGAATACCCCTAGAACAGCAGAATGATAAATCACTTCTGAAAAAAACCTGAAAAGGGTTTCCATAAGTAAGAATTGACCTGACTGCAATGATCAGTATTATTCTTAAGGGATTAACAGCAGAGGATAAAAATTGAGAAATAAGATTCAATTTTGGGAAATACTCTGTTAGTAGTAGAGTATGTTCGTCAGCTGAATGGATAGCTCAGAGGCTCAGCTGGGCAGACTGGCCTAGCCCCCCCCCCGCTGCCACCACATGAGTTACCGCCAGCCAGCTAAGCAGGCTGGCCTAGGCCCCCCCATCACCGCTGGAGTCGTCGCCAGCCAGCTGGGCAGGCCAGATTAGCCCCCCCCCCCCACTGCCAAACCCTTTGGAGCTGCTGTCGCAGGTAACAAAACATTTCATTTCATACGATTTTTTGTTGTAAAAAATTGTACGAGACAAAACAAAATGAAATGTGGGGACCCCGTAACAGAATGAAACGAAACACCAGTTTTCTGTTTTATGCCCATCCCTAGTTACCATAAGTCATAGTTTACTTGATGGCAGACAGTACGCATATAGGTAGATCATGCTTTGTAGAGAGTCAGATACATATGCAGAAACAGATGAAAATATTGAATCCAGAGACTAGGGAGGGCAATGCAGAAAGTAATGCATACTTATGTATTGTAGGTTTTGCACAGGTCCATCTATCAAAAATAAAACATCAAAAGGCATAGCCTCAGCAAAATGTAAGACAGTGTGACAATAGTACAACTTCTTAAAGTCTGAGGGATCTGTTCTTTTACACGCAGACTCCTGACTCACCTTCGTGAAATTCCTGGTTACCTGTTACTACCAACAAGCTGATAAAATGCATGGCTGAGATAAAATAGTGTGAACAAAGAACTCAGATATATGAGAAGTGCCACAAATTGTATATTCTAAATTTTGAATGCCTGGGATCGCTATTCATGCAAGTATTTTTCCATCATGAACTGAACTAAGATGCTGAAGGCTGTGTGTGAAACAACCCAGAGCAGATCATACCTAAACCTTAATTCAGTACAATTCAAACCTTTATTCAAGGTTTAACAGTTTAGAATTGTGTACTTAGAAAGACCATGTTTTAATTATCCAAACAATAGCAGTTGAAATAAATCAGAATCAATATTGCAAAAACCATTAACAGATTCCTCATTCCTAAGATTATCCTTTAGATGGGTTTCATTAGATTCCAAGAAATATGCAACACATGCTATAATCCTTGTTATTTTACAGATTGCTATTCAAAATGAGGGAATCATCAAGAGCTATTTTACTTTGTCCAGCTAACGTGCCAAATACTTCTGGCAGGGGCACCCTTTTTTGGAATCGGGTGGCACTGTGTTACAGCTGCAAGATTATTCCTTCTGAAACATCCCTCAAGGTGTGGTCAGTACTGGCTGCCACCACACGAGGGCTCATCCGAATACAGAACTGGAATGCTAATGTATGGATTATACATTAGAAATATACCTAGTAATTTTCCAGTCTAGCCTCTGATAATTTTCCCGTGTTGGTTAGTATACAGGCTGAAGGTTGCATTGGTCATCATTGCCTTGTAGGGCCACATGATATAGAAATCTTTTGGGGGAACTGGCATCATGTCTCACACAGCCCTTTTAATGCATGACGGCACACTACAAGAACCACCAGTTCATTGCATTTTTTCCTCCTTGCAGTAGGTTTCTTAAATACACAGTCTCCTCTTCCTAGTTATGGCACGGATACGTAATTGCACCTCTGAGCCAGCTCAGCAAACCTTCTCCGCTAGGTTACCTGCTGTGTTATCACTATTGCCAGCAGTACTCTTTCCCTCTAAGGAGTCCATAAATGAGAAAAATCTACAATAAAACAAGTGCACTGAAAGGCACGAGCATACATTAAAAAGCATCATAACAATCCAGAAATACCAGAACTGGGTAGGAAGAAAATTATCCATATATTCATAGTTCAGTATATATTCTCAGTGATGACTTGCTCAGATTTCGAACAGATTAAAGAGAAGTTCTCCGTCTCCAATTTTATACTGATGAATGATGACAGCAGGCTTCTTTTAATACTGACGAACAGCTCAGTTGCAGTCTTTTCTCTGTTGAGTCTCTCTTTAATGTAATCTTGCATCCAAAAAGAATTCTCCTCCTTCTGCCTCCAGAGGGCATTAAAATACAGCACTATTTAAACAAACAAACCTTCCACTATTTTAATATCTTGTTTTATGTGGCATCAGGCGGAAGTGTGACGTAATACAAAAGTGAGCCTCACAACATTGCCAGTATGCTGTCAGCTTTTATTTTATAATATCTCCCTAAAGCAAACTGCTGTTGAATTGAAATACAGTATACTGTATTTCTGTTTGCTGTACTACCTGGCCCAGATTGTTCCACCTTCATGCTCCCCCATTGGTTTGGAATAAGACATAAACTTTTTTGTAGCCGGTGATGCAAAATTCAAAGGGAAGGCATATGCCTGCCTTTCAGGTTCTCACTTTATTTTCCCTTTCCCAATAGGTGTTCATCAGAGAGAACATACCTCAACTATCAGATTTGCACATTAAGCCTGTTATTATTATTATTTTGCCTCTTGCCGGGTTCTTTTTCTTTTTCATTTCCTTTTCTTCTTTCTTTCTTTCTTTCTTTTATTGTTGTTTATTATTTGATTTGAACTTGTGTTTTAAGTGTATATATGTTGTTCTTTCGTAAACCGCCCAGAGTTCCATTCTGGAAAATCGGTGTGGTATATAAGTATAAAAATAAATCAATAAATACCTTACAACAACCAGTCACAAAGCAAAGTATATATAGGTGAAGACAATAATATGCCATGACAAACAGATGTCTTTTACAACTCAGGGGGGAATCTCTGCAAAAGAAAATGTGATAAATCTATTATCTAGTTTGACCCTTACAGAACAAGAAGTAGAGCAGCTTCTGCTTGAAGCATCTGGCTGTAAGACACATGTTTTCCAGGGACAGGAAAAAGAGGAGCCTGGATTGGTAGCAAGTGGCCAGTTGAGCAAGGAGATTAACAGACAAAATGCATTATATTGTTCAATTATCTGGTAGGCTAGCAATAGGTATTACTACTACAAAAGACATGCAATGCTTCGAGATTATTTTTTTCACATCCTTGCTCAAACAGAGGCTCATCATCCTTTTGCCATTATAATGTTCTTTGCACTGAGTGCCCAGATCTTTTGGATATGTCTAGTTCATCAAAGTTATATAGAACAAAAAGGTTAAAACTTCATTAACCTCTTACATTATACTACCTGGGCAACCTAATACAATGCTTCCAGTAAGGATCAAGTGACAGCTTTCCGATGTAGGATTTATAGGATATGGCTCAAGTGTCTAACTCTTCTCATTCATTCTTTCATGGGAACTTCTGTATCGATGCAAGATTTGTGCCTGGAGTGTTCAAAAATTAAGCAAATCAGGGTTTATTGGAGCTGTGGAGATTAGAAATGAATGTACTAGACAGAGAAAGTTAATGATAATTCCTTACATTTCCCCCTGAAGATTAATTGTGAGTTAGATTAAAACCCCATTAAATTGAGTAAGATGTGATTGTTAAAATTGTTAGCATGTAGGGAGAGAAATTATCCAAACATTTCTTTACAAATATAAAAATGTTGGCATCTCCTTTGACATTTGGAGGGTTGATTATAAAAGCATTTAAGGTGCTTGAAATACATACTGCATAAAATGTGCCCTGATTAAATCTTCAACAAGGATGTGCACTGTGGTGGGTACGAGAAATACCAGGACGGTTGCAATGATTTATAAGGAAATGTGTTGATTTAGCAACAGGAAAGCTTAAACACTCAGCTGTCCAATCAAAGATGAGTTGTACACTTGGCTAAGTGACATTAAAATATTTATCAGAAGTGAATGTTCCCTTAGGAAACTTGGAATGAAAAACAGGTATGAACATAAGAAACCTCTTGGGTAAGAACACGGGCCTGCTTTCTTATCCAAGAATGTAATACTGTTCCCAAAAGGATATGAGAAGCCCACCAGCAAAGCATGAGCACAACAGGTCCTTCACACACACATGGTCCTAAGAAGTGCATGCAGAGATGTAACAGATGAACGCCTGTTGCTTAGTGTAATAAGTCATACAAGTGGGGATTTGCTGAATCAAGTCAGATAAGATAAACTTTATTGCTCTCTATGTGGGGCTGCCTTGTAGATTAGTGCGGAGGCTCCAACTAGTGCAGAACTCTGGGGCTAGATTAGTAACAGGGTTAAGGAAACACCTACATCTAACCCCCCCCCCCCCGCTGGCTGCACTGCACTGGCTGCCAATTCGCTTCTGCATTGATTTCAAGGTCTTAGTGATGACATACAAAGCCCTAAATGGTTCAGGACCTTGCTATCTGACAGAAGAGCTCCTGCTCCTGCCGAAAAATACTGCCCATAACACCCGATCATCTCTGGCAGGACATTTGAGGGTGCTGTCGCTGAAGGAGGTCCGTAAATCTTTGATGAGAAATCGGGCTTTCTCAGTGGCAGCCCCTTGGATCTGAAACCAACTTCTTCCTGAGATCTGTCAGGCATCTTCCCTCCCACTCTTTAAGAAACATCTAAAGACATGGCTGTTTAAAAAGGCTTTCCCTGGATATTAATCTGTTCTACTAATGACTGCTATTACACATTTTATTTTGTTTTATCTGTAGCCCATCTTGCCCTTGGTCATTGTTTGTGATATATACTGTTTACTAGTTATTATGTTTTTATTTATTTGTGCTTATATTATATTGTATTGTATTATTTATGGTCTGACTTTTGTTCAGCTTTGTAAACCGCCCAGAATAGCCATGTAGCTAGCTGGAGTTGTATATAAATAAACAGACAGACAGACAGACAGACAGACAGA
>JAHTLZ010000016.1:16528131-16551589 GCA_023846285.1 Phrynocephalus versicolor | reverse complement strand
AGATAGATAGATAGATAGATAGATAGATAGATAGATAGATAGATAGATAGATAGATAGATAGATAGATAGATGTACTTTTGTACAACAAAATTAAATGCCATCTTTAAATAATCAGGTATAAAATGGACCTGAAAAGTAGGTGGCATTTACTACATCCTGATAACCTTGAGGCACCCCACACCTGTACTCTTGGAGAATACTTAGGTGTCTGTCAATTGTTGGCATCTCTCTGGATGAGAGAACAAACACACACTTTATTAGTCAACATAAGATAAACTATTGCCAACTGAAAATCTCTTGCACAGAGCAGTGCATTCAGTGGTGTGTAAACAACACGGAAGGCAGGTGGCTTGATAGAGCTTAAGGTTATAGGAGAATAGAACGTTTCTGTGTTCATCAGTAAAATGTTGAAGGTTAGGGTATTAGTGCACTTCTATGCATGCAGTTCATTTACTCCTCTGGGTGTGTTGAAGCTCCATGTCCTTTTCTCCCTGACTCTGTACAAGCCTGTGGCCTGGAGTTGCTCAAACAAACCATGGTGAAAGTTCCCCTCATTTGCATCACTTCTAGACAGCCCTGTCTTACTCTTTGCTGACAGGAAATCACTGTCTTTGTCACCTTTCTTCACTGATCTCCCTTTGGCAGAGATGGTCCCTGCGACCAGGATTAATCACAGCAACAATTCTGGCTCTGAGTTCAATGGCATGTTTTGCTCTGTATTCCAATAACAGGGTAGGCCAGAGTCAGTCAGAAATGGCTACATTAATTTTGGAGCGAAAAGATTATTATTAGCATTTGAGAATGAATCGTATAACCTGCAAAACTATAATTCAAATTAATGAAAAAAGTATTTTGAGGGGGGGTATCTAATTGTTGTTTATGTCTTTTTTATATGTGGAGACCTCCATGGGAGGATTGTAAAGCAAAGTATATTTAAAGGGGAGGGGAAACATAAGCTATAATACTTCAGTGTTGGAAACTGGAGACTGAAGTGTGTGTAAAGTGCTTACTTAGATGATATGAATAGGATACTGGCAAACAAAAGCAGCAGTGTGCTCCTAGAATGCTGTGCTTAAAGGAGTTTCCTTGGCAACAGAAATGCAGTTCCAAAAGTAGAAAGAACTTTCCTCAGAAAACATGCTATTAATAACAACCTTCCGGAACAACCTGGAACAATTTGACTACTTGGCAGAGATAATGCCAAGTGTTCTGCAAATTAATGTAACACAATATAGTTTTCTCTAGCCCATAATTCTTCTGAAAGTAGAGTATGGGTTCTGTTCTGGGTCGTAGATATAAACGGAAGAATCCATTCACAATGTGAGCAAAGTAAAAAAGGAAAGTTGCAGTAACTGGCTGGTTACCCCATGTCCTTTCTGTACCGCTTGATCTTGTTCCGACCTGGGCCCGGTCAGCTTAATTTATTATTATTATTGGGAAGTGGAGGTGTACGACAGCATGTTTATAGATGCTGATGAATATGACTGAAGTTTTGATCCCTTGCATTAAAAGTCAGAAGAATCTTTGAAGGCTAAAGAATTTAGTATGCACCTATAATATTCTGTTCCTACAGCATGATTTGTCTCCTTAATCCTGTAAAAGAGAGAGAAAGAGAGAGAGAGAGAGAGAGAACAGTAGATATTAACTTCCATGCCTTTAATTGTGAACAGGAGGCATTAATACTTTTTTTAAAAGCTCAATCTATTTCACATATGAATACTGACAACATCCAGTTCGTTATTTATTTTCAGTGTTTACCCCCCCCCCCCGCTGGTCCCATTGGCAGTGGGTGGCCTGAAACAGTTAACACTAACAGAGGCTGATGATGCTATGTGTTCTCAGCAGCTCTCTGGGGCCAGCTTGCAACAGAAAGGAGAAAAATATGCTATCCATGCAGACTTTCCAAAATATGTCATAATTTCTATCTGCCAAGAGAATAAACTAATTTCAGAGCTGCCTTGCCGTCCAGAATCATTAGAATTCTGTTAAAGGCCATAAGTTTACCAGACGGGAAATGTAGACTACTCTACTGCCTTGACCTTTCTTGAATCCTTAGATCTAAAGGTTAAAAGTAATCAATATCTCATTGTGCATCCTGGTAATAAGTAATAACCACCATGTTAAAATCTAAATGATTGCAGATCACACTTAAGCATGTTGACCCATTTGGGAGCCTTTTTAATTGCAATCAAGATAGTCATTATGGTTTGCTAATAAACTTTTAGCCTAAATGGCAAAAATTGCCGCTTTCAGCTTTTTTAGAAAATATGACTTCAGCCTCTAATGCTGATTGAAAAGGGGGTGGTGCAAAGCACATTTCTTTGATACAGATCAGGATATGTTTCATGACTCTTTTACAAAAGTGATTAAAATATTTAGGATTCGGAAGCTCAAATTCCTGTTGTTGACTGATACTGCATATGTCACATTGATGATATGTACATTTATTTACTGAATGCCATATGAAATTGTCCATGAATGCTGGAAAAGATTTGTCAAACTCCCATGTGTTGAAAGAACTGAAAGAGAACACACAGAGCAATTCAGTCTAGCCCAACTATTTAAGAGACCGAGTGCCCAAACTCTGGCTCAAAACCCAGAAATTTTTCACAAAGTGCCAGTAGAGCAATGTAACCTGAATACAGGTGGCTGTGATGGGGCAATGTCAGGTGCCCAAAGAAAAGGCTCTGAGTACCACCTTTGGCACCCATGCCATCG
Organism: Phrynocephalus versicolor; assembly: GCA_023846285.1. Taxonomy (NCBI): domain Eukaryota; kingdom Metazoa; phylum Chordata; class Lepidosauria; order Squamata; family Agamidae; genus Phrynocephalus; species Phrynocephalus versicolor. The sequence goes on along the minus strand of JAHTLZ010000016.1, from coordinate 16,548,870 downwards.
GTTCACCAACACTGGTCTAGCCTGATACACTGTTGGCCGCCAGGCTCCCCTTGACATTTGCTGAAAGAGCATTCCAGTGGCAACTGGTCCAAATGAGGAAGGATTTGGTTTTGCATATTTGTCCTCTGTGCACATATTCATAAGTGCAAAGAACTCCTTCCCATGAATGGACATTAGAGATAGGCACAAAATGAAAAACAAAATGCTATTTTGTCATTTTGTTACATAACGAATTACTTCATTACATAATGAAACAGTAGGACACAATTTATCCCGAAATGAAACAAAATGACATATTTTCCTCTAGGAATGAAATGATTAATCCTAGAAGAAATGGCAGGGGAGCTTCCTCAAGCTCTTCCCTGTAAGCCCCTGGAATTTGGAGAGGTTTGGGGGACAAGGAGCTGAGAACGGCTCCTGCCGCAAAGTACTGCCCATAACACCCGATCATCTCAGGCAGGACATTTGAGGGTGCCGTCACTGAAGGAGGCCCGTAAATCTTTGACAAGAAACCGGGCTTTCTCAGTGGCAGCCCCTCGGCTCTGGAACCAACTTCTTCCTGAGATCTGTCTAGCGCCTTCCCTCCCAGTCTTTAAGAAGCATCTAAAGACGTGGCTATTTAAAAAGGCTTTCCCCGGTTATTAATCTGTTTAATAATGATTGCTATTATATATTTATTTACTTTTATAGTAGTTATAGTGTTTTTATTTATATACTTGTGTTTATCTGTTATATTGTATTTTACTGTTTATGGTTTGATTTCTGTTCAGTTTGTAAACCGGCCAGAGTAGCCATGGAACTAGATGGAACGGTATATAAATTTAATAAATAAATAAATAAATAATTCAATGGTGGTGCCCTGGGGAGAATATATTTCTAATTGAATCAGGGTTTGGAAGCAAAGCTGCTAATTACTCGTCCGCAAGGGGGTGCTATTGTGGATTCCTAATTCAATTAGATTTTTTTCCCAGGGGCACTCCCTTTGTAGCTTGATAACCCAGCCCTTTGACCCCCAAACCTCTCCAAATTGGGGGGGCTTACAGGGAAGAGCTTGAGGAAGCTCCCCAATTGTTTTGGTGCTTCTAGGACCCAGGGGAGCATAGCGTTTCATTTCTTTTCTTTTTTTTTTCATTTTATAATGAAACTACTTTAAAAATTCCTTACTAACGAATTAAAACAAAACTACTGAAGAAATGAAAACCCCCAAAATGCTATATTTCCGTTTTGTTCCCATCTCTAATGGATATCCATCACAGAGGGTGAGTGGGGCTACTCTGAACCATTCCATGTCTTTTTCTCAATATTACCATATTTTTCTGTCTATAAGATGGCCCCATGTATAAGACGACCCCCACCTTTCCAACTCAAAATTACAGTTGCATGGTTCTCTCCTCGGTTTACTTCTGTATATAAGAAAACAATCAGTTTTTAGTCTAACAATTTTGGACAAAAATATAGTCTTATACACAGGGGAAATGCTGTAATTCAACATGGGAGGGGAAGGCAATCCATGCTCTGCTCTAGAAAAACATATCTGAACTCTTTGGCCTGTCCTCACATAACTGATAGAAGGAAAGGAATCTGCACTGCAATAGCAAAACCAGGAAACCTGTGAGCTCAAGATATTTGAAAAGGAGTTGAAGAGATACAGGCAGGAGTAGAAGGGGTTTGGTTCACTGTACTTACCCCTGGTGCGCTCCCTACTCTTCTCTACTGAGCACCAATGACATAGCCTTATCCCTTGGGTGCCTCCAGAATTCCTGATTCATCAATGGACATCATGCTTCATGGGTGACGTCAACATCGTGTGTGAAATAAATGAGAGCTGTGTGGTAAACACACAATACAAATGCAGGAGTAGGTGTTACCTTTATAGATCACCAAAATAATCATACAGGACTTAAAGAGTATGTTTAAAATTACCTGCCAAATCCATCAAATCTAATGGCCATGGTCATATTTTACCATTTTAACTCAATGTATTACAACTTGTGACATAACCATTAAACCTGCTGTTCTAGGAATAATGAAAAAAAATACTGGGACCTTATAATGCAACAGTTAAAAGATACATAATTCTTAGAGGGATGGAGAATCTAGGGCAGTGTTGGCGGACCTATGGCACGGGTGCCAAAGGTGGCACTCAGAGCCCTTTCTGTGGGCACCCGACATCAGCCCTTCACAGCCACCTGTATTCAGGTTAAATTGCTGTATTGGCACTTTGCAAAAAAAAAAGTGATTTTTTAATCGCAGTTTGGGCACTCGGCCTCTAAAAGGTTCGCCATCACTGATCTAGGGTAATACCTTCCTAATCCAAATACAGTAAACAGGTTGGCAAAGATGATGATGCATAAAATGCAGGAATAGGCAAGACCCTTCTAGACCACTGAAGAAATCATACAATCTGCTAGCTTTTGTAGATTAAGGCCCCATTGCTCTATCTTGCCATTATTGCCAAGAACATAGAATCCTCCAAGGAACAGATGGATTTTGCCAGGCAAGTTTCTTAGAAGTAACTAAGGGAACATTCCTTTCCTTACAGCTACCACTTTGCAAATTGATTCTACACAGCTTTCATTACGTTTTTGGATCAGTGATAGGAACCTGTGGGTCTCAATCACTTCTCATGCAACCTGTGAAACTGGTTAGGCTCTACACACTATTCCTGTTTCCTCACTGTTTATTGCAGTAGACAAGTAACACCTCCCAGGTTGCCAACTGTTGAATATCAGAAGAAAAATATCAGTTGAACCCTTTTGCACTGGTTAAGCTTTCTCCTAAACACTGCTTGACGGATGAGGAAGACAAGGGGTTAAATGCTATCAGTGCTGCTGTTGAAAATCTCCAGCCTACCTTCATGAGTAATGGGATGAATTTGTTTGACCCTCTTCACAACATGTCATTTTCAGCAAGGAAGAAGAAAAACCACTGTAAAACAATTCATCACATCTGTTTTCAAAGATATTTCATCTTCACAGAGAAACAAACTAGAAATTGTGATAACTTTTATTGAACTAGAATTTTTTTTCTGATAGTGAGAGCTTTGTGAAGAGGCTGCCTACCCCAAGAAACTACATCTTCTGTAGCCTAGTTTATGCATGGAACAAAATTCAGGAATGGGTTCTCTAGCCCAGTTTTCTACATGGTGGGATTCATATAATCCTTCTCCAATGTGTGATCAATATACACACACTGGTTGGCTTTAGAGGTATGGCAATAACCATGCACCAGAAATTATATATTGATGTCTGGAAGCTCTTGCCCACAGGTTTTCAACAATCCCTTCATGTGTCTGAAATGCATTTGAAGCAGATTGCTCAATTTTTAAAAAAGTTGAGCTAACTGTGTGCCTTCCTCCCCCCAGCACGTGCCTCACTCCAACCTCAGTTTGCAAGACTGCTTGCATTAGAAGAAAAGGAAAGCAGATTTTTGGCCCAGTGTGGATGAGTTGCTTCAGTAAACAAAGCACCTGAAAGAGTGTGGCTGGTCCAAGGTCACACAGAGCATTCAGTGGTTGGAAGGAGATGTGAACTCAGGCCTCCCGCACCTTAGTCTAAGCCCTGCTGGCTCCCACAAAAGTCTGTGGAGCAAGCCTCCCAAGCCTCTTGTTTCCCCATCCACCCTTGCAAGTCACAGGTAGTCCTTATCACTCTGAGAGGTACAATGGGGCATGAAGAAACAGTGCAGGGATGGTGCAGAAGTCAGAGGGTTATTCTACTTCCTGCTGTTAGATAGCCTGTAGTCTTATAATTCATCCTAGAAGGTTGCCACCAAATTATGGACCTGAGTGTTTCCCCCCTCCCCCCCCCCAAAAAAAAGACCCACTCCTATATGCATACAGTACACAGCCCCGGAAAATCTGCTTGTGAGGCAATTGTTTAGCACATGTACCATTTGTATGTCAGATTTCCACTTCAATCGTTGGGCAGCATCTTTCAAACACGTAGTTCTGCTAGTCTGTGCAAGCATACCAGACAAAGACAAAAACAAGGTGACAATACTTTTCCCTTTTGCTTTTGTTTTTCACTTTGCTTTTCATACAGCACCTGAATCCCAATGGAAAGCTCTTTTCCTAGATTTGTATGTTCCAACAATAGTCATCTTTATAGACTCCTATGCTGTTAATTCAGCTGCTCTGAACAATATTCGCTTGTCTCCTTTTCCAGTTTAATTGATTCTTTCAACCACCAGGTGGCCTCCCACGCTTTATTGTGTATTGTATCATTCTATTGAAGTTTGAAAACTTTCATAATGCAACAATATGCATTGAGATGTCTATTGCCTGCTGGAATTTCATTGTGGGTGTGATATTACAGAACTTGCAGTGTTAACTCCAGGCTCAATGATCCCTTTTTGAGCATGTTTGACTAATGGAATTTATCTGCCTGTTGAGTGAAGGGCTGCAAAACTGAATACAGAATAGTACCTTTAAAGATTATTGCATAGTTTAAATATTCCGGCTTTTTTCTTAAGTGCTTAAGTGCTTTACCAATGACAGAAAAATTCTGCCAGTGTCACTTTGTCCAGCTGATTATTTAAAATGCAAAGAAAAAAATCAATATAACGGCAATTCTTCAAATGTCACTATCTAATGCCAATCACCACTGCCCTGAAAAATTACATTTAATAGGGTCAGTGGATTACCAGTGTGGCCTATTAATGTATAAAGTACTCTAGATTCTTCTGAAATATTTATATCTTGCTCTCATTTCTAAAATGTATGCGGTATTAATACTTTATACTAGAAGTCTTACTGAAAAATCTGACAGTACAATCCTATATATCTCTTCTCAGATATAAATGCTACTGAATTCAGAAGGACTTCCATTGTGTAGCACTGCAATCTTATACTCATTTCCTTAGCTGTAGTCCCTGTGAAATCAATGGGATTTACTGCTCAGAAGTAGAGATGGGCATAAAATGAAAATGAAATTCTGTTTCATCATTTTGTTACACAACAAATTGTTTTGTTACAAAACGAAATGGTAGAACGTGTTTTGTGATTAACTGAACTGAACTGCCATTTTTTGGTCTAGAAATGAAACAATTTGTCCTAGAGGCACCCCATTTGGTGGGTAGTTTCCGTGGACTCTTTGCTTTAAGCCGTCCAAATTTGGAGAGGCTTGGGATTCAGGGGGGCAAGTTATTAAACTCCAAATTGGGTCCCCCATGGAAAAAGAGGAAAAGAAAAAAAATGGGGTGTTTTAAACTCAAGCCTCATTCATCCCTTCTGTGCTGTGGAATAGGAAGGAGGAAGGTTGAGGAGAGTGCTGACAGGGCTTGCTTGGAAAACCCCAGTTTCACTCTCTGAAAGAGCAAGAGAAAATCTGTGGCCCTGAGTCTGTGCTTTCTTCCTTTAGGTTAGGGAAAGGCAAGCGAAAATAGAACAGGGCGGAATCATTTCAGCACTCACATCAACTACAACATTCCATAGCACAGAGGGGATTAACATTCCACAGCACAAAGGGGATGAATGAGGCTTGCATTTAAAATGCCACCTTTTCCCTCTTCCTCTTTTTCCATAGGGGACCCATTTTGGAGTTTAATAACTCAGTCCCCTAATCTCCAAACCTCTCCAAATTTGGAAGACTTACAGGGAAGAGTCCAAGGAAGCTACCCACCAAATTTGGTACCTCTAGGATCCAGGGGAGCCATTTTATGGCATAATGAATCAATTTGTTTTGTTTCATTTTGTTCTGTATATTCTTTTAAAATTCATTAATAATGAAATGAAACAAAATGCTATATTTTTGTTTTGTATTGACGGTACTGCACTGTGTCATATTAAATTTATAGACTACAATCCTAGGCGTACATATGAGGAGTGAACTCATTTGAAAGAGATCCCACCCAAGTAAACATGTATCCTGGATTGCAGTCTAATTGTTACTCAGCATAAATGATTTCTTTAAATTCCATGTCCTTTAATATGCATCTACTCAAATTAAATTTTAATTCAATTTTAAGTGCATTTAACTTTATGGAGCTGACAATGTGAAATATAAATATCACACATAAAAAACTTGGAAGTTTAGATTCTCAAGTTTGTCTCAGTAGAGCCAACTGCTTCCTTGTAGATGTTTAAATGGACAGAGATAAACACAACAAGGGCCAGATATGCCTTGTACAGTGGTACCTCTATTAAGCTCAACTTAAGAGCAATTTGTAAAACCTTTGGCATTTTAACTGCTGCGTTACAAATTTTAGATGTGGTCTTCTCTACTTACATTTTTTTATTGCTTTATTTTTTGGATTTTTAGATAGCTCTACTTAAGAGTTGTTCGATTTAAGAGCATGCATTTGGAACGGATTAAACTCATAAGTAGAGGTACCGCTGTATACTGTAAGTGACTACGACTAACAAGGATAGGATTTTGTGCTAAATCGCTCCCCCAGGGAAGGCAAAGCACCTTTCCTAAACCTTATGGCACAGCAGAGGAAAAGTTATTCATTCAGGCTGCAATGAATGAAATGTGGTAATCTTCACATGCCATCATCCCAATCCTAGCCTTCAAAAAGAAAATAGCAACATTAGACATAAATACTGTCAAAAATTATGTCGCATTTAATTTGATCCAAAAAGATGAGAGATATTTAAAAGAAAAGAACAGGTGCAGTTCCGTCAAACAGATATTCAAATGACATTGGTATGGAATAAAAACATGCATCATACTGATTTCTATTTGACCTGTCATTAAAATGGAAAGACACCGCAGTCTAGATATAGTCTGTGTATTTAAATATATTTTCAAAAGAGCTTGTTTCAAGATACAAATTTCAGTTCCTGAACCTTAATTTAACCTGCATCAATAATGTTGCTTCCTGAAGTACATCTGCCAAAATCTGAGGTGCCCATACCCATGTTCCTACTGGATGCAACTGCTTGATTAACCACTCCAACCAAAGAGTCTGCTGATACACATACAGTTGGCTTCTCATAATGTGTCACCTTTTCCAGTTCAGCTCTCTTTCTTCTGTTTCCTTTTTCATTTCTCTATTCGTCATTTGGAACACCTTCATGCCTGTGCAGCCCTGCCTTGAACTTTCCCCACAATTGCCTAACATTAGCTTTGAATTTTAGGCCGGATCATTCACAACTCTAGCTATAAGCAAGCTTTTTTATTGGTTTCCCATCTTTCCAATGACTCCAAGGCGGGCACATGCACAGCCATTCTCTTCTATCTTTAGCATAGCTGAATATGGTCTCACCCCACCTCTCTGTTTGATGGCGAAACTGATTGTTGCCTTGATGAGGCTGAGCGGGAAATGTAAGAGAAGCCGCTCTCCTGCTTTAGAAGTACCGGTAACTCTGCTCAGGTAGCTTTTTCAACCACTGCAAACTGAGCTGTACTTTGATACCAGAGTTTTGTTCATCATTTTTCAAGATTAATCTAGAATTAATCACATGGATATATAATTAGATCCTAATAATGTATTTGAATAAAAAGTAGCTGTGACCACATCTGAGTAGTGTTTTGCACTGAGATTTGGTGCTAGGACATAGGTACCATATTTTGATATAGAAACTCTTGAGATGTGGAGCAGATGGTCTGGAAATCAGGCTTTTGGTGCTAAAACCTGCAGTCACTCCCATATACTGAGATCAGCCTCATATTGTATCTCACTTTAGCTTGAGCCATTTTCTGCTTGGGGAAGCACATGTCAACATATTTCATGGGCACACATATGGGAAAACACGTATCAACATTTTTTAATTTAGTGGCAAAGGCTACTAATGCAATATGTATGGATACATTTTCCTTCTCATTGGTTTTGTCTTTCTCCAAATGTGATTGTGACTATAAGCCAAACATCTGGATTATGTTTTAAAGCCTTGGTCTCTGACTATCCAAGGCTTTTCATTTATTTAGACAAGTTTAACCTCAGAAATGCAACACAATCTTAATTGTAAGAACAATTCGATTTTGTTTTCAAGCAAGATCCCTATACCTTTGAAATTCTAACATCATAAATAACTACTAGTATGCCATCTGTAATGCATTCCACAGTGCCCTCAATGTATTGTTTGGAGATGGTGCTACAAACCATTCAGGTGAATTGTCAACAGAGTGACTTCTGCACTTCAGAAATTATTTTCAAGTATTCCGTGCAGCTGACATAATAGTGCTTTGAGGAAGGATTTGATATTTACAGCTCAGCTGGGTCAGGGTTGTGAATCAGGGTGTTCATATTATTGATTTCTCAATGAAAGATATTCCTTTTTTTTCTTTGGCCAGAAACTATCTTAAGAACTACATAAATTTGCATAAGCCATGCAAATGTATGCAGTCAATTTGAATAAGGTATAGGGAGTTTTCCGTGTGTGCTTGAAACATGCAAAACTAGCCCGTGTAATGGCTGAAAAATTGAAGTAATATTGTTTGGTAGTAATAGTTCCAGAGAATTAATACAAAATGCAAAGATTTGTGGAATCTAACAGTCTGATCTTCTGACAGCATTTGCTTATGAAAGCCTGGATTTGCCTTATGCTTTTCCTGTGTTCCAGGCCTCTCTCCTATTAATGTGACATGTAACCACTGGTAATTTGGAGAGGAAAACCGAAGACAGATTTGTAGTGTGAATGAACAGCCTGGCAAGAGTTGCTTGCACAGTCACATTACAACGCAATTTTTAAATTTTATGTTAATGATGACTCCCATTTCCATCCTGCCTTTTCTCTGTTAAAAGCAGAGCAGTGTAGAGAACTCTTCTGATTCTTGTTCTGTTTACAATACAACAACCCAACGAGGTGGGTCAGACTAGGTGTAAGACTTTCCCAAGGTTAATGGTGAGTGAAGATTAGAATTTGGGTCCGTCAACTACCAGTCCGACTCTCTAACATAATTCAGCACTAATTGTCAGTTAATGTGTTTCAGAAATGTCAATTCTACTTATTTGTTTTAATATATGAATTAAAACAATGATTAAGCCACTTGTGAACTTGTCCTAAATCTCTGCCAGTTGGGAAGTCACCATCTACTGTACATATAGCTAACTGCAGCTAAACAATGATGAAACCACCGGCACAATAAATTTGGCTTGACTGATAAAATTATCATCCAAGTGATGGTATGATTTGTATTGTAATGATCCAAAACAGCTAGTTGTGTTATTCCATGTGGCTGGGCTTGTGTGAATGTTTAAAATGGTTCCCTACAAGTAACCCTGTGGGGTTAAGTGCATAGAGGAAATAACCTTTGACTAGGCATATCCATGGTTACAGGTGCTGCTTCCTGGCAGCAATCCACCATATGATGGAGGCACATTCACTCTGCCACCATACTTGCATCTGTCATTGCCAAGAATCAGTCCTTGTAGACAGCGCACACAATGAGCAAGTCATTACTTCCTCCACAAAAGTTTGTCCGCTGGCTTGCTCAGTATGGCCGTATTTTTAGGGTCTTAACTGACCCCATTGATCATAAGCCAGAAAAGTGAGCCCTAATGTTTTGGTTCATGTTCTTGTCCTCATACTTGTATTCGTTTTTAATATAGTAAACACTTGCTGCAGTGGCATTCTGAAGCTAATGAACCTGAGCTCCAAAAAGATTTGGCAATCAATTAAAATTTCCATCTATCTAATCAATGTTTCAACATTGCCTCTCCTCCTGGGATAGATTTGTTCCTACCTTACTGAACAGAGAGAACATTATGGGTACAACAAGTATATAAAAACTAAATCAAGACAGCAGATTAGGTTATGGTAGTTTTATTTGCTTCAAGTGAGTAGCCTCCAACAGGAAATATCAGTACAGATTTGTAAACAGGATTTTGTTAAAATCTGTATCCCTGGTCATATAGCTGAATGACAAGATTAAAAACGTTGTTGCTGAATAACTACCATCAGCCCATAGATCCATGGGGCTTGTTCAGCTAAAAGCCACGACAGACTTTGTAATGCAATGAGGTAATCTTGGCTTTGTGTCATTTATATTCAACTTAAAAAAAAAACAATTTTCTTGAATAGACAGGCTGACAACAATATTGTTCAGTGTTGGTTTTTATTTGGATTGCTTCCAAATTGCTCACATGCCTCCACAGTAACACATCATGCCTACTTAAGTATTTACTCTGAATTCCTGTTTCCTCTTGGCCTCATATTTTATTTTGCTTTTTTAAATCTCAGTTATGTTTGTGAAACTAACCAGCCTGGCCACAAAATTAGGATGTATCTTGCAGAGTGCATTCATTTTACTTTTTGCATATTTTTCCTGAGGTCATGTCAAGGTTAGTTTGAATTCCATCCTACATTAAGACTTCTTTCACAGCTATTTAGCTCTGCAGCCCACACCCCGCTGGGGTCTGCCCCCTGGGCGCGTCAAAGCTTCAGACCTGACAAATCACACACAGATGAAGCTGTACAGTTTTTTAAACAGTTTCATCAGTAACATTTTCCTATACAATATACTTTCAAAAAAAGAAAGAAAGAAAGAAATACACAGAAATATATTCTCCTGATTGCAGTATTGTGGAAATGGATTTCTGTATGCAAAGCTCTGTTTCATATAGGAATCACTAAACTGGAGGCACTGAACAGGATGGTTGAGATTAAATTTCATTTACACTGGCTAGTGTTATGGAAACAAGGGGGCTTACTCATGAGTAAATATGTCCTCAATCGGGTTGTTCTCTGTTTTGCTACCCAGATTCATTCCCAAAGGGGGACACTATAAGAAATAGGTTTCTGGTCCAAATCTCTCCCAAGAAACAAACTAGCTCTCCTTGCTTTTTATGAAAATAAACTGCAACTGAACTTCAGCCCAGCTGTTGCTATCTGATTATAAAAATATATAACAGCTTTTTCCTCACAGGGAGGTTGTAAAGATTACCAAGGTACTAGTGGAAATCCCATTGGTTAGTATATTAAATCAAATTAAAAGTAGGTACACTGAGCCAGAGGGGAATTGGTGAGCCAACTCCTCCATACGTTTCATTGATTCAAACAGGTCTACTTTCATTGCCACCTAATTTGCTAAATTACTGTAAGTTGCGATGGAGTAAGCCTATTTGAATCCATGAGCATATGGAGGAGTTGAGTCATGAACTCCCTACTAATTTAGGGGCCAACTCTAGTGCAACTGGGCAGCCAGTGGATTAGAGGCAATGCTACTAAAGAGAGTACATACAACTCACTGTAAAACAACTAAATACAGTATTAAGAGAAAAGCACACATTCTAAAATCAGTGACAGTTTATAGCTTTCATTTCTGAACTGAAAATGATGAGGCAGAAATAACTAGATTTAATCAAGCAAAAATAAATAAATAAAGTTTGCTATTTAAAACTGTGCAAACATAAAATCTAATGATAAGAAATATGGGAAATATATAATTTTCACAGGGAGTTTCTTTAGCCCTTATTTGGGTTACAGTGATCCCCCGCCTATCGCGGGGGTTACGGACCCAACCCAACCCACAATAATTGAAAATCCGCGATATGAGGAACCAGAAGTCACTTCCAGATTGCCTAAAATCATTTCTGAGGCCTATGACAAGGCCTAGAAAAGCCCTCAGAAATGATTTTTGGCGATCCGGAAGTCAGTTCCAGTTTACTGGAAGTCACTTCCGGTTTGCAGGGAGGCCCTTTTGGGGCCTCCAGAAGGCCTGGGAAGGCCCTTGCAGGCCTGTTTGGGGCAGCACCAGTCCTGGGGTAAGTATGGGAGGCCTGAAACAGGCCTTTTCCCCCTTACCCCAGGGGGCCTTTTTTCATATACAGTACTGTGGTCCCGCAATATAGAGGGACCGAAGTATATGAACCGCGAAAGGGAGGGGGACCACTGTACAGTGGACCCTCATATAACAAACAGTTTGTATACCATAAAATCTGTACAACATAAAAAATTCCGAAGATAGGTGAAATTTGCTTAACAGAATTGCCTATGGTGCAAATCCGTGCAACATAAAAATGGGATTGTTCCATTTTCAATGCATTTCTATGGGAAACTTGTATAAAGGAAAATTTGCTTAACAAAATTTCATTTGGATTGAATTAATTCCTTTATACAAGGTACCACTGTACTTTAATAAGTGATGAATTTTCTGTTTTAAGAAACACACATGCTTCTATTAAAAGTCAGTGCTTGCCTTACAAGGCTCTGGGGCAGCCTTCGGCTGCTTTCCACTTTCCCGCCACACATATGACTTTGACCTTATTTGACCTGTCAAAGTCATATGTCTGGTGGGAAAACAGAAAGAAACCGAAAACTGACCCGGAGCCCTGGAAGGGAAGCGCTTAACTCCGAGTAAGTGCTTACTCGGAGGTAAGCACTTCCCTTCCATACCGCCAGGCTTCTCCCTAAATCAAAGGCAGGTGACAACTGCTTTCTGCAACCCTCCCAAAGTCAGCTTTCTGGCGGGAAAGTGGAAAGCAGCCAAAGGCTGCCTTTGATTGAGAGGCATTGGGACAGCCTTCCCATAGGAATGAATTGAAAACCTATTTATACATTCCCTCCGGAGAAGATTAATTGGTTTCCAATGCATTCCTATGGGAAAACACTGTTCGACTTATGAATTGTTTGACTTCCGAAGATGCCTTCGGAATGGGTTAAAAACGTAAGTCGAGGTACCACTGGATCTGAAACTCTCACAAACTCAGCTTGAGATGTGCACAATGAGGCACAAGTAAAAAGAATAAAAAATATATAAACAAGATAGAACTTCTTGAGAAATGGAGAAGTACACATTAAAACAGATTGAGAATGAATGTATTATATCAGGAGTGGACAAATGGCTGTCTGTGGACCACATGCGACCCGCCACAGAGTTTTTTGTGGCTCGCCTTTTGAGCTCCAGTTTTTCCAGAGAGAGCACAGGAGGGACGGTGAGAGACAGGAAGGAGCGAAAGGCAGGTGTGGTGTTCCCTTCAAGAGGTTGCAGTGGGAGCCGAGCTCCCCCTGGGTGGAGGGAGTCAGTTCCAGTTTATTGGAAGTCACTTCCGGTTTGCAGGGAGGCCCTTTTGGGGCCTCCCTGCAAACCGGAAACAGCAGCCCCTTCCTGCCTCTCACTGTCCCTCCTGGGATCTCTTTGGAAGGGAATGCAGGGACTTAGCTGGAGGGAGGCAGCGTCAAGGGAAGGACGACCACGTGCCTTGCTCAGCAGCCCTGTGGCTTATTGCGAGCAGCTGCAGCGGAGCCACTGGCAGGTCCCTGCATTGAGGCTCTCTGGCACACAGGGGCTGGAAAGGGAAGCGGGTGGGGAAGGGAAAGTTGCTCAGCTGGCAAACAGAGGGCTTCTCTCATTGCCAGTGCTGGCTCTCTGGCTTCTCCTCCTTTCACTTCTCTGCATCGGCTCGGCCAGAGGTGGCTGGAAAACTTGGACCATAAATAGCTGAGCCATTGTGTGCCTCCTACCAGGAAGGGAAGAGAACCCGCCGCCACCACTGCTGCCACCTGGGCCTTGCCTTCATGCAGGGTAGGCCACCAGGTAAGAAACAGGAGGACCCACACAAGCCCCACCAGGCTTCCTCCTTGGGGGAGTTTTAGGGAAGAGGGCACTTGGGACATGGGGGACTTTGCGGGTGTCCCTTGCACCTGGGATCACCTCGAGGAAAGTTTGCCTTGCCCTCTATCATTGTCATGCTCACCCTCCTGGTTGCCCTTTCCCTGCCCCCCCCACACTTTAGTGAAACAGGCACCTGCTCTTTGACAGACATTAACTTGCAGGCTGGGATGACAATCTCAACAAGCAATCTCTCTCCTGATTTCAAAAAAAAAATGTTGAAAAGTGTGATAGGGTACATTTGTATCACTAAATTGATTCTAAAAATAAATGTGATTGCAGCTATAGATTATATGAAGTTAGTACAATAAATAAACTGAATAAAACTTCCAATATTTTATTTTATTTACATTTACAGTATTGATTTTTATAATACAATTTATGCCTTTTCTGAAATGCAAAAGTTAACTGATGAATGCAATCATTTTAAAAGGTGCAGCCCTCCACTAACCTCCGCTCCCACAAAGTGGCCCCCAAGCCAAAGCAATTGCCCACCCCTGCATTTTATGACTGATATGTATTTGGAAATACTGCATAACATTTAGGATGTTGTAAGTCTGTGAATATATCAGCACACCATGTTTGAATAAGTGAAACCGGAATTCTTGGCTTCCAATTAGTTTATTAACGAACCGTAACCTATACTTAACAGGCTTAAGCTGTTTAATTTTTAAAAAGCGGTTTGTTGTCTTTCTCATTTTTATGGGACAAGCGTGTGCTGCCTTCTACAAATTATTTGATTGACTGATGAAGTGCCATAATTATAGCTCCATTTTGACAAAGCCCCAATAACAGGTTGTAGTTTCGTTCCCACTGCAGGCATGCCCCTCTTTGCATAACAGCTTCCAGTTTTACTAGTCTAATTCTTATTCTGAACAAAAGACAACCTGGAGTTGTTAACTGTATACTAACAAGGAAACTTAGAACCTAGGGGGAAAAAATAATAACATTGGAGTCCAATGAGGGAGGGGGAGGGGTGGTACAGTTATTTCAGAAGGAATGGTATCTAATGAAGAGTCGTCTAAAGGGCTGCTTGTTTGGAACTAATTAAAGACAGATCTCCTAAATAGCAAAAGGATCATGGGAATTACATTAGGTGTCTGGAGACTTGTTATTCTTTTGGCACTCTGAGTGGATTGTTGAAGTTGTTAGTCTAGAAATAAAGCATCCAAATAACGACTCCGGGGCTCTCCTCCACCCCCCTACCCCCCACCCCCTGCCTGCCCGCCCGCCTCCTCCTCATCTGCCCCTGTTGGCATAAACCCATTGTATCCATGTTATTGCCATTGTTGCAGTAAGATTCATATCAGTGCTCTAGAGCCGAGCCTGAAGAATTTTTTCTTTTTACTTTTTATTTCTCTCTCCCCCCCCCCCAAGCACATTATGGTGAGAAGAGTCTTGCGCTTTCACTCCATGCATTTTCAGCCTTCAATTAATGTGAAAGCAGTACAATGCCTATGCAACTTCTCTTGCCTAGTGGTGCACCATTTATCATTGCAGTTTTACATTGACCTTGACACCCACTTCATTAGAATAAAGATTGTCTACCATTTAGGTTACATTGTTCCTCTGCACAGAGACCCCATGCAAATTTCTGTTCAGATAGAAGAGCTGTGAGCCTGTCAGAGGTCATCTGCATTAAATGATTGCAGCTATTTTCCAACTGCTTCTTTTCATTCTACTCAATTCAGCCTAGGAGGATCAATCAAGCCTTCTGCCTGAAACAGTGGGACTGCTGGGAATATAACTGTTTTTGGTGGTACTGGATATGCCCTAAACAGTATTAAATATTTAATATAAACTAATTAAAGGGCACAAAAGATATTAAAGTTACAGTGGGGGAAAATTAAATTGTTTGGATTATCTTATTTTACAAGAGTGGTGCAACTGGTTCAAATACTTTTTTCTAATGCTGAACAAAATAAAGTCCATGAAGCTTTCAGAGCATTTCTCCCACAAAATGATATTCATGGTAGAACTGGGTGCTGCAAAGAACTGAAAGATGAACCCCCTTCTCTTTTAAATATATATTGATGTTGATGTTGTTAAATACTGCTGTTGCTGTTGCTAAAGTCCATGAAGCTAACAGAGCATTTCTCCCACAAAATGATATTCATGGTAGAACTGGATGCTGCAAAGAATTGAAAGATGAACCGCCCTCTCTTTTATATATATATTGATGTTGATGTTGTTAAATACTGCTGTTGCTGTTGCTACTGCTACAGAGACTACTTCTACTACAACTACTACTTACTACTGCTACTAAGAGGAGGGGTATTTGCTCCCCAAAGTGACCTCATAGGAATTTCTTACTATCTCCTCCGTGAGTTTTCAGAGTGATTATAATTGGAATTAAATTATTAATGAGAGATACTTTTAAAAAGATTGTTTTATGATCTTCTCTTCGGCGATTTGCAATTCATTTTAATAGTTGTAGTTTGATTTATATTAAAAATAATGCAATCTATGTCCAATTAACAATACATGGCCTAAGTAATGTGATTTCTAGATCTTGCAAATGGAATAAGCTGGAAGAAGAAAACAAATTCAGCTTCAGATGTAATTGGCTGTATGAGTTCTGGCAATTTTAAATGACATTGCATTTTTTAATGTTTTCCCCCCAAGTCTCAGCAGCAAATTTATCCCAATCAAGCAAACTTATTATTAATTTACAAGGACAACTGTAGGAGTTTTTATAATTTTCCTGTGCAATTATTTGCCATAAATTTATAGTCGCGGAGTGTTAGAAGTTTTCAAGAAGTAATGGCTGCTGTTTGTTTAGACAAAGCAGTAATCCAAGGCCTGAACACCATCCATATATTCTGCTAGTATTGACTGTGTATGATCTATACCCAAGACTCTGGACTGTTTGTAAAATGTCTCGTTTTGGTATTACGGAAAAGGTAAATGTCTAAGAGCCGTTGTGAAGGGTAGTCTGGCCTCTAGCAGATTCCTTCACTCTGCATGTATACAGCTGAGCTTTGGACCCTGGACTTTGGAATAAAAAGGGTCTTTGTTCATCAATGAATGGCATTAGGCATGGGCTTCCTAAGGGGCCACCATGAAGCCTAGGCATGAAGAGTACAAACACCAGTCAGAAAGCACAGTGTGCATATATATATGTAGCCAGATGACATAAAATACAGAGATACACATGCATCTATGGTTTAATGCATTCCGTATTTATGAATACAGTTGGGGAGGGTGTTCATAGGGCAATGTAACAAACAGCAAGAATTTAGGAGAGAGGAATTATTTGCAAATGATCTCTCTCTCTCTCTCTCTCTCTCTCTCTCTCTCTCTCTCTCTCTCTCACACACACACACACACACACACACACACACACACACACACACACAAACCCCTGGAACATACATGGATTTGTTAAGAAATTGGAGAAATGAGATTTTAAAAACATTTTCAATAGCAAAGTTTAAGTAAGGATGCCTTTTAGTCCCTGAAATGTGTGAGCAGGATTATCATTAAAACCAAATTTAAAATGCATTGGGTGAAATGCCAAAGACAGGGAGAATTTGTGAAATAACGGATCCTCTTGGCAGAAACAGAGAAAATGTTCACTACTTTAATTCTTTTTTCCCTTATATCCATAGCTCCACTGTGTGTTCAGTATGTCTAGTCTCTTTTCACTATAACCAACAGAAGCACCATACAAAAGTCTTACAATAGATGTCTTAATCTCTCTGTGTGCTCTTAGAGCATTATTTTGAATTCTATCATGCAGCCTCCCCCCCCCTTCACCTTTCCTCTTCTGAAGTTTTATTACAACAACAGAATTCCCAGGGAGATTTAGGAGCAAGGGCGGCATAATATTGCCCTAACGTTTCACTCTAGGGAGGGAATATTTATCCTGGTCTTGATTATTTTTTGTGGCATTTCAGGAGAATGAAGTGAAATCCCATTGTGTCATCAAATGATACTGTTGTTTTGTTGTTATTGTTACTTTTGTTGTTGTTGTTGTTTACCACATAGTTGACATATACAATCCTTTCATGATGTTTTCTTTCTTTGACCTCTCAGTGACTAGGCATCTTGTTCCTTAACCATGAACTGAAGGGGGGGATGCTTTAGTAGCTCAATGAGCGCCTTCTAGGCCACTTTCAAAATGGCTTATTCTTCTCGTTTCCATGGTGACAATTAATGCTGTTTCAAGGCATTGTTCCAGTCTCTATTTGGACAGAATTTGGGGGTGTGATTTTTCATACACACACACACACACACACACACACACACACACACACACACACATAAAGAAAAAGTAGTACACTTCAGAAACAATCCATCACAAGTTTTCCAGATACTATTTTCTGGAAATAGTATCTGGGGTGTGATTTTTCATACACACACACAGAGAGAGAGAGAGAGAGAGAGAGATGGACGCGCGCGCACACACACACACACACACACACACACACATAAAGAAAAAGTAGTACACTTCAGAAACAATCCATCACAAGTTTTCCAGATACTATTTTCATAATTCTCATTCATGTTTCAGCAAATATGGTTTTCCTAAAACTTTCTGAAAATATGAATGAATTAGAGAAACTTAATTAAATAAAAGCATCTTTTTCATTTTCCATTTGGGGAGGAAGAGCGGGAAAGGGTAGGGAAAAGCCAAAATTCCTAAGTATGAAAAAAATCACTGCATTTTTCTATTCAGTAGATTCAAAATAAAGCATTACAGTATTTGTTCATAGGTACGTGTAGCTAACAGTATTGCAAGAAAATACTCAAGTATTTCTTTACCACATAGGTGTAGCAAACTGTTAAATATTAATTGTTTTATTTATTGCAGCCATTATGAGACAGAGGGAAGGGGAGAAAGGAAGGGAGAATCCTGACGTTTCAAAAATGTAATCTCATATTTGGCTATTGAGCAGTATTCTATATCATAACATTTGCACCCTATCAAAATGGAGCAGTCTTTGCTTACTTAATGCTAAAGATAGAATGAACATGAAGATTAAATTATCTTCTCCCCACAGGATAAAGAAGCCGTACTAGATTAGGGTTGTGCAGCAGTGATAGAGCTGGGTAACTAATTTTGCCTGAGAGTGAAGGTGCTTGATGGTGTTTTTTTAAATTGGCAATACCATGTGGGGCCATCAGAACTGTAATTCAGCAGTGCAGTAAGTGATTCTCCCACAGAGATATAAATAACTTCTGTTTAATTTCTGCACCTTAAAACCACAATCAACTTTTCTTTCTCTTTTTCATTTTTCACAACCATTTTTTTTTTTTTGCAATTAAAGGAGTGAACAGATTTACCTGCCGTTGTGTAAAATGTGTTGGGTATCCTTCAGCATCTTTTGCCATGTGATTTATACAGTAGGTTGCACAGTGTGGAAGATAGAAAAGCACACAGAAAGCTTAACTTTTTTAATGTAATCATCTTTTACAACATCTGTCAGAGGGCCTCTGTTATGGTGCATAGCAGAACCAGTTTCTTGAACACAGAAACTAAATGATGCATATTAAGTCTTTATGATAACTACAACATTATGGTTAGGAAGCATATGCTACCTATTTTGTTCCATTATTGATCTTCCACAACCCAACAATGTCACCAACATCCTTGGCAGCCAACAGCAGCTGAGCCCTGCCTATCACAGGTGAACAATATCAGCTACCCAAATCCACCACTGTGCCAGACAGCTAGAGGACTCCCTTAATCTATTAATCCACATTGCAAAAGAATAAAAGAAAGGAAAGGAAAGAAAGACAAGAACAAAACCACAAAGAAGTAAAACCAAGTGGATTTCAGAGCCTAGTCAAAATGGACTTGGATTTCTCCTATATTATGCATACTTATGGAAATAATTATGTAAATCCTTTTCTGCTATATCATCTTTAAATAGAAATCAGATTACATAAAGCAGATTGTAATCTCCCCTAGTCACCCTTTCCAGCTAAAAAGGCAATCATATAGAGCCAACAAGCATACTTGTTGGCAATTTTAGCCAAGGAAAAATGGTTATCTGCTGTGTGATCCAGTCCTGTAATTCCCAACCTGATTGCCTCTTGTAAATGCAAATTTTTAGAAACTATGTCTCCTGGTTTCTTTTCACATATCAAAAAAGACAAGTTTCTGTTATAAATCTAGACAATCCCTTGGCTGCCTGCTATGCATATTCATATTTATTTTGGATACACCAACACCTGATCAGTGTTCATTAATAATGAAAAATGCTTTAAATCACCTCATTTAAAACATTTTGCTCTGTGATCCACAAATGACTAATATTTGAAGTTGGCAAAATATAAATGATGTTCATGAACAGTGCAAATGAAAGATTAAAATATGAAACTAACAATATGCAAACATATTCATGCAAATGCTGAGGATCTATTAGCTGAAACAGTGATTTCACACCTTTCTTGTTTTCTGCTAAGTACTCTCCAATTGTATTTTTGTTTGTTTGTCAACGTACATGTTCATGGATATGGCAAGAGCACCCATGTTTTAAACATTCTTTAGTTCGAGTTTGTTATTCTGAGCTTCAATTTGAAAAAAAAACTTAATAGGAGTAGAAAGAAAATACTGTAGAAAGTTTTGCATTCAATTTGCTAATAGCTACACATGATTTATAGAGAGCTTCTAAATGCTTTTTGGATAATTGTTCACATACTAGTATCCAAAGAAAAGGTGCATTCCTGGCACTGTTTCTACTCTTTGTCCTTTTAAACAAAATTAAACAGAAATAAATATATTATCTGTGTTCATGTGTGTGAAAGGGGACAAAGGCAGCCAGTGGTTCTGAACCTGTGGGTCTCCAGATGTTCCTGGACTGCAACTCCCAGAAATCCTGGCCAGCTCAGCTAGTGATGAAGACTTCTGGGAGTTGCAGTCCAGGAACATCTGGGGACCCACGGGTTGAGACCCACTGATCTCGTCAGATAAAAGTTTGTGAGATAAACACAAAGTGGTTAAGATTTGCAAGGAGTTCGGCAATAAAACCTAAAGGATACACAGAATGGTTTTTACCAACCTGATGTCCTTCAGCTGGTTGTACAACAATTTCTTTATCTTCAGCTAATATGAACAATTTTAATCCAACACATCTATAGAATACCAAGTTAATAAAAGATGGCATAGAACTACCAGCTCCCACCTCTGACCATCTGGAGCTCCCTTGAATGTACATATTAGTCTCTCCCAATAAGAACTCATTGTAGAGAGTAGAGATGGGCACGACTTAGCGGAATTCCCGTTTCCGTTTCC
>JAHTLZ010000016.1:16496550-16528121 GCA_023846285.1 Phrynocephalus versicolor | reverse complement strand
AAGCCGGCGAAAATATGCCTGCCTGAGTGAGGGCTCAGGGCACCTACCGGAAGGGTGGTTTCTGGAGGGGGGTCCCCGGCCTCCCCCCCTCTCCTGTCCTGGGCAGCCGGACTCGAGTCGCCATGCCATGCGGTGTGGGCGGGGGATCCAAAATGGGGCGGCGACCGCAATATTTTGGGTGGTCCAAAAACACACAACAGGCACCACAGAAACATGCGAAAATTGCTATTTGCTATTATAAAACTGCCAGAATTTTTACAGTAGCAGTGGGTTTTTCTTGCAACAAAATGTCTCCTCCCCTGTCCTCTCTCCATTTATTTTATTTTATTTTATTTTATTTACACCTGCGCAATGATGGGCTGGCCAAGTGGCCATGTGGGAGTGACCATGCAAATTTTTGGAGCCATCATGGCCACTTGGCCACTGAGACTTCTGGGATGTGCCAAAAAGCCCACTAAACCCTGCCCTAGCCCCCTAACCCTAACCCTAATCCTTGATTCCTTACCCATACGCCACAGTACACTGTCCTCTTAGTGGGTCAGAGAGGCACCCAGAGGTGCACCCCACTACCCCACCCTAACCTCACCAGTAACTAGCCTAACCCTAGCCCTTGCGCTAAGCTGCTGTCCCCTAAGCCAGATCTACTTGCATTGCACTACACGCAAGTACAATTCCCTTCTTTGTGAGACACAGCGGGTGCGAGTGACCCAGTCTTGACTCAGGGTTCTCCTGGACGGACGGTCATGCACCAGTGCACTGGTCTCACTAGTCTGCAACTGGTATGCATATCCATATGGCTATGCATGCCCTTTTGCAGCAGCAGGTGAGGAGAGGAGACCCCCATGCCATGAGGGGTCTCCAGGAGCCTGCTTTCCCTTCCTAGAGTGGGTGAGGATAGGAGGCACCCACGGGTGCCTCCAGGAGCCCGCTTCCCTTTATAGCGGGCCAGCGGAGGCACCCACCTCACAGAGGTGCCTCCAGTTGCCCGCTACCCCCCCAAACCAGTTTAACGACAGACAAAAAAACGAAAAACGAAACGACTATTTTTTGCGAAGTTTTGCGAAAAACGGAAACGAGCCGACACGGGCCGCCTCCGACACACGACAACTCGAAAACGTCATTTTCCCTAGTCGTGCCCATCTCTAGTAGAGAGTATTGTAGAAGGGAAACAACCAATTTCCTTTCCAGATCCTTACAGTCCTCCTTTAGGACCTGGGGGTCCCATTTGGAGGGATACACTATACTTTGCTGCTGAGATATGCCCTTTGGCATCCTGCAGGGATGATGCAGAGACCAAGATGTCTATGAAGATTCTCAGTCATCCAGGTGAGGTTATCTAGAAGTTGAGCCATGTGAGATCTTTTTTTGTGAGATCAAAATGTTTCACTACCCATTCAAGCAGACTGATGAAGCTGCTTGGATGAGTAAGGAAACAATTTGATCTCACAAGAAAAGAAGTCCAGTTGCCATGACTCAGCTTCCAGACAGAGGCCAAGATGGAAGGTCTTTCTTGGTAATTGTCCCTGAGATCCTGCCAAAGAGAAGCTAATTTTGCCTCCTCTTTCATAGTTTTCTACCACATAGCAAAGACTTCCCTTTTATTAAGAAACTCTCTGGTTCTTTATAGGTTCTTTGTATCTTATGCCAACATGGCCTTAAATTTTTGTTTTATTCTCTTTCTAATTTCAGCATTAATGTTCTCACTTGCTGGTTTCTAATAGTAGACATTTACATGTTTTTATTTGCTTTAGTGAATTACTTCCATGAAATTTTTTTCTATCTGATTTTTAAACATTTTAGTGTGTTCTTTTATTGCTGGCCATGTTAAGCTATTAGGAAAGCTTAAATAAAATGTGTTAGATAAATTAATTTTCCATTACTAGATCCTGTCATTGAGGTTTTCTCTGTGTAGTGTGGTCAAGAAATAATGCCATGCAAATTGAAATGCAAGTCTGTTTCAATAACTGCTGCTTCCTCTGAGACAAAGAGTGGAATCAAAAGAACTAGACAATTGGTTCTGTATGCATAAGAGGGTACTGGGTGTGAGGGTCTCAGACAACAACAGTACCCATTCCTCCATGTTAAATAGTAAACCAGTTCTGGAGCTGACAATACCTCCAAAGGCAAAATGTGATTGAGCCAGAGATCTGCAGCATATAAAAGCATATAAAATGATAATGGCCATGCTTAAATCCTGAAAAGTGCCTACATTTTCTCTTTAGATACAAAGAAATGGGTCATATTAGAAGCTTGTTGTAGAAATGGGGAGATCAAATTTTGCCAAGAAAAAACTGTTACAAATGATAGTGAAATGTTAAGGCCCCAGTCCCTCTAGTGCAGTGGTGGCAAACCTTTGGTACTCCAGATATTTTGGACCACAACTCCTTTGACATTGGCAACACAGGCTTGGAATTCTGGGAGTTGTGGCCAAAAACATCTGTAGTGCCGAAGGTTCGCCACCGCTGCTTTAGTGCATCCATTTTCCATCTTTGATTTATAAGGGAATGGTTCGTTCGTTCATTCATTCATTCATTCATTCATTCTGGGCAATTCACAGCACGAGAAAGATATAATCCTGCAACAATAGGGTTATAATAAAACCAAGAGACTATACAAGAGGCAATAATATCAGAAATGGCGGAACACAGGCCATAAAATCAGATATGAAATCAGGTAAGGATGTAATAGAAGGGCTGTCTAAACAGCAATATTTTTAGAAGTCTATTGGGAGGGGTGTAGAGTTTCAGGTGCCGTTCCATCAGTATGGTTCCAGAGTATTGGTGCCACCACGAAGGAGGCTCTATTTCTTGTAAAAGATTTCAGGGCCTGCCTTGAAGTGGCCACTCTGGTGATCATTGCTTGGGATGGTCTGGTAGAGTAGGTATATGATTTTGGGCAAAATCGTTCCAGTCATTCTCTCTCTGTAGAATCCCTTGAGCATGGGGATTGAAATTCATTAGAGGGCAGCGGGAAGTGGCTGGGTGTTCCTCTGCAGCACAAATTTATCATTTAGTGAGTCGAACATTAAAAAATTATTACATCATATGACTATTTATTGTTAAAAGAAGAAATTGCCATCATTTTTAAGCATCTTGCTCCCTGCCCTTAATTGTGTAACTGAGAATGCTCTCTCTTTCTCTCTTTTCATTCCAGAGGTACAGCATAGAAATGTCAATCAGACACCCCAAAAAGATGGAATTACTGAGTAAAGTTGAAGCATTGAAGAGAAGTGGTGTTTTACTACCCAAAGAGCTCCTTGAAAAAGTGGATTCAATTAATGAAAAATGGGAACTGCTTGGGGTATTTGCATTTTTATTACTGTTTGTGGGTTGTGTGTACTGATTTTGTATCTTGAAGTATGCTGTCTGTCTGATTTCTAATTTGAAGCACAAATATCTCTTTCATTCAATTCACTTACAGACATAGCAAGGAAGCTACTCATGCTATTACAGAAAAAACACATAGCATTCTCCTTGCCTGTTTTTTTTATTCCCTTCTTTTCTCTTATCTGACTTCAATAATTTTCATTCTTTAATGCAGGAAAAAATGTAAGTAAAATATGCCATGTATTATGGGTATGCACCAAGTCAACTATAATACAGTATATCTGATATACACTGACTGTCATGCTTGAGTGAATGTTAATAGAATTTATTCTGAAGGTACATGCTAGAGACATCTACCCTTTAACTATTTACTATACCCTTAAGATGAAAAGTGGGGATGTCACTACATATCTCAGGTCACACTGATGGCTCAAAAACAAATATGCAAATTTTGCACAAATCTCAAGTCATGAGTCTGAGGATGTCGTCTTGAGATATTTTCCCTTGCTAAATGTTAACAAAAAGTCCCCTTCCCACCAAAAAGAAAATTTGCATAGAATTATTTCATGATATGATTGGTTCACACTGAGCCAGATGATATACTAGAACCCAGCAAAAGATACAGAATGGCTGTTCTTTTACACAGATACCAATAAAGTGTTCTGCAGTAAGTGTGGTTATTGTCTTCAGTGAGTCACATGAGAATACGAGTATTTTTACTATCCGTTCTTTAACTCTCTTCACTGAAAATCAAAGACAGTATAACTATATAAACTTCTTAAAATGACAGTTCAGAAATACAGAGATTATGTATTTGTCATGATAATGAAACCTTTAAAACAATAAACTATAAGTCTGCATCCTTACTCTCTCGTGAGTGCAGAGTTTCACCTACAGGCAAATTCAATGCCACTAAATATGAATTTTGTGATGGATTGGAGAGACTATATAGTTTCTCAAAATTTGCAATGAACAAATTTACAAAAGACCTCAAGGTCCAAAAACTATGCTCCTCTCATTTTAGTTCATTTTTCTTTCAGATCAATGATTTTCTAAATGGAAATGGATAATGCTTTTAAAAAATTTCAGGAATCTGTCTCTGCAGATATATGTAGTCTTCAAATATAATCTATACCAAACGACTATGGAATGTTAAAATACAAGGAAGTTTTAAAGCATTGTCTCAATATTGCACCACTTGGTTTCTAGATTATGCATTATAATTGATAAGCAGTAAATTGATTCATATACATTAATATTTTAAAGCTGATTTTCCAGCCCAAAGGGCATACAAGGCAGCATGAAAAATTAAAATAAATAAAGTATGATTCAGCAAAATATAGCAAACAAAAGGATAAGTAAATTAACAATGGCCACAAAAAATAGAGGAACCAGCAGTGTCTACAGAAGTACTAATCAGCAAGACTACTAACCAACCCTGAAAGCCTCTGTAAATAAAATGGTCTTCACCAACTAGCTGAAAAAACTCAGGGTTATGGTCACAGCTTAGAAATGTTACAAAGCTGTAAATTGTTACCCAGCAAGCTAATGTTTTACAGCTCTGACCATGGTGACTCAAATTTTACCTTCTGGACATGAATAGTAACTGAAACTAGTCATGTTGATTAAGTATCTGGCTGCAGAGCCAGAGGTTGAGAGTACAATTCCCCATTGTGCCACCTACAAGTACAACCAGCCCATGGAGCCCTGGGAAAGCTGCACAATCCCAGCACACTTCCCAGGGGAAGGGATAGGTCAACCACTTCTATCTGATACCTGGACACCATGAAAAGACTCTCCATAAGTCAGAATTGACTTGATGGAACTCAGAGAAAATAGGAATAGGGCTTTTGCATAACTTTTCAAACTCCCGATACCTCTTATGCTCCCCTTGCTATGAGGATGTTGGCTTTGGAACATAGAGAGGAAGTTGTCCTAAGACCTCCAAGAGCAGGCACAATCATGAATACTGCAGGCCTAAACGCTTTTGTGCTTTAAAAGTTTTAAACAGAACGTCAAACTGTGGTTCAGAACAAATGGGGCCCAAGGACAACCGAGTCATAATGATTAAGATGCTTTGAAAGCAATTCCTGAGCAGCACTGCACACTGGCTACAGGTTTTGAACACTTTTCAGAGGTTGTTCTGAGTGTGTTACAATACAGTGGTACCTCGACTTACAGTGCTAATCCATTCTGAAGGCATCTTCAGAAGTTGATCAACTCGTAAGTGGAACAGCGGTTTCCCATAGGACTGCATTGAAAATCAATTAATCTGTTCCAAAGGGATTCCTATGGGAAGGCTGTCCTAACCCCCCTCAATCAAGGGCAACCAAAGGCTGCTTTCTGCAGCCCCACCAGATAGCTTACTTTGACAGGTCGCACCTGTCAAAATCAGCTCGGGGGGGGGTGCAGAGAGCAGCCTTCAGCTGCCCTTGATTGGGGGAGAAGCCTGGGCTTCAATCTCTTTTGCAGACATGGAAGCAACCAAGAAGAAGGATGAGGTGGCCTTGGGCAGTACCTGTCAAAGTCAGCTGTCATGCAGAGCAGAGAGCTGTGTTCGTAAGTCGAATTATTCAGGTGTCGAAGCAACCATCAGTCGAGGGACCATCGTATAGTTAACTTGTTTGACAGCATGAGAAGAATTGCAGTGGCTATGTTTGTTTTCTTCAGAGAAATTGCAGTTGATCTACCAGCCATAATTGCAGAAGAAGTGCCAACCATAACAGTTATGTGATTATCTTGGAACTAGGGCAGGTTTGAGAGGACTTTATAGTTATGGACTTGATCCTTCAAGGGCAGTAGGAGATCATCCAAAACAGCTGGTACTGTACACCCAATCCCACACCAAGTTGCCTACTGACCCAAGAGTATCCCTGTCTTGTCTGGATTATGTTTCACCTTGTAAATTCAATGTCACTCAGGATTCGCACTGCCTTCTTCCAATCTGAGATAAATTATTAGAACTGGATGTCTTGAGTTTCTGTATATTTCTGCAAATGAAAAGTAGAGATCAACTAATGAATGACCATTCAGTCAACTACTGCAAAGTTTTAATTGTCACTATAGTGTAGGTATATGTTGTTTGAAAACTGCATTGGTGGTATTTAGCATTTCTGTTATCTGTAAAACTTTTTCAAAACTCATTAATAAGACTTGCTGTTTTTCATCTGGCTTAGCGCACTGCAGATGGTACAATCAAGTTTCAGGAAACACCGGGTCACTAAGCTAAGCAACTCCTTCACCTTGGCACTCAGCTGGCTCCTAATCTGAGCCTGAACATTGAGACTAGGAGAGGTATTTTGGCCATTGGCCGTAAATAAATAAATAAATAAATAAATAGACTAGAAAAGGAAAGCCTGCTTCCTGAATAGCTGAAGCTCAGATTCCCCTTGAGCATATGTCTGTGGTCTGACAAATGATTTGGCCAACTTACTGAAAGCAAAACAGTCAACTCTGCATCACCCTTGACAGAGTATATGATCAGTCAGCTAAGCAGCCAATGAACTTTTCTGCAACAAAATAATCAGATCTAAAAATAATTTAAAAAAAACACTACTCTTCCATTTAAAATGGATTTTAAGATGCATTCTCAAAGGCTTTCACGGCCGGGATCTTTCATTTTAGCATGCTAAATTCAAGATGCAGTTATGTATCACTTCTAAATAAAATAATTTCTGCATTTACAAAAAAAGGGCTTTTTTCCTGTGAAACGAAATTTCATGTATAATAAGCAGTTTTTGATTGAGTTTTCTGTAATTTAATAAGAAAAAGTCTGTAGAAACTAACAACGCTAGGCATACTGTTTTAATTGGCATGATTACATTTTAATAGGCATGAAAAAAAATTAAAGACAAGGATTTTAACTTCCAACAATGGTAAAATAGAGAGATATGGTTTTTAATATTACTTTCATCTAAGGTGAACAGTGTGGAATGGAAATACATTAGAATGAAATGTCAGTGGTGCGTACAGTTTAATCTGTGAAATTTTGTCCCCTGTGCTGAATATTACTCAGTCTCAATTGCATATTGAACAACCCTATCAAGGCAGCCATTGGCATCTGCTGTGCTGACACAAATTGTGAATTAAATGAAATTGATGTCCTCTGTCGTATATTTATGAAGACGGACCATTCTCTGAAGTATTCTGTTTATGAAGAATTTATGATTGCAAACTGTTCCAGAACAAAAAAAGCGGCAATAAATTCTTTTTTGTGACCCTACCCTCCAAGGGCATTGATTTCACCTCCTGCTGCTACTTTTGTTACAGCATAAAAACAATAGCTAAAGCTGGATTCCACAGAGAACCTTCAAATTATCAATATTTGAGCCATCAAAATAGATGGGTGTTGCCAAGAAATGTGTTGTTTTTCTGTAATGATCCCCCCAAACACATTATTTGCACAATGCTTCAGCATAGATGAAAATCTGTTTATTTAATTCAGTGGGTATTGCAAACCTTAGACTGTCTGTTCTCAAAACACTTGGTTCACAGTTGACTCAGTAACTTGAATTAGGCAACCTCTAATCATACCCTTCTTTAAAGAGTAATCCATTACTACAATCTGGAAAGGAGTAGCTTCTGGAACTTACCTTTTGTCACCCTTCACAAACATGGGTCCCAGTTCCCTCCTAATTGTTCATGCAGTCCAATGATATTCTTTCCCTCCACGCGTAGGGAGGCGGGGACGAAAGACAAAGCAAAACTGAACCTTTAATTCTGCATATTTCGGCTGTTATCTAAAGTAGTCTGCAAATAAAAGTAGCTCTTTTGTCTGCAAAAATAAGACAGCCCATTCATTAGGGTAGGCGGATGATAACCCAAGAAGTAGATATGGCCTAGTATCCTATCCTGGAGCATAAACATGGTCACATAAATGCAAGAAAAGGAGTCTAGTTGCCATGACTCAACTTCCAGAGAGTCACAAAAATGTTTCTGCACCACAGCAGGCTCCTCTTGTGTAACCAGTCTAACATTTGGTTGCATTACCAATCACATGATTGATTGTGTGACCAATCTTGCAAGCAGTATGACAGAGAGTATGCAAAGGGGAGTCTGCTGGAGCAGGGAGAAGCTGCAGCCACCTTTATGCAATCGTGTGCAACAAGATATCGATCAGATAATAACATAAAGAATGTTGCGAGTTTAACTTTCAGTCACCATCTATATATCAATTATAAAATTCAGTCAGCATCTGTATATTAATTAATGTACAAATTCTTTTACTATCATTTGGAATTATAAAGTTAGAATTTTAAAGCAAAAAAGTGTTCTGCTTATATACCGCCCCATACCACTTCAAGTAGTCTCTGGGCGGTTTACAGTTTTTATTATGCAGGATACACATTCCACCACTACCACCACCCCAGTAAGCTGGGTATTCATTTTACTGACCTCGGAAGGATGGAAGGCTGAGTCAACCTTGAGCCTGCTACCTGGGATTGAACCCCCAGGTCGTGAGCGCAGTTTTACTATCTGCAGTACAGGCATTTAACCACTGCACCACGGGGCTCTTTTAACTAGAATTCTCATACTGTAATTCAAAATTATTTTTCATTGAACCAGTTCTCGTCATTACATAGTTTGAGCTCTGTTTTAGACTTGATGTTATGTCGATAGGAGAAAGGCTGTGATATAAAATGTTCGTTTTCTACTAGGGAGGCACTTTTGCATAAGTAAAGCGACACACACACACACACACACACACACACACACACACACCTCTAATTCCTGTAAAGTTCCCCCCACTATTTCAAAGAGTATGCCATTTCTCAGAAGATGGTCTTCACCTCTGAGGGCGAGGGGCGCAATGGGAAGGAGAGGGCAAGGAGGTCCTTTCCACAAGCATAATTCCATGTCTGAGGGTCCCAGTCATGGGTGAAGTCAAATGAGTTCCTTTTCTCATTTATTGTTCCCACAATGGATTGTTGTTTGAGATGACCATTCATTCTATAACACAGTAACCCTTCTAACCAGATAGGTATCTTTTTCAAATCAGGTCAGTTCATTAGAGATGGCCAGTTTCACTGGCTGAGAATGCTTACACCAGGGTCAATTTGTTACTATGTGGAGGCTTAGACAACGTGTTTCCCAAGTGGGTTAGGCAGTCACTTTGTATATAGTTGTCAGTATTCATCCAGATCTATACCCACTTACTTAATTCAGTAGACTTTAATGTTTAGTGCACAGAGTTTTTCTGTAAGACGCATAAATAAGAATTGAGATGACTATTTGGTTCCAAATGACCTCAAGTACCATATTTCCCTTTATGAGCTTCCCCAGTTATTAAGATCATCAGGGGAGGCCTTTCTCTCTGTTCCACCATCCTCACTAGCACGCTTGGTGGGAATATTGGAGAAGACCTTCTCTGTTGCTGCTCCAAGACTTAGGAACTCCCTCCCACAGGAAGCCAGCCTGGCCCCATCTTTGCTGTTTTCCACCAGCAGGTGACACCCTTTCTCTTCAGGCAGAATTCTTCTTAGTGACTTACTTTCTGGGAGAGAATAAATGGGATTTCATGTGTTCTGGCTTCTAAATCTGTTTTTCATAATCCTTTAAGCCTTTTACCTAACAGTTTAAATATTATGTGGTTCTTTAATATTTGATAATTTATTGTTTTTAGCTTTTAATATTATGTTTTTAATAATATAAGCTTCCTTGGGTCCTTTTTTAAAGAGAAAGGTGAGGCAAAAATTTCATATAACTAACTAAATAAATAAATATGTTTTTAATAATATTGATAAAGTCCATATAAAGATACTGTTGGTCAGCTGTGAGATGTGCATGTTTTAGAACATGAGATTAATCTGTGGTTTCTTTCTCTCTTGCATTAGAAAACCTTGGGAGAGAAGATCCAAGACACGATGGTAGGGCACAGTGGGTTAGGTCCACGTGACTTGCTTTCGCCTGAAAGCAGCAGCCTTGTAAGGCAGCTGGAGGTCAGGATCAAAGAGCTGAAAGGATGGCTGAGAGACACCGAGCTTTTTATCTTCAATTCCTGTTTGAGGCAAGAAAGTGAAGGAACAATGAATGCTGAGAAACAACTGCAATACTTTAAGGTAATAAAATGCACACACCCAGCAACGATACCAGTTGGTTTGCATTTTGGAGTGAAATAAAATATGAAGAGACTCCTTGTGTTAATCCCATGTACCTGCATATTCAACCATACACATATAATATCCTGCACATTTGTATGGAGAGATTGCTTTTTCAATAGTAAAACTTAATTTTAGGAATAAATCTTCTGTATATACACATTTACAAGGATCAAAATAATTTCAGCCTTACATCTTGACTCCTTATAACTGTCTCATTGTATTTGGTGCTGAGTCCTATATATTGCTTCTGGCTTAATGAAGACTGATTGCGTGATTTTAGCACTTAAAGTCATAAATTACTCTTGCATCAATTTAGCATAAATAAAGGGAAATGGAAAACATATAAAGCTGTTTCCTATTCTTCAAGCCATGGTAAGCAACTCTGCAATAGCAACAGGGTCTAGCTGTGTCTTCATGGGTAATAATAAGTTGGCGTCCTGAGAAATCTCTTATAAGAACATAAGAACATAAGAAGAGCCATGCTGGATGAGGCCAAAGGCCCATCTAGTCCAGCTTCCTATATCTCACAGTGGCCCCACTAAATGCCTCTGGGAGCGCATGAGAATACATATCTGTCTTCTGCTACCACTCACCTGCATCTGGCCCTTGAAGTACCCTGGTTTTAAGCCTGGAGATTACACCTCTCCATCATGGTTTGTAACCTGTGATGGACTTCTCCTCCAGGAATCTGTCCAATCCCCTTTTGAAGACATCCAGGCTAGATGCCATCACAACATTTTGTGGCAGGGAGTTCCACAGACTAATAACACACTGGGTAAAAAAAATATTTTCTCAGATTACATGTTGACAAAAGTGGTCCCCGATATATGAATGGATGTGACTCCAAGTAAGCATAGCCAGTGGCAAAGGATGCTGGGAGTTTTGGCCCAAAAAGGTCTAACCTACTTCCCATGTTACATGATATGGGTAACAGCATAAGGCAGTGTTTGATACAGGGTAGTTAATACGTTGGCATAGACTTTATTAGAACACTACGGAGGTTGGCATTTGTTATCAGTGATGTATTTGTCTTGACTCCAGAGATGACAATTGAGGTAGAGCCTGGTGTATAACATCTATTAGGTTATGTGAATCTGCTGTTGGGGTACAATACTTTTGACAACAAATACATATTATTGTTCACCTGGGTGTTGGGCTTTCTGAGCCTTGTGGCTCAGTGGCTAAACTGCAGTACTGTGTCCAAGACTCTACTCACAACATGAGGTCAGACCCCGACAATCTCAGGTAGCCAGTTCAAGGTTGAATCTGCCTTCTGTCCTTCCAAGGTTGGTAAGCTGAGTACTCAGCTCACTGGAATGGGTAATATGTAGCCTGCATAATTAAATTGCAAACTGCACAGAGAGTGCTTTAAGCTTGCTTTTGTTTTGCTATGGCAGGGTATTTGGCACCACATGGGAGCTGCTCAGCAGGGATTCACTGCCCAATTGTATTTTATCTACATCAGTGGTTCTCAACCTGTGGGTCCCCAGATGTTCCTGGAATGCAACTCCCAGAAATCCTGGCCAGCTCAGCTAGTGATGAAGACTTCTGGGAGTTGCAGCCCTGGAACATCTGGGGACCCACAGGTTGAGAACCACTGATCTACATGAATTTTTTCTGGCTACCTGGAACTTGAGCCCATTATTACATGTCCTACACTCTGGAATGACAGAGAACAGATCCTGCCCCTCCTCTGCATGATTCCTTTTCAAGTTTCATCCCGCAGTCTTTAGGTTAAACATGCCTAGTTCTTTCAGTCTTTCTTCACTCTACTTGAAATCAGTAGATTTGGACTCATGAAGAACTGGGAAGGGAGAGTCCATGGCTCCATTGCTGCTGTGGTGCCCTTTGAGGGCTTTAAAAGAGAGAAAAAAGGAAGAAGCACCTTAAAAAGAGACATATATACAGTAGACCCTCGTATAACGGAGGGTTTGTTCAACGAAAAATCCGTACAACGGGGGGGAATCCGCCCCCTCCCCCCCCGCAGCCACCTCCGCCCACCACCTGCGGCCGCCCGGGAAGAGGACGGGGGGCGGTCGGGGAAAGAGGAGAGGGGAGGGGTGGCAGGCATGGGGGGGGTGAGCCGGGGAGGGGCACCCTTAGCTGGCACCTGCACGGGGGTCCACCGCCCGCCCGTCCGCCCGCCCCCCCTCGCCCCAAAAAACCTAGCGCCGCATTGGAACGGATTCAATGCATTCCTATGGGAAATTACAATTTGTACAACGGAAAACTTGTATAACGTAATTTGATTTGGAACGAATTAATTACGTTATACAAGGTACCACTGTATGAATGTATTAGATGCACTGCAATCCCATTTTCATAGAGAGATTTCTTCCATATGCAGTAGTCATTTCCTGAATGTTTTCAGACTTGGGGTCATTGCCTAACAACCCTGGTTTGACCCACTGACTTTTTTCTTGTTATATATGTGCCTGGGCAGTCAAGGGAGATACTCTTTGGAATTCATTACTTCAACATATAGAGATACCCACTCTAGTTGTAGATGCATCTATTGATTTGTTTTAACAAGGATTTTTTAAAAAGTCAACTTGAAATTCTAGCAGCAGATGTTTGGTTGCTATTATAAATAGCTGTGAATGAACCAGATGTTTTGTCTATTATGGGAAGATGATGCTTACGTACTATAATATCCCACACAGAACAAATTTATATAGGGCAATGTCCTGTTGCACTAGAGCGGGCCCCCTGAATCAATGGGGATTTGGTGAGTCAACTTCTATGTGCGTTCCATTGATTCAAGCTGTGACTAGAGATAAACACAAACCACCAGAATGGTGGCTGATCACGGTTCATGGAACACCATGAAACACGAAACACAAATTTAAACATTTTTCTGTAATAAAAAATTTTCAAAAGAAAAAATCACTTCATCAGTTCGTTTGGGGTTTTTTGTTTCTTAGACAGCCCAGTGCTTATCCAAGAAAAACCAAAAGCGGACTGCCTCCCTGCCCCCATGGACTCCCTACCTTGTCCTGATGCTGTCTCCTCTGGCTCATCATTCAGAACCATCTTAAGGAACAGCCATCTCCAGAGGCCAAGGACCTCTGCACATGTCCCCATCTCTCAGCTGAGAGGCAGGGACCTGTGCAGAGGGAGCTGGCTGCAAATGGGCCAGGAGCTAGAAAGAGAATTATTATTGCTTATTCCCATCCAGCACCTGGCCAGCTCGCTCTGCACAAGCACCCGTCTCTCAGCTGATCGGGGGGGGGGAATGCTGCCTCTCAAGATGGCAGCAACAGAGGAAGCAGCAGTAGAAAAAGGTAGAGAAGCAACAGAGCAATGGGAAGGGGTGGGCAGCAGGATGGGGGCAATGAACCAGGAAGTTCATTGCATCACCAAAAATTTGTTGTCTTGGGAAAGTCTGAGCTCTCCAGTTTGGATAAACCTGAACTGATACAAACCGATGAATTTGCAGTTTTGACAAACTTCCTGATTCATATAAAGCTTCATCCCCATCTCTAGCTGCTGTATATTCTAGCATAGTAACTCACACTATGTTCTAATTTGATATTAAACAGCATTCCAAATCTCTATCTACAATTGATGTTAACAGGTAAAATTGTTGAGGAAGTGAAGACTTCACTCAGTGCATTGAGTCAGCTATGGAGGATGGTAGTTAAGCAGGCTGCACCTTCTCCTCCATTTTTCCCTTTCTGTATTTTCAAAGGCTTTTGTAGCTGGGATCTGATAGTTGTTGTGAGTTTTTTGGGCTGTTTGGCTATGTTCTGGAAGTTTTCCTTTGTTTCACCAGACTCTGTGGCTGGAATCTCGAGAGGGCAAGGAGCTAAGGGCAAGGAGTTTCTCTCTGTGCTCTGCGGTATAGAGTGAGTGAGACAGGGGTTCTTAAAGCTGTGGGGAAAAGGAAGCTTGTCCTATGCAGGAGAATAGGTGTTAGTCACTGTATTGTGATGGAGGGATTAAGAAGTTTCAATGTAATTAGGGGTAGCAATGATCCTAATATCTAGTGCTTCTATTGTGTGAACTGATCACCTTTGCTTGTGGCTAGATGGGAATCATTGAGCTTTGACCTTTTTGCACTCCTCAGCCTTTAGTACTGGAAGCCAGGCTTTGTTGATTTTTAGACTTTCTTCTTTTTTGTTATCTCTGTGCTTATGTTTATGGATTTCAATGGCTTCCCTGTGCAGTCTGACATAGTGATTGGTAGTGTTGTCCAGTACCTCGGTGTCCTGGAAGAGGATTTCATGTCCAGATTGTTTCAGGGTATGTTCAGCTACTGCTGATATTTCAGGTTGTTTTAGCCTGCAGTGTCTTTCATGTTCTTTGATTCTGTTCTGGGTGCTGCGCTTTGTGGTCCCAATATATACCTGGCCACAACTACAAGGGATCCGGTATACTCCTGCAGTGGCGAGTGGGTTCCTCTTGTCCTTTGCTGACCGTAGCATCTGTTGTATTTTTGTGGTGGGTCTAAATCAGACATACCCAAACTTCGGCCCTGCAGGTGTTTTGGACCACAACTCCCAGAATTCCAAGCCTTTATTTCCAATGGCAAAGGACTGTGGGAGTTGTGGTCCAAAACATCTACAGGGCCGAAGTTTCGGCATGCCTGGTCTAAATACTGTTTGTAGGTTGTGTTTTTTCAACACTTTGTCCATGCAGTCCGTGACTCCTTTTATGTATGGCAGAAATACTTTGTTTGTTGGGGGCTGTTTTTCTTCTTCAGTTTGGTGTTGTTTTTTCGGTTTGATGGTTCTTTTGATTTTGTTCTTGGAATAGCCATTTGCCTGTAGGGCCCAATTCATGTGTCTGAATTCAGTGTTGAGGAATTCAGCTTCTTAATCCCTCCATCAAAATACAATGACTAACACCTATTGTTCTGCATAGGATAGGCTTCCTCTTTCCCACAACTTTAAGAACCCCAGTGTCACTCACTCTGTACCCCAGAGCACTGAGAGAAACTCCTTGTTCCCTGAACTCCTTGCCCTTTGAAGATGCCAGCCACAGAGTCTGGTGAAATGTCAGGAAGAAAAACTTCCGAAGCACAGCCAAACAGCCCAAAAAACTTACAAGTATTTTCTCTATCTGTTTGATGATAGCAGTATGAAAAATTTGATAGAATGACTCAGGGTTTGAATCTCTGCTCATCCATGGAAATTCAAAGGGTGTGTGTCTGAAACTGGTAAAAATACTCCTTAATTATCTCTCTTACTTTGGACATCCTGTTAAGAATGACAGTGTATTACACAGAATGTATGATGGTGAACTGCTATTGCTCAGGCTCTCTAAAGGCTGCAATATCTGAGGTATGTGTGTAGCAGTATCTCTTTGTGGCTCAGCCATAAGCCACAATCTAAAAAGCCATAAGGGAATTATGACCCTAATAGAGTTTGTGGTCTTGGTTCATTACCACCCCCTCTATTACCAAAGTGGCAAACCAATTTTTTTACAAGATCAGTCACTTCAATATCCAACTGATGGTTGATTTATATTACTCCTGTGATGCAGTGGTTAAACTGCAGCACCGAAGTTAAACCTCTACTCATAACCTGAGTTTGATCCCACTGAATTCAGGTAGCTGGCTTAAGGTTGCCACAGTCTTCTATCCTTCTGAGGTCAAGAAAGACATAGTGGAACTGGAAAAGGTGCAGAAGAGAGCGACTAAAATGATTACCGGGCTGGAGCACCTCCCTTATGAAGAAAGGCTAAAACATTTGGGCCTCTTTAGTCTGGAAAAAAGGCGCTTGAGGGGGGATATGATTGAGACGTACAAAATAATGCAGGGTATGAGTAAAGTGAATAGAGGGAAGCTCTTCTCTCTCTCCCAAAATACCAGAACTAGGGGACATACACTCAAATTGAGGGCTGGGAGAGTAAGAACAGACAAAAGAAAATATTTTTTCACCCAGCGCGTTGTAAGTCTATGGAACTCCCTGCCACAGGATGTGGTGATGGCATCTGGCCTGGATGTCTTCAAAAGGGGATTGGACAGATTCCTGGAGGAAAAGTCCATCACAGGTTACAAACCATGATGGAGATGTGGAGTCTCCAGGCTTTAAACCAGGTTACTTCAAGGGCCAGATGCAGGGGAGTGGTATCAGGAGACAGATATCTAGTCTCATGCACTCCCAAACGCACCTGGTGGGGCCGCTGTGAGATACAGGAAGCTGGAGTAGATGGGCCTTTGGCCTGATCCAGCATGGCTCTTCTTATGTTCTTATGAGGTCACTAAAGGGAGTACCCAACTCACTGAGAGGCAAAGTGTTGTTTGCATAATTACTCTGTAAACCTCCCAGGGAGTTCTCTAGAAGCTGTTTTCTGGCATTCTCTCTCTTAATAATATCAGAAACCTAGATCACCTGCTAAAGTCGAATGCATGAAGGTTCTGGATGGAAAGAAGAAAGTACTGTACATCTGTGAAACCAGAGCTTAGTCTAACTATGGAATCCATTACCCTAAGATTTCATTACGGTTCCTGAATTGCATGGTTTTAAAATGAGATTGGACAAATCCATTGAGAACAGGACTGCCAATGGCTCCTAGTCATGAGGGATAATGTGTGCTCCATAGCAGAGGCATTATGCATCTGTTCATAATTTCCCAAGGTATGAGAGCAGAAGGATGCTATTCCACTTGTGTTCTTCTTTTGAGCATCCTGTAAGTATCTGGTTGGTCACTTTGTGAAGAATGAACCAGACCTTTTCTGCTTCTTATCCTCTTAGAATTGCAGAGTTTGAAGGGACCCTGTGGATTATCCTTGGGCAATCCCAGGATTATCTCAGGATCATTCATTCATTCATTCATTCATTCATTCTCTTCTTCTGGGATACCAATACCAGAAGAAGGGATTTGTAGACTGCTTCTGTGTGCTGTCTGGCTTGAAAACTCTACGGTCACCGTAAGTCAGAATTGGCTTAATGTCACGTAATTATTGTTAATTAAAAAATAAGCTTAAAAACAGTTGCCCTATGGGGCAAGAGTAGGTGTCAACTCAAGTCATTCCATTAGAACAACTGTGAAGGTAGGTACAGTCAACCTTGAACAGGAACAGGTATTTAGGCTTGTTCTTTGTCTGGCTATTTTGTCTCTTGTATATTTCAGCAAAGCAGCTGGTGCCCTGGAGTGGGAAGAAAGCTCCATGGCTTGTTTCCATCCCTGAAGATTTGTAAATTATTCTCCACAGTTTTTAAAGTATGTAACAATTTCAGTGGCTCCGAGCTTTGTTTTTTAACACACATTCCCGTTAACTAAATAACTGATTTTAGTAGCATCACAGCTGATTCATTTTTGTGGCCTAATTGTCCATATAGCCAAACAACATAAACTGATCAAGAGTAAGCAACAAACTAATAAAAAGGATGCAATGAGAATAAAGTATATGCTATAAATTTTTATAACATGGGAAGCATTAACGATCTGCAGAAGAAACTTGCCTCACAAACAGTTTGCGAGTGTGTATGGCACACACAAAAAGTTCTTATCGCTTTTCTGACATTCTCAAGGTTACTGGATTTTTAAAAAAAAAAAAAAAAAGCTCAAAAGCACC
The DNA here is from genome assembly GCA_023846285.1 of Phrynocephalus versicolor. Lineage (NCBI taxonomy): Eukaryota > Metazoa > Chordata > Lepidosauria > Squamata > Agamidae > Phrynocephalus > Phrynocephalus versicolor. The sequence goes on along the minus strand of JAHTLZ010000016.1, from coordinate 16,510,170 downwards.
AGAACAACAGAACAGGCACCAGAGCCTTGTAGCATTTCTGTTTTGAATCCAGGGTTAAGCAGCTTCGGCCAACTCTCATTTGATGGCAGTAAATTCCAGTAGTAGAGAATAGTTTCTGATTACAAGTACAGTTTAGAGCCCTGGTCTTCCAAAGTTCTAAATAATGAGATCTGCCACAGATAGAAAGTACTCCGCACTCAAAAGTGGCTGGTGATCTGGCAGGGTTGGCCTCATGTCAAATTTTTGAGGTGACGTACTCTTCTTGCTCAGGGCATGTGTGTGTGTTGTGTTGTTACAGTTGTGACCGACTCTTCGTGACCCCATGTCCATGGAGTTTTCTTGGCAGGAATACTGGAGTGGTTTCCAGTTCCTACTCCAGGCGCCTACAGCACCTGGTATTCCCTGGTGGTCTCCCATCCAAGTATAAACCAGGGCCAACTCTGCTTAGCTTCTGAAATCAGGCGAGATAGGATATGCTTTGGGCATCTAAGCATAGACCATCCATATTGCTTCTCTAGAATCTCTAGAATAGATGATAGATAGATAGATAGATAGATATTTCACAAGTACTCAGCACCTTTAGCCCATATATAACTTCTATCAAGGTTTGGTGGCAGTCCCAGGCTTAATTTGATGGCTCCCCCTTTTAAAAACACAACACAATGCAGCAAAAAACACTGGACACTGCAGATTAGAAATGGGCACAAATTAAAAAACTAATTACATTTTTTTCAGAAATTACTAGTTCATTGTTTCATATTTATATGAATTGGCACCCTCAATGAATATGAATTAATGAATTTTTAGTGATTTTAATTCAGCTCTTTGTTGGGCCATAAAATGTCCCTCAAGGCACCTAGATGTTCCCCCTGTCTCTTCGGTACAAGTTCAAAGAAGACTCGATTTTCCTAAGGTAGTTGCTAAAGGGCACTTTTCGGAGGGGGCAATTTGAAGATGTATAATATCTGAAACCCAATATTCACCAAACTTGGAAGGACTGTAGAGGAGAGTCATGGGAAACATCCCTGCAGATTTTGTGTCTCTAATGCCTGGGGGGCACTTTCCTTGGGGGGGGATCTTTGGGGGTGCATAACTCAGACATCCGGAATCCAAACTTCACCAACTTGGAGCACTTGTAGAAAAGAGCCATGGGAAGCTCCCTTGCAAATTGGTGTCTCTAGATGTCTGGGAAGCCATTTTATAGGATTTTAAAGTTAAAAAAAAAACAAATTTACAAATAGATTCATCTGTTCATGAGGAAAAATTATAAGCTGATATTTGTGATTCATTGACCTTGGTGAATCATGAATCAAAACAAATCACAATTTATGAATGGCAGTCCAATATGATTTCCCTTACTATAGAATCAGTCAGTGGGACATCCAGAGGAGTTGACTCACAAAATTCCCATTCCTTTAGTGGGCCTTCTGTTGTGCAATTTACCATGCTAAGCAACAGGATTTTCCCCATTGTCTTGCATGTCTTATAGTCATGGGAATGTTACCCAAAATTTCAGATAGCACTGAGGAGTTTTCAAAGTTTGGTGAGACAAAGGTACTTTTCAAGTGGACTAGTACAGTAGACCCACTTAAGAAATCCACTTAAAGGAAAAAAATTTCCAAAGACGGGGAAATCGCTTAACAGAATTGCCTGTGGGGGGAATCTGTACAACAGAAAAATGGTCATGAATAGGGATTAATCCATTTTCAATGCATTCCAATGGGAAATTTGTACAAAGGAAAATTTGCTGAACAGAATTTCATTTAGAACAAATTAATTCCTTTATACAAGGTAGCACTCTTAGAAGTATAAGAAACACTTATTCCCCCCTCTAAATATTTTCTACAATGTTTCTTCTTCCTACCATGTATTCTCCAGCAATGCCATACTATTTTAGCTGACAAATAACCAAAATTTTAAAATAATGGATATGTTTTAACAGAATATTGACAAAACTGCATTTTTTATTCCAGGGAGACACTGTGATAGATGCAAGCATTTTCATAATGATATAAGCCATCTGTAACCTATTATAATTTCCTCTCAGAATAACTTAATTTTCATATTATTTTATATGAGTGGAATCTTAATTGTGTTTTTAATTTAGGAAGAGAAGAATACTATACATTACTAATTGCATAGGAACATGAACTAAACAGCAGCAAATGAAACTGTATGCTTTAAATGGCAAAGATTTTAAAAAGTACTTAACCCAGCATAAGGCATGGCATTGAGAAATTAAGAAATGTCACACTTGGATAATTGTAGCTTTTATGTAGAAAAACATTCAAAAAAACATCAATAGTAGCCTTATTATTTGGGCACTGTCCATGTATTGCACTGTTGGATGCAAGCTGGGATAAATCCAGGTGCTATTTATTGGCTAGCAGTGCAAAATGCTTAACTGTTTTCAAGTCATTTAAAGATAATTTATTTCTATGTATATTTCAAAGGTAATTTGATGAGAATAGTTAACTCTTAAATCACTCAGATTGCATAGTAATGAACTCCTAAACAACCAAAACTTACTTAAATGAAATTCATCTTAAAAACAGCCCAGTCGCATGGGCGTTTTTCACATGTTAGTAGAGTGAAAAGGAAAATAATTTCTTTATTAGGAATCTGGATATTTTTAATAATAAATGTCACAGGTGATTTGAAAAGTTGTCAGTGAAATGATACTCTCTTAGAAGAGAATTTGACAATAAGATGCTCATTGTAGCAATTTGGTGCATAATTATATAAAAAAGTATTGTTTTAAACAAAAATAAAAATAAATTTCTAGTTCACTTCTTTGAAATAACTCATAATCTATTTTAAAGTGCCATTCTGTATTTCTGACTTGCAATTAGATGGTATTTCCAAAATGTCAGTCTGAGGTTTTCTCCTTGAACCATCATCTTAATAAAATCTGACAGCAAGGATATTGTATCCAAACGTTCACCCCCATTAATTAGCACGAAGAATCTCAAATGGGTTAATCAGAGAAGCTGTAGAAAGGGTTTCCAAAGAATGGTCATGAAAAGAGCAGTATGCCTTTAAAATCATTGTACTACAGTATAAGCAAGATGGATGACAATCCAGATACAAATATATGAGCAAAACTGTTTTGAGAAAAGTAGTTTCATGGTGTATGATGTATGCTACGCAAATGAGCTTATTAGGATTCTCATCTATTTTATTATCAGTACCAAATTTAATAGAGGCATTTAAAAAACAATATTTCTGCCTGGCTCCTCAGAACGAAGAAGATACATTGATATAATTGAAGGCAAATGATTGCATGTTGTGCCGTTTAATCATGTCATTTTCCAGTGGCTGTTTCTTGTACTTCAATGCATGGTTACAGAATACTCAGCTTCAGTACAGATGAGACCCCATGACTGGCAACTGAGCACAGGCCGTAGTTTAGGTCAGTGTTGGTGATGGTGAACCTATGGCACGGGTGCTAAAGGTGGCACTCGGGGCTCTTTCTGTGGGCATCTGACATTGCACCTTCACAGCCACCTGTATTTAGATTAATTTGCTGTATTGACACTTTACGAAAAAAAAATAGTGGGTTTTGAATTGCATTTTCAGTACTTGGTCTCTAATATCACTGGTTTAGGTGTTATTTTCTGTTAACCATGAAATCAGGAAGAGCTCAGATTTGCCAATATTTGTGTATGCCTTTTGGGAGATTTAATAAAAATTTGTTTGATTGTTTTTGCATTTCTAGACCACATGGGTTTTCCCAAAAGGAACTCTGGGCGGTTTATACAAAAGCCAAGCAAACAAGCAGTAAAAACCACACAAAAACATATCATATCAAATCAGATCAGATCAATAACAAGCAAGAGACCAGGCAAGAGGCTAAGGAACTATAGGGTAATGGGAAATACAACAAGAAACAGAGAGAAAACAACACAGGATAACAACAAAGGTTATCCTTTTCAAGCCTTCAATTGAAAAGCAAACATTTCATCATTTGTGAGTACATCTAGTAGATCTAGAGATGGGACCACTTACCCTCATCTGTACACTGTTGGGACCCTCACCCGCTGGTAATGCACCAGCCAGGGAAGGTACTTGGGCTGCTTTTCAATGCCTTCTCAGGCAGCTGACCAGCCAAGCGAGGAGGGAAGAGTAGAAAAAGAAGTCCTAAGATGAGATCGATTGACTCAATAAAGGAAACAAAAGTTGTTTGCAAAACCTGAGCAGAACGTACTGGTAAAGATACGTTCCCAGCCTGTCTTTGGGGGGTTTTTTATCCATCACAGTATTTTGTTTTATTTTAAGTTTTTAAGCCTTTATGCTGCAGCGGTTTGGCTGGTTGATTAGGGGAACCTTTCTTTGAAATACACCAGGAGCCTTGAGAGCCATGGAACTTACTTGTCGGGCTCTTGGTCAGCGTGGCTCCATTTGGTCTCAGTCTCCATTGCTCCTTGGCATTGTTTGCCCGGGGTTTGTTGCCGTGGCGACTGGCCGGCATTTTGCATTTGCAGCAGCTTCCCTGTTTGAGCGTTGCAGCTTGCTTTGCTCTGTTCCTGGCCCTCTCCTGGCTCCACTGTGGCAGAAGGGAGCGGGATGGTGGAGGTTGGTGGTGGGCTCAGTACTTCTCCAGCTGCAGGTGGTGGGTCATTCTGTGCCGTGGGACGTGCAGGGGTGCCTCGGCTGCATTTGGTTGTGGACTGCCTGGCCTGTGCTGGCCAGCCGTTTGGCTTTGTTTGGCTCTTTCGTTTGTTGGAGACAGAAGAGGAGCCTTCCTGGATTTCCAGCAATGTGGTGCTGGCGTGCCCTGGTGGTCCTGGAGCGTCTTGTTTGGCATCCAGAGGATGATGAGAGTGGTGAAGTCTGCAGGCACCCTCTCTGGTGGCAGTGGTCATAATAGAATGGGAAAGCCACTCCCCTCGCCTCATTGACTTTACACCTCACCTCAGCTGGCTTGCCTATGGGGTTGGATTATTCCCTGCCTGGACTTCATGGAGTGGCTGTTTACTTCACTGAGCACCTGCCCTCTCTGGGTCTACGCTCCCCTCCCCCGCCAGTTGGAGGCTGGATGCTGTCAACTACCTGTCTCTTTGGCTTTTACATCATTGCCATCTTGCAGTGCTTCTGGCTCCATGCTTCTTGCTGCGGAGGCTCCATTCGGCATCCCCCCCGGTTCCATCTGGGTTCATCTGGTGGTTGCTTGCTGCTTGGGCTCCCCTACCTTCTGTTGCCTGCTGCCTCATAATTGCTTGCTATATTTGTCTTAGTAGTTATTTTCCTTTGTTTCCTTTGTTTGTTATGAGTTTATTTGCTATTGTATGCTGTTTTATTATTTTGTATTGTTTTTGTATTGTATTTATATTTTGCCTTTTTATTTTTTATTTTTGGGGGGTGGGTTATCTTTGGGATTGTGGTTTTTTGGGGGGGCTGAGGTTGGTCTACTAGTCAGTTTAGTGTGTTATTATGTATGTCCTCTCCCCTTATGCTGTCTTACCGCATTCACTGATGCCAGTTGGAGCTCCTATTCTGATCGGGTCAGGTCATGGGAGATACGCTACTAGTTGGGGGACTGATTGGGTAAGGAGAACTAGGGACAGGCAACTTGTGCCTGTCCCCCACTCTGAACCTTTGGTTCACTGCCACATACTAGGTAACCGCTCTGTCCACACCTCCAAACTGTCTTGTCTGCTGGTTAATGCCAGGTCGGTCCATAATAAGACACCTATCACCCACAATTTGATTATGGATGAATGGCCTTCCTTACCAAGACCTCGGTGGGTGTAGGGGACGCCCCCCTCTCAGCTGTGCCCCCCTGTGTTTTGTATCCAGCACCTTTGCAGGCCAGAGGGTCAGGGGTGTGGTGGCCATAGTACACAGGGAATCTATGTCAGTAAATCCACGGCGCTGGTGTGTCCGGGGCTGGAATAACTAAACCTATTGGTGGGACAGTGAGATAGGTTTGGGATAGCACTTATGTACTGTGCTCCCCGTGACTCTGCACTGTCCCATCCAGAACTCTCTGAGTTCATCTCAGCGGCACTGTTGAAGTCCCCCTGCCTGCTGGTGGTGGATGATTTCAATGTGCATGCTGGGTATGGACTGAATGGAGTGGTTCTGGATTTCATGGAGTCCAGGACCTCTATGAACGTATCCCAACATGTCATCAGTCCCACCCATACCCTGGACTTGGGTATTTTCCTCCATGTCTGCAGACTATAATCTGAGGGTTGGGAATTTGTATTATCAGCCCGTGTCATGGTAAAATCACAATTTTCTGACTCTTCCCCTGGCAATCGTTGCCGCTACCCACAGGGAGCCTGGTCCTTCCATTTGGGCCACCTCTGTAGACTTCTGGACCCTTGTGGGGTGCCTCAGGGGTTGGCAATATTCCCCATATAAATTAACATTTATATGAGGCCATTGGCTGAGGTCACCCAGAGATATGGGGCTTGCTCTCATCAGTACACTGATGACACACAGCTCTACATCTCCTTTTCTACCTCTTCAATAGAGGCAGTCCAGACCCTTGATGGCTACCTGGATGGCGTGTTGGAATGGACCAGTTCTAACAGGCTCAAACTCAACCCTGTGACGACCAAGGTTCTGTTCTTCAGGGGGACGGATGGGTACAGTGTTCCTATTTGCAGTCTTGGGGGGAGGTTCTGCCCTCATGCTGGTTGATAGAGCAACAAGACTGTGTGTTGTCTTGGACCCGGCATTGTCCCTGGAGGCCCAGGTGGTTGCCGTGTCCAAGTCGGCCTTCTACCAGCTTAGGCTTAGAATCAAAGAATCATAGAGTTGGAAGAGACCTCAAGGTCCATCCAGTCCAATCCCCTGCCATGCAGGAACCCCTTCACAATATTTCCGACAGATGGCCATCCAGCCTCTGTTTAAAAACCTCTAAAGAAGGGGAGTCTGCATGACAGCATATTCCACTGCCGAACAGCTCTAACGGTCATGAAGTTCTTCCTAATGTTTCAAATGGAATCGGTTTTCCTGCAGTTTGAAACCATTGCCCCGAGTCCTGGTCTCTGAAGCCATGGAAAAATACAAACAAATATATAAAAAAGAACATTCTTTGAAAACTTGTGTCAGGACACTCTTTGAATGAAGAAATCTCAAAAGAATATTTACTGAAAGCATTTTAGATTAGGACAAAATACAACTGCTACTTGCTTTTGTATTATATGGGGAAATGCTTTTAATATGCCTTAAATTGTATGCTGATTCCATGAAGATACATGCCAGTTGTTTTCCTTGCTAAAGTACAACTTTAGTATGGTCACTTCATTTTTTTTCTTTAGTTGCCCAGCATTTCTCTCAGTCCCACTCAGCTACATTCAGCCTTTGCCAAATCCGTTCTTCTTGACTAACCTGTACTAGGCTCAGTGTTATAAGAAATCAATCTTTTTTTCCATTTGAGAGGCCTTTTTAAAGAACCAGTATTTCAGTCCCTGCAGCCTAGATTCTTTCCAAATTAGGAAAAGTGGGTGAGGCCAACAATTCTCTTTCAAGATAAGCATGATTGGTCTTTGCAATTTATGTGAGCTATTTTAAACCTGTAATAGCTTGGCACTCCTATTACTTAACAAAGGGAAATAGTTGTACTTTTAAAACATTCTAGCTTGAAAACCCTTTGTCTAGACTTCCCAAATGTTGACAGAGCAAATATAGACTCTGTGCTGCAACACTGCCAAATGGTGCTGATCTAGTAGAAATTTTTATTGCCTGGCCCCATTTTTAGAATTGCCTTGTATAATGTTGATTTTCTCCCTTTACACAGTATCATCACTGCACTCTTGTGTGGTGATAAACAAACATAGTTCTCTGAGATGTGAGAGTGGGGTAGCTTCTATTCCATATAAACTTTTAAGCAAAGAACTCCTCAGCCATTTTGGTCACTTTACTAAGCTCTCTTTCCAACAAACTGGTTTTATAAGCAATTATAAAGCTAGATTAGAACACACAATATCCCCCCAATTGTGTATCTTTCTGAACTTTTTGATGCAATGTTTGAAAGATAAGTTCAGAGTCATTAAAGATGGCTTCTCATTAAAGCTGGAATCATGTTAATGTTACAGAGCCATGACTGAGGTGGTTTTGGGGTTTGTGAAATCAGATTCTGAAAGAATCCTGTGCTTAAATCTGGAGGATGAATCACCACCAAACAAAGCAAGTTAACTTGCATTCTCCTCGGAGTGAAAGAGAATGCTTAAAACCGGGGTACTTCAAGGACCAGATGCAGGAGAATATCTAGTCTCGTGTGCTCCCGGATGCATTTGGTGGGGCCACTGTGAGATACAGGAAGCTGGACTAGATGGGCCTTTGGCCTGATGCAGCAAAACTCTTCTTATGTTCTTATGTTCTCCTTCTGTGACACTCAAATGCTCATATTAGTTTAAAGTGTTCTTTTTCTTATCACACAGTATCTCTAATGTCTGTTTCTGGAATGAAAAAGATTGACAGTAGAAGCTGACTGTGGACAGTACTGATTGGTTAAGACCACTGATCATGAAACCTGCTCTCCCTGCATCATTTCCCTCAGTGGTTTTGTACATTCAGAACTGATGTGCAAGGCTGATATGTTGAAAGGAATGTGAGGGCCTTGCACATGGATTGGAATGGAAATCAAAAGTGTGGCTACAATGGATGAAATAGTGTTTGATTTCCTAGTGGGGAACTCTGGTAGATAAACACTGGCAAGGTTTGTATGAGAGGAACATGCAGTGTATGCTTCAGTGTTACATCTGTCTTCTGAGATAATTTAAAGTGATAGTAACAAATGCCAAGAAAGTAAATATAGACAAGTTTAAAGAACATGTGGGACTCTGTTATAAATTGAGTAATAATGGTCAAGACTTCAGTTTGCCATAAATAGTGCTTTTGAAATATATCACTCAATGTATTTAAAATTCAGGAGTATTTGAAAGAGAAATTCCTCTAGCAATAATGGAATTCTGGATGTTATAGCAGTTAGGCAATTGAAACAGTTATAGAATGCATTTTATTAATAAGTGAAACATCTATATGAAATGTCCACCTGCTGATAAACTGCACAATGTTACTTTACAATGAAATGCATTTACCAGTAATCATTTTAAGACATCTTCTAATAAAGCCTTATTGGGATTAACATTTAGAACAAAATACTTTTAGGCATTAAAATAAGCATTCTAAATGAGATTGTATTGTTTTGTTTACCCTTGTTCATTAATAAGCAATCTGTTAACTGTTAGAGGAATCCAGTTGTGCAAGAGGAAGCTGATTAGTGAGTAATTCAACTACATTATGGCTATAATCATAATTTCTGTTGAAGACTCTCAATTTAACAATTGCTTTCTCATTAGCCAGAGGCATAAAAAGAAAGATATGTACAGCTATTAGACATCATCCCACTCTTTTGCTTTAGGAATCAGCTAGGTTTGGTACTGCTAAGCTGACACAAAATATTTGGAGGGAAATATATCTTACTATGACCTAAGTGCATATTCTATAATTGTTTTAAACCAGTTTGTAGTATCTAGTTCTACCTTTTGGCAATGGCAGCAATAATTAGGAGATTTTAGTAATTAAAGTCTTCCAGTCACCAGCATCTATAAAGAGCCCTGATTTTTTTTCAAAAAAATGTTTTCTTTTTAAAAAATACTTCCTTACTCCCATATTTACTGCAAAATTCCTCCTAAAAGAAATCCTCAAATGCTTGGGTGAGGTTATAGCTTGGGTTATTTTTATGGGTTCATATACTTTCATCTGTAATGTCCTGCAGAGAGGAACAGATGTTGCCAAATTGCATGCTTTATATGATCCAGTAAACATCTGCATGCTATGATACAGTAGTAGAAGAAACTAGATTTGAAGCAGTACGGTAAAGGAAACACTTCTTGATCTTCTTAGAGACTTGTGGTATTTTCTCCACGGCGTCTTGAAGATCAAAAGTGAAAGACTAGATCCCTTTAGCACTCCAGATGTTTTGGACCACAACTCCTACAGTCCTTTGTCCTTGGCAATACAGGCTTGGAATTCTGGGAGTTGTGGTCCAAAACATCTGGAGTGCTGAAGGTTCGCCACCACTGGACTAGATGGACACTATTATGCTTTCCTACTATTCTTAGGCAATATACTGGGCCCTTCACCCTTAGGCAAATATTGTGACCTCTTTCCTTATCTTCTAGTCCTTGCTTAGACTTGACATTTAAAAATAATACTTTTATGGAATACAGAGCACTGACATTGACTCCTCTTCCATCCACAGTCCCTCTGTTGCGAAATCAAGCAAAGACGTCGTGGTGTGGGTTCAGTGTTGCGTTTGTGCCAGCACCTTCTCGACAATCAAGACACTTGCAATCTGAATGCAGATCACCAGTCCATGCAGCTGATCAGTGTAAATCTGGAAAGAAGATGGGAAGCAATTGTCATGCAAGCTGTCCAGTGGCAGACTAGACTGCAAAAGAAGTTGGCAAAACACCCAGTATGTTTCTCTTTCCTTTTATTCTTATTCTTATTCTTTTCCTCCATCTTGAGCCCTATGTTCATTTCTGTGGTGTATGCTTCCAAAGTCTATCAGCTTATTTTGAAGGCTTCACTAAAGCTGTAAGAGTGATCAAACAATCAGTTTGCCGAGTCCTTCTCCAAAAACATGGAATAGTCCTGTCGGAAGAATCTGTTGCTCAAATTACGCCACTTCTTGATAGATCCATAGATTTGAAGCCCACTCAAGCACCGGATGAATTTTGCAGATTGAATAAGGGTGGCAAATATGAGGAGCAACTGGTGTATTTCAGTGACAGGCCAAAATGTTTCTCATAGACAATAACATGATTCAATACATGCCTTTTTCCTTTCTCTAAAGCAGAGAGACACAAAGGGTAATCTGGCAGATGTAGCTGGACTGTAACTTCTATCATTCAGAAGATAAGGAATGTTGTGGGTTGTAGTTCAGGTTTGGAATATACCAAAGACAGAATCCTTTTAAAGCTAGCTAGCTTCATTCAGCCCATCCTGCAGCAGGCTTTCCAGTCTTGAATTCACCTGTGCAACTTTACACTGCACAACAAGGACAACATCATCAATGGATATCATCAACTACAGGGGGATGGGCAGGGGCAGGATTGTTCAAGCTTTATCATTCCACCTCTTCTTATGTGGCACCCAAATGCTGCTGGAGGATGAAGGGGATTTGGGGGGGGGGATCCCTGAAATCTGGAAGAGGTTCTCCAGAAATTATGTCATTTCCCCCCAAACAGCCATGGTAAGATGGTAGTGTATGGCATAGCCTTTGCTGCATGGCATAAAATTGCATAAGAGGATTTCAGCCAGTATAGAAAAGCCCATGGGGCCGTTGCTTGCCCCACTTTTCTTTTCAATTCTGAATTTGCCTGCAAGGAATGACTACGGTTGGCTTTGAATAATTTGCGACAAGTAAGGAGTGTGATAGTGCCTTCGTTTGAAATCCTCCTCCTAAGAAAGCAGTTGAGTTGGACACATGGCCCTTGCATGAGGAAAGAGCAATGACTGTTTGACCTAAGAGTGTACCTGTGCCTTCACCTGCTTCCCTCCTATATAGGTCAGGAGACCTTAAGTGGCACAAGTGAAGGGAGGCACAGTCCAGCTGATCCAGGAGCAGACAACAGACCAGAATGGTGTTTCTCTTTGAGTGCACTTAAAATGTCAGCAGCTGCTAATGGGATGCTTAGTGTTTGTTTTAGTCTCTTGTGTCCTGGCTTTAATTTCAAATGCTAGAAGGCTCTACTCTCAAATTGTGGGGCAACCCTGTGGGCTGCAATAGCAGCCCCTGCAACCAGAGCGACTCTCCGTTTTTTTTTTTCCCCCTCCAGGCTAGCTGCTGCTGTGTTGTGTAGCTGCCATTCCTCTAAATAAGCTGCCATGCGCTAATTAAAGGCTAGCGCTGCTCTTGCAGCAGGAACGAAGTAGTCTTGTGGCTCTATTTGGATAGGAATCGATTGGGAGGTGAGGCAGAGGGAGGGAGCAAAGCGCTGTGTGTTTTCTTGATGTCGAGATGCCAGAGAACTTCACAAGCGCCACACTGCTTTGCTCTCCCTTTGCCTGGGGTAACCTAGGTTTGTTGACAGACTGAATTAGCTTTTACCTGGTAGGGAATGGAACTCTATTCCTGCCAAGAAATAACAGCCATTAAGAACTCTTGGTATGGATATTTGATTTTAATTGCTAACTTCCCTTTTGTTTATGAGAGACGCTCAATATACAGCATACATAATATGAAAATGTGGATATACATACAGTATGCACAGGTTTCTTTGGCAATAAAAGAGTTTTCAGAATCTGAATATTCTAGATGGAGATCAGTTTAGTTTGTCTCTCGTTCTTTCTCTCCCATTCTTTCCCTTTCCTTCTCTCTCCTGGTTCCAAGCTGGCATGCTACCATATTTTCTTTCATTCAGTTCCTGTGTAGTCATTTCTTGGGCTCATCCCAAGATTGCTTTCTCCGCTTTGCCTATCTCTCTCCACTTGATGGTGTGCCAGCCTTGGCAGATGAATGGTATCCCCAGGAAACAAGTTTTTTTTTTAATTATTTGTGGTTGCCCACAGTGTGCTGTAATATCTGAAAACAAATGGGATATGTTTACATCTCTGATGGCATTTGACTCAATATTGGCAAGAATCGTCAGCAGTAAAAATGCTGGCCTGGATGATTAGATCATGTGTTACAGAAGTTCAAGATCTGGTTGCATCTTCAGTCCTGTAATATATCCAAAAACATGCAAAAACATGTGATATTTTCCTTTTGTTCTTTTTTCTTTTCATGGTCCTTCATGGTGATATGTTGCTACTGGGGAGGGATAATGTTAAAATAAGTTGCAGACATCAACAAATACGATCATCTTGTTTTAAAATACCTTTTAAAAAAATCTTCCTAAACAGTACAATTTATTGCCTTCAGAGAGAAAAACATGCATGTGCTTAAAAGAAAAGAGTGCATGATGTAAACCATTTACTGTTTATAAAAATTAATGGTATTATTATTTAAAATAGATGTGAAGATTCTGCAAACAAGACTATAATGTATTCTCAAAGGCTTTCACAGCCAGGATCTAATACCTGTTGTGAGTTTTTTGGGCTATTTGGCTGTGTTCTTGAAGTTTTTCTTCCTTCAGTCCTTCAGGAAGAAAAACTTCCAGAACATGGTCAAATAGCTCGAAAAACTCACAACGGCTATATGGTTATAATGTTTTAAAAATCCATTCTTTTTTGCATAGAGTAGTTCTAACCCTTTTCCAGGAAAGTTATTTAGTTGATGAAATCCAAGGCTTCTACAGGACTCATCAAAATCATATCAAATATGTCTCAAAATGGCAGCTGACATATAAATGCCAAGTTATTTTATCCCAAATGTTTTTTCACTATCCAGTCATACATTTTCTAAAATGTGTGTATAAAGTTTATTTCCTTTGTTTTTGTTTTGCTTTAATTAAATGAAAATGATTTATGGATTATTCAGATCGAAGCCAATAATGTTTATTCCCAGCTAAACAAAGCACAAAACATTATATTCTGTCCTACTTTAGTCAGTATAAAATAGTAGCTAGAATCTTACTGGTATGTTAAAGCAGCACATGTGTGTGTGTGTGTGTGTGTGTGTGTGTGTGTGTGTGTGTGTGTGTGTGTGTGTGT
>JAHTLZ010000016.1:16435473-16496540 GCA_023846285.1 Phrynocephalus versicolor | reverse complement strand
TGTGTGTGTGTGTGTGTGTGTGTGTGTGTGTGTGTGTGTGTGTGTGTTTTGAATGATTTACCACAGCTTAACTCTGTTCACTGACAAGGGGCCAAGTTTTATCTCAGTCTTGTGTCTGGTCTTCTTTCTTTCTCTATGCCTGAAGCACCGCAGTACAATTAATGAATATATCATATAATTTCAACCCAAGAACAGGCAACCTAAGAAGCTTTTGAGGCAGCTAGCATCAAGTTTTCCACAATACATATTGAGGGGCATAGAATACACTGACCTAAATATCCAGTCTTTTCTTCTCCACACTGAGAAAGGACTGAATCCATTCAAAAGGTCAATTTTAAAAGGTTCCACCCTGGTTGTGCCAGTTCCTGCCCTGATCTTATTAAGTGATTTCCAAGTAAATGAGGGGGCCGACTTTCCTGGGAGTCTCACCATTTTAAGAGGTGGGTAGTTCTGAATTCCACTTTATAGACCTGGCACTCCCTGCCGTTCTTTGCACATTCACTTATGTTCTGAAAAAGCATGCTTTTGATTTTAGTCGAGGAGGGGCACCATATATCTTTGATGGAGGTGCTTTGTGTCTTCCATTCTTAGCTCCTTCCTTTTCCTGCATGTCACTGGATGAAACGCCTGCTAGGCAACAGATTTTATCTATAAGCTTTGACTTCAGGCATCCCTACTTAGTGCCTGATTGCCCAGTCAAGCAGTACTCTGCCACCTCATCAGCTAGCTGCAGCAGGTTACATAAACCTTACACAACATGAATCAGATTCCAGCAAGTGGTTTGAGGCAGGGATGGAAACCTTTGCTTGCGTCACCCTGAGAGACAAGTGTGACAAATACTACTTCCTTCTCAAAGGAAAGGATGGCAAGGAATTTCACAGTGTTCTCCATATAATTATTTCACTCACACAAATGCTGTCTTGCTGGAAAATACCTATTTTGTTCACATTTTTTTCTGACTGTGGACAAAATAAGACTCTTTTTTTTTTGCCTGTCTCAAACTAGTTTGCCTGTGCTTTATTTAAGAATGTACAGCACTTGATGATTTGCTAACAACTTTCAGGCGGGGGGGGGGGGATTACCCAGTCCTTCTGTATTTGCTATGCGTGTCTTTGTATTTTGCTTCATAGGGAAGGGTTGCTAAGAACATTTACTGGAATTACAGAACCCAACAGAGGAGGAGAATAAATTTTGTCTCCCCCTGGGCTGGGGACAAGTGATGTCACAAAGTTATACCATTCCTTGCCCAGTTGCCTTTTCCTGTCAATGCAGCGTGAACCAAGGTGAATGAGGAGTTTAATGAGTCTTCTTTCCATTCCTAGTTCCAGGCACCTAAAAGTGCCCCAGGTGCCAGAGAAGGTTAAACATACAAAAATAAGTGCATCATAATTAAAGTCACACAACGAGTTCAAATTTAATGTTCCCATTCACTCTAACTGAGACAAAGAATAAAAAGAAAAGCTATGTGGTCATTCTGCAAAGTGCTGAAACCTTTATTACTCCACTAATACCTTAGAAGCAACAAATCTTTGAGTCTTGTTGTTCTCATCATCAGAGACCTTGGGCAGGGCAGAAGGAAGATTGACAATTCCTCCAAATATCTTGGCCTAACATTAAGGCTAGAGTCTTGTAGCTTCAAGTGAACGTCCCTTTATCTATACGAGAGGAGAAAGAGAATCTAATCAGTCTCCTCTGAGGGGAAAACTTGATACATCAGTTAATTTGTTGTACAAAGTTGCATCCAGTGTTTTGGAACGTTAGTTTAAACAAGAAAAACGTCTTTAATTTCTGGCCAAGATTATGGAGGACTGTTCAGGGCGGGACCAAGGTCTGCAATACCCAGCTGTCCAACAGGACTTGGAAACTACTAGTTTCCTGAGATATTAGTGGTCTCGTGTGGTTGTGGACAGGGATTTATTTATTCCTTGCTTAGATTGATTACAGCTGTGTTATTTCATTCTGGTGGGCTAACAGAGCTTTGGGGGGGGGATGCAACCTACTTCCTATATGTTTAACTTTTAAGGCCTTCTAATTGATTATATCTAAGCCTAGTGAAGGACTGGTTGGGAGATACTAAAAGTTTTGTGAGAGAAGGGTGCTAGCCACCTTTGTACGACGTGACTGCTCATACCATTGCTGGACAGAGTAGCCATTTACTCATCACCCCTAAGCGTGACATGCATCATAATCAACAACAACAACAAACATGGTAGGGGTGCCTGAACTCGCTGTGTGACTTTAATTTCACCTGATTTTTGTAGTTTTGTGTTTCACTGGAGGAAGTGAGACGTGTACCAAGTGACCTGTATGTCTGCTGAATTTGCTTTCCCAGCACTGTTGAGAATGGGGAACTTCATGGCTATTGCTCTCCTTCCTTGTGGTTCTTGGTCTTTTCATCTGCGCTTGAATGAGGAAGCCTTTCAAACGGAGAGTTGTCTTCCCTAAACGACAGATACTTTCCATAAATTATTGGTCAACTTTAATTTTCTCTTTAAGTAGCAAGGTGTTCTAGTGAACAATGGTTGGTCAACAGGATGAAATGAACTATCTCAATGCTTTGCCATCAACAGCACCCCAGGCAGAACAGGCATACAGTCATGTATGGGAAAGATATACTATGCCGTGAAGCTGACATGTGAGAAGGCAGCACTTCACGTACTAAGAATTCCAATTATTTAGGGGTTTAAAGATCAGCACAAGCAATTGGAATGTCGGGGAGCCAATTGAGATCTAATGTATCTAATGTAGAATGGCTGAAGTGTTTTCCAAGAAGCCCGCTCTAGCTAACAATCCAGCAATCTAATCTATTCTCAAGCCGTTTTCAACAGAAGCTCAACACAGTGGTTGTTAATAGTAATCCAGTTTGGGTGTTACCAAGACATTGATTACCAGAGCTTTTTCTTCTCTACAAGAGGAGAAGAACCTGCCTTTGTTTGGAGAGCTGGGGTGTGAAACCCAGTCCTGTGCTTCAGATGCCGTTTTAACAACAGCCCTGCTTCCTGCCCTGCCTTATCTAAGAAGATTGCCTGACTTATATCATCTTGCCAAGAACTTTTACATCTAACTAAGACTTATCTCCTGGCAAACCACATCTTTTGCCATGTTGGGACTTTTGGTACATGCTTTGATAAAGAAGGTATTGGCTCTCAAAAGCTTGCAATGTTTTATTTTATTTTATTTTACTTGTAGCCTATAAAGGTATCACCTAGCCTTGTCTTGCTTTTGTATTTTGTAATGCCTATATGGCTTCCCCTTTTTACTTCAGTCTTACTACAGTTATCCTTGAAAAACGATAGCAAGCTTTTGAATCCATACTTTCCCAAGTAATAAATCTAGCTTAAATTTGGTAATCTTCTTCCATCCATTTCCTTGCCCTTGAATCTTGTTAGATCTTCCTGAAGATCATCTGGTTACTAGGATATGGGGACTCTAGCAAAGTTCTTTCAACAGGCACATTCCTGTCTGCTAACCTAGTACAACTCGGGAAACTGACTTATGATGTTCTCTAGTAAAAGACCCCAGGTTCTGCTGCTCAGGATGATTTTCCACTCCGAATTAGACTGAAAAAATGTACAAGAGAGAGCCTACTCTGCTGATGCTCCCATATTTGCCAACTTCCTCTCGTGGGAGGCAAAGCTGCCCTTCCTGAAACAGACAAATACGTTTTTCTTCAGGCAGGCTTTACCCAAATGCATGGATAGCTGTGTCCTCTTGCTTTTACAGGTGTTTTTAGTATTGATTTAAATTAGACAGACAGACAGACAGACAGACAGACAGACAGACAGACAGATAGTGAGCTGCAGGCTCTGGAACCTTTTACCAAATAACACATCTTAGTCTTGAAAGTGGCCCAAGACTCTCAGTTGATTTTGATTCAACAAACTAACATAGCTACCTGAGTCTCTGGAAATTACTTACGCAGTCACATCCTGTTGGTCCCAAATGACAGACACAATTTGATCCCATTCAGACACTCTGGGGATTCAGTCCTCTTAATCCAGTGAGGCTAACTAGATTCCCTAAGCACATCCGATCTCACCTGATTTCAGAAGCTAAGCAGGGTCGGCCCTGGTTAGTACTTGGATGGGAGACCACCAGGGAATACCAGGTGCTGTAGGCACCTGGAGTTGGAACTGGCAAACCACTCCCAGTATTCCTGCCAAGAAAAGTCCATGGACATGGAGTCACGAAGAATCAGTCACGACTGTGATGACCCAACACACACACAGACACACACAACACAACTTTCAGAGAAGCACTCATACAATTGTTCTTTTCCCCCTCCATATATTTCAAATGCCCAAGCAGCAGACCTCTATGGAAAGATAAGAAGGAACTGACCTCAAATATCCATCCTTATTTTCCTCTCCTAGTCAAGGTCCCCCAATCTGTTCTGCCTTTCTTCCTGCAAAAGTTATGGAAGATGCTTATATAATCGGAATTTTCACTTCAGCCAGGGCTGAGGCAAACAACTGTTCCTAAAGAGACAATATCTCTTCCCCTTTTTTGCTATTAATTACCTTTGATCTTACTGTCTTAGGCTTGAAATACCAATAAGCTTTTCTTTTGTTTGTAACTTAAAAGCTTTTACTTCCCACTAGAGGATGGAGAGAAATTTTGAACCACTATCATTAGGCTTTTGGATTCTCCCCCTCCAACATTCCCAACCTAGATTATTCAAGTGGCTTTGAAAAAGTGGTTCCTTTCCATTATGCAATTTTTTTTCTGCTGCCAAACACTCCTGTAAGTACACTGTACTCTGTGTCCAGCAGCATTCCCATGTGTGTTGGCTTTGAAAGTATGCTGTACATCCAGCCACATAATTGAGAATAATAAGGCCACAATAAATGGGATGGCCTTAGGGTATAACACCCAAGGGATTCAATTGGTGTCGCTCTGCATCAATGTCCATGCATCACGGTAATTGAGGTAACATAACCAATTACCACATTTTAATTAGAGTTGTAAGAACTTGGAAAAATCTGCAGTGGTGAGACAGCTTACTTTTGGGGGGGGGGGGGGAGAAAGAATACACCAAGCATTCTCTTTCCAGAAGGCTTTTTCTCAGATGCTTATTCTTAGGAGTCAAAGAGGCTGCTGT
Source organism: Phrynocephalus versicolor (assembly GCA_023846285.1). Classification (NCBI taxonomy): domain Eukaryota; kingdom Metazoa; phylum Chordata; class Lepidosauria; order Squamata; family Agamidae; genus Phrynocephalus; species Phrynocephalus versicolor. Next base: position 16,491,439 of record JAHTLZ010000016.1, on the reverse strand, counting down.
AAGTACTATTTGAGAGGACGTTGGGAAAGAATCCCAGATTCTTTTAGAGGGGATGAAAAGCAAACCTGGAAAACAAAAATCAGTTAAAATGGTGCCTCACTGCTAAGCTGATATCCTCACCCACATCTCCTTTTGTGCTTTTCTAGCACTTCAGGGGAAAGAAAACAGTCCTTCATAAATTTGGCCCTAAATGAAGTGTCCTTGTTTTTTGCCTTGCCCTGCATTAAAAACCCTCAATAGAATGACACTCATTACACATTTGGGGGGGGGGATCACCTATTGAAGAGCCAAATGCACTAGTTATCACTTTGTTATTTTGGTACATGTCACCGCTCAGTACTAACAATGCACGGCATTTGAAACGGCCTAATTGCAAACTGAATAATTATTTTGAAGAGCAAAACTAAAGGGGAAAGAAGTAGTTTAAGAATTCACTATATAAAGAACTCTTTCCGCAAAGTGATGTGAAAATCAGAAAGGAAAGTCAGTGTTCTTTTCAAAATTGTCTCCCTATCCCCACACATATTTCAAGCTCGGTCACAGTCCTCCACAAGTTCCTCTGTTTACATAAGGAACCTGTACATGCAGGTGCATCGTAGAATAGATGCAGTGACTTTAAAATAAATATATACTTAGCAAATAGCATAGAAGGGCCATTGCTCAGCAGTAGAAAATACACCTTGTACAAAGAAGATTTCAGGTTCCATCTTCAAGTAGGCAAGAAGCTGAAATATCTTGGTTCAGTCCTCAATGCAAACGGAGACTGCACCCAAGGAAACGAAAGAAGACTGAGACTTGGAAGGACAACAATGAAGGAAATAGAAAATATCATCAAGTGTAAGGACATAGCACTGGAGTTCCAGAGGAAGATCTCCTACACTGTTAAGTTCTTGATTATTAGGTATGAATGTGGAAGCTGGACAGTGAAAAAAGCAGACAGGAAAAAAAATCATTCAAACTATTTTGCAAGAGAATATTGTAGATACCAGGGACTGGCAGAAAGATGAACAAGTCAGTCCTAGACCAAATCATTAAACTGTGGCTGCTGTATTTTCAGCACTTTACAAGACACACTGGAAAAGACTATAATTCTGGAGAATGTTGGAATGGGCAGGGAAAGAGGAAGGCCAAGTGGGAGATAGATTGACTCCATAAAGGAAATTACATCCTTTACTTTGAAAGAGCTGAATAGGACCTTTTGGAGATCACTCATAACTGTACATAGATTTACCATGTGTCAGAAATGACTTGACAGCTCACGACGACAACACAACACAAACCTAATTACAAGTAAACCCAATCTTTTCCCATGAATATTTGATTCATTTTGTTCAGCTGGCAAAGCATTCCTTCCCCCACTAATGTTTCTTCTCACATTGTTTTTGCCTTGCTTCCTGGCTTATGTGATCGCCTATATCCATCCTTTGAGGCAGTGGGGCGGGATGTGTCCTGATCACATTGAGGGTGGTGTTTTCTGTGGGTCAGGCTGTAATAGTTTTGTATTACTTCCTTCAGACTCAGACACCTCTTAATTTTTTTTAATTCATCCCTACATCAGGAAGATAACTTAGTGGCCATTTAGAAAGGCTGGGTCATGATCATTCTGAGCAAAGGAGACCACCTGACCCTTACTTTATGTGGCATACTGACATGAGGGGGGAGGGGAAGCAGGCCTGTTTCCTCTGAAATTTAGGAGACATTCCCACCCTTGCCTTTTTTCTTTCTTTTGAAGTTTCTCCAGTTGTCTCGGTTTTGCTCAGCAACCCATTCCAAATCATGAGGAAGGAAGAACTGCTTGCAGTCTTGAGGCCTGTTGCACCTGATACCTTCTTAGGGTCACAAGGGCATTTTATTGCCCCCTAAAGTGTTCAGACCTGCGTCAAAGGCTGTGCTGCTTTCTCGGAGTCAGGCTCTGGGGGGCAACCCTTAAGCCAGGGGTGTTCAAACTTTTTGCAAGGAGGGCCAGATTTGGTGAGGTGAAAATGTGTGGGGGCCAAACAATCAGCAGCATTTGGCCCCCAGGCTGGATGTTGAACAAGTCTCTATAACATGCAAGGAGGTAGGGAGGACACTGCAGCAATGGAGCTGGGGGCGGGTAGGCTGGGCAGGTGACTGGGGGCATGGATAGAGGCAGGGAGGGCAGGCAAACCGTAAAACTGCAGCTGATGTCTACATCTGGTATGGGGAGAGGCCAGCTGGCGGGGATTTGTGACAGGCTGAGCTGGTGGGGAGAAGAGGTCACGGGCCACTTGAAGTGTGAAAACGGGCCTGACTTTGGACATGCCTGCCTTAAGCCATTATTTTTCATGCACCTAGGTTGTTTCTTGTGATTCTGCTTGCTTGAAACTTTTTCATCAGCTCCAGAATAAGGGTAAAAAGAGAGAGAAACAGAAAAAGATTCTGTATTTATTTATTTGTTTATTCATTCATTCATTCATTCATTCATTCATTCATTCATTGGAAGCCACAGACCCCCCTCTCTCTTACACACACACACACACACACACACACACACACACACACAGAGAGAGAGAGAGAGAGAGAGAGAGAGAGAGAGAGAGAGAATATGTAGAGCAGGATCTGAGAAAATCCAAAACAGCTTCTGACTAAATAAAGGGGGATAACAGGGAAGAGGGTGAGGATAATGGCAGAGGAGGAACTGCAGGAGAAAATTTTGAACCTCTGTGGTGTAGGCACTTGCAACACATTTCCCCATGGAAACGACAGCAGCAACTTCAGGTGGTACAAAGTGCTGGGCTGCAGTGTAGTCATTTTTGCCTCAGCCTGGGACAACCCTCTGTCTATTTACTCTCTCACTCCACTTTTACCCTTTCCAAAGAGAGCAAAGAAGTGGTTAGTTAGAGCAGGAATCACAATGGACAAAAAAAAAAGCTTCAGCTAAACTCAAAGTTCTGTGCGCCTCAATTTAAAAAGGATGTTGACAACCTCGAGCGAGTACAGAGGAGGGTGACCAGGATGGTTGAAGGTCTGGAAGAAATGTCCTATGAGGAACGGCTTAGGGAGCTGGGAATATTTAGCCTTTCAAAAAGAAGGCTGAGGGGGGATATGATAGCTATGTTTAAATATTTGAAAGGATGTCACATTGAAGAGGGAACAGGTTTGTTTTCCATGACTTCAGAGACTAGGACTTGAGGCAATGGTTTCAAACTACAGGACAAGAGATTCCATTTGAACATTAGGAAAACTTCATGATAGTTAGAGCTGTTTGGCAGTGGAATACACTGCCACGGAGGGTGGTGGAGTCTCCTTCTTTGGAGGTTTTTAAGCAGAGACTGGATGGCCATCTGTCGGAAATACTGTGATGGGGTTCCTGCATGGAAGGGGAATGAACTAGATGGCCCTTGGGGTCTCTTCCAACACTATGATTCTATGATTCAAAGGATTAGGGATAGCAAGCTTCTGGAGAACTAGGAGAACTCAGGAAGCAATTCAGTTGGTTATGGACTGTTTTTGACAAAAGTTGGAAATAACTTGTTACAATTAGCTTAGCTACCTATAGCTAGTTAATTTTGAAGTAATAATAGAAATAGTAATTATAGTAGTACTCCAACACAACACGGTTCAGTATATTGTGGATTTTTTCTTGAGATAAGAGGTCTTCCAAAAGGAAGTTTTTGACACCCTCCCGATACCTCTGCGTGCCAACAGCAGCAGCCCCAGATCTGTTTGCTGAGATGTCAGGAAGGTTTTAAAAACCTGTCTTTGAAGTGCACGCCAGCAGGAGCAGCCCAAGGTCAGTTTGCTGAAGTGTCAGGAGAGGGTTAAAGCCTCTCTTTGGAAGAGCACACCAGCACCAGCAGCCCAAGGTCAGTTTGCCAAGGTGTCAGGAGGGGGTTAAAGCCTCTCTTTGGAATTGCACCCCAGTACCAGTCACCCCAATTCTGTTTGCTGAGGTGTCAGGAGGAGGTTAAAAACCTCTCTTTGGGAGTGCATGCCAGCAGCAGCAGCCCAAGGTCAGTTTGCTGAGGCATCCGCGTTTCAAAAATTTTCCTTTATTGCGGGTGGATCAGGCACCTCATTCCCGTGATAAACAGGGGAGTACTGTATAAAGTTACTTTATAGATGTAATTAGTTTAAATCCTTAAATGTCATTAGTTTTAAATGACATTTAAGGATTTTTAGAGGCATTTTGAAAGGAGTTATATTGGAGAAAGTAATTTTGCCAGGGGTCATCTCCATTAGGCATTTTGCCATTCTCATATTAGTGACAATAACCAAGGGATGTTATCTACTTTATTTTTACGAATACTACAGTATCATAATTGGCCACTTAGAGGGAATCGGATAGTGTTTTCTTCAATTAATCTGGCCTGTTCGTGATTACAGTGCAACTCATAAGATACAATGCCGCAAATTACTGGTATGATACGACCAGTGGTAATTATAATCACCACCTAGCTAACAACAATAACAGTAACTCAGAATGTGATGACACAGGAAACAAGATTAAAACTCAGACTGCTTGTGGAGCAATCCAGGCCAATATATTACACTGGAAAATATGCTCTAGGTTCTGGCTATAAATGGCTCCCTCCCTTTTTATGAGCATGGTAAAAACTAGGCTGTGTCCAGCCAAGAACTTGCCTAGTCTATACAGTAACCAACCAACCAGATACCTCTTGGAAACCACAAACTAAGCAGGAAGGCAATAGCATCTTCATGCTGTTATTTCCCAGCAACTGATATTCATAAGCATGTTGCCTCTGATCCTGGATGTCGTATATAGCATTGTAATAAGCAGTCATCAAGAGGAGTTTATCCCCTTGGAATCCTCTTTTGCTCACAACAAAATTGATTTCCAACAAGATACTTCTTCCCACTGATCTCTTGATCAGGATGCTTCTCTAAAATATTCAAATTCCTTTCATGTGCTCACAAAGTCAAATCCTTTTCCTGGCAGGAACATTAGGACCAAGTGTATTTAATTCTAATCTCTTTGCTCTTTTGCTTATATTGCCAGCTTTTGTGGTTGAGTTGGGTTAGAATATCCAAATACACAGGCTGGCAAGCTGTCATACAAATACTACCAAAATTATTGATTTCTTTTACCAAAGGTTTGCTTCAAAATGGCAAATTATTCCACCAGTAAGCTCACAGCTCCTGTTAGGTCTGCTCTGAATGGAGGGAAACAATACAATATTCAACTCTTTTCGGGGATCATGAAAACAAATTTCATCCATATTTAGACTTTTCCCTATGATATTTGTTTGTATATAAATAGGTTTTCAGTGGGATATTGGAAAGGTTAGCATTAGCAGAAACATGCTAACAGCAAATAATCATAGAAAATGTTATCACCAAGCACCTTGCATAAAATTAAATTATTAATGTTTGTGTCCAATAATAAAAGTAAAGATCATTTTAAATTTATCAGAAGCGCTACCCTCTCAAAAATTACCTTCAGTAATGAAGAATCAAGGCATGCTAATAATTATTCAGATATTTTCATTGACATTTAATGATCAGAATATGTTTGAAATTTAATGCATTCAAGTAATAAATGAACATTGAACAAATGACTTACAAATTTGGCTTTTAGCACATTCATGTAGAGTTCACTTTTTCTCTGTTCTGTTGATGGCCTTATTTGGAGCCCAATAGCACAGTTTTAGCCAAGTCTACTCAGAAGTAAGTTGCCTTAATTTAAAGAAGACTTCGAAGAGTATGTAAGGAGTGCTGCCTCAATTAGCATTTCAAAGCCTGCATAGAAGGCCATAGGTCATATATTCCAGTTTCTGTTTTTGAAGTTTGTTATTAATACTGCTGTCTTCCCACACACTGGTTGTGGAGATGGTTCTCTTGATCTCAATGGGATAACTTCAGGGCCAAAATTGTGATTAATCTGCGCCAAGGGGGATGTTCGTGGAATATTTAAGCATAAACAAACAAACATACCCTGGAGGATTTGATAATACTTTTGCTCTGAAGAACCTGCTAAAGAAACTTGTTCCAAATATTTTAGCAGATGAGCACAAAGCTTCATTGTGACTTCTGGTGTCTCATGTCACAAGCACAATATCATCTAGGTAGGTAAGCTTCCTGAAACATGTTAGCATATGTGGAAAATTTTGACACTTCCTTAGATTTGCCTTGTTTTCCATCAATTTTAACCCCTTCAAGTTTGCCCACAGGGGAAGGCACTGTTCAGAATATAGTCAAAACAGATATTATGAATTTCTGAATGTGTGCATGGATAGATTGATTGATAGACTGATAGACGAACAGGCAAGCAAACAAGCATAAAAAATGAACAGGCATCTGCAGTGAACTCATATTCCTCACATATATTTTCATGCTATTTCTAAATACACATATGTATTCCTATGTATAATTCAAAGTAAAATGTCACTCATAAGAAACAGTAAATGGAAGGGTATGTTGAATTTTCATTTTCTTTATCTACATAACATTTGTGTCATCACAGGAGTGCTAATCCATATTCAGGCCTCCATGTTTGGTGCGCAGTAGTATGTAAATTACCCAGGCAGCTGCATTAAGCAGTGTTTGTTTATTCCATTTCTTTTGGCACCGCACGCACCTGAACCTCCTCCAAAAAAAAAAAAAGAGGAAAGAAAGAAATCGTGGCTGCTTCAAGGAATACTGCTGTGGAAAACGAAGTTTTGAAAAAGAAGCGACAAGTCAGAAATGATACCTTGTGGTATGAGAACAACTGGCTAAAACTCAGAACTTTCCATACAGGGCATTCGCAATGTAAAGACGATGTGTTTGTTGTAACACAATGAGGACACTGAATCTCCTCAAATGGATCTGTTTGCACTGATTCTGTAAACAAAGGTGCTGTACTGAGAGCCTGCTAGAATTGGCAAATTGATGTTTGCTTCATTGACTGAAAGAAGAATCAGGGAAGTTTAAGGGGGAGAGTTTCCAGCTATCTGCTTAGGCTGGCAGTCCTCCTTTCAGTCTTGCAGTCTGACACTTCCTCTTTTATCCAGCCAGCTAATTTCCCCTCTTTTGTGAGGAGTAACTGTTTTCACGCTGCTGCTTACCCAGCAAGCCTACTCATAGTTTCATGCTTAATTATCTTCTCGAGCTTCACCTTCTGAGTGCAGAGAAAAAAGACTTGGGCCTCCCCATGGCTCCAATGAAAGCTCAGTTTTATAGATCCACTGTGTGAATAAATGCAGTGTCTGATCTCGCAACGTAATAAATGAGTTCCTAAAGTTTATGGAGTCATCTCTTATGTGCTTATACTGCTGGTTTGCACAGCAGTGCATGAAATAGCAGATTTTTAGGTTAAAGATTGTTTGTTTATTTATTTATTTTAATTCCTTACAGAGACAGAATCTGCGACTGTATCCCCCAGATTTCTGGTGTAACATTAAGGCTACTTCTGTTCAGTTGAACAATGGAAAATTACATCCATGTTATTATCAATTTCTGTCTCCCAGCTGTTTACAGTTTCTGGTCCATGAGTTACTGCAGAACTGGCAGAAGTAATTTCCGAACCATTAGCAATAATCTTTGAGAAGTCCTGGAGAACAGGGGAAGTCCCCATCGACTGGAGGAGAGCTAATGTTGTCCCCATCTTCAAAAAGGGAAAAAAAGAGGACCCAAATAATTACAGCCCAGTCAGTTTGATTTCAGTTCCTGGAAAGATTCTACAGCAGATTATTAGAGAGACAGTATGCAATTATTTAACAAACAACACTCTCATTACAAGAAGTCAACACGGGTTTCTTAAAAACAAGTCATGCCAGACTAATTTGATCTCTTTTTTCATATAGAATTACAGGCCTAGTGGATGAAGGGAATGCTGTGGATATTGTTTATCTGGACTTTAGTAAGGCCTTCGATAAGGTTCCCCATTTTATTCTTGCTAAGAAGTTAGTAGAAAGTGGGATAGATAGTGCTACTGTCAGGTGGGTTTGTAATTGGTTGACTAACCGCACCCAAAGGGTGACCATAAATGGCCTCTCTTCAGCTTGGAGAGACGTGACCAGTGGGGTGCCACGGGGTTCTGTTCTGGGTCCAGTGCTGTTCAATATCTTTATTAATGACTTGGAGGAAGGAATAGAGAGTATGCTAATTAAATTTGCAGATGATACCAAATTGGGAGGGGTTGCTAATTCCCTAGAGGATAGGATGAAAATCCAAAAGGACCTTGACAGATTAGAGTGCTGGGCCAAAGCTAACGAAATGGATTTCAACAGAGGGAAATGTAGGGTACTACATTCAGGTAAACAAAATGAATTGCACAAATATAGGATGGGGGATACTTGGCTGGAGGATAGTATCTGTGAAAGGGATCTGGGAGTCTTGGTGGACCACAAATTGAACATGAGTCAGCAGTGTGATGAGGCGGCCAAGATAGCCAATGCGATTCTTGGTTGCATCAACAGAACCATTGTGTCTAGATCAAGGGAGGTGATAGTACCACTCTATTCTGCTCTTGTCAGACCCCACCTGGAGTACTGTGTCCAGTTCTGTGCACCTCAATTTAAAAAGGATGTTGACAACCTTGAGCGGATGCAGAGGAGGGCTACCAGGATGGTTGAGGGTCTGGAGGAAATGTCTTATGAGGAACGGCTTAGGGAACTGGGAATGTTTAGCCTTCCAAAAAGAAGACTGAGAGGGGATATGATAGCTATGTTTAAATATTTGAAAGGATGTCATATTGAAGAGGGAACAGGTTTGTTTTCCATGGCTTCAGAGACTAGGACTCGGGGCAATAGCTTCAAACTACAGGAAAAGAGATTCCATTTGAACATTAGGAAGAACTTCATGACAGTCAGAGCTGTTCGGCAGTGGAATATGCTGCCATGGAGGGTGCTTGAGTCTCCTTCTTTGGAGGTTTTTAAGCAGAGGCTGGATGGACATATGTCGGAAATATTGTGATGGGGGTTCCTGCATGGCAGGGGGTTGTTCTAGATGGCCCTTGAGGTCTCTTCCAACTCTATGATTCTATGATTCTATGATTCTATATTGCAGCTCACAGGCATCTTATCTATTACTATGGTTTTATTGAAATTAATTTTCTTTTTGTTTTTACATCACCATTGTTATTCTTGGAACCGCTGTGAAGTTTTGGCAAACATTTATGTGGCCAAAAGCACTTGCATGCCAGCAGCAGAATCTATTCACAATACTCATTGCTTTCCTTCCATCAATAGCATCAACCCCTAACCTTAAATTTTGCAACTCCACACTTAAAGCACCTGGACACTTAGGGCAATCAACTTCTACAAATACAAGTGCCTGAAACAAATATGGAACTGTATGGCAACGTGACTTTGTCTTTGAAACTAATGAACAAAACTATGATAGTAACCTCAGAACCCCAATTTAAGTAGTACTTACTTACTGGCTCCCCTTGCATAAGTCAGGTTCTTTGACATACATCATTCACCGGATCAAACACTGGAAAAAATAAGATGTACATTGGAATACACTTATTGTGGAGCAGTGTATCCTGTGACAGATCTTAGCGGGCAGGGTATAGCTTTGACTATTTACTCTGAATTGCAAATTTATGCTTGGTGTGGTTACAATGCTGAAATAGAGTCCAGGTAATTAGATTCTGAGTCCCCCAATTCAACTGTGTAAATCAAAATGTGATCCTAGGCCTATAATTCTCTATTAGCCTAACTTGAAATTGTGACCATAATGTAGGAGTCATGTACACTGGCTTGGGCTCATGTGAGGGAAAGCAAGATGTAAATCTTGAAATAAATACATTATTCTCCTTCACATTCAAGAATGCCTTGTTATTTGCAGATGTGCTGTAAGCAGCAACCAGCATGGAGCAGCTAGTCTTATTTGAGAAGGCCATGTTCTAGTAGCAATGAACTTGTTTTTTTCATGCAAAATAAAATCTATCGGCAGGGAATGCAATGGTACCCCAGATGAATCTAATTCATTCTTTGAGGCAATTTGTTATCCAAAAAAAATTGTTATCCGAAACGTGGTTTCCCATAGGAATGAATGGGAAACTAATGAATCTGTTCTGGAGCCTAGGAAAAAGACAGACACTTGGGTTTTTTTGTTTTTGGTTTTTTTGTTTTGTTTTGTTGTGTTTTTTTGCTCAAAACTCTTGATAAAGTGTACTTTAAAGGTACAGATGCAATGCAGCGGCCTGGGATAACTCTTTTTTAACAATGCATCCTGTAAATTCGTTATCCAAGGCAGCCCATAGGGAAAATTCATTTTCCAAGGCAGCCCTATACCTAGAAATTGAGATTCATTATCCCAGGCAGTCCTATACCTGGAAATTGTGATTTGTTATCCAAAAAATTTGTTATCGGGCATCCATTATCCAAGATATTACTGTATAGAACTGCCAGGACTGGGAGGCGGGGTTTGTCCTGTGAATCCAAAGGTCCCCTAACATGTCACATTTCAGCCCCTACTGAGGTGGAGTAGCAACCGCATTATCATTTTCCACTTCTCCCATGAGAGACTCAGAGGCACAGCTGCTTCTTGGCCTACTACCTCATGAATGGGCCTCCCTACCAGTTTAATACTACTCAGCTTAATCTGGAATATAAAATTGAATTTCTCTCTCTTTTGAAAGATTCTCTCTTGCATATGCCATACTTGCTAGAGTACTTCCTTTCTGATCCTTCTTGAAATCATGGCCTTGAGAGCTATGAAATCCCAGTGAATAAGGCAGAAGGCAAAATGATAAACCAAACAGTATTAAACCTATCTCTGGTTGGTTGTTCTCTTGCTCGCGTAAGTATTACAAATATCTACACAACATGCAGCTATGAATTCTGACATTTGTGGATGCTCAAAAATAGCATATTGAAACTGCATCTTAGATTTCTTGCTTTATTTTGGTTTCCATGAACAGACATGGCTTTACTTTTTCTGAAGAAGCAAAAAATGCATACAGTGGACCCTTGCATAACAAACAGCTTGTATAACATAAAATTTGTACAACATAAAAAATTCCAGAGATAGGAGAAATTTGCTTAACATAATCACCTATGGGGAAAATCCATACAACATAAAAATGGGATTACTCCATTTTCAATGCATTCCTATGGGACTTTGTATAAAGGAAAATTTGCTTAACATAATTTCATTTGGAACGAATTAATTCCTTTATACAAGGTACCACTGTATTATGTACTCAAAGCAATGTTGAGACCAAAAAGACATTCAAGTCTCTACACATAAACACACACACACCTGTCATGTAACCCCCTGACAGATGAAAAGCAAACTATAGAGCAGCAAAAACAACTTCCAATAAAATGTGCTGTGTTGCCAGATGTTATCAGCACAAATAAATCCCTTCCACAGATACAATTTGACATGCAAGCCAGTGATTGTCACTTAAATTTATAAATTGGTTTTAAAATGTAATAGAACAGAGAGTAACCACTGTTTCTAGAGATTTTTGGGTTTTTGAGTCAGAATGTTAACGGGGCTTGAGGACCATTACCGGGTTAAACAGATACATCCAACTCAATTTATAGAAATCGTAAATGTATCTTTACATTGCCTTCTCTAAAGGCTCATTCAAACTATGACATTGTCCCCAATGTAACTTGATTTACTGGGGTGTTCTGGTATTTTTATTGCTTATTTGATCATGTCATACCAGTATTTATGTATACTGAGGGGAGGTGGAGTTGCTGGAGACCCTAGAATACAAAGGGTTGTCCTATGAATACTTGCTCCCTGAGGTCTTGTTCCCTGAGGTCCTATTCCCAACATAGATTGGCTTCCCCTTTTGTCCATCTTCTCTGTAGACATGGGCACGGAGCGGCGAAATTCTCGTTTCCGTTTTCGGTTCTCGTTATCGTTACGTAACGAGAACGGTAATGAGAATTACTCCACTCCAGCTCAAACCCGACCCGAGAAAAGAAAAATTTGGTTGGGTTTGTCGTTGTCGTTCATGGCATCGCGGGCTTGAGCGATACCATTGCCAACAAGCAGCACAGAAAAAAAGTTTTTAAAAGTTAAAAAAAACCCTGATTCCCGGCCAAAAAGGCAGGCAAAAATATGCCTGCCTGAGTGAGGGCACCTACCAGAGGGGTGTTTTCTGGGGGGGGCTCCCCCCTCCTTTCCTGGGCTGTCTCTCTATGCCATGTGGTGGGGGGGATCCAAAGTGGCAACCACAATATTTATTTTTAAATCGTGGTCCAAAAACCCACTAAAGCACAACAGAAACATGTGAAAATTAGTTATTTTAAACGCCTGAATTTTTATAGTAGCACCAGAGAGGTGCCTCCGCCACTTACCCCAACCCTAACATGTACAGTACGCGCTAATCGCTAAACGCTTCCCTTCTTAGTGGGTCAGAGGCACCCAGAGATGTGCCTCCCAGAGCCCACTTACCCCAACCCCAACCCCAACCCCAACCCTAAATGACAAACGAGAAAATGGAAATGACAAATTTTTGAAAATTTTCGCGACAAACGGAAACGACCCAAAACGGACCGGTTCCGACAAATGACAACTCGAAACGTCCTTTTTTCTGGTCGTGCCCATCTCTACTTCTCTGGCCTTTCCCTCCCTGCTTCCTTTTATTTTTCCTTCCCTCTTTGTTTCACTGGCCTTCATGTTTTGGTTGCAATGCTTCCGAAATTTTATGTAATTTTTAATTTTGACTTTTGTACATTGGGTACAAAAATGCAAAAATATCCTTCACCTTGGGTGTTTTTTGTTTTTTTTGCCCATCCATTATTCTCAAACCTTTAAGTTTTCATTTATTTTTCAAAATATATCTTCACACTTGCACAATGATGCAACAATGTTAAACTTTTTTAAAAGATAAGGGTGCAGGAAGAACTGATATCCCAAGAATCCTCAACAGGAACTGCGGCAAGGCACGGAGGGATGGAAAGTGACCAGCAGGAAAACACCCATAAGAAAGTGTCATCAAATGACACACACACACACACACACACACACACACACACACACACACACACACACACACACACACACACCTCAAAGTTCAGAGAGCAACATACAGAAAACATCAGTAGTTCTCAGCATGGTACAGCACTAAAGCAAATCAGAATAAAAAATACTTCGTTTTCAAGGGGTAGTTTAAGAAAACCTAGAAACCATAGTTTTTGTCTCTCTTTAATCCTACTGACACTTGTTTTAGTCTTGTGTAAAATGGACATTAGAATGTAGTACCTCTACCAATGGGTGCAAGCAAAGCTGAACTACTGCTCAGAGTAGATAGGTCCTGACAGAGATTTTTTAAAGTACTTCCTTCATTTTTCATCTGGAGATTTTTTGTGAATGTTTCCTTTGTCCTTCTGGATATTTGGATGGAGATAGATAAAGTGTGTATCTGGCATGGATGAACGTCCACAGGAAGGAAGGAAGGAAGGAAGGAAGGAAGGAAGGAAGGAAGGAAGGAGGCAGCTCTGCAGTTTGCCTGAGTTCTGCTGATGAATTTGCCAGCCTTTGGATACAGCTCATACTATTGAGCTAAATGGACCAATGATTTTATCATGTACAAGGGCAATGTCTTTCCTAATACAGGGATGAGGACAAAAACCCAGAAAGCTGATAATTATCACTGTGAAAAAGGATTTACAATGAAGCTTAAAGGAAATATATCTTTCCCCATCTGTAATAATAGATTGCTTGCTTTCTCAGCAGGATGGAATAGAATGACATCTGTAATTCTACAATTCCTTTGCTTCGATCTAAAAGTAGAATACATTATTAACAGCAATAGTCCTTGCCCAGTAGCTTGTGAACTTCTGATGTGACACAGAAATAATCTAGGTAAGACAAGGTGGTTTTGTAACTATTATTAAGAATCTGGAAGTTGAGTCATGGCAACTGGACTTCTTTTTCTTGAGAGATTGAAATGTTTCACTGTTTACCAAATAGCTTCATCAGTCTGAAGAAAGCTAGTTGCGAGTCCTCCACTTTATAGTTCACTTTGATCTCTTGTCACTCTGGTTTGAAATAGCCTCATAATGGCCTGAATGGGCTCATGAGATAGACAATAGTCTCAATAAACCTTTAGGTGAACAATGGCCTAAAGTGCTGAAACCCATAAAGTATGGGTTGTTACCTATGGCCTTGTTGGTGAAGGTGTGAAGTATTTTTGATTTGTCTAGGAACAAGATTTTTGGAAACGCTTTATCTTGAAATTTATTCAGCATTTTAAAGGACGTGTGATAGAACCCCTAGTCTCATGTGCTCCTAGAGGCATTTGGTGGGGGCACTGTGAGATATAGGAAGCTGGACTAGATGGGCCTTTGGCCTGATCCAGATGGCTTCTCTTATGGCTTCCCTGACCCCTTTCTCAAACCACATATCTTATCTGTCTACGAGATGTGTACATCCTCATCTTAGAATGAGTGCCCTTTGTCTTTCAAGTGGAGGTGTACTGCTGATTCTGGTTCTGGGCTGTAACCCCTGCTATGTTGGCCCCTCCTATATTGGACCATTAAACAGAAGGAAGTCAAAACATGACAACTGGGTGCAGTTGCCATGATCTAAGTTACAGATAAATTCACCTAGATGACTGAGAATCTTCACAAACATATTTTTAAGAATTTGCCCCATTGCACCCCCCAAGAGTGATATACCATCTCTCACTACCCCTACTTTCCATAAATTATCATTTTATGACTTTTCGAATGCCAGCTGCAAGCTTATAGAGTTGCTGCTTCCCCTAATCCTTCATTTCATCCATCCATCAAGTTACCACAAATGATAAATAAATAAATAAATAAATAAATAAATAAATAAATAAATAAAGACAAGGCCAGTAAACATACAAATGCCCTCTCTGTGTGTGGGATTTTAAATTATCTCACTGAGGAATTCAGATTAATTTCACAGACCGTTTGATGGAACATAAAATCCCAAAAATTTAAAATTCATTTTATGACACATTTCTTCCTGCCAGTCTTACAAAAGGCTGTATAACTGCACAACTGAGGAAAGTGGTGCACCAGAGATATAGGCAAAAGGCATATATTATTGTAACGTATGCATTGTAACAGAAATGTAACATGGTTCTTAGAACTTTTTTTTTTACAAAACATAATAAACATGGCGTTGCTAATTAGCTTCTGCTTTAACTTTAATTACAGTGAGTATTATGACTTTAATTATCTTTTCCTCGAGAGAACTCTGAGAACAGTATAGAGTTTATCCAGAGTTGGGAATGCAAAAATATTGCTATATGAAATTCCTTTTAGAGTTAATTAATAATGCTATTAATAATTAGATGTAAGTATTCCATAAAGAAAATGGTCTTCTGTGTGGTCATAATACAAGAACTCTCATTTAGAACATGAGCAGAAGGAAAGCAGAGGTGAAATAGGCACTTCCGTCAGAAGAAGTAGTTGCATGCTGGCATTTTTCAGAAGACAAAATCATGTCGGTAGGGGAGAAACATCACCCTTCCATTAGTAAGCATCCCTTCTCTGGGCAGATGTTTGTTCATAGGATTCCAGCAAGAAGATCCACACGGTTTCCTACTTATTGCTCTTAGTCTTATACACCATATTTTTCACCCTATAAGATGCCCTGGGACATAAGACGCACCTAGTTTTTAGAGGAGAAAAACCACAAAAAAGGTTTAGCCTAAAGTTTTATGGTGGAGGAAGGGGAGGCTGCAAATGAGGTAATTGGAGCTGTGGAATCCAAGATGCAAAAAGGGAGGGTTGAAAACGAGGTAATAGGAGTTGTGAAATCCAAGCTGCAAAAGGGGAGTCTATTGAAGCTGTGGGATTCAAGCTGGAAAAGGGGAGGCTTGCAAACAAGGTAATTGGGGCTGTGGAATCCAAGCTGCAAAAAGCAAGGTTTGTAAACCAGTTAATTGTAGCTGCGGGATTCAAACTGCAAAGGGGGAGGCTTTCAAACAAGGTAATTGGAGCTGTTGAATCCAGGCTTCTGAGGGGGAGGCCAGAGGCTCTGTGGAGACCTCTTAGTAAACAAGGTGAGTTTTGACTGGGGAATCTTGGCTGCAGAAGGAGAGGGGTGGGGAGAGGCTCCCTGGAGGAAGCCTCTTTGCAAGCCAGGTGATTGAAACTGTGGAATCCCGGATGCAGCAGGGGATGGGAGAGGCTCCATGCAGGTATCATATATCTAAATGAAAATCTGTGATATACAGTATATGTAGCCAGGACTGCTGTACTTGCTCTGTAAGATGCACAGACATTTCCCTTTACTTTTGAGGGTGGAAAAAGTGTCTTATACGAAAATAGTATGGTAATATATAATATATAATATGCCCCTCAGCTCATGGATGAGCAACACCTTTCAGATATATGGAAGCATACTGATTCCATTGGAGGACTGCAATTCTTCCCGAGACCTCACCTAGCGCAAGCCCAGGTGGTGTTCTGATGCCTCTGACACACACACAGCCATTGTCTTACCTTTCTCTGTGCCGGCACAGAGCTGAGTTCCAACAAGGAATCAAGCTGCAACATCATCTTTGCTGCTCTGTGGTTCTAGCCAATCAGGAGCTGTGCAGGGACAGACATCATCCCACCTTCCTGTCTGATTGGACAGCACCATGGAGCAGCAAATATAATGTTGCAGTCTGATTCCTTGTTGAAGTTCAGCTCCATGTCGACACAGAGAAAGGTAAGAGATTGGCTGTGTGTGTGTCAGAGGCTTCAGAACACCACCACACCATTTCAGAACCGGTAGGTACCAAAATGAATTGCCCACCCCTATTTTAAAACTGAATAAGCCCCTCTGTGCATTCTAGTGCACTCCTAGTGAAAGTGGATGACAAAGAGGTCTCAAAACATGGTAGAATTGCCCCCATGCATGCAGCTGCTCCCAGATTCTGGAACTCCCTCCCATGGGAGGCCAAGCTGGCCCCATCAGTGCTGTCCTTCTGCAAGCAGAAAAGGCCTTTGTGAAGACACTATGACCTTTTGAGTCTTGCTCATTTAAATATATATATATATAAATATTTTGGAGGTGGGTATAAAGGTGCTGCATTCCCACCCAAGGATTGCTGGGGCCAAAGATGGACCCTGGGCGGGTATGAAGTACCTTGCCTTAAATGTAACCCACCCCTGCTTAGCTGATACTTTGGAATCAACTTATGCCTGTTTTCATCATGTGTGTTTTATTTTGTGTTAATTTATATTTTTTTGCATTTATTACTCTAAAGTTCCAAAGATGTAAACATTTGAACTTTGGACACTTTGCAAAAATTCAGGCAAGAGATTAATTTACTGACCAATCCAAACTTGAATTAATAATTACAGATTCATAGGGCAGGATCAAATGGATCATAATAATATATATGGCACATCACTTCTGACATCTACCAATTTGTTTAGAAAGCGAAAGTCCAAATGTTTACTTGCTCTTTCACATGTTGAGTCATGGCAACTCCTTTGCTGTCTGACCACAAGCAGAGAAAAACCATTTTCTTCAGGCAGGCTTATCTTTAGTGATTGACTGTCTGAGAGGGGAGTTAAAGGGAGTATTGTGATTTTTTTTATTTGAAACTGTCTTTGAGTGGTGACTTTGTTTACCATTTTTACTGTGGTATTTGTTTGATTCTTTTTAAATATTTACTTTTTTTAGCTTTTTGAATATTGTCTTTTAATGATGTAAGCCACCTTGAGTCTCTTTTAAGGAGAAAGGCAGAATACACAAATTTTAAATAAACAAAATAGATGGTAGATCAGATTTTCAAATACTCCAAGGGTGGAGAGAAAGGCCTGCCATATTCCAGTTCTCCACATCCAGGTAGGCTAATAGTATAATGTGCAATTTATAATTATACAAATTTATACAATTTGTATAATACGCACATTTGCCTAATGTGTTTTTTTCATGCTATGCAAATTAAGCATATTAATTGTTGCATTTTTGCCTAACAATTTGTTTTGGACTTAAGATCATTTAGATAACTACCACTGATCTGAAGAAGACAGTACAATCTTATAGTCTAAATCAGGCCTGCCCAAAGTCCGGCCCGGGGGCCAAATCTGGCCCGTCAGGCCATTCATGAGAGCAAACTGGTTATAGGATGCTGAGTCATTTTGCAGCTCCATGCCTGATGCTCCTAAACTGGGAAGCTTTGAGTAGTTTCTTAAGGCAGAAAGCATGCATATTTTTCTATTAGACAACGCTCCATGTGAAACTATGCAGTGGCATGATGGAAAGGATTGAAATAATTGAGCCCACAATTAAGATAAATGAGAGGAGGTTACATCATTGTGTGAGGTTTACTGTTGAAATGCCATGATGTGCCAAGTAAATGAAGCAGGCAAAGGCTGATTTACGGTGGCAATGTTATCTTCCCAACCAGAAAGAGAGCAGCGTTTTATATCTTAGGAACAAGGGGACTGGATTCTGCCATTTCAGAATATACCTAAAGCTAGTAGTCAATTTCCTGGACCTGCAGCTCTCAAAACAAGTACAGTAGTACATGTGAACGTTGAAATCTGAAATGAATGTGAGGGGTGCCACTGATTATGGAGCTTTTAGTTATGTGGAGTATTTAAAAATGAAATATTCCGTTGTATATAATGAGCTCCAGAGTTTTCTTTATTTAAATGATAGAATCACAGACTAGAACACATCATGTTTACCGTCTAGTCCAGTGGTTCTCAATCTGTGGGTCCACAGAGGTTCCTGGACTGCAACTCCCAGAAACCCCTTCCAGCACAGCAAGTGGTGGATGCTTCTGGGAGTTGCAGTCCAGGAACCTCTGGGGACCCACAGGTTGAGAACCACTGGTCTAGTCTATTCTCCTGCAAGGTGTCTGATGAGAAAGTCAAATGAGGTGGATAGGGGTCATTTCTAGTTTCTGCTACACCATGACATACATCCTTTGAAAATACCTCCCTATCCTAAAAATGCATGTGCATCTGTTTTTTCATAATTTGGAATATGGTTTGGGGGAAAAAGATTAAAACGTGCATGAAATCATCTTGAAATAAAATATACATATAGACAACAATGTTATAGGACAGCAAAAATAATTTTTTTTCAAGTCTCAGTTATTCAAAAGTTTTGTGCAATCATGTCAGCATATACTATATCTATATCTATATCTATATCTATATCTATATATCTCTATATATCTCTATCTCTCTATCTCTCTATATCTATATCTATATCTATATCTATATCTATCTATATCTATATCGATAGATAGATAGATAGATAGATAGATAGATAGATAGATAGATAGATAGATAGATAGATATAGATATATGGGAGTTGCAGTCCAGGCACCTCTGTGGACCCACAGGTTGAGAACCACTGGACTAGACGATAAACATGATGTGTTCCAGTCTGTGATTCTATCATTTAAATATATATGTTAGGCTTATATCCCACCCATCTTCCCAGGAGGGAACTCTGGGCGGCCTACAGTAAAAGCAATAAAATAAACAAAACAATAACAGAACACGAAAGGTGGCATCGTCCAAGCAGAGATGGCAACGGGCCAAAAAAAAAACAACCCTAAATAGAAAGGTCGCCAAACGCCTCCCTGAACAGGTGGGTCTTCAGGGCCTTTTTAAAGGCAGGCAGGGACCCTGCTAGGCACAGCTCACTGGGGAGATGGTTCCAAAGCATGGGGCTCACCACAGAGAAGGCGCGGTCACGCGTACACAATTTCCACGCTTCTCTGGGTGTGGCCACCCTCAGTGAGTGCGCTTGCGCCAATCTCGTGGGTCTGGTCCCAGTTGATCTCTAAGAGATATGCTCCGCCAGATACTCTGGTCCCAGGCCGTGGAGGATTTTGAAAATCAAAACCAGGACCTTGATCCTAATCCGGAGTACAACGGGTAACCAGTGCAAGCGAGCCAGGACTGGGGTGATGTGCTCAAATTTACAAGCACCCACCACCAGCCTGGCCGCCGCATTCTGCACCCTCTGTAGCCTCCAGACCAGGGTCAAGGGCAACCCCACGTAGAGGGCATTGCAATAGTCGATCCTCGATATCACCAGGGCCTACACGACTGTCCTCAGGGAGGACTCATCAAGGTACTGGCAGATCTGGGCGAACCTGCGGAGGTGGATAAAAGCGGTCCTGGAAGCAGCCATCACCTGGGCTTCCAGGGAGAGGACTGAGTCCAGGACCACACCCAGATTCCTGGCCCTGTCCGTAGGCTGGAGGGAACCACCCTCCAGTTTAGGGAGGGGGCCACTGTACCCAGACGAGGGCGCCCCGAAGAACAGAACCTCCATCTTCTCCAGATTCAGCTTGAGCCAGTTATCTCTGGTCCATTCCAGGACCGCCTCCAGGCACAGATCGAGGGAGCGAATTGCCTCTGCAGACGACGAAAAGGAGAGATAGAGCTGCGTGTCATCAGCGTACTGATGACAGCGAACTCCAAATCTCCTGATGACCTCCGCCAGCGGCCTCATGTAAACATTGAACAGCATGGGTGAGATTGCTGACCCCTTGGGCACCCCACATGGGAGGGTCCAAGGATCCGACAAGTCGTCACCCAGCTGAACCCGCTGAGTCCGGCCTCCAAGGAAAGAATGAAGCCAGGCCAAAGCCTGACCTCCAATTCCCGCCTCGGCCAGCCGGACCAACAGGTTACCATGGTCGACGGTATCAAAGGCAGCTGACAGATCAAGGAGAACCAGCAGGGAGGAACACCCCCTGTTGGCCTCCCTGAGGAGGTCATCCTGCAGAGTGACCAGGGCAGTCTCGGCCCCGCGAAGAGGTCTGAAGCCAGACGGGAAGGGATCCAGGATACGATTTTACTCCAGATACGACTGGAGCCTGACAGAGGCCACCCTCTCGACAACCTTGCCCAGGAAGGGAACAATGGCAATCAGACGATAGTTAGATAAATCGTCCGATGCCAAGCCAGTTTTTTTCAGAGTGGGTTTCACCACGGTCTCCTTCAATCGGGCGGGGAAACATCCCTCTCTGAAAGAGGCCATGGCAATGGCGGAAACCCACTCAGGCATGTTCCCTTCGGCAGATTTAATAAGCCAAGCCGGGCAAGGGTCAAAGGGAGTGGCCGCTGGCCGACAACCAGCCATAGCTCTGGAGGCCTCCGCTGGAGACACTGTCCCAAACTCATCCAGGAGAGGAGAACGGAGGGGTTAGGCCCCAGGGACATCAGGGGATGGACTAGGGCAACCAGGGGGCAAGTCGGAACAGATGGCCTCTATTTTAGATCTAAAATGGGCTGCAAATTGCTCACTAGTGAAATCACTAGGAGGAGGCCTCAGCTGACTGGGATTGGAGAGGTCTCGAACCACCCAGAACAACTCTGCCTGGCGGTGCGAGGCCTCGCCAATTCTCAGGGAGACAAAGGATGTTCTAGCGTCCCTGATTGCGTGAAGATAGCGGCCAGTCAGCTGCTTGAGGGCAGCCCTATATGAAATTAATGTACTATTTGATTGGACTGATGGGTTGTTCTCGCAATTAAAGTCTTTCTCAATATATTAATCATGCTAACCAGTCATTAATACTGCCTTTATCAGCAAGCAAACAAATGGAAATTAAAGTAAAAATTCGGCATAGCTGAGTGTATTCTGCACCAAGGAAATGTCAAGAATATTTATAGTACATAAGCCTTAACCTCCATCCTGGGAGGTTGTTCTGGAGGACTTTGTTCAAGTGGAGACCTCTTGTTGGAAACTGTTGATAATCACCACATGAATATATAGTGTGTATTGTGTATGTATCTGTTGTACTTGCTATCTGGTCTTGCACATATATTGGAAAGCATTTTGAACTGGTAATTTTTAAGGGGAAGCCATACAGGATGATACTTCAGAGAAGCTTCCAACTGGATAGTCAGTAATGATCTATCACTGAATTACTGAAATGTATCACTGAAACACAGAGTTAGGTGAACAGCATCTAACTTTTTGATATTTTACTTCAATGCATAGGAACTGGGCCTTTTGATGTTGTAAGGAGCAGGGTTTTTTTATGTTCAAGGAGTGAACCCTCCAGCTGCAGTTGGAAAATAGATTATAAAACCATGTACAAACTCTGGGATGAATTTAGAAGCTACTTTGTGAGTTACAGCAGCAGCACTCAAGTACATAGAATAATGAAAAAGACTTGGGTACTTTGCAGCATGTCTAAATCACCTGTCCTGAACCCATGAGAACAAACCCCAATGTCTGTCTTCCCACTCTTGAGTCTCATGGTCAAAAATATGAGGTGTGAAAATCCTACTGAGACTGGTTGGGAGGTTCGCGAAGCTCTGTAATGTGCCTGTGCTTGTTCACTATTGGTACTTAGCTGGTCAGGAGCATTCAGGAGTTTCAGGAGTTCCTCGTGATAGCATTTCCCTATATATAGCCAAGGCAAAATATTTGTATTTTGAGCTTGGTAAACAGAGGCAAACTAGGGAATCTGTAGATGCACTGGTTGCTCTGCTTAAGAGATCCTCTAGATGGACTAACAGTGATAGCCATGGATGGTTTTCTTATCTCAAACCTTTGAATCTCTTGATGGGACTAAAAACCTTAAGTGATGCATATAGTTTGGCCTAAAGAGCAGATGATTAGGACAACAAACTGCATCATTCCAGTCAGTTTCCAGATATCTGTAAGTTATTTGTCTCTAATTGTCAGCAGCCTTAACTCTGCTTATGATGTGATTGACCTCTGATATTAATAAAGGCTCCTGGCTTCTATGCAAATAATGCCACTGGATTCTTAAGCCCAAAAGATAGTCATGGTTTCCTAGGTCCAATACAGTATTCTACCCACAATAGGTTTAGTTTTTGTATCATCTCTTGCTTTATTCTTAGTAATTCATGTCATGATCATTGTCACCATCTTAGAACTGCAGAGATGGAATGGATTTTAAGGATCACTGAGACCTTCCCCAGTCAAGGAGGTGCAGTAAGAAATTGAACTGCCAACCTCTGGTTCCACCACCTGATGCCTAAACCACTGACCTATCCAGAACTTATTTGACTTGCGGGGGGGGGCTGTTAACAGGTCATAATAAGCTGATTTCCATCCCAATACACATGAGCCTTTATTTGTTTGGGGTTTTGTTACCTGGAGTATTGCCTTTCAATTATGGGAGTAAAATAAGTCATTTAAAAAAATGATGGTGTTTACTAATTATTCTGTTGCTGTTTGTTTTCCCCCTGAAACAGGAATCCCTGAATATTATTGACCCTGGCTTAATGGAACTAAATGGCACAAGTGAAGATGCCCTAGAATGGGATGAAATGGATATAAGCAATAAGTTAATTAGCATTAATGAGGAATTCAATGAATTTGATCAAGAGCCGAAGCGGGATGACAGAAGGGTGAATTCTTCGTCTGAAGTATGTGATGATGCCAGTCCAAAACAAGAGGGAAATTCTACTGTTCTTGAACATGGAAGTCCCAGAGTCACTGCATCTCCAGGCCCCCAGGTGTACCAAGTGTACAGCCTCCATGATGTTGAGTTATCAGGAAAAACTCACTCACCTCTTATGGAAAAGACACACAAATCCCCCATCCTTAAACAGCCAAATGTTCTAAACAAACAAATGAATAAAGAATCTTCACTGTCCACTACCAAACACTTGCCAGGCCTCCTGGGAAGCACCACTTTGGGGACACCACAGAATTAC
This sequence comes from Phrynocephalus versicolor, assembly GCA_023846285.1. Classification (NCBI taxonomy): domain Eukaryota; kingdom Metazoa; phylum Chordata; class Lepidosauria; order Squamata; family Agamidae; genus Phrynocephalus; species Phrynocephalus versicolor. The sequence goes on along the minus strand of JAHTLZ010000016.1, from coordinate 16,467,914 downwards.
ATGTATCACCGTGGAAAGGTGAGCCGGCATTCTCAGGGTCAGACTCAAACAGTCAATGACAGCCAGGGAGAAACTGCCAACAGCTCTGAAACCTATTTCGCAAGCGATGCAAATGGGATGCAGAGTAATTCTGCAATCAACATTTCAGATTCCCAGCTAGGAGGTATAGATGAGGTGATAAAACTGGGTTCTAAAAAAGAGAATGAAGAGTCCCATCACAACTCCTCAAACAGTTCTAAATTCAAATCCAGTGACAAAGCTAAAAATTCAGACAGCATTACCCAGGATAGCTCTCAGTGTTCTAAAGAAGAGCCAAAAGAAGGAAAACACACCGTCTTTACCTTTCATGATTATTCATACCTGCAGGGTTCAAAATTCAAGTTACCAATGATCACAAAGCAATCAAGTCCAGAAAAGGCACACCAACAGGGGAGTTTGCTTCATGGCTTTTATTTTGATAAAAACCCTTTAAAATCTGACAGTCAGCCTCTAGAAGAAAAGGCAGGTGCCTCTAGCAACGAGCCTCCTTTGCCATCTGAGCTTGATGAGACCGATTCCAAATGCTGTGAGTCTGTGGAGGATTTGAAGAAACTAAGTGAGACAGCAAATGCAAAATTGTTTGCAACTTTATCGCATAGCTCTTCTTTAGATTCCCTCTCGGTGGCAAGCGAATTGTTTGGCTCAGCTGCCTTTAGAAGTGGAGATGGGCTTCATCGTAGCACGTCCTTGGAAAGCTGGTTAACCCCCTATAAAAGTAATGAAGATCTTTTTAGTTGCAACGGCTCTGGAGATCTAAGCGGTAGCAGCGATTCTGTTGGAGAGCTCAGTAAAAGGACGTTAGATCTTTTAAATCGATTAGAAAACATCCAGAGTCCTTTAGACCAAAAAATAAAACGTAGCATATCTGATATTACACTCCAAAGCACTTCTCAAAGAATGTCTTTCACTGGGCAGTTGTCCCTGGATATTGCATCCTCTATCAATGAAGATTCACCTGCTTCCCTCACGGAGCTAAGCAGCAGTGATGATCTTTCTCTGTGCTCAGAAGATATTGTATTGCACAGAAATAAAGTACCCGATTCAAATGCATCATTCAGAAAGCACCTCAATCGGTCGATAGCTGATGAAAGTGATGTCAACATTAGCATGATTGTTAATGTTTCCTGTACCTCCGCTTGCACTGATGACGAAGATGACAGTGATTTACTCTCAAGTTCTACCCTCACCTTGACTGAGGAAGAGCTGGGCATTAAAGATGATGATGATTCTAGCATTGCTACCGATGAGGATATTTATGAAGATACCAATTTAATTTCAGGACTTGACTACATAAAAAATGAACTCCATACTTGGATCAAACCAAAATTTTATCTAACAAAGGAGAAGAGAAAGTGCAACCTAGATGATCAAATTCGAGGCTCCAAGAACTTAAAAAGTGATGAGACATCAAAGGCAAAAGATTCACTGAGCATTGAAAAGTTTTTGAATGATTCCATACGGAAGCTTTCAGAAAACAATGGCAATCGTAAAAATGTGTCAGAGAGTCAAGGCCCAGGGGTGGAAAAGCAAAGTAAAAACAAAAGTTTTAAGGCTTCCAAAGATCACTTGGTGGATGACATGGAGAATGGAAACATTGCAATTACTCATGAAAGTCCTGAAAAAGAACATAGTCAGATTTCACCTGATGGCTTGAACATTGGCACACTTGGTGGTAAAGGAAGTGAAAAAGAATATTGTGTCTGTGAAGCATCTACTGATAGTTCAGATGAGTCTCACTTGGACGGTAAAGAGGCTCTTCAACTGTCCAATATATCAACCTCTCAGAAAGATTATCAAAATCATCTTCCATCCGATGGCCATTCTCTTAAAAAAGCTTTTGTAGAATGTGATTCTGATATCAAAGATGCAGGTATGCCAATCCCAGATACATTATTAGAATCGGTGCCGAACCATCAGCCAAGCAGTACAAGGCTTACTGGACATGGTTGTGACTGCTGCACATCTCTAAAATCAAATGAAGCAGAGAAAAATGAACCCACTGGCAACAGCAATACATGCTGTAACTGTGAATCTGCTGCTACTATGGATAAAAGAAACGGGGAAGATTGCTCGGTGCATAACTTTGTGATGGAGATAATTGATATGGCCTCAACTGCGTTGAAGAACAAGACACAGCCTGAAAGTGAGCCAGCCGTGCCACATTCACTGGCCCAGATTAGGGAAAAGGTTCTAGAACATTCTCACAGGCCAATCCAACTTAGAAAGGGGGATTTTTATTCTTACCTCTCTCTCTCGTCTCATGATAGTGACTGTGGGGAAGTTACTAAATATGTGGAAGAAAAGAGCAGTACTCCAGTACCTTTGGACTTTGCAGAAAACATTGAGTGCTTTTTTGAAGCCTGCCCTGAAGAAGAGAGGGTTGAGCAGCAGGTGTACGTTGCTAAAGAAGATCCTGAAGTCAGTGAGGTAAAATGTGAAGTTCTGGATTTAATAGTTGACCCTAAATCATCTGATGAATTTAGTGGCTTTTCTTTCTTAAGTGAAGAGAAGGATATAGATATTTCCAGCTCACTTATTCCCCAGGATAATCCCAACATGTCTGCTAGTAGATCTTTGACTCTGGATATCCGCAACCAATGTCCACTCCTTGATTCCCTCCAGGTTAAGACTCAAGACACTCAACCAGAAGAACCACTGGGGACTGCAAAGTCTGAAGATTTTCCTTCCTCTCCAAAGGCCTCAAATGAAGCCATTCAATCCAAGTCAGATAATTTAAGAGACAGGGATGTTTTGCACCAGGACACTAAAACTCTTACATGTGAAGGAAATCTCCTGCATCTTCACAAAGAAAGGCACATCAATACACAAAGATAGAATGCAACCTTCTATGGACACATACATGTTACTTCATAAACAGGTAGGTACCAACTGCTAAAATGAACTTGGAATTGTGTATTGCTAACTTAATTCTATAACAAGCAAAATGTGGTATGGTCTTTTGAGAGTTTTTGGAGTGCTTTATAGTACTATATCTCAAATTTAATTACATAACAGCAATTACAATAGGACACCTTTATCCGTGGGACCAATATCCACCAATTTATTTATTTATTTATTTATTTATTTATTTATTTGTTAGATTTGTACCCCGCCCATCTTCCCAGAGGGAACTCTGGGCGGCTAACAACGATAAAAACAAGAGGCAAAGCACTGGACGACAGAGAGACAAGATGGTGGCAGGCCCGGGCAAGGGGAGGGGGGGGAAGCAGACTAACTAACGAGGTCGCCAAAGGCCTCTCTAAAAAAGAGGGTTTTTTCACTTGTCCACACTTTGAAAATATTAAAACAAAAATCCCATATGAAGTTACAGAAACAGAATGGGCCACAGGGGCGGGGCAGGGCAGAGACCATGTTATTTACAAAGTTAAGTAAACTGCATGGTAAGATTTCAAAGGCAGAGAGATAACTTTTACTTGGCTTCTGACAGTGAAGTGTTTGTTCTCCTTTGGGGAAGATTTAAAGGCGATTCTATATCACAGCAATTATGTGGTAAAGAACATGAAGCTTTGCACTCTTCAATCACTTATTCAAGTCAGTTGTTGGACAGAATCCTATTGGTTCTTATTCAAGATTTGTGTAGCCCCTCAATCAGATGTGGTACAGTCGGCACCACGGCACCACAGCCCACCACTCCCTTCCTCTGACTCTGCCCAATTTCAATCCCCATCTCTCCTTGTTAATTCATTATAGAACCATTTAAAGTGGCATTAGGGAAAAGGGACAGTTTTCCAAAGTCCTTACATTCACATAATAATCTGTTGTAATCTGTCCAAATTGTTATTGTTTCATATTGATTCTCTCTCTCTCTTCCCCGCCACATGCAAAGATGACCGAGTACTAAACTAATGTATCATAGCAGTGATAAAGTGATCTAGTGCTAAACTCAGTAGTTTGCTTTTATGAAAATATTGGTGTGCCTAAAGTGAAAGAGCCTTGTGGTGGGTGTTCCTGCTGTCCAAAACATCATGTACAGCTTAGTTCATCACTGGAATACCACCTACAGTAAAATCCATTCTTTTGGAAAGAAGTGAGCACACACGGAAGTCACCTGCAGCAGAAAAAAATACCTTCTACACCTGAAACGAAATGTTCTGATTCTCATTGGCCTATGTATCATATTGTCAATTTAAAACATTTCAGATTCATCAGTTCTGCTTCCCCCGCAAGTCCTGTACTATTTGCAGCATTAATTAGCTGCAATTAGCTGTGGCCACTTATGTATATCCAAAGCAAATGCCAGGAAGATTCTAGTCGGTATTCTTCAGGGTTGTGCTAAGATTTCCTTGTTGTGTAGCCTTATGAGTTGTACTCAAAAATATGTGTTGATTAAGACAGTCAATCAGACAAAAACAAACTAATAAAAAAAGCAAAAACTAAAGAGTGAAAAACATTATGGCACCTAAAAGACTAGCTGCAATATTTTAACGTGAGCTTTTGTGGATCAAAATAACTTCTAACAGCTCACATTAAAATATAGCAATTAGTCTTTAAGATGCCACAGTGCTTTTGGCTCTTGATTTTTGCTTCTGTCTTGGGATTTTTTGTTTTGCTTTGTTTTGTCTGATCAGACTTAACATGGCTGCTTGTAAAGAGAGTAAAGGTATCCACTAAATTTTTAAGTTCTGGTTTTCCCTACATGCTGGAATGAGCAGGGAAGGGAGCAACATGCTAAATCCAGTTTAACTCCAGGTCCAGTTTAGCCCTGATACCTAAGTGTAAGGCCAGCTGCCCACTGAAATATTGCAGTGTCGTGTCTTTAGTTGAAAACATTGTACTCTTATGCCCCTTTACTAGAACCTTGCAAATGGAAAGAGTAATAGCTTTTTTTCCACCTGTTGTTGCATCAAGATCCCCTAGTCCAATGTTGGCGAACCTATGGCACGGGTGCCAAAGGTGGCACTCAGAGCCCTTTCTGTGGGCACCCAACATTGCTCCTTCACAGCCATCTGTATTCAGGTTAAATTGCTGCCTGGGCACTTTGCAAAAAAAATAAATTAGTGGGTTTTGAATTGCAGTTTGGGCACTCGGTCTCTAAAAGAACATAAGAACATAAGAACATAAGAAGAGCCATGCTGGATCAGGCCAACGGCCCATCTAGTCCAGCTTCCTGTATCTCACAGTGGCCCCACCAGATGCATCTGGGAGTGCACAAGACTAGGTATCTGTTTCGTGATATCACTCCCCGGCATCTGGCCCTTGAAGTACCCCGGTTTTAAGACCGGAGATTACACATCTCCATCATGGTATGTAACCTGTGATGGATTTTTCCTCCAGGAATCTGTCCAATCCCCTTTTGAAGGCATCCAGGCCAGATGCCATCACCACATCCTGTGGCAGGGAGTTCCACAGGTTCACCATCACTGCGCCTAGTCCCATCGCTGTAGCTTAATGTATCCTCCTTGCTCTAAGTCTTAGAGGGAACTGCAGTCAATGAAAAAATATTAATAGGGCTGAGCCAAGAAGCTGCATTTTGAAGCTGGAACATCAACACATATAATCCATATATGAATCCCTTGCAAGATCAGGAGCTAAGGACATAAACTGTATTTGCATTCAAATGTGAACATTATCTATATGCACCCCACCGCTTTCCTTTGGATATATATGTTGTTGCTCATCTCTATTTGATGGAGGAACTAGTAGTAAATGCCTTATTAATTTCTGTTTTGAGCAAGGTTGGGACAATTGTTTGTTTTTAAAAGGGCATTATGAAGACAACCTCTATTCCTCTGAATCTCCTTGGTTTTCAGGTCATGGCCAGCTTTAGCAACATAGCATCTCCATAAATCTCTACAGAGACTACCATATATTTTTGTGTTTTAAACTGGATCATAATAAAGTAATTTTTTAGCACTGCATTTTAAAAACTTTAATGAATATTATTCACAGTTGCGATATAGAAATGTCCTTTATTCCAGGGAAATTTACGTACATATATGTTTGGAAAATACTAAGATTAACAAATGGTGTGGTTGGGCCTAGCACAAGTAGTGTAACAAGCTTCTCTTTAATTATGGGGAAATTATTTGAAGTGGCAAATTCTCTATTATTACAAAGCCATGCCTCCATTCAAAAGGAATCAACTTAAAATTCCTCCAGAAACATTCTTTCACAGCACCTGAGTGAATAGTAGGTAAAAAAGGGAAGAGGAAGATTGAAAGGGGAATGGATCTACACATATTTGTCTTTTATGTTATTCACCCTATATATATATATATACACAAGAACATAAGAACAACCATGCTGGATCAGGCCAAAGGCCCATCTAGTCCAGCTTCCTGTATCTCACAGTGGCCCCATCAGATGTGTCTGGGAGCGCACGAGACTAGATCTCTGTCTCCTGATACCACTCCCCTGCATCCCAGTAATGGGATGGCTGGTCACCATATCACCTGAAGCACACCTAATATTGCCTTATTTCAGACACTAAGCAAGTTGGACCCTTGTTAGTACTTGGATGGGAGAACACTAAGGAACACCATGGTGTTCTACTGCCTTTCAGAGTTTACAATATTGGGCTAATCAGTGGTGGCCAAACTTCAGCCCTCCCACTGTTTTGGACCACAACTCCCAGAATTCCAAGCCTGTATTGCCAATGACAAAGGACTGTGGGAGTTGTGGTCCAAAACAGCTGGAGGGCCGAAGTTTGGCCACCACTGGGCTAAATGGACCAATTTTTCTTCCTATGTTCCCATGAAGAAGCTGACAGATTTGAATAAACAATACTCCCATCCTTCTTCCTGTTCAGCCATCAGTTAGATGGTGTCTGTGCAGTATTGTTCTTCACGTCCATGGGTTCCCCTGTGCACATTAGGGAAGCTGGCAGTTGTGCATGCACATATTTTTAAAGAAACAAGACTAGTGTCAAAAATGTAAGTGACTTAAGTACAGGAGTGCAGGTCCATTGTGTGCATTGTCATATCATAAAGCCCTGGATCAGGGGGTCTTACCTCAAGACAGTAAGAGCAAACAATGTACTTTAAGCAATAAGAACTGTGTTTTTATCAAAGTCTAAGACTTCCTCTCCCCCCTCCCCCGCCCCATTGCAAGAGCTTAGTTGATGCTTTAACTTCATCTTTCATGCTATGGGAGATGAATTAGAGGCAATCTACCCTAATTTGTTAACTTATTCAAATAACTGTTATTATACTTAACTATGCTAAAGATTATCTTTTTGGTGGCAGATTGTTTATTTTTTGATGAGTCTAATTACTGATTTTCCAAAGGTAATTTACATTTATTACTAATACATATCTTAAAATGTGACAGATAAATGTTGTTCCCATAAGCGTATTATGAAAAAAGTTACTATTTAAAAACACATTATTTAATTTGAAAGATAAATGGCAAACACCATTTTTTCCCTGAGCACCTGTGCTGTAAGCTCATTAAAATGTGTGATTTTATGTGGTTGGTGCTGTGCTACTTAAGAGAAAAATTATCTGTGGTATATGTAAACCCTAAAAATAAACTCAGTTCGTAAAGGTGACAGTATGCATATTTACTAATGTAGCTCAACTAATTTCCTATGATTTCTGCTGCAGCTGCAAGCCAGAGGAAAGCTGTTGTGCACAAATATATTTTGCTGCTGAATTTATCTAACCTGGAATTTATTTTGTTCATCAGCATGCTATAAAACTGACCATTAAAGAAAAGTAATAAGACTTTTTTAAGCTGCTCAAGAAGTTCTATAGAGGAGTTAAAACTCTGTCCATTCGGCCATGGTGCAATTCATTGGTGGAGGGACAGAACTACAATTTTGTTTCCCCACTGAACTTTAAAAGAAAACACTATATTGCTCATGCTTTTAATGTTTGCTCTCATGGCGACTTGTGGCCTTCTCCCTTTGTGGATTTCATTCTTTAAAGGAACATGAGAAGGTGCCTTATATTGTGACTAGCTATTTGTTCATCTAACCAAACATTGTTTCCTTTCTGAGGTCTCTTCCCACTATCTGCTACCTAAACCATTTTACTGGTGATGTCAGCCATTAGACCTGGGAAACTCTTTTCCAAGCATAACATGAAGCTTAGAGTTGCAACTCCAGGTCTTCCAACAGAGCTCGAACTACATTTTCTGCATATGGGCCCCAGTACTGTAGTAGGCCCATAGACAGACTGTCAACTCACTTTCCAGGCCAGTTGACAGATGTGTGAACATGATTAATTCTGTTCACATATTTTGATTGTATAGCCTCAGATAAGCACGTATATAGCATCAAATGATTTCCGAATGCCCAGTTTCAGTTAAGTAGAAATGTTTTACCAGGAGTCCAAGTTTAAGATGTCTGAAACTCACGTCAAAAATGAGTCTTTTTAAAATAAATTAAAAGCCCATACCAAGTTTTAATAACAGATGCCTTACAAACTAGTGCCTCGTTCAGACCACACGCCTACGCTTTTTACAAATATTTTCTGTAAAAAGAGAGAGATCAGTTCCAACAAATAAGATCAAAGAAGAAGGTAACTGGATAGATCCAGCTATTTCGACTTAATTTGGAAGGCATATAATGCAAGACCGGAATGCCTCCTAGGAAATGCTTGAAAGAGCTACTTTGTAGTAATCTGTTAGCTGTATCCCAACAGTTATTTCATCAAAATCCTCATCATAGGCTTTGACTTCTTTCTTCTGTGAGTTTAAAGTCTATCCAGAAGAATTCTGCGTCAGGAAAAATAATTGATCCTGTAATTAGAGTAGTATTAAATATTGTTCAGTATATCTGTGGATTGTTTGCATGGGTCCTCTCACTATTTCTGGTTTACTGTTAAGCTTACTATAAATGATACCTAAATAGGTTAGGATTCTGTTTATGTAACCTGTGTAACTGACTTACACCCCAAGCCTAAATAGATTACTTTAATGGGACTTACTTCCATGTAATGGGTTTAGAACTGGAGATTATATTGGTTGGCTGGCCTTTATTGACTCTTGCATTCCTATTGATTGGTATACTTTCAAAAGGTAGAGAAGGTAAGTTCACAGACACCTGAAATGATGGGATTGAGGGAGAAGGTCAAACCTGATTATTTCCCCTGTGCCTTTTGAAACTAAATCTTGTTCTATAAAAATCAATGAAGTTTGCACATCAGTGAAATGGTATATTTCTGATAGTGAGTGAATTAAGCTTCAGGTTTCTTGCTCATATATGTTCATTTTTGCATATAAAGATATTGTCGTGAGATAACAGCATGGCTGTATTTTTCATTGTTCTGGAAAAGCTTGTGTGTTGCATATTTTAATGTACTTTTATGTAACATGCTATTCCTTTTTTCCTTCCCTTTAGAAACCTGGCTGCATTTCAGGCGCAGACCTCTCCTCTAAACACTGGGATGACCTCTAATTCCATTGTATCACTGCCTTTTGTTACACTTGACTCCCAAGATAAATTTTCTTTCAAAATGTGATTTGTCCATGCTGGCTTTTGTGACCAGGATGCATATGCTGGTCCTTTTTTTCAATTATCATTTTGCTTTGTAGTAAGACCCTTTCCTTTCATATGGATTACTCTCCCAAGCTACCTCTTAACAACCCACCCTTCCAGATCTGTATGCCTCTCTATGACCTGTCACTTGCTAAGTTTTTTTTAAGAATGATTTTTGCAATTCCACAATAACTGGGTCACCATTTCAGAAGTGTAAGTTATTATTAATTCTCCTATTTTATGTATCATATTTGGTATTTTCTGTGTATAATGCATATTGTTGAAAATATTTTATGTTTAGAATGGAAGCTTTATTCGAGTGCAGCAACAGGAAATCAACTGCTTCGGATGCAACATAAATGAAGTTACAAAAAGAAACACAAAAATTATCCTTTTTTGTTTTCAAAAGAAATTTAATCTATGCAACACTTCAAGAAACAGCTACACACAGTGTTGTATATTAAGAACTGTTAACATTCTACTGAATTAAGTACAACATTTTGATTTTCTACTATGCTTCTTGAGGTGGTAATCAGAAAAAAAAACACATTTTTAAAAATTGTGCCTTGCTGTATTTCTTATACCATTTATTAAATATCTGGTTTCACAGTAAAAATTATGTTGGCTTAAAGGAAGAAAATAGCAAGGTGTGAATAATTTCTGTATATATGTATAACCAAGTGCAAACATTGATGTATAATGGCAATATAAAATGCTTTAATGTTTGTGATGCCCAGTGGTGTGGAAAACATAAGCCTTAAACCACTAGATTGCATGATAATTAGAACTGGCATAATAAACATAGTTTACTGGGGGAAATCCAGAAATGGCTCTCATTTACCTGCATTCTGTTTAAAAGTAAGTAGTGTCTACAGCTGGCAAGAAGAATAAGGGCTACCAGGCCCCAGGCTTATAGAAAGTGGTACACAAACAATTATGTCTTTGTAAAATGCAGGGACTGAAGATTTATCCAAGTACTGTATATTTTAAATTCGCACCGTCATTTTAAAAATGTACCCTATGATCAAAGTCAGAGGTGCTACTATTAGTAAAGAAGATGATAGGTATGTGTGCCAGTTTAACAAACAAAAAACACAAGTAAGCAAACAAAACCCATTCAGAATATTTATTAATTTAACTATGGGTGGTAGGCCAGAGGACTTTTGTTTGTTTGTTTGTTTGTTTGTTTTAATACTTATATACCGCCCATCTTCCAGAGGAACTCTGGGCAGTTTACAACAAGGATATAAACAATGAAAACAATAAGACAAAACAATAATAATAAAACTAAGAAAACATCATAATAAACCATCATTGTAAAACTACAATGTCCTAGAATCTTATAAGCAGTAGTACCCATATTTTCTTGTATTCATGATCAGAAACATATGGCATATGCCCGCGAGTGTAAACCAGTCCAAACATTCAATGGCAGATTCACTGCAAGTTATGACATTGGCATGTCCTATCACAGAATCATGCAGCTGGTGTGCAACAGAACATGTCTATATGAACCTGTTAACCTATGCTGCTGGCATTACATCACTGACAGCAATTAAGAAGCCCTACTGGAGAGACTCTAGGCATCATAGACAAACCACTTATAAGGAAGCTATCTCTAGAAAGCATGTGGGAGGGGGTTTCGGGGGAGAAAGGAAGATCCACTATCCTCCAGGAAGTTACATGTGTACACTGTGCTGATCAGTCTTAAGAACTAAGAAGTTGTAATTAGAGATAGGCACAATGTTGTTTCTGTGTTTTGGATTTGCCAGCCAAAGAGCTAATTTGTGGTTCAACATCCCACCCCATCTGATGCGGCCCTTCTCAGTGGCAGTGACCCATTGCACCTCCTAGGAGACAGCTGCTGGAAGGCACAGGGCACCAAAATGTGGATCAGCTGTTTAGCCAGTTTAAAAAAAAAAAACCACAAAACGGCCTGAGGTTTATTCTCCTGCTTCAAGTTGCTATTGAACTGCAAACATGGTTTCTTGCTGTCCCATCACCAGCATAGGGTGCCACTTACACATCACCCCATTGTACAAAAAAAAACCCTGCAAAACAAAACAAACCCAAAACCAGAACCAAAATGAAAGCACAGTCTTTCTAAAAATGCATATAAGCCAATGTATATGTACAGATGGACATTTTAAAATAATGTTTTTTTTTTAATTTTTTTTTTATTATTATTATAAATTTAATTACATACAATCAACATAAAATCAACATAAAAAATGAGGATAAAAAAAAATACAACAAAATTTTAAAATAATGTTAAGTTTAAATAGAAATAAGGAACTGGCAAACCACTCCAGTATTCCTGCCAAGAAAACTCCATGGACATGGGGTCACAAAGAATCAGTCTCAACTGTAATGACACAACACACACCATGCACTTCATAATGAGGAAGGCTGTGGCCAGGAAGCCTGTGTGCCTGCCTCTTTGATCAATTGGCCAGAGATTATTTATTTCATATTTATTTGTAAGGTTTCTATAGCTTTGTAGTTGTTTTGAAATTCAACACAAACCAAAGTTCATAGGGTAGCTTACAAGTTAAATACATAAAATACAGGGTGGCAATAAGACAATACAGCACAACAGATAAGAACAAGGAGGGACCAGCAGGAGCAGATAATGGAAGTAAAAGGAAAACCACCCGCTTTGATAAAACAGTGCAAAACTCTACAAGCACTAAAACAGTTTCTGAATGTTAAAGGGAGATCTATTCAGTAAGAAGGCCATTAAGAAACACAGTATCACTACAGAAAAGCTCCATTAACACAATAGTACTAAGTGCTCTCAATTCTTACAGCTTTTTCTTTAACCCAGACATAGCTTGGATGGCCCTTCAAACAGAAGTCTTTAAGGACAGGAACATCTACTAATTTGTCTTCATAACAGCAGGACACATTTTACTCTGGTTTCCAGAAATAGGAAAAAAAATGTGTTTTTTGTCTGGACTACAGCTCCCAAAATCCTGCAGCCACAAAAAGTCTCTATTTATTTATTTATTTTTGGAAAAAAATGGGTGTCAGGCAACTGCTTCAGCAGTCATTGGCCAGGGCACATTTTACAAGTGGCCTCAAGAGCAGCCAGGATCCCAGATATTCCTGTTTTGCCCTGGTGGGAGATGGGGACATCAGGCATAGGGCAACACAAAAGGGCAAGACACAGGTGAGCCCCATTGAATGTGGCTGTATCCAGGGGCTCAGAGGGACATGCCTCTTTGGGCCTCTCTACAGCTGTGGTGTCTGTCTACTGAAAGGTAATATCTGTTTGTCACAGACAATGGGGCAAACGGGAACAGCACTGCAGGCTGGTAAGAGGAAAGGGGAACAGTATATGGCCCACACTAACAACCTAGTAGTTTGAGGTGCTTTGTAGGATATGGTAGACACATGCATATCTAATACAATGGAGTGGGTAGGAACGGGCAGTTTCACCACAGTGTATGGAGCAGTGAGCTGTTGCAGCATTGGCAAGGAACATGGGGATTGCCACCACTCTAACTAATCCAGGACGGAACACCTTGATACAACTCCACTTTCCACCTGCTTGAAAGAGTGCTTGAACAGCAAAGGGCAGTCCATGCTTTGACAACGGAGACTTCTATTGATGTAGCGCCTCCTCTGGGCAGAACTGTGTAGGAAATTATAGGTCAAGTGGTCCATGTCCTCTAAAACTTTGAGAATGCAACCCAGGTTCTTAGTGGGGAGAAAGCCATCCTTAGCCAGCTGATCCAATGTTCCAGGGCTTGCTTGGTATAATGGAGGTCACAATGAGTCTGGTGGGTTGGGGGATTCCATAGAGGAAGGACAGCAACATTTCCAGGCTTAAGTAGCGGTTCTGACCAGCATGTTAAGGGACGTGCTTCACTAGAGATTGGCCTTCTTTTTGAAGTGTGTTCTACAACCCTCTTGGAGCCCGATACTGAAACAGGAGGCAATGGATATTAAGGAGCAGCAAGAGGAGACAGTGCCAGACAACTTTTAGTCACATGCATCAACAGCTCATAGTGAGGGGATCACACAGAATAGGAAGAAACTAGCAATGTCCACAGCACCTGAAACCAGAAGTTGTATCCTACAGCCAAAGTCTCTCACCTCTGCAACAGCATGGCACACTTTCTGGCCCCCTCTCATGGCAAGCATGGCAGAGACCTATCCTCCAGAGACACCATCCCAGGAGAAAGGCATGGCAGGGACAGCAACGTCCATGTGACAGACCAGCAAGCCAAGAGAGACCAAACCCTTGTTTATTGGGCTGAGGAGGAGGTCTGGCCAAGGTGCAAGTCAGATTGTCATCTTTCCCGTCGAGTATGTCCAAAGAGCGTCTGTTCATTGTTCCTCTGCATTGCTCATACCTAGAATCTGGGTGTGTAGAAACCTTTATTTTTGATAGCTGTTGTGAGATTTTCAGGCTGTTTGGCCATGTTTTGGAAGTTTTTCCTCCTGACTGATGTTTCACCAGACTCTGTGGCTGGCATCTTCAGAGGACAAGGAGCTCAGGGAACGTGGAGTTCTGTCTGCACTCTGGGGTATATAAGGTATCAAGAATACATTTATTTTTGTTAAATAAAAATTGCTGAGTTCCCTGAAGTCTCCTTTAAGAAAGAGAGCATGGCACACTCTATACCCAGTACTAGGTATGCCACATTGTGGTCTGCTGCCCACTCCTTCTGCCTCTTTCATTCTCTCTCCATGCTGTCATTTCCTAACACCTAGGCCAGTGATGGCTGTTGGTGTGCCCTCTTGTTCTTTGGCACAACCATTGGGAAGGTTTCAAAGGACACTGGGAAACCCTTTTAAGATGCTTTGCCTGGTTGTATTGCTTGAAAGGGGGAATAATTATAGGGTATTTGTAGTGACTATTACAACAGAGTTCGAATATTCAGAAATTCTGAAGTTTTAAAATTCCAAATACAAATTCCAAATAGGGTCATAGCCTATTTCAATGTGATCTAAACTTTTTTTTAACATTATAGTAAGTTTATGGCAATTCAGTCTTGCTTTTAAACATGGCAAACTTTTAAACATGGCAAACAGGACATGAAAGATTTGACCAGAATTCCTCTGGGAAAATTGGGTGGTATATAAATGGAAATAATAAAGATTAAATAAAATAAATAAGATGTTTTTAAGCTGCTGACATTGTAGCTAGAATTAAAGATTGTCAGTCCATGCCTTCAGGTTGCTACATTCAAGCCAATCCCAACTGGCTTCTTTTGGGCAATGTTACACTAGGGTAGAGCTTTAGAAGTGTTTTCCTGTCTTACCTAGGGACTGATTTATGTACTAATCTGATTAGAAAAGATTTTTTTTTTCATATGTGCTCGGTGCCAATATGTTGTCTGCTACAGTGAATTTTTTTCCCAGTTTTCTTAAAGCTTTTTGAAAGTCTTCTATGCTGTTGTTGGATTGATGGAACACACCTCATTTACTTATTATCTATCTCTGAACACAGCTAAGACTTGTTTTTTACTCCAAAATGTGAACAACACTAAATGAGGAAAAAGGGGGGATTTAAATTTACAGTTCTGTTAATCTGAACAAGTTTTGTTTTTCATAAACTGTAGCAATCTTAATCTGAGGCATGTAGTGTTTCTCAAAAAAGGCAGAAAACTCACTTGGGGTTTTTTTCTCACCAAGTCCAGGTTTTTGTGGAAACTAGAATTGAACATGTTAAAGCACTCCTTAAATTCCTCCGGACCCTGGAAACCCTATGAGGGTAATCATAAGTCAGTTCTGACCTAATGGCACCCAATAGCATCAGAATGAAGTGCCAAGATTTGTGGGGGAGGGGGTCAAGCCCTCCTCAGAGATCAAAGGGATTTAGATGTTTGGATAGGCAGTGAAGATTTGTAGATAGAAAGGCTGCCAATACCCACCAACCCTAGGAATGCCCCTACATAATCATGTGGTATGATTCCCAAGAGCATTCTCACCTTGGAAACACAGCCAAGCCACTGATTGGGAGCAATAAGATCATAAGAACATAAGAAGAGCCATGCTGGATCAGGCCAAAGGCCCATCTAGTCAAGCTTCCTGTATCTCACAGTGACCCCACCAAATGTGTCCAGGAGAACATGAGACTAGATATCTGTCTCTTCATACCGCTCCCCCGCATCTGGCTCTTGAAATACCCCGGTCTAAAGCCTGCAGATTACACATCTCCATCATGGTTTGTAACCTGTGGTGGACTTTTCCTCCAGGAATCTGTCCAATCCCCTTTTGAAGGCACCCAGGCCAGAAGCCATCACCACACCCTGTGGCAGATCCACAGACTAACAACACACAGGGTAAAGAATTATTTTCTTTTGTCTCTTCTCACTCTCCCAACCCTCAGTTTGAGTGGATGTACCCTAGTTCTGGTCTTTTGTGAGAGGGAGAAGAGGGTCCCTGTATCCACTTTACTCATGCCCTGCATAATTTTGTACATCTCAGTCATATCCCCCCTCATGCACTTTTTTCATAGATTAAAGAGCCTCAAATGCTGTAGCCTTTCCTCGTAAGGGAGGTGACCTAGCCCAGTAGTCATTTTAGTCACTCTCTTTTGCACCTTTTCCAGTTGTAGCGGCTGTATTCACAGCATTACTGCAAAGTGAAATAACTACTTTTTGATCCTGCCTGTCATACAGCAGCACTTCTGATTCTTACCTAGATATACATGAAGGGTGCCTTGCCAGTTTGGGAAGGTGGGTGGTCTTTAGTGACTGAGACAGAATATTTGGCTCTTTATGAGCCTTATTCTTCCTCCCATTTGGAATGCCAAATAAACTGCAGGACATTTTGATTATGACCTGAGTTCCCAGAAGGTAAATAAGGGGACAGATTTTCCTCAGAAGGGTCAGGCATTTGAAGAAGCTGTAGGACTGAACATGCAAGATCGATTATTACCAAAGTTCATTTGAATATGTTTATACTTAGTCTGGTGGTGCTTACTTGTGCATAGTATTATCAGAAACATGAAATCAATGAGAGGCTTGAGAGGGCACTGGATCCATATCTGAAG
Source organism: Phrynocephalus versicolor (assembly GCA_023846285.1). Classification (NCBI taxonomy): domain Eukaryota; kingdom Metazoa; phylum Chordata; class Lepidosauria; order Squamata; family Agamidae; genus Phrynocephalus; species Phrynocephalus versicolor. The sequence goes on along the minus strand of JAHTLZ010000016.1, from coordinate 16,451,424 downwards.
GATCTGATCTATTTCGAGCACCATTTAGAAATTGGGTAGGGAATATTCCCAAAAGACACAAGAGTAAGATGTTGAAGAAGAAAAGTGCCTGCAGCGTGAACCTATTTGCTATCATAATATGACAGGCATGGAACAGTATTCAAATTAATGAATGGCTGCTTAAGACCAATCTGTCGTTCACCTTGCTTTCCTTGCCCCATGGCACCAGAAGTCACTCACTGAAATTGACTAGTTGTACATTTAGAAGTGATAGCAGAAGATGCTGCTTTCCTTTCCATTACATAGAATTAATCTGTGGATTTTCACTGCTACAATTCTTACCAAGTGCAAAAAGCTTAGAGGGATTGCTTACGTATAGCTTAAGTAGGTGAACTAAGAAAACTAGCAAAAGTTCAATGTTGGAAATGAACAACCATCCTTTAGGATAAAACTTCCCTGGGGAACCAAATTATATAGGACATTTGCATTTTTCCATATCAAACTGTTTATCCATCTAGCTCTACTTTGTCTACTCTTACTGGCAGCAGCTCCCCTGGGTCTCAGGCCAATATTTTTCTTGTTGTCTCCTGCCTGAAAAAATGCTGGAGATGGAATATGGTATCTTTTGAACCTTGGGCCCTTCTGCAAGCAAAGCATGTGTTGTATTCTCAAAGGAAAAAACTGGCAACAGCTAAAGCATGTGTTCTCATCATTGTGCTATAAGTCCTTCCAGGTCATTATTGCTGACTCTTATTGATGTAGTTTTCATGAGTGATGCCTTAAAGAATTAAGCTAAAATAGATCCCTATGTGGAAGAAGGTTCAACATCAAACAGTAAATGGAATCCTTCAGGAGAGGCAAAGACTCTCCTGAGTATTTGTTACAGATGCAAATGATGATTAAATGGGTAAGTCCAAAATAATAAGAATAACATCAATTTTTAAAAAGTATGAACTTGGAAAAAAATAACTTTTTGCCTTGATTAACCATCATCTTGTTCAGATAGTAGTTCAGTTCAGAAACAATTTTCCCCTGCTCCTGGGAAGACACTTCAAACTACAAGATTCTTACAGCTTCTCTAGATTTGGAGGAAGATGAGTGTTTGTTTATAACAGAACTTGGAACATTGCTCTTCAAAAATAATGGGTCATTTTCACCTACCTGAGGCCTTTAAAAGACAGTTATCTACTGTCACAGTTACCATTTACCAAAATCAGCCCCTAACCACCTCACAGCTGATACCAGCTTCTGATCTGCTAAAATATATCTAAGCAGGGATTCTATACACACCATGGAACTACAAAAGTCACCAACAACACTACACAAAAAGGAGTGTAGTTGTGCCTTGCAATGCTAAATTTGCAAATTATGTCTTAGTTCTTTTAGTTTGCAAGTTACATCTGACTACTTGCAAAGGGGAAATAATAAGTAAATTTTTGTTTGTAACTAGTCATTTCCATGTTCCATTTCATTGGCTAAAATCCTGTAGTGCAGTTCACCTGTGTGACTGGAGTGATGTCACATGCAGTGTCTGATTTTCACTGCTCAAATCCTTCCTTTTGTAATTGCAGGGTGTGCAAACTCACACATGATACAAATAAACCATGCACACCCTGGAATTACAAATGGGAGTCTTTAATCAGTGGCAATCTGCCACTCCCCATGACTTTTCGCCACTGCACAAGCAGAGGCTGCTCAAAAAGATTTTGGCCATGATGTTGGAAAGGTCAGAGATGCATAAGACTGGCATCTAGTAAGCAACTTTCTGAAAATGTTCCAGAATTAATAATTTGGCCTATTTATAAAGCCAGTGTTGATTTTTTTAAAAAATGATGGCTGTCATATAGATCAGGCCTATACAACAGGTAGACCACGGGCTACCAGTAGCCCACAAAGGGTTCCAAAGTAGCCCGCCAGCCATCAATAAAAAAGTGAGGGGATAAGTTCTCCACCCTCTCTCCCAGATCCCAAGGACCACCACTACCCCAGAAAAGTTCTGGATCTGCCAGCCCACTGTCTCAGCTGAGTGGGGAAGTTCAAGGGCCATGACACAACCCCCTGAGCCATTCCCCTGAGCCATTCCTTTGTCCTTGCGCCGAATGGATCAGCCTGCCCCAGCTGAAAGGCGAACATGGCAGAAGTGAGTGAGAGATGTGGGTCGCAGCGGCGGCTGCAGTGGAAGCGAGGGGGCTAGAAGGCGGAAAAGAGGAAGAGGAGGTCAGAGGGAGAGGGTTGAGTCAGGGCCCAGGCAGGTTGGGAGGGAAAGCTCAAGCCAGGTGCAAGGGAGGCATGTGCATAGTTGCATGGATTGCCCCTTGGAAGGGGCGATCTGCACAAACATGCACATGCCTCCCTTGCATCCACCCACACCGGCTTATGCGGGTGCAAGGGGAACGTGTGCATGGTCAGCCTTCCCATATATTCTCTCCAGAGAGAATATATCTTCAATACGTTCCTATGGGAAACCGCTGTTCTACTTACATTTTTTTTTAACTTATGAGCATGTGCTCAGAACAGATAAATTTTGTAAGTAGAGGTTTTAGTGTAGTAGCCCTCAGGCACTTTCAGCCAGAAAAAGTAGACCTCGACCTGGACAGCCCTGACATAGATCATCATCTGCTGACCCTTTTCAGGGGTTTCCAGGTAGTGAGTACTCATACATAGTTTACCATTCCCTTCTTCTATTGGGGGGGGGGGGAGTGCCCTTGGATTGTACAACTTGCACAAGGCTTCACAGGCTGGCTGTACTCGCAGAATGTAGAGTGGGGAAATGAGCCCCAAACCCTTGACTCCACAGCTGGATACCTAAACCACAACAAAGCACATGCAAATATGTTTGGATGAAATGTGAAAAAAGTAACATGCTGCAATCAAATATATAATTATTAGACTCTTACATAGGCTATTGGAAAAACTGCTAGAAACAAATGATTCTAATTACCTGGCAAGCTACTGGGGACCAGTGCTGAAATTATCTCCACTATGACTCATTTAGTATCTGAATTAGGAGTCCCACCGGGAGTGCGCAGTTTACACAGTTAGCATGGATGCTGCTATGATGAATTATATTTCAATAATATTTTTACAAACAGCTTGTGTTCCAGGCAAGGTGGGTAAAATCATTTCTGAAGAATAGTCCTTAATCATAGAAAAAGAGTCACATGTGAAATCAGCTCTGCTCATTTCCTTCCAGAAGAAGTGACATCTTAAACTGCACTAGACAATGAATCACCTTGTCAGGAAAGCACAGAATGGAAAACCTGTTCCCAAACTCATCTGATATAATGGCATTTACAACAACATGTTTGAAGTGATAAACAAACAATAATAATTTCTTTTGACTTGCATTGTACTCAGAAAGTTTTACGCAATCATACACTTTTCCCTTCAGAGAAGCGTGAATAGTACGGCATTTTACTTGCTTGCATTTGAAACTCTTTATAAATGTGGGTCTGTAAAATTAAGTTGACTGGATTCAGCTTGCACCCTTTCCCTTTTTTTAAGGGTTAGGCTATTCAAAAGACAAAATACTGTTTGCGTTCTCAATAAGTAATCATAGAGATACACAACTGCTTTTCAACATTCTTTGCATTACAGAAAAGATGCTGGCTTTGGAACCCCATAACTCTTCAAACACAGGATGGAATTTCCCTGGTATACAGACATTCCAAATAGATGTACATTTACATTTAGTGAGGGTCTGTGAAATTCTACTCAAGGAGGAACACTCCAGACATTTTAGATATGGAGTGTTAATCCTATGGCCCCAGGAGGCTATCTATGGTATAGCAGAAATTTAAGCACCCCTCTCTTTGTCTCTATGATGATTAATAGGGAGAGGGTTGCTACTATGCTGAAGGAACTCTGAGATCGTAGAATCATAGAATCATAGAATCATAGAGGTGGAAGAAACCTCAAGGGCCATCCAGTCCAACCCCCTGCCATACAGTAACCCCCCATCAAAGTACCCCTGACAGATGGCCATCCAGCCTTTGCTTAAAAACCTCCAAAGAAGGAGACTCCACCACCCTCTGTGGCAGAATATCCCACTGCCTAACAGCTCTAACTGTCCTGAAGTTCTTCCTAATGTTTAAATTGAATCTCTTTTCTTGTAGTTTGAGACCATTGCCCCGTGTCCTACTCTCTGAAGCCATGGAAAATAAACCAGTCCTTTCTTCAGTGTGACATCCTTTCAAATATTTAAACATAGCTATCATATCCCCTCTCATTCTTCTTTTTTCTAAGGCTAAACATTCCCAGTTCCCTAAGCAGCTCCTCGTAAGACATTTCTTCCAGACCCTCAATCATCTTGGTCACCCCCCTCTGGACCTGCTCAAGATTGTTAACATCCTTTTTAAATTAATGTGCACAGAACTGGACACAGTACTCCAGGTGGGGTCTGACCAGAACAGAATAGAGTGGTACTATCACTTCCCTTGATCTGGACACTATGTTTCCATTGATGCAACCAAGAATCCTGTTGGCTTTCTCCATGAAGCTGAAGAAAGGATTTTATATGATACTATTAGAAGTCCAGCACTGGAGAAGGCAAAAACAAAACATTTTAGAGATTTTCCTCATCCTTCTATGGGAAAGTATCATGAATCACAGCGATCCGAAGCATACCCACCCCTCACCATTTTTCCAGAGTGCTCTCGGAACCACAGGAAATGATGCCAGCTCTGGAGGTAAAGAAGAAGAAGATATAATCATGAAAAGCCAAATAGCAAAAATGAAGTTCTGAGGTATGAAAATCCTTTTCATGGTTTTCTAAGAATTCTCAGAAGTGGTTTACCATTCACTTCTTCTGGGAGAGCTTTGTGACTGTACAGCTTGCCCAAGGGTATACAGGCAATGTGGTGAATTGAACTTCCCCCCTCTGGCTATGCTGCTGACATGACTCACTGAGCTGTCAAGTCAGCCAGGAAAGTAAAATAAACAAGCAATAGGAAAAAGAGAAGGGAAGAAACTAATATATAAACTGTATCAGCTTCTCCCCTTTCCTTTCTCAATGGATTGCTAAGACCCAAAGATCCCAATATATATTTCTAAGGGATTCTGCAAATGTATTAGGGCTTCCTTAATTTCCTCTTCCATCTCCATTCCTTGTGTGGTATCACAGGCCAGTTCATAAGGTCCTTCCTTCTGGAAAGGAATTGTTTGGCAGTAATGAAGGAGAAAGTCAGAAGAGTGATATTTCCTAAGTTTGCTATACAGTACATATAGGAGCTTGTCAGGTACTGATTTATTTTTATTCCTTTCTTTATAAGGGCTGCATGTGATTATTTTGCAGATTAGTCCCAGTCATCTTGGAGGTGGAGGCAGTTATTTTTATAAATTTACACTATATCCTGTCTCTAAGTTCATTGTGATTGGGATTATTACTGTATGTTTGTACCAGCCAGACCAAACGCCCCTCCATTGGTCATGTTTACAGACAGGATCCAGGCACAGGCATGATGATCCAAGCTAACATGAAGACACTGCATACTGTATCCTGTGCTGCCTTTTCCTGTTCCCCAAGCCACGCCAGAAAACTACCTTGCAACAAAGGAAAGGAGAGAAGCACTCCCAGGAGCATGCAGAGCAGTAGTTCTCACTAGGAAAGCAAAGTATTTGACATATACCTATGATCAGCCTCCACATGCAAGGACTACATAGTGGCTAAAGGGATACTCATACAAAAAAGTGACTTGGGAATGATTGGAGGCGCTATGGATGGATTACTGTAACATTTTTCTAATGCAAACATTATCTGCTATGCCATGGGACTGAGACAGTTCTGGTTGTCCTACTAGATGACCTGCTTGAAAAGGCTGACTAGAAGTGTGTGACCTTGTTGCTTCTCCTGGATCTCTCTACCATTGACCACAGTATCCTCCTGGACCAGCTGTCAGGGTGAGGATTGGGGATACAACAGTGCATTGGCTTCAGTCCTTTCTCAATGACTGGTGCCAAATGGTTCAGGTTGGGGGTGCTGTTTTCTTCTTGTGGGTCCGACAGTGTGGTGTCCCACGAGAGTCGATCATCTCCTCATTGGTTTTAAGTATCTCTACAAGGCCACTGGAGAACACATTATTATCAGTATGCTGATAACTTGCAACTCCTTTTCATACTTGGCAAAGCAAGCTGCACAGACCCCAGAATGCTGCCTGGACATGGCTATGAACTGGATGAGGGCTAATGGGCTGAAATTAGAACCTAAAAAGATGGAGATTCTCTTGTTAGGAGGGGACCCTGATTGGTCAGGGAGGATTTTGGTAGGTTTGGATGGGATCATACCCCCCCCCCCAATTTTTGTGTGCTTCTGGACTGGTCCTCTTGATGGAGAATTCCATGTTGGCCATGGGAAAGTCTGCCTTTTTTGAGCCTAGGCAGATGGCACACATTCACCCCTATTTTCTCAGGAAGTCCCTAATAACACCAGTTCATATGTTGATAATCTTGAAGAGTGACCATTGCAATGCTCTCTATGAGGGGCCACACTTGAAGGCAGCTTGGAAGCTGCAGCAGGTGAAAAAACATAGCAGCCAAGTTAATTTTGGAGAAATCAAAATGTGATCATATATCCCCAGTCCTGGCTTGTTTACACTGGCTGCTGGTAAGCTTCTGGGCCATGTTCAAAGTGTTAATATTAAACACAAAGATGTGAATGGTTTGAGATCCACTACCTGGCAGAATGCCTCTTCCACATATTGGCCACGGGCATCTCCCTACATTTTATGTTGCAAGTGGCCACCCTGGGGGTGGGGGCGGAACTTTGAACCTAGGAACTGGATCTTCTTAATGGCAACTTCACTGTGATAGCCACAGTGGAAGTGTGTCAGGAACCCACTCTCCTAGTCTTTCTATAGCAAATAAAAACATGGCTCTTTATTTGGGCCTTTGAAAAACTCCCTATTTAACTAGTTACTTACCGTAATTATTTAATTATTTGACTGTCCAAAAATTATTTACAGATTTTACTGTGGCCACCATCTTGGGAGTTAGCGTCATCACCGTCTTAGAAACACAGAGCTGGAAGGTTTGTGTCTTTTAAGATGTAGGTGGCTTATAGGGCAGAGTTTTCCCTTTTCTGTCTGTTGTTCTTCATTGATGCTTATTGTTCTTAATTTTATGTTTATGTTTGTTGTGAGCTAGACAGAGTGGCTTGTCACTAGATAGGTGGGGTAGAAATTTAACAAGCAAGCAAGCAAACAAACAAACAAACCTCTGGGGTAACACTGTTGCCCTATATTAACTGAAACCTATGTGAAAGAGATAAACATGGCCTTTGCAAAATTGGTTCTGAATCCTGCACCTTCTTGTTGAAAATTCTTTTAAAAATATAACTCACGTAAGGGCAGTTGCACCAGCAGTTCTTGTATTTTCCAACCATCTATCCCATGCCTGGACATGCAACTGAGAACATAATCAACTGCGCAACCCAAATGTGCGAGAGAGAAGAAACAGACGGGAAGACAGTGCACACTCTTTCTGCAATTTCCGGTTCATGCTATATAACACCAATTAAATTCTAGTCTTAGAGTCTTTAGGAAGTGCCAATAAACATGGAAACAAGACTGATTTAGTAGGCTGTTTACTAGATATTCCAAAGAACTTTTGAAAGCACTTCAGCCAAGACACCCCCCATGCAAACTTAGCAATTAAATGGTTGAGAGAGGTCCTCTTATGGACTGGGGATTGACAAGAATAATAGAATGGCACTAAATGATTAGTTCTTGCAGTGAACACTAGAATCTCTCGGGGTCTGGTACTGAGAATGATGTTTTTCAACTTGTTTAGAAATTAGCTTGAATGAGGGATGAGTAGTAAGGTGGCCATGTTTGCTGGTGAGACAACAATCCATGGGCAGTAGAACAAAATAGCTTTCAAAGAACTCCAAAAGGATGTCTTCACACTAGGGGATTTGAGTTATGGTGAATTCAGTATAGGTAATTATGAAGTGCTGCATTGGGGGGGGGGAGAGATGTGCCAGAAGCAACCAGACAAGGAAGGAATTTTATGCTGTTATGAGGAGCATCGTGAAAATGCTTTCTCAAAGTGCAGCAACAATAAAAAATATTCTCTTAATATTTTCCTTTCTCACAATATGAGAACCTGGGGGGATGTCACTTGCTAAAGCTGTAAGGTGGGAGATTGAAGATAAGTACAAGGAGGTATTTATTCACTCAGTTTTTAAGTTGTGGGAATTACTACCACAAGTTAGTGGCCAAAACCCCATACTTGGTAAAAATCTAGAGGAATTCAAAATAATTTATGTTGTTTCACATGATGCAAGTAGGGATGGGAATGAAATGGAAAAATAGAGTTTTGTGTTATCTCATTTCATTTTCCCCTGCATTTCCTTTCATTTCATTTTAAAACAATTTTTTGGAAGAAAACTATAACAAAATGTAAAAGTAATGAAACTATTCATTACTCTATAAAATGGTTCCCCTGGGTTCTGGAGGTACCAATTTTGGTAGGTAAAGGGGCCATTTTACAGAGTAACAAAATCTTTCATTTTCAAATAGGGAAAGAAGTGTTTCATTTTGTATCATTTTGTAACAAAACACTGTTTCCCATTTAGCCTGCATAATTAAATTGTAAACCACCCAGAGAGTGCTTGAAGTTCTATGGGGTGGTATATAAGCAGAACACTTTGTTTTGCTTTGCTTTTTCATTTTGTAATGTTTTGTGAGCTTACGAAACAATGAAACAGCCCATCCCTAGATGCAACGCTTACTGCTTTTTTAAATGGCACACAACACACACAATTTTAAACCATAGTAGGGCTTCCTTTTTGTTGGCTGGAGTGAGAGAGCCCTTCGATCTGATTAGGGCTGGCTTGTATGGAGGCTGGTTGGCTGGAGATGGCCAAGGAACATGTTGGAAGAGGCAGCATTGACCAGGAAGTATGGCTAGACCTCAGATAGAGCAAGCCAACAGGCCAATAGGGTAAATGCATATTTTTTCCTTCACATTCACCAGAATCCTGTTGCACAACTCTACATGCATGAAAACTGACTATCAACTATAGATTTTAATCTACAATTTAAATCTTCTTGTCCTCTTCCTCGGGCTTCAAAAGATTCTTTTTGATCTGGTGAAGTGTTTAGGAACCTTGAGATGGAGGAAACATATGGTCTTCATCCTGGTGGCAGGAATTTCTTTCAGGATTTAGCAAGAAGGATATCTGTGACAGATTCACATTTCTGAGGAGTTCTGTTCCACTGCTGTGAAGTATGCTCCACACACTATGGCTCAACAATCTCCAATTTCTTTTGGAAAACTGTTTGAGAACATGCTAAAGTTTCAGTACGTTTGACTACAGATTTTTTTATATTCAGTATCGGCATTTTTGCAGATGAAAACTACATATGCCCAACACATTGCTTGTGGCCTGTATAATAAAAGATAATGCCTCTGAGCTAAATCTTGGTCTGTACTGTATATCAGTCATGTCACTTTATGGCATACCAGTAATTTCATGGCACACCTCAGCTCTCGGCATAAGATTTATGATTTCATAACATGGGCATTCATGTGTACCAGAGGACACATGGTAACATGTATAGACAGAGAATATGTGCGATCTCCATATGTGGGAAGCTGTATCCATCTGTGGATCCCTGTGCTACAGGGTACAGGAACAGCTCTGAAGTGTAAAAAGAAGTCAGAGGAGAAAAATTGTATCATGACGAAGAATGGTCAAGGAGAAAGTGATAGAAACATAAACTGGAATAAACCACTGAAAAGTAGTTGTCAATTCATATAATATATGTGACCTATCAATCCAACCATCATTATTCATGTCTTATTTATTTTTAAAATTGCTTCTCTATAGTGAAGTGATGAACAAGCACAAGATAGAAACTAAATGATTTTTAAAATAAAACCAGTTCAATAAAACTGCCAAAATCTACTTAAAAATTAATCAGTGTCATTCCATATGGCATTCTGTCATTATAGCAGTTTGCTTCTCATTCTCACCACTTCAACCATTTTACAAATAGCTGTAGGACCAGAGGATATTCTGACTGCCTTAACTACTGAACAAGATTATAGAAGCATCCTGGAATTGAGTCATGGCAGCTTCGGACTGAAGAAGCTACTTGGATGAGTAGCAAAATGTTTCGATCCCACAATAAAAGAAGTCCAGTTGCCATGACTGAACTCCTGGATAATCTCACCTTGATGACTGAGAACAGAATCACAGATTCATAGAATCATAGAAGCATAGAGTTAGAAGAGACCTCAAGAGCCATCCAGTCCAACCCCTTGCCATGCAGGAACCCCCATCAAAGTAACCCTGACAGATGACCATCCAGCTTCTGCTTAAAAACCTCCAAAGAAGGAGACTCCACCACCCTCCATTCCAGCTTATTCCACTGCTGAACAGCTCTAACCATCAGGAAGTTCTTCCTAATGTTCAAATCAAATCTCTTTTTCTGTAGTTTGAAACCACTCCTCCGAGTCTTAGTCTCTGAAGCCATGGAAAACAAGCCAGCCCCCTCTTCAATATGATATCCTTTCAAATATTTAATCATGGCTATCATATCCCCACTTGTAGCATTCACCCTTTTCCTGATTAAGTGGCTATACAGTAGGGGGTAAAGGGTTAACGCTTATGCCCAAATAAGGAGTGTGGAAGTGGAGCCCAAATGCTTTAAAAATTCCACCTGAGGTATGTAAAGCCAGATAGGGAAAATTTGATGAGGAGATACGGAATCTGCACACTTGAGATAGGGAAGATTCATACTGACTAGGGCTGAGTTAGTTTGTGAGAGGTTTGAAGTAAAGACAGAGCTTGAGTGTTACTGCTTTGAGAACTTTTAAGTATTGTACACAAGTGAACATGATCCTGAAACATCTTTTATTTGGTTCCACGTTACACTTCGACTAGGACTCAGTTATTCTAAACTGGGATACCCTAGGTGGTGGCAGCAAAGCCAAATTGGTAGTAAGTGCAGGTCAATGGTCTGTGAAACAACTGGGGGCTCTGCACAGTAATCGCTACACCTCTCAACCTTCTTTTTGTAAGACTAAACATTCCCAGATCCCTAAGCCGCTCCTCATAAGAATAAGTTCCAGACCTTTAACCATCCCGGTCGCCCTCCTCTGGACCCACTCAAGGTTTTCAACATCCATTTTAAATTGAGACGCGCAGAACTGGACACAATATTCCAGGTGGAGTCTGACCAGAGCAGAATAGAGTGGTACTATCACCTTGCTTGCTCTAGAAACTATGTTTCTGTTGATGTAACCAAGAATTGCAGTGGCTTCCTTGGCCACCGCGTCACACTGCTGACTCATGTTCCATTTGTGTTCCACCCAGACTCCCAGATCCCTTTCACAGCTACTATTCTCCAGCCAAGTGTCTCCCATCCTATGTCTATGCAATTCATTTTTTCTGCCTAGATGCATGACCCTACATTTCTTTCTGTTGAAGCTCATTCTATTTGGTTTGGCCCAGCATTCTAAACTGTCAAGGTCATTTTGGATTTTTATCCTATCCTCTAGGAAATTGCTAGGGTGGCTCAGTGGACTAAGGCTCCGAAAACTGTTGACTTCAAACCACTCCTCGGCGGTTCAAATCCCGGGTGCCACGCAGTGAAGCGAGCTCCCGCTGTTAACCCCAGCTCCTGACAACCTAGCAGTTCGAAAGTATGTAAAATGCAAGTAGATAAATAGGTACCGCCGTAAAAGGCAGGAAGGTAAAAACAGTGTTTTCTAGCAGCCATGCCAGCCACATGGCCATGGCATTGCCCAACACTGGCTCTTCCGGCTTGAATACGGAGATGAGCACCGCCCCTAGAGTCGGACACGACTAGCATGCATGTGCGGGGGGAACCTTTGCCTTTTTACTAGGGAATTAGCCACACCTCCTAATTTGGTATCATCTGCAAATTTAATCAGTCTGCTCTCTATTCCTTCCTCCAAGTCATTAATAAAGATGTTGAATAGCACCAGATCCAGAACAGTACCCTGGGGCACCCCACTGGTCACTCCTCCATGCTGAGAAAGCATTTACAATCACCCTTTGCATACAATCAGTCAACCAATTACAAATCCACCTAAGAGTAGCACTATCTATCCCATATTCTACTAACTTCTTTACAAGTATGTCATGAGGAACCCTTATTGAAAGCCTTATTGAAATCAAGATAAACGACATCCAAAGTGTTCCCCTCATCCACCAGGCTTGTGACTCTATCAAGAGAGAGATCAAATTAGTCTGGCATGACTTGTTTTTAAGAAACTCATGTTGACTTCTCATAATGACAGCATTGCTTATTAAATAATTACAGTCTGTCTGCTTAATAATCTGTTCCAGAATCTTTCCAGGAATAAATGTCAAGCTGGTGGGGAAGTAATTATTTGGGTCCTCTTTTGCCCCCTTTCCTCTCCAGGAATTCTCAAAAATTATTGCCAATGGTTCTGATATTACTTCTGCCAGTTCTTTTAATATCCTTGGGTGTAATTCATCTGGACCCGGAGACTTAAATTTAGGGTTTCCAGGTATTCTTGCACTACCTTCCTACCTATTATACGCTGCAGTTTTAAATCTTTTATTTGCCTTATCAGAAAAAGGGATTAATTTGTGAGTATCTTGAAGCAGTTGATTTATTGAGCCATTTCACAATATTGACAGGAACAGTTTCCATGTGAATAAGAAGGCTTAGTTAGATTTTTCCAATTAAGCCCAACCTTTCTCAAAAACAGTCCACATTAGCTCATGCCTTGCTGTTAATGTACCTGTTGCCTGAGATAACCAACTAAAGTGACAACTGTGTTGGGGGCAGGTGGGAATCTCTTGTCAGCCAACTCTTCCTCCTGAAATCCTTGATTGTTTCTTTGTTGGAGAAAGACCTATGCACACCATGCAGTCTGTCCTGGGCATCTAAACTAGCCTTCCACCTAAGGTTTGGTAGGGGATAGGAAAGGGCAATTCATTTCAGAACCAGTTTGGACCCACGTGAGCCCAGGTGGTGTTCGGAAGTCTCTGACACACAAACAGACAATCACTTACCTTGTTCTGCGCCCACACGGAGCTGAGCTCCAACAAGGAAGCAGGCTGCGATGTCATCTTTGCTTCTCCGTGGTGCTGGCCAATCAGACAGGGAGGCGGGATGATGCCTGTCCCTGCACAGCTCCTGATTGCCGGGGGTGGGGGGGAACCTGATTGAGAGGTAAAAAATTAAGCAGGTGGTGTAGAGGAAAATTCTTTTCCCTCTCATGCAATACAGAACCGGGGCGTCATCGACTCAAATTAAGGGTTGGGAGAGTAAGAAGAGACAAAAGAAAATATTTCTTTACCAGTGTGTAGTTAGTATATACAACTCCTTTCCACAGGATGTGGTGATGGCATCTGGCCTAGATGCCTTTAAAGTGGGATTAGACAGATTCCTTGAAGGGGTTGTGGATGTTCATCACAGGTTACAAGCCATAATGGAGTTATGTGTTATCTCCAGGCTAAAAATGAGAGTACTTCAAAATGCCAGATACAGGGGAGTGGTCTACAGGAGACAGGTATCTAGTCTCATGTGCTGCCAGACGCATCTGGTGGGGCCACTGTGAGATAACAGGAAGCTGGACAAGATGGGCCCTTGGTCTGATCTAGCATGGCTCTTCTCATGTTCTTATGTTTATGAACCAAGTGCTAGAAGTCCCGGTGGTGACAATAAAACAAATCTCCGCAAGGGAGAAGCTTATAAAAGAGAGAAAAGAAAAATAGAGCTATAGGATTTGTGTATGAATGTGCACGAGAGAGGGCACAAAAACACCAGAAAGGGAGCTTGGGGGTGGGTGAGAAAAGGGAACAAGTAGAGTGTCTGAGAGAGAAAACACAGCAAAAAAGAAACACGAGACTTTGGTCAAGGAAAAATGAGAGCAGAGAAAGATGGAGGCTACCAAAAAGACTATTGGTATGACTTAAGGGGACTGGGCTCCAAGTTCAGCTGCAGTTTTTTCCTCAGTCCTCTTTTGTACCTTCCAGTTAGGCATTTCTGTAGAAGTTATTCAGAAATTACTGTGCCTGCTGTAAATCAACTAGCACACACACAAACTTAGATTTTCATGGGCTGTAACTCTATCTATACCTATAGGGATTATTCTCACTCGATGGCTAACAATGTAACTTTATGCTAATAACTTAACAAATAAAGAAGCAACGACATGGGGAAAAAAACTGATGAAGAAACAAAGTGAAACATAAAAATAAAAATAAATAAATGTGTTGCAAAGTCTGTTTCAGAAAAAGTCAGAAGAACCAGGCTAGTGCTAAGCGCCCTAAATCCACACATGTTCTTGGAAAGTCATACACTAATGAAGAACCAGTGTGTGAACAGAATAAGATCACAAATGGCAATGTGAAGACCTTAAGGTTATGCATTTCTTGCAATAAATCATTACCTCTGCACTAGAAATGTGAAATAGCAATCCAGGAAATTGATGGAAAAGGTGCTGTTTTAAATTTTTATCTAGTCATCATAGTTATCTTCTATTAACATGTCATCTCAGTCCAAACATTATGATATGTACTGTACCTCACAAGATGAGTAGAGATCGTTTTGTTACCTTAGCAGCACAATTAGTGATATAGTTCATCATCTGTCAACATTCTTTGATTAGTTAATATCTATGCAGCATTTTGAGTAAAGGTCTGTTCAAGTGCTGAATATTTTATATATTTGTTCTCTTACACACCATTTTAATACTTCACCTGTGATGAGAAGCAGGGTATACAAACCAGAACGAAAGAGTGTGCATGTTAATATGATTCTTACCGGATCTGAACTTCCTCAAATAACTTTTGAGAAGAAGATGTAGGATTGAGATGTACAAAATAATGCAGGGCATGAGTAAAGTGGATAGAGGGACGCTCTTCTTCCTCTCACAAAATACCAAAACTAGGGGACATCCACTCAAACTGAGGGTTGGGAGAGTGAGAACAGACAAAAGAAAACAATTTTTCACCCAGCGCATTGTTAGTCTGTGGAACTCCCTGCCACAGGATGTGGTGATGGCAGCTGGCCTGGATGCCTTCAAAGGGTGATTGGACAGATTCCTGGAGGAAAAGTCCATCACAGGTTACAAATCATGATGGAGATGTGTCATCTCTAGGCTTAAAAACAGGGTACTTCAAGGGCCAGGTGCAGGGGAGTGGTATCAGGAGACAGATATCTAGTCTCGTGCATTCCAAGACGCATCTGGTGGGGCCACTGTGAGATACAGAAAGATGGACTAGATGGGCCTTTGGCCTGATCCAGCATGGCTCTTCTTATGTCCTTATGTTCTTATGATATCTGGCATGGTGTTTTGCTATACAAGAGAAAAAGCAAAGCTTGAATAAGCAGACCCTTTTTGTCTTTCATCTGTCAGAATCCACAAGCCAGCCAGGATTCTGGGAGTTGCTCCCTAAAATGTAACTACTTCAACCCCCTGGACCAGTGGTTCTTGACTTCGGGTCCCCAGTTGTTCTTGAACTACAACTCCCAGAAATCTGGGCTAATGCAGCTAGCAGTGAAAGCTTCTGGGAATTTTAGCCCAAGAACATCTGGAGAGGCAAAGTTGGAAACCACTGCTCTAGAAGAAAGCTTTCCAAAGTTGTTGTGTTGTGTTGTTTTTTCCTTTTTTGAATAAAAATTCCCATAATTGGAATTGCACCAAATTTTGTTTAGCGTTTATACACAATATCATTGCCTTTAAAAAGGCACAGGATTAGCAGTCAGTTCTGGAGGCTTCATTTCTGGATGGTGTTATCAGAAATAGCTCGTTACAGAATGAGATATCCTTGACCACATTAAATTGAATTCCATTTCTGCATATATGGTACTATGTATTTTGATGGGGTACTAAAGATGGCAGTCTTTCCCAGCTCTGTTCTTGCCTGTTCCCAAGGGAACTGAATCTGACTGGCAGTGGATTGCCAGGTCGATGCATTTATTTATTTATTTATTTATTTATTTATTTATTTATTTATTTATT
>JAHTLZ010000016.1:16416212-16435463 GCA_023846285.1 Phrynocephalus versicolor | reverse complement strand
TATTTATTTATTTATTTATTTATTTATTTATTTATTTATTTATTTATGTGTTTGTTTGTTTGTTTGTTTGTTTGTTTGTTATTCACACCGACCAACTGGCCCACAGGCAGGGTTGGCACATTTTTTATTTTTTATTTTTACTTGTGCTGACCAGCTGGCCCGTGGCCCGGGTCAGCATGGTTTTTTATTTTTTTATTTTTATTTTTACCGATTGTGTTGACTAGCTGGCCTGGGGGCTAGGTCGGTGCATTTTTGTAAAATCCCCCATCCGATTGCACCCGATTGGGTGGGGGAAAGGGTGGGCTTTTAAAACTTTTTTCCCACCAAAGCCCTGTGCTACAGCTGATCGGAGGTGGCTTTGGCAGGGGGGAAAAGCCTGCAGTTTCCCCCGCGTTGGTGAGGAACCGCTGGCTTTTACCAATAAGAATGCATTGCTTCAAAGCATTCCTATGGGAAAACAAAAATGAAGCAAACAAAACAGAAATTTCCATTTCGTTTCATTTTTCTTTGATGGATCTGTTTGTTATTCATTTTGTTCCATAACGAAACAAATAACAAATAACAAAATGAATTAAAAATTTGTTTCGTGCCCATCTCTAGTGGTGAGTGCTCCAACACTGGAGGCATTCAAGAGAAACTTGGAGAACCACCTGGCAGATACCCTTTGATTTGTATTCCTGTGTGGAGCAAGCAGTTCATCTTATAGGCCTTGTAGGCCCCTTCCAACTTCACTATTCTATGATTCTATGAAAGTGTGCAGTCTACAAGTACCTATGTCTTAAGAGAAATGCATAGGTAAAAGGTAAAGATTCCTCACACACATGTCCGACTCTAGGGACAGTGCTCATCTCCGTATTCAAGCCAAAGAACCGGTGTTGTGCAAGTTTGTGGCTATGTGGCCAGCATGGCTGCAAGGAAACACTGTTTACATTCCCACTTTTTACAGTGGTACCTATTTATCTACTTGCATTTACATGCTTTTGAACTGCTAGGTTAGCAGGAACTGGGGTTAACAGTGGGAGCTCACTCTGCTGTGTGGAATCCAGGATTCGAACTGCTGAACTGCCAACTTTACAACTGACAGTTTTCAGTCCTCTAGCCTGCTGAGCCAGCACCAGTTAGCAGTTTTTCCCCTGCCTGTCATGGGGATTAGGGACCCGACCTGACCCACAATAATTAAAAATCTGTGATATGCGGATGCTGGGTCAGGTCAGCCCTGAACTGGCCTCCAATGGGCTACTGGGCCCGTCGGAGGCCCCAGAAGTGCTTTCCGATGATCTGGGAGTGCCTTCTGGTTTTCAGAAAGCACTTCTGGTGTGTCCAACAGGCCCAAGAAGCCAGTCGGAGGCCCATTTGGGGCACCACCAGGCCTGGGGTAAGTAAAGGAGGCCTGAAAAGGCCCATCAAGCTTACCCCAGGGGCCTTGCCTTTGATATACTGCTGTTGCATGATATACCAGGACCGCAGTATGTCAACCACAAAAGGGCGGGAGGGTTACTCTAACAACAGTGTTTCTTCAGCAATAAGCACCTCAGCCAATCAGACTTGAAAATGAAGCCCGTGTTTACATTCTGATAATCAGGCACAAATCAAAACATGCTAAAATGCAAGATCCCAGGGTGGGGAAATTAGGCTAGGCCAAGACACATATTTCACCATTTCACAAAACAGTGCATCTCACTATATGCTATGTATTCTCTCTTTTCTGATCCCACACATAGAACACACACAAGCACACGTCATGGTAGATTGCATTAAGGAAACCACACTTAATGTCTAAATAAATATCATGACCAGTGCAATGGTCATAGAGATGGGTACTACAAACCATTGGTTTTGGTGTTTTGGCCTCGTTCGTTTACTACCATAACGGGTCTTCTGCAGCTTGGTGCCCTGCCTCCTCTAGCAAGTGGCCACTTGAAAGCAGCATCCAGGCTTCCCTGCCACCTCCTCCAGTACTGCTTCTGAGTGAGCACCTGCCAAATTGCTAAACACCTGTTGCAGCAACAAATGAAACAGAATGAGACATGAAACCAGTGGTTCACGCCCATTTGGAAGTATTGTTTTAGATGGCAAACAAACTTGCACACCAAGTTCTTTACCCCTTAGTAGCACCACAGCTTGTCCTGCCATGGCAGAGCTCTCTTTCCCCCTTGTGATAGCCTTTTGCCATGGTGGGAAGACATTATTTTCCACCCGGCATTTAACTTGCTGAGCTGTTAATTTTAATCCTCTTGATTTGTTAATTGAAGTGTTTTATCTGATGCTGCTTTGCCTCTTGCTATTTATTTTGCATTTTGTCAGTGTGAATGACTTGATTACAATCTTCTGAATAAAATCAAATTGTGATTTACTTTAAACCCGTCTGCCAACAGGAAGGAAAGGAATGGGGAAATCTGCGGAATAACAATAATAAATTAAAATAATGCTAAACAAGTTGTACAGCATATATCCTCACATTTTGGCATATATATGTTTTATTTTCACCATTTTTGGTGGCTGTACATTCTTTGATCTCTGGAAAATCCTATCCCACTAGCCACAGGATATTACAAATATCTCCACCTCCTTGAGTACAGAAGGAGGTCTGTTGCAGAAT
Source organism: Phrynocephalus versicolor (assembly GCA_023846285.1). Lineage (NCBI taxonomy): Eukaryota > Metazoa > Chordata > Lepidosauria > Squamata > Agamidae > Phrynocephalus > Phrynocephalus versicolor. The sequence continues at coordinate 16,432,864 of JAHTLZ010000016.1, read as the reverse complement.
GGGTGGTAGAAAAGTATAACCATTCATTTGCCATATTAACAGCCCTGTGCTCCATTTGGGGAGGAGGGGACAGGCCAAGAACTTAGCATACTGTATGTGGAAACAAAGTGCACTTGGATCCACACCAGATCTCAAGACTACTAGTACCCCAGAAATGACTGGGGAAACTACACCATGAAATGAAATTATAAGTATCCTTCCCACAGCAACTAGTGGGGAAGAACATATCAACATTAAAGAGGAAAAAGTAGTGGTAATGGTGGGAAAGATTTTATTTTATTTCCCACCTTCTTTCTCAGCCAACTCACTCCCAATGAGGAATGGGAAGTTATATTTCCCGCGTAATAGACTCTTCCTCTCCTACACCCGACAGGATTGATATGAAAAATTATTCTTAGCTCTAATATTTGCATTTATCATGATTTTCATGTAGTGACATTTCTTTCCACCAGCATAAGCAGCACAGAAGGTAGCTTGACAGGCATGTTATATAGTCATATGGATTCTTAGATTTGGTACATTGCTTCCTACTTTCTTAGCAAATAATATCAGGAACTGAATTATCTTGTTTCTCCTGTGCTGCATCTTAAGAACTTTTACAATGACAAGAATGTCCCATGATTCCTGGAGTATTAACAGCATGAAATCAACAGCTTTGGCTGAATAGATTTTCATAAGCAGAGTGCATAATATTCATATAGGAGCAGTTGTATCTGCAGTTTTGTGTGTTTGTGTGTGTGTGTGTGTGTGTGTGACAAAGGTTTTTGATATCTAGCTGCTGCATGTAGCCAAAATTTATCACTCCCTGAATTATTCTTGTAAAACAAATTGGTCTATTCTAGTATCAGCAAGAACTACATGCATATTATGTCACCCATCTTAAAATAGGAACAAACGTATTATCCCAATTGCAATTACGTCAGTTAAATAATAAATCTGCCAAGGTGAATAATAAAAGAACAGCTCTTTCTATCTTTTTTTTCCGGGCAATGTCCAGCAGAGAAAAGTTGGCTTTGATATAGATGTTGAGTGATGTTTAGTTCTTACACTAGAATAATCATGCCTTGTAAAAGGGGGAGGGGGATTAAACACTGTTGCAGGTGGTCTATAGATGCAAGGAAAGCCATATCTAAACAAGCGAGTTCCTCAATTGGAACACTAGGGATTAAAAAATAATTGTCATTATGTGTTGACCTTTTAAAGCATTGCAAGATTATTTACAAAACCATTCTATGGTTAATTTATATACTGTACAGTCATGATCCAAGATTCCACCACAATCTGGCATGGCCAAGAGGAAGAATCCAGGGATTAAACAAAGCAGGGTTTATTCTTGTAAACTGGAATCCACAAGGGAGAGAATAGGCTTGACAGGGAGGGAGCGAGGGAGGGACACAACAAAATTATCCTTAGGTTGCCATTCATTCTGAGGATGTTATGGCCCTGCTACAGGACTCCCCCAGTGGGGATGAGTAGGCACCTCCTGATCCAAAGATGATTGAAGAGACCTCACAGATCCTGGCATTTTAGGTGTGCAAGAGACAGAAACCTCAGAAAGAGGTGCAACTCTGTTCTTGTCAAAGATTGGATCCTCATTAGAACATTTTGAACTAAAGGCACAGATTTCCTTGAAGTTCCCTCATAAACTGTTCCACTGCAGAATTTCTTCAAGAACAGTGTTTTCCTCAAATTTAGGGTGCTGCTTTGAGAGTAAACTCTTCTTTTATAGAGGCCAGCTGTTTATATCTCTACAGCTTTGCTCTGTATTGGTCCCCAGTACCTCAGAGCTACAGTACACACCCCAACTTTCATACTTTGTATACCAATTTGAGAGAGTTACCCAGGAAATCACAGGAGGGAATATATTACAAGGGATGTCAAGTTAGCCTGCTTTCTCTTTGAAGTCTCCAGCACTGAACAGGAGGTTGCAGTTCTTAACTGTTAGGGATGGAACTCTAACAGCTGGGAACAAATAAGAGAGAACGGGAGGAAATGGAAATGGAATTAAGTGTCAGGCATTATCTACTTACAACTGTTTTTTTTTATGAATAGAAAAGTCCTAGAAGCAGAAGACATGCTATGTATATTTCAGACCTCTATTACTGTACCCTATAAAAAGACACAGTAATAGGAAGCATGCATAACTGTTCTCTGTCCATTTCTGCACTATTGTTCGTTGCGATTTTTGGTGTCAGATAAGGCCAAATGCATTGAGGAGAGAAGCATTTACTAGAAGATTATTATAATGGCATGCAAAATGATGCATTGTTTGTAATATTCAAAATACTTAAGAATCAATTCCAAAATATTGATATTAAGCAGAAAGCACATTGTCCCACATCTCCATGGTGTTACCTTGAATTAATATATATATGTCAATGCCTACCTACATGACCAACCTCCACATTCTGGAGTTGGCCAAAAAATGTTATATCAGCTTCGTATCATTGTGGAAAAGTTGGCCCTTGACCCTTTTTCCTTCACTGTATTTCTACTCCACCACAGGGAGGTCAGAAGAGCACTTGTTGTTAGCGCCCAAGATTAAGCTTAACCAGATCCGGAGACCAATGACTGTCAAATGACTCCATTTGCAAGACAAGCGCGTATTTTGCAGGGCAAGACACATAAAAGAGATTATTTCCAAGGGTCACATTTGATCTTCTTCTCTGACCTCTCTGAAGATGTGCAAGAGAAGCAGTAAAAGTGTTCTGTAACATGGAGTGTCTGAAAGAAAGGAATTCTGCTTCCTTGTTTCTCCTGTGTCTGGCTCTTCTAATCCACCTCCACCAAAAATTTTCATAAGATTTACCTATAGCAGGCATGGAAATTAAAAAGTCACCATTATGGGCCTCTAGTTTTTAATAGCCACTGCCAATATCTTTTCAGTGTATGTGTGTTTAAATAATTGGTGCTCTCAAACAGGTTTAATGTACCTAGGATCAATGATGCCAATCTTAGATACAGTATGTTAGGGATAAGCAATGCTGTATTCTTCAGATGATCTCAAGCTCTAATGAATTTGTAGTTACACTTTACAATGATCATGAATTCTTCAGTGGGTTATTCAACATACTTAGAGGAAGAGCATGTGAATAGCAGAATGCAAAGGTAATTCACGTCTCAGTGAAGATCTGGATTGGCTTCAAATGTAGCTCTCCAGTGATGAAGGATAAGAGCAATAATCGTTTCCTGCATATATTCCTATAAGAGGCCTTTATGCACCTTTTTGTTCCTTGTGAAATATGAAATTATGGGGGATTATTCTTACTTAATGCGTGTGAATGGGGTGGGGTGTGATTTATTTGATGTTGTCAGAGTAATGGTCACACTTAATATTAAGATAAGATATTAATGCTTACACGCACGCACGCACACACACGCACACACACACACACTTCTGACTATGATAAATACTGTTGAAATAATTGGTCCATCACAGACAGTAGCAAACTATTGGATCACTGGGATGATGAAATACAAGTTGGTATTTTTATACAAGCTACCTAGATGCCCTAAGCACATCCGATCTCACCTGATTTCAGAGGCTAAGCAGGATCAGCCCTGGTTAGTACTTGGATGGGAGACCACCAGGGAATACCAGGTGCTGTAGGCGCCTGAAGTAGGAACTGGCAAATGACTCCAGTATTCCTGCCAAGAGAACTCCACGGACATGGGGTCATGAAGAGTTGGTCATGACTGTAATGATGCAACACAACACATATTTTTATGCAGGCTTGGCGGGACATTTGACCTTCCTGATGCTTTGGTCTACAACACAATCCATTCCACTGAGAAGACTGAAGAGATTGTTCAAAACATCTGGAGGGTCAAAGAGCGTGTCTTAACAGAAACTATTTTTCTAGAATAAAAATTCAAAAATGTAGAGCACAAATGAAGCCATGACCCAGTTCTTCCTTGTAAAGAGCACAGTATAAAGTTCTGTTCTGTGCTGGTGATAATGTGTGCCACAAAATATATTGCATATTAAAGAACACAGTACAATGGAGAAAATGCAATTTTAGCAGCAGTCTGTATACACTGCAGGTTCTGTACAACTTCAACGAAAGAAGATGAAAACTGTTACTGATTGCACTTACACTGATGATGTCAACAAAAAAACAAGGTGTGAAAGAAGAATCGGATGACTATAACACATCACATTATTTAATCATCAGCCAATTTCCAGAAAATGGCAACGTTGCCATCATTTGGGAAATGGTTGTTATTTTGGTCATAACCTTAATTTATGTTTTATCCGTAGCTGTAGCTGTTTGTGTCATGGGTGGAACATTTCTGTTTAAGCATTACCTCAAGCTAGGTGGCCAGTCTCCCCATCCATTGGGTGCCTCAGAGGATAAATTATTGGAATCTAAGCAGATTAATACCTCATGCTTATTCCCAAGGCTAATGTAAAATTTTGCAGCTGGAATAAGAGTTGTATTCCAAAACTCTTAAGTGAGATGAAAAATGCTGCAAGCACTAGAAATTAAATAGGTTCAGGTGACCTTCTTCCTGAAAAAGTAATTTAAACTGATGTTCTCAAACCATGTGCAAGCTGGGTGGGACAAGCATGCAGGCTTATGGCTAAAGTCTACCCAAAAGATTTCAGCCATTTTTAATGCATATCTGACTGTATTTCTGAGGCCAGATAGATTCTCTTCTAAGTACAGTGGACCCTTGTATAACAAACAGCTTGTATAACATAAAATCTGTACAACATAAAAAAATTCCAGAGATAGGGGAAATCTGCTTAACATAATCACCTATGGGGAGAATCCGTACAGCATATAAATGGGATCACTCCGTTTTCAAGGCATTCCTATGGGAAATTTGTATAAAGGAAAATTTGCTTAACATAATTTCATTTGGAACGAATTAATTCCTTTATACAAGGTACCAGTGTATAGATGAATGCATGTTTATGTGTCGCTTATGTGAACATTGCAAACACAATGAACTTTACAAATATGTGAATTCTTTCTTTCTTGTCAAGGAACAGAACATCAACAATTACAATGGAACCTAAACTGGATAGCCACTCTTAAGGTCCAAAGTGCAAAGAAAACAGTTCTGGGAAGGTATATAGTCTTTTAAGGCCCTAAAATAAAATACAAATGCAGATACAAACGAACAGGGATTCACCCCACCTCTGGTACTGAATCAAAAATAGTGGAAACAAACTGGAAAAGGGTCTGGAGTCCAGGTCAGTTTAAGTGGGGTGAGTCAGACATAAACATAAAAATGGGATGACAAGCCATGGAAGAGCCCACCTTAAATATAAAAAGATAACCTTTATCCTGCCCATATACATATGAATGCAAAAATAGGTGATACCTTTATGGACCACTAAAAATATCATCATTTATTTTGTTTTGATCACACAACCCCTTTTACTTCAGTGGGTATACATATGCATGTACAAGAGTCTATAAATGAGACATTTACTGTTATTGAATTGTGATTTGCATAATTCTTATGTGTTACTTTGAATGGATAGTCAAATTTTAAAAGTTTTATTGTAAAAAGCAAAAAAGTCCCTCCTGTACAAACACATTAAAATTATGTTACCCAAACCAAGGTGTTAAGAGCTTATATTATATCCAGTGCAACAGCAGTATTGTCACTCATTCAATTCTGAATCAGAATTACAGCCCCTTACTAAAAGTCAAAGCAAAGTGTTCTGCTTATACTGCATGCCACCCTGTACTGCTTAAAACATTCTATTGTCAGTTTACAATTTAATTATGCAGGCTACACATTGCCCCCCTCCAGCAAGCTGGGTACTCATTTTATCAACCTGGGAGTGATAGAAGGCTGAGTCAACCACAAGTCGAGTCCGCTACCTGGGATTGAACCCCTGGCTGTGTGCACAGTTTTGGCTACAGTACAGCAGTTTAACCATTACACTATGAAGCTCCTTCCCAAGTTGCTACACAACTAATAGTATATTTAAATATTCTTGTTTAAATGGATAAACACTGTAGAGTATTTGTATAATCAAATATATCAAATAATCACATACCACCCTATATTTATGAAGCATTAATTTTATATCTGTCCATATTGGTGGAAAGAGTTAATTTTAATAATGTGGAATTTAATAAGTTAAGGAGTAGTTTGAGATTTTGTCAGTAGCCTACTTAAAAAACAGCACCTGTGCTATTTCATGGTTGAGGTTCAAACGTTGGTTCTGGATACACTCCTGAGTTGCAACACAAATTAAGTTGAGCTGAGACTGTGTCATAAGACTGTCCTAAAATATATATTTTTACCAACCTTGGAAGGATGGAAGGCTGAGTCAACCATGAGCCTGCTACCTGGACTGAACCCCAGGTCATGAGCACAGTTTTACCTGCAGTACAAGCATTTAACCACTGCACCACAGGGCTCTTCTGTTGGTCTTTAGATCCATTGACCAGCTATCTCTTGTGCAGTGCAGAAGCTAGGTGTTTTAAGTATAAGTATGTTTTAAGTATGTAGATCAGGCAAGTAGCCTTGATTCCGCTTCCATCCTAGCCATGGATGTCTTCATTCATTTGCCTTACATGACAGTTCCTAGGAGAGCAATCTAAGACTGGGTAATACCCATATTGCTATATATTCTATTGGTTTATTCATATGCATTCTATATCCTATATTGATTATCTCTGTTTCTAGCCACTCTTTTTATCTTCCTCAGTCAGAACTATATTTTCTGTAAATTTCTCCCTTATTTTTAAGGTTTCAAAATAAACTCTTTGAAATGCAAGTTTAATGGCATAGCTCTGGGTCATCACGTTTAGTAAATGAGATGGCGGTGGTTGAAGATTGCAAAAAAGGGGGGAGTTTCTTTTCCTCTCCTTTTTTATTGATGAAATAAAAAATAGAATTCCAGCCAACGTCTTCACATTAAGGCAACCTACAGACAATATCTAAATTGCTTGCAGAAAATAAGGCAGTATACCTAACTCTGAGAAGCATAATGTGGAATTGGGGATCCGTCGATACATATTATCTGTTCACATATCCCAAGAGAGGGTGATGTTCTGCTGGTACATATTCAATAGAATCAGTGTTTTGGAAGCCTTTTTCCACTTGCATTTTCTTGATTGTATGCCAAAATGTGGGTCTCCTGTTCCAGTTACAATGCGATTCTCCTTTGCGTTTATTTTCAAAGTATAGCTGCATCTAAAATGATTTGCATTTGCTAGCTATAAGGAAAGGGAAGGGTAAGTGGGGTAAATCAGGTCAACCCCACTGGCATGGGGGGGGGGTTGTGCAGGGCCACAACTTTGGTCTGTGTCACCTGGAGCAAACATAGATTCTGCAGGTCCCCCCAGCAAGGGGGGGGGTGCAGAACTATATGGAGTATAAATACTGTTTTGTTATTTTGAGGTCAACCTCCTCGCCCAGCACAGCACACAGAGCATATCTCATCCTGACACACACCCCAATAACCCCAGTTGCAGCCCAGGGCTCATAAAGCAAGGAGATGCCTCCCCCAATCATTTTCAGGATTAGTAATTGATCCACAAAACTAACACAGCTCTTTGAACTACAGATTCAGGAATTTCCCATGCCTCAAGTGCATCAAGAGTTCTGCCAGACGAAAACATTTCACAATTTTTCCATGGTGTCTTAGTTATCCCGGGCTACTGTTTAAAAGCTCAGAATGGAATACCAACCCCACATGCTACAGAATAAATTCCATTGAATACTGTGGACACTGCTTCCAGGTCAATATGTATGAGATGTGCTACACACCACTTTTCTTCCTATGTGTGTGAGCAGAGCTTCCATGTCTGCATATTAACAGAACCACCCAGACAGAACTATCACTCTAGAGCTGAGACTGTTGTTTTTAAAAAATGTTTTGTAGAAAGGGATTTTAATTTTAAAAGTCATGCATGTAAGAATCTACTTTCAGGCAATGCCCACAAAATTGGCAATTTACTAAATTTTAGGCGATCTGCCTAAAAGAAAATGGATTCACTCTTTCCAAGAGTTTATATTGCTCCATGTGAGTACTTATGTACACCATTAATTCAATTTAAACATTAGGAAGAATTTCATGACAGAGCTGTTTGGCAATGGAATATGCTGCCACGGAGGGTGGTGGAATCTCTTTCTTTGGAGGTGTTTAAGCAGAGGCTGGATGGCCATCTGTTGGGAGTACTGTGATGGGGGTTCCTGCATGGCAGGGAGTAGGACTAGCTGGCCCTTGAGGTCTCTTCCAACTCTATATAATTCTATGATTGTATGTTTAATAGCCTTCTATTTTTAAAAATAAAATGATCTAGACAGATGTATCAAGGTCTTGTGGTCTGAAACTTAGGCCTTGAAACCTAAATGTGGCAAATAGGAATAATTTTACCAAGTAGAAGCTGTCACTCCCCAACTACCACCACCCATACAAGCAGTGCAAGGAATACCCAAACCTTACGGAATAGTTCCGAAACTTTGGTAATTCAAAGCACTGAACCCATGAACTATTTGCTTTTTCAGAGCCCAAGGCAAAATCTAGATTTTAGGAACAATCAATCTGATGGCAAGATACTGAATTTAATGGAGCAGGGAGTTCCTATCCTCACCTGTGTGACACACATACCACCTGCAGAGAGGCATTTTTATTTAAAGGCCACACTGATTTTTGTTTTCCCGAGTGAACCTTCTAACCTCAGTAGGACTAACTGCTACATCCTGAAAGCATTCTCCTGAAGATTCATGTGGTTCTTACTCCATTTGCTTCCTCTATCATAGGCAGCCAAAGCCGTTTGATACTCTTTTTAACTATCATAGTTCTGTCCTCCAGCAAGTTTGATAAGATATTTAGAATCCTTGACTAAAGGGGCCTAGTACTGCCATTGAAGGCATGGCACGATAGCAGGGGTGACAACACTTTGGCACACTAGATATTTTGGATTTAAACTCCCACGGTCCTTAATCACCGGCAATATGGACTGAGGAGTTTGGGCACTGTAATCCAAAATATCTGGAATATCACGATTTGCCACCCTGTAATATTACTGGCGAGCAAAGTATTCTAAGTATACAAGTACTAACCAGGGCTGACCATGCTTAGCTTCCAAAATCAGGCAAGATCGGATGTGCTTAGGGCCAATCTTGCCTGATTTTGGAAGCTAAGCAGGGTTGGCCTTGGTTAGTACTTGGATGGGAGACCACCAGGGAATACCAGGTTTTGTAGGCACCTGGAGTAGGAACTGGCAAGTATTCCTACCAAGAAAACTCCATGGACGTGGAGTTACGAAGGGTCGGTCACAACTGTAATGACACAATTCTGTAGGAAGATGCCAAAGCAAATACAGTGATATCAAACTATAACTACATAGTTATATTCCTCATGTGAATGTAATAATTATCTTGGCTTGAAAGCTGATTTGCATTACAAATGCATATTTGCTTTTTTAGCATTAATAATCAATTCATATAATTAGTGGGAGAATGACTGTTAAGTATCACAGATTGTGAAGTTATAAAGAATTCTGGCTTGTGCTAACGAGCTTATGAGATGAAACCATGGTCTTCAGAAAGCTTATATAAAATACATGCATCCAAGGTTTCATGCCACATAGAAGAATAGACTTCAGTGCTCCCCAGTACAATGTCCAGGATTCTCTTATTTTAGTGCTGTTTACCAAGTTGGAACCATGTCAGATACGACAGAGGTCTGCAGTAACACTACACTGACCAACTCTCTCGCAGAAATACCTTAGGCAGAAAGTCTCAACCCCTCTTTGCTGCTTAGCAAAGGCTACAAACAAGTATGTTCTGAACAAATAACTAATTAGCATATTAAATGGCTGTAGGATGACAGTATATTTCTCATGAGGTGATTGAACTACTGGGGTTGTCATGCATAACTACTCAGCCATAAAGCAGGACATATGGCTAATGTAATTCCCACATATTGCTTTGTCCCATGGGGTGAACGTAACACCTCCAGAAACAACACAAATTATTTATCCCAACTCTGCATATCCAAATTTAGGCTTAAGAAAAGGACTCAAAAGCTTCATCCTACCCCTTTTAAGTCACTAACTATGGGCTGAATGTCATGCAGCTCCCCTACCAGTGACCATGGCTCAATATGATATATATATATATATATATGCGAGTATTTCTATCTGTTGTTTGTCGTATTATGTGATTTATATTTGTTTCTGTTTTTGTTTCTGTTGTTAACCTCCTGGAGTTCCTTCAGGAAGAAGATGGGTGGTATAGAAATATATAAATAAATAATAAATAGAAATACAGTGTTACCTTGTATAAAGGCATTAATTCCTTCCAAATGAAATGCTGTTAAACAAAATTTCCTTTGTACAAATTTCCCGTAGGAATACATTGAAAACAGATTAATCCCTTATCATGACTGTTTTTCTGTTGTACGGATTTGCCCCATAGGTGATTCTGCTGAGCAATTTCCCCCTATCTCTGGAATTTTTTTCCTTTCAGTGGATTTTCTGCTAAATAAACTGCTTGTTATACATGGATCTACTGTACATATAATATAATATAATATAATATAATATAATATAATATAATATAATATAATATAATATAATATAATAATATAACACAGTGGTACCTCTACTTACAAGTTTAATCCATTCTGAATGCATGCTTATAGGTCAAACAACTTGTAAGTAGAGCAGCCATATCTAATAAACAAATAAATAAATAAGTAAATAAATAAAATTTTAAAAATTAAAAATTTGTAAATAGAGCAGACCACCTCTAAAATTTGCAAGTCAGCAGTTAAAACACAAACGGTTTTCTACTGTTAAGTCAAATAGCTCATAAGTAGAGGTACCACTGTATTATATTTATTATATTATATTATATTATATACTTTTGTATCTCATACAATCCAGCTTCCTCAGATAAGGAAATGTCACATCCTAAGGAAGAAAGCATCTGGTGATACCTTGATGCTCAACAGAATCCTGTTGAGTCCAGTCCTGGCTCGCCTGCATTGGTTGCCCGTTGCATCCCGGATCAGATTCAAGGTCTTGGTTTTAGTTTATAAAACCCTCCATGGCTTGGGACCAGACTACCTGTCAGAGCGGATCGTCCAGCGATCAACTTCGGCCTACCCAGTCTGGCAGTCGCGAGCGCGCTCGCTTCGGGTTGCTACCCCTAGAGAGGCCCGGAAGACATCTACACATAAATGGGCCTTCTCGGTGGCAGCCCCTTCACTCTGGAACAGTCTCCCAAGCGAAGTGCCCTCTGCAGAGTCCCTGCTGGCCTTCCGCAAAGCGTTAAAAACTCTGCTTTTCCGTGAGGCCTTTGGCAAGCTTTTGTAGTTTTTTTCCTGCCATCTACATTTCACCCCACCGAGTAGTCTCGTTGCTGGGTTGTACGCGATACTAGGGCGCTAAGCTGTTTTAAACTTGTTAGAATTGCTGTGTTTATTGTCTTATTATGTTGTTCTTGTTTTTTATTGTGTTTTAGTTGCTTTGTCAACCATTGTAAGCCGCCCAGAGTTCCTACGGGAAGATGGGTGGGGTATAAATAAATAAATAAATAAATAAATAAATAAATAAATAAATAAATAATGTTTCCAACTTCCTCTCTCGTTTGTCCCCTGGCATTGCAAAAGAGATAAAACGGAAATGGAATGGAGAGTTGACATTTTACATTATCCAGCCTGGTGCCTTCTTTACATGCAACTGCTTTTTAATGATAATTGTACTTAGTATGTTTCAACTTTTCTCTCTTCTAACCCACATCTTTGGAAACCTATCATCTGTCCAGAAGGTAGAATATAAATAAATACACTTAAGACATACTTTACCTAATGATAGACAGACAAACTGACTGAGCAACTAATCAATCTGATTTATGCATACTAGAATTTACAATAAGAGGGATGTTTTTAAACCTACTTCCACTTTTCCTTTATAAATGCCCTAATAGAATAATTGCCATGCAACGTGGTCATCTTTAACTGCATTCCATATCAGTTCTCTTGAAGCAAAGCCTGATCATGAAGATGTTTTGTTATGTGCAGCAATGAAGTGATGAGAAAGAACAAAAAGATTTGTATGCATGTAGAGATGATCCATTCCAAGGGTAAAGAGGTAGATTGATGAGGTTCTCCATTTATCACTTCTGATATACAGAAGAAAATGTGTTCCTTCAAGAGTGGCCCATTGCAATATTTAGGAGAAGGTAATTAATTTTCTGAACTGAATTCTATTTCAGTTGCACTTTCTCCTTTTTTTAAAAAAAGTGCTTTGAATCGCTCCACAAGTTGTATTTATTGAAGTATGAGGAAATTATGTACACATTAGAAGTAACTTATAAATTGATTGCATAAATAGGATGGTTGTGTGGAAGGATTTTTCTTTTGGAGATAATCAGACACTAGTTTCAAATATCCATGATTTGTGGTATTATATATTTGTGGTATAATATTATCCCTTGATGGTTCTGACCACATGGGGCACTGATCATATGTGGCTGCTGGCCATATAACTATGCAAATCTCCTGTGCACTACAGATGTGCTTTCTCCAGAATACCTAGCAAAATGCACATATTTCTGTTTTCCATTGTCTGTGAAGATTCACAATCATCCAGGTGAGCTTATGTCGAAGTTGAGTCATGACAACTGGGCTTCTTTTCTTGAGAGACTGAAACATTCCACTGCTCATCCAAACAGCTTTGTCAGTCTGAGGAAAGCTAGTTGCGAGTCCTCCATTTTATAGTTCACTTTGACCTCATGTCACCCTGGTCTGAAATTGGCTCAGGCACAGTTTATCTGCTACTTATCAGGCAGTGATTTCAACAATCCCCAGACAAATCAAACATACTTCACACCTCCACTACCAAGCCCACAGCTAATGACCCATACTTTATGGGTGTTGGGAAGGTTAAAGGTGGGACTTTCACACACTTTAGGCCATTTTCCACCTAATGAGCCTATTTGTCCACCTAATGAACCTATTCAGGCCATTGTTCATCTTATGAGCCTATTTCAGACCAGGGTGACATGAGTTTTCCATTTTGTTAAGTAGTTGCTTATGAGACAAAAAGATACAAAATGTGAAATAATGAAATTGGCAATATCTTTAGTAATACAATACTTTTTTTCTGTCACATGACATGCATCACATAGGATGAGTAAGCAGATCACATTCACTTCAGGATGTCTTATCCAGTGAAATTAAACATTAACCAGTGGCTATATGACTAGTTGATTATCTCCTGTGTCACTTACTTTGTAAGAGAATCAAGATTTTTTATCTCCCCCACTTTGTTTTAACTGTGTAGAGCAGTAGATCACTCTTGGCCATCTGCCTTTGCCTCCTTCAGTGTCCAGGACACTGGGAGTGGGTAGGATGGTAGCCAATACCCGGGTGGCAGTTGGCTCTTTTGGATTCAAGAGACAAGAAGCATACCCAGTGAGGAAAAGCTGTCAATGAAGGATGAAAAAGAAACAAGGTAGAAACATTACACAGAATTAATGATTATAAGACAATGCAATAGTAACAGCAGCAATATGGCACAGCACCATAGTATAAAATAATTCAAGAAATAATAGGACTGGTGCAGCAAAATGCAAGACAACAGAATAAAAGTTAAATGAATGAAATATTGCTCTTATCCTTCTGGTTGCTGGGAGCCCACAGAGAACAGCAGGGGGTGGTTCTTTCCAAGTGGGCAGCAATCCCGGAATGCCCCATACTTGTGTATCCCCTGTGAAAGAACATACATACTTTTACAATGCTTAATTTGTGAAATGGTGAAAAAATAAGAGAGCAACTCATTCATTGGCGAGCAAAGGAATACGGGTGTCACTTTATATTCCCTGTTCTAGGTGTCTGAAATTAGGTCTTGCCTTAATGTAAATACAGTCTTGATACTGGCTTTGGACTAATGCAGCTTGGATAAACAAATTGCTTGCTGAACATAATCATTTATCAGGTCAGGAAGAGGGAACAGGAAGTGAAGCCAAGTGTGAAACTGAACCAGCTTTCAAAAGACACTTCCGTAAAGGCCTAATCAAAGAAGGAAGCCTATAGATCAGTGTTGGCGAACCTATGGCATGGGTGCCAAAGGTGGCACTCGGAGCCCTTTCTGTGGGCACCTGACATCACCCCTTCACAGCCCTATCTAACCCTATCTAACCTCAGAGATGCCTCCTGATTGGGCAATTTGGGAACCATTGTTGTGGTGACTTAAAGACAGATAATACTGTATCATTATTTCTGACTGGATTCCTGTTAGGACTATACCATAGTATTCCCCAACACTGATCTGGGTTTCAATTTGAGTGGCATATTGTAAATCTGAGCCCTGTCTCAACACATCCTTAAAGTTATTTTTTCCTGGAGCTATTCACAGTCACTATCATCACAACCACTTTGCTCTTATCAGGGTTTTGCTGCATGATACTTTGCCAAGTTTCTAAACTATTTTCTAGACTCTACAACACAGCACTGGCAAGGACAAAATGTCAGCCACCGTTGTGAGTGCACAAGTCACAGAAGATGACTGGTGGATGGGTTTGTACAGTGCAGCATGGAAATTTAGTTTGTCTCTCCCAAAACTTATCCAGAAGCACAAGGGACGGCAACTTGGTAGCCAGTTAACAAGACTGCCAAGTGTGAAGATTGGCCGGAAGCATAAGAGAAAAACAGGGAACTCATATCTGGTGCTTTTAACTTTGAACCACAAGGCTTTCTAGGGGGGATATGATTGAGACTTACAAAATAATGCAGGGCATGAGTAAAGTGTATAGAGGGACGCTCTTCTCCCTCTCACAAAATACCAGAACCAGGGGACATCCACTCAAATTGAGGGCTGGGAGAGTAAGAACAGACAAAAGAAAATAATTTTTCACCCAGCGCATTGTTAGTATGTGGAACTCTCTGCCACAGGATGTGGTGATGGCATCTGGCCTAGATGCCTTCAAAAGGGGATTGGACAGATTGCTGGAGGAAAAGTCCATCACAGGTTACAAACCATGATATAGATATCTCATCTCCAGGCTTAAAACCAGGGTACTTCAAGGACCAGATGCAGGGGAGTGGTATCAGGAGACAGATATCTAGTTCCATGCACTTCCAGACGCATCTGGTGGGGCCACTGTGAGATACAGGAAGATGGACTAGATGGGCCTTTGGCCTGATCCAGCGTGGCTCTTCTTATGTTCTTATGTTCTTATGTTCTAAGACAGTGATGGCGAACCTTTTAGAGACCGTGCCCAAACTGCAATTCAAAACCCACTAATTTTTTTTTGCAAAGTGCCAATACAGTAATTTAACCTGTATACAGGTGGCTATGAAGTGGTGATGTCGGGTGCCCACAGAAAGGGCTCCGAGTGCCACCTTTGGCACCCGTGCCATAGGTTCACCATCACTGTTCTAAGAGAACCGGGTCGAGTCAGCTAAGAGAAATTCATGGCAGCGTACTGGCTTTAAGTGACTCTCAGCCCAATAGCGAGCAGCAGGATATCAAGCAGAGTCTAATTAATTTTTCTTCGAAGGCAGCAGAGAAACTGCCTCCTAGTGACTAAGAAGGAGGATATTTGGTGCCTGGACTTCTGCCAGCCAGTAAGTAGAGAGAAAGTAATTTACCAGAGTATGAAACTCTGGTAAATCAGCTTCTCCAAGACCTCCAAAAATTCTGGTTTCATATATCTATATGATGGATAGGCTTTTTGTGCTCAAAATTAGAATATTATGTCCTTTTCCTATGGCTTCTGTAGAATTCCAATGAGTCATAAGTACCCTGGAATAGCTACATGAATAGAAACTGATGTTATCAGGTAAAGTTCAGAACTATCTCATCTGCCATATTTTATGTAGCTCAATGTATGGCCAGCTCTGGCTGTCAGCCTCATAAAACAGAGAGCAAACTAAAGTGGATGAAGGTTACCATGCTCCTCAGATTAAGGAATAGAATATGGCAAGACCCTTCCCTGAAGAGGTTGCGCATTGACTTTGTAACTGTCACAGAGAAACAAACTAGAGCCATACATAAAGAGGCAAGTAACCAACCTCTACAGTAGTCAAAGTCCTATTGAATAGTTTTACCTGTGGAAGAGAAATACTACAGCTAGAGATAGGCACAAACAAAAAAAATGGTGATTCGTTTTGGTTCATTTTGTTTTAGGGTTTTGTTTTGTTTTGTTTTGTTTTAAACGAGTTTTTTTAAATATTGATTTTGTTGGTTCGTTTTGAATCGTTATTCGTTTTTAGCCCCACTTTGCACGATTTAATCCATTTGACAGCATGCGGGTGGGGAAAAAATTCAAAAATAATAATAATAACAAAAACACAAACGTTGACAACAACTGCACAAAATGGATTGGCAGCATCCTCATCCACATCATCATCATCATCATCATCTTCTTCAATCATCATTCATCACATCATCCTTACCAGGCAGTGGCAGGGCGATCCTGGCCCCTGTGGCAAGGGCTTTTTGAGGCGCTAGCTTGGGGCACCACCTCGGGATTTTTGGGTTGTTTTGTTTTGTTTTGTTTTTCAAGCGCCGACTGCGCATCACCTGGGGCTGGGTTCGTGCTTCTTTTTTATTGTTTTTTCTTTATTTTAGGGTGCCAACACAGCCACCACTGGGGCCAGGTCAGCGCTCCTTTATTTATTTATTTATTTATTTATTTATTTATTTATTTATTTATTT
>JAHTLZ010000016.1:16382783-16403886 GCA_023846285.1 Phrynocephalus versicolor | reverse complement strand
AGTGTCATGTAATAACACTTAATATTTAAACCTTATATTATAACAATTACATCTTGTATCTTTATATTAACTGTCAGTGTATTCCTTTTCCTTTCTCTCCCACATGAAAGAAAATCTCTTTTCTACAAAGTCATTTCCATTTACTTAAAGTTAAATGGTTTGACTTTGAATTTTCATTATCAGCTGTTAGAAGCAGGCTGTGACAGGTACTAGAGAGAATGCCACAAACCTTCACTGTATCATCTAATTTTTGCTTCACTTCAGTCGGCTAGCACTGAGGAACAGATTAAAGTAGGGCAATATAGAACGTACATAAATACAACAAAAATAAGATTCATAGTAAAATATGGGGGGGGGGGAATCACTACAGTTTTGTTTCTACTCTTGGAGATTTATTCTGTTATACCTCTCTATCTATGCTGTTTGTATGCTTTATAGTATTTATAACAAGGGAACGCTAAAGGTAAAGTAGTACATTATGCTACTCTATGTTAATAATTGGATTAATTTCATATGAGCAGAACATGCTTTAGCAGGTTGTATTTGTGTGGTGATTATATCATCTACGCAAATTAAAATATCTCTATGAATATGATCATGTCTTTCATTTAGTCAGAATAGTCACTGTAGGTATTAAATGGGTTTCCCCCCTCCTCCCAACTTGATTTTACAAAGCTTTCTGTTTCCAAGTAAACATTGACATTCACACCAACCACTCTCTTGATATATGACACAGGAAATCCATCATCTTCACAGTGGATAGCGATAGATGAAGAGAGCTAAAACTAACCAATAACAACAACAAAAAGGATCGAGGCAAGCATTTAACTAAAGAATACAAGCAAATAATGTAAGCCGTGAGTTCCAGACTGGGTGCTGCTTGCAGAACTTCCACAGCTTTTTAACACAGAGGAATATTTTCATTTTAATTCTGAAGTACAACATATGTAGTATTTCATTTTTATATTATATATGTTGTACGGTAATGGTAAAGTTCCCCCCGCACATGCATGCTAGTTGTGTCCAAAGGAAAACTAGGCAGAATATTTTCTCTGTTATGAACTGATTTTGTATGCCCACTAAACTTTCTTCTTCTTCTTCTTCTTCTTCTTCTTCTTCTTCTTCTTCTTCTTCTTCTTCTTCTTCTTCTTCTTCTTCGTCTTCTAACAGTTGGGGAAATTCATATTTTGAACTGGACACTTCCTAAAGAAAATAAAAGAAACAATTATTACAAGATTGGAATGAAGGGCAGCTAGGGGGACCGGCTGATGACAAAACTTCCCTCAAAACAATTTGAAAGCCACATCCATTCTTAGGGAAATTACAGGCAAGCAGCTCATAATGAATTAAAATAAGAACATAAGAACATCAATAGCTGAAGACTCACCTGGATGGTAAGAAAAGTTTCTGCAAAATGCCTTCATTCTTCGCCCTTCTGAAGATATAATCCAGGAATGGTAAAACCTCAGGGTTCCAAAATGTACATGTTATTATTTGCAATATTCTGGGTAGCATGTAAATAACTACTTTGATTTAGTTAGAACCCTCATGTCCACCAACAGGAGCCACGTGCAAAATACTGGCTCAGATGGACAGATAATGCTAGGAAGCCGGGATGTCATTTTTAATGATTTTTGTTACCCTTTTTTTTTTACCTTTTTGAAGTGATTTTCCTTGTGTGTGAAATATGGATTAAATAAAATGATTTGAAACAGAACCAACTTGGCTGATGTGTTTGTGTATTTTCAAACAGCAGAACTACTTTGCTGTGTTGATATACAGTAGGACCTCTGTATCCACTGATTCAGTTATCCACGGTTGGTAGAGGGGAAAAAATGAAATAATTCAGCAGCCACAAAGCAAGCTGTTGTTACAAACAGCAGCTGTAAAGCAAGCTATTGTCACAAATAGCATCTGTAAAGCAAGCTACTGTCACAAATAGCAGCCATAGAGCAAGCTACTATTTCAAAACAGCAGTCATAAAGCAACCTACTGTCAGGAAACAGCAGTTTGGAGGTGGGTGGGTAGGTGTTCTCTCTTATCCATGGTTTTCATTATCCACAGGAAGGCCTGGAACCAATCCCCAGAGGATACTGGGGTCCTACTGTATAACCTCTTATCCTTTTCCATTTATGTAAACATACCCAGATGAATGCTTGTATTTAAAATTGATAAGTTCTATCCAAGTTCTAGGTCAGGGCTGTCCAACTTTGAACAGGCAGAGGTCTACTTTTTTGGACCAAAGTACCTGAGGGCTACTACACTAAAACCTCTACTTACGAATTTTATCCATTCCAAGCACACGTTCATAAGTAAAAATCTTTGTAAGTAGAGCAGCGGTTTCCCATAGGAATGCATTGAAAATAAGACAATGTATAGCATACTTGCACTGGTCATTTTTTATATACATGTAAAACTTCAACATGTTATAAGGGATTCATATTTCATTATCAGGAAGAAGTTTGTCTAAGCCAGGGCTGTCCAACTTTGAACAGGATGAGGTGCTGATCACCTGGCCGGCGGGGGTGGGGAGCACAGGACCATGCCATGGCCCTTGAACTGCCCTGCTCGGCTGAGACAGTGGGCTGGCAGACCCAGAACTTTGCTGGGGCAGTGGCGGTCCTTGGGGTGGGAGAGGGAGGGGTGGAGAACTTATCCCCTCACTTTTTTATTGATGGCTGGTGGGCTACTATTGAACCCTTCGCGGGCTACTGGTAGCCCCCGGTCTACCTGTTGGGCAGGCCTGTTCTAGGTGAACAACAAAACTCTCGTTTGTGGAGAAGAATGTCTGCTGTGGGAGAACAAGCTTTCTTCTAACCCATCAGACTTTACACATCAGCAGGCTGTCTGGGAATGCTGAGGACGGGCTACTGGGACCTTAACATGACAAGGAGTTAAGAAACAACATCCCCTCACTCCAAACACCAAAAACTTGACTTGTTGCACAATTAGCCATTGCCAATGACTAAAGACTTCCTTTGTTATTGGGTGGATGCTCGTGACTTCATCTCATTGCATGTGAGATGCAAACACCATAAAATGAAAAAGAAGTATTTGATAACAGAATTCTGCTGCAGATAATGATATCACTCCTGTTGTGCTGGGAAAACTCACCTGCCAGGATTTTCAGGTTTTACATCCTTCCCTTTATTGTGTCTTAACGTGTACTGGGTGGTTACCATGTGGTTATCTTAGTTTGTTTGCTATCAAGATGTGGGGAATTTGTCCTTTAATACATTTGACATTTCTTGATTTGATCTCCTGATATTCACCTGTGTCTCTGTGCAATGGTCCTTACAAAGATCTGCATATAATAAAACAAGAAGGAAATAAATCACATTTACAAGATTGGAATAACAGTACCAGCTATGTTATTGCAAAGGTTTATTACTTATGATGGAGTTTTCTCCATGTTTTCAAACAGCTGTTCCCATGAAGCCTGCCCATCAAGGAGCTGCAGGCAATGATATTCAGAGGACGACAGTTGCCCATCATGACAACCTAGTGCAGTGATGGCAAACCTTTTAGAGACAGAGGGCCCAAACTTCAATTTAAAACCCACTATTCCCTCCCCCCAAAGTGCCAGTACAGCAATTTAATCTGAATACAGGTGGCTGTGAAGGGGCAATGTCAGGTCCCCACAGAAAAGGCTCCAAGTGTCATCTTTGGCACCCATGCCATAGGTTCGCCAACACTGGCCTAGTGTGAGAACCAAAAGAACCTGGGACATATATTAAAAGAAAAACAATTGTTAAGGTGTAGTGCACAGGTCTGTATGCAGGAGGTCCCAAGGTGACTACATAGTTTACATTTCCAAGGGAGTCCTGAAAAAGTTTCCAGATCGATTTCCTGGAGATGATACAGTCTTGTCGGTTACACAATGGTGAATGAAGCAAACCAATTGTCTCAAAGGACTGGGTTGTTATGTGCCACCAAGTTGCTTTCCAATTATGGCAACCCTATGAATTAGTGATCTTTAAAACCACATCATCAGTAGCCCTACTCAACTCTTGCAGACTTAAAGCTGTGGTTTCTTTTATTGAATCAGCTTCATCTCTCCTTTGCTCATCTTCTTTTACTAATGCCTTCAGCTTTTCTTAACATTATTACCTTTTCCAGTGAAATGGAGTTAGCAGCTTCTGAGAAGAACTTTGCAATGTATTCAAGGATTATTTTCCTTACATACAGTACTCTCTTACAGATAATTTAAGAGTGATCTATCTCTTATTCTTTATGAGTAATTTAAAGTAACCTACATGGTGTCTATTGGAGAAAAAGAGGCTGCATTTCCTTTACTACATAGTTATCATCATTACTAAATTATTTTATTGTGTTTTGTCATATAATATTTAAGAGTATATAAACTGCTTTGGATTGGTCACTTTACCTTAGAAACACCACAACCTGCTTTTCAGCTACTTTGGAATATCCAGAATCTTTGTTTCGATTTATGTAGATTACATAATCTTAAAATTTCAGATTACCATCCATTTACCTGGATAATGGTCACACCATGGCTTTTAAATTTAACTTTGTATTGCCTTCCTCTGTGTCTTCTGGATAACCTTTCTGTGACACACCTGCTTTTATCCACAGAATAAAACCCAACTGATAACAGGTGTGTTTCGAAGGCATTTCACTACCCCAAAGTTACATTCAGATTTATTTCTGGATTGTGACATATTCTCAGACCAAAATCATGTGTGTGCCTGCATTTAATTCTGCTTATTTCTATCATTGGGTCATAGAAAAGTACACAAAGAAAATCATTTGGAAGGCCACTTTATTGGCAATGTTGCAGCAAGGGTAGAATCGCATTGGGCAAGATTCCTATGGAGTGTTTATATGGTCCTTTTATACTCTTTCAGTTAATCTCAGCAAGCAGTTAACAAGAGTTTTTTTCTTATATGTCAAAACTAGTTTATAAGCAGATTAATTAATTATTGCAGCCCAAACTCTTATAAAGTCTGGTGTCTTCGGCTTTTCTCTGTTATATGTTACTTCCCCCTTTTGTCTGAATATGTGGTCAATTGAATGAAATGGCTCCTATCTGCTTCCACAATCCCTCCTTTTTGAGAACCCTATCTATTTCCATAGAGGTTTTTCCCCCTTATCCTAATGGGATGGTTTCTTCCATCTCTACATAGTTACATCACCTGGTGTCTTGGGATATTGTTTCTCCAATGGTTATTTTGATTTTCAGAATGAAAATTCTGCATAGATGCTGAAAACTGGGGAGCACAGTCGAGTATGTTACATTGGCTGTGACAAAGATCATCTCGAAATGAAGGACTCATATTAATGAAGACCTTTTTCTGTCACATGTGCAACTGAAAATTGAACCGTTTTTGTTTTACTGTGTTACTATTTATGGTTTTATTGTATAAATTGTTTGAATGTATTAATTGTTGTAAACCGCCCAGAGTGACCTTGCTGCCAGATGGGGAGTATAAAAATCCAATAAATAAATAAATAAATAAATAAATAAATAAATAAATAAATAAATAAATAAATAAATAAACTAAGCTGCTGGAGGCAACTGGTTGAGGCACACATGTTATTTACCACTATGCAGGGGACAGTTTGCTAGATTGATCGTTTCTAATGTTGAATCCCCAGATATTTTTGGACTACATCTCCCACAAAATCCTCGCCAGCACGGCTAGTAGTGAAGGTTTCTGCAAGAACATCTGGGGACCAAAAATTGGGAACTACTGTCTAGATCTGTGGCTGTGTCTCAGTGTAAAGTCTGCATTTAAAAAATGCTCACCTTTCATGGTTGAATGAAGTGGATTTTGGCCTGTGTGTCTTTAATTCTCTGAACAGCCAATGGCCATTTCCTATTTTGAAGCTGGTCTACATAACGCATGCCTGGAAAGAATCAGAGAAGCTCATTTTTCCTTCCATAAACTTTGAAGTTTGGAGGCTAGGAGATGCACTTTTGAGAATTCTGGCTTGAAGACTCTCATGGCTCTGATAAGAAAATTATTTTTCCTCAGTGGACGGCCCCAAGTATAGAGGCTTTTGCTTACCATAAAACTGGCTTTCTAAAAACAGCATTCTAAAACACCTCAAAAGAGCAAGCAAATATTTCCAACGGGAAAAGAGTTTCTCTTCCATTGTAACACACTAAAAGGAATTTTGTTGATAGCTGCAATACGACAGGCAGAATTACACATTCTTTCTCATGCAGCCCTTAACAAAGAATCAATATTATTCTTTTATTTTATTTTTACTTCAGCATTCTTGTTCCAAACCAAATTAAGATACATAAATTCAATGTTAAAACAGAGTCTGCATTCAAATCCTTTGTATTAAGTAGCATCTGTGTTTGCATTCTACTTTAATACAAAACGCTCCGGACTGCAGCTAATACCAAGAGATATGAAACTAGTTAGTCCCCACATGTTGCACATAAAAAGAATTCATAATAAGCATCTGTGGGATGTGGAATGGATCCCATGAGTTAGCTGAAGACCTCGTAACGCAAGAGCTGAAAAGCCTAAGTGAATTATGACTGTCTCTTTCCTCACAAGTAGGATTAATTTTCTATCCCACTTATATTTATTATCCATCTTGTTTATACTACAGGGACATCAATTGTTTGAGTGGTAAATGTAAAGTCCTCACAGAGGAGAGAAATGGGATAGCTAAATGAGCATTTCTCTTTCCTATCCAAAATATGATTCAGAATCTATGCTTAATGAACAGTATTAGATGCGGGCAAGTTTATTTTCTCCGGAACTTACATATTTTAAGTGGGAAAGTTCTTATGCAATCTTAGGTCTGCCCATGGCTCTCGAAAAGATATCAATTTCATATTCAGATAGGGAAGAGGATATGCATAGCCTTCAGAGAGCAAGTCAGTATATGGCTGGAAAAAATCATCAAGAACTTCCTATCACCACCACTCCAATTTCTTTCAAGGTTGTATAGGACTGACATCAATTTAGGGATGAAAATAGGTAGCAGTACTGGACAAAAATATATATTTGTGGCAGTCGTTAGCACAGTTGACCCCTTCTACCAGTGCTGAAGATTGAGAAGAACAAAATTATGCAGGGGGTGGATCAAGTGAATAGAGGGAACCTCTTTTTCTCTCACCCAATGCAAGAACTGGGGGTCATCCATTTAAATTTAAGGTTGGGAGACTGATAACAAACAAAAGAAAAAACTTCATTACCCAGAGTGTTGTTAATCTATGGAACGCCTTGTCGCAAAATGTGGTGATGGCATCTGTTCTAGATGCCTTTAAAAGGGGATTGGACAGATTCCTGAAGGAAAAGTCCATCACAGGTTACAAGCCATGATGTGAATACGTGTTATCCCCAGGCTTAAAATGGGGGTACCTCAAAATGTTAGATACAGGGGAGTGGCATCAGGAGACAGGTACGGGTATCTAGTTGTCTCATGTGCTCCCAGAGGCATCTGATGGGACCACTATGAAATATTGGCACCTGGACTAGATGGGCACCTTGGCCTGATCCAGCAGGGCTCTTCTCATGTTCTTATTGTCTGTGCATGTGTGTATGGCCTTTCAGATTACTTTTGAGATAGATCACAATGCCATTGAAAATGATGATCATCATTAAAATGTTCAAGTTTTAAGTTACAGCACCCATATATAATAAAACAATTATCACAGCAGGCATACCCTGATCCAGGTACTGTACAGAGAAAAGAGATATTCTTAGAGACTGGGACATTTTGGCATGGTAGGTTAAAACTGACTGGATAGCTCGGGTATCTGATTGTAGAGTCAGAGGCTGTGAGTTCAGTTTGCCAATGTACACCTGAGAAAAGGCAGCTGGTGTGGCTGTTGGGCAAGATGACTAATCCTGGGGTTCCCGAAGAAGGAGGAAATGATAAAGCACTTTGGAATACTCTCTACCTAGAAATCACACCCAGAAGTTCACCATAAGTGAGAACTGAATTGATGACACAGAATTATTATTATTGGTTATAATCAGCTCCCTGAATTCTTCAGGGAGGAACCTGGTAACCCATCTAGGTGGTTAAGATTCAATGTACCATATTCTTTTACCTACTACATCCTAATGTTGTTGCCTTCTGAAACTACATGATACTGTAGCTCTGAAGTTCAAGACAGATTAGATCAGGTTACAATGATCAATGCGTGATATTGATACAATATGGATCACTGTAGCAAGATAGTGGGCATTCTGACACCTCTGAAAAATACCCCATGTTCTAAATACAATATAGTCTTTGCATGCCAGCAGTAGACAGGGTTAGACTGCCAATGGACAGTAAGAAAGGAAATGATATACAACTAACGCTATATAGAAAAAGGTAAATATCTTGGACTGGATGATAATTTAGGTGGTGCTTTTTTGTTCCCTTTGTTGTCCCGGAAGGGTTGTTGTTGTTTTTTGTCAATACACTCAGTACAAGCTGTCAGTAGTCAGTCTCTCTCTTTGTCCGTCCATCTTTTTAAAGGAAAAACAAAATAATCTTGAATAATCAAAGCAGGCACAACTAGTTTTAAAAAATGAAATGAAATAGTAGTATGGGAGGAGGGAGATAACATATTTTAATGTCAAGCACTATCAAATACTGCGTGATCTAGTAAATAAGGCACCTCCATTCTGAAATCTACTGCTATGGGGAATTCCTAAATAGAAACTGTATCATTAACATATTCAGTAATTCATTAAAAAGATTTACAAACTTTGTTTCTACCACCCTACTCCCAACGTGACCTAAAATAAAATCACAATTAAATAAAAGAACAGAACAGAATGAAAACATTATTTCAAATTCAGCCCAAAATAATATAAAAGTCATGTAAAATACCATGATTTGACTGCCTGTCACTAGTAAGGAGCAAGCCACTTGACATTCCTTCAGAGGGGATTCTGTAAATAAGTTGTACATAAAAATCTCTCTTCTGTGTACTCTCCAGTGAAACCACATTAGTGAAGAAGATCAGAGCCAATCTCAAGAAACTTATCAGCCACTAATATTCACAGTTTCATCTCTGGAACTGTCTAAAAGAAACATTCAGGATCAGCAAATTGAATTGTCAAATTTGCAACAATTCACATTTTCGGTGTGGGAGGTGGGATATAAATAATAATCTTTTAAAAATGCTTCCCTAGTGTAAATATCTAGGATCATTCCACCTAAGAAGGTGTCCTAGTGAAGGGTTGGCTTGGTCTAATTTTAGAATATAATTAGACCAATTAGTACTGCAATATTTGGGAATGCAAATTACAAATTTTCAGTAGAACTGAGAAGTATTATAAAAGTATTTGGGCTGAAACTACAAGGCACAGGGAAGACAGAAATAAAAGGTCCTCCTTCCTTTTAATTTGATGTTTCATAGTTGGGTCACCATGGCTAGAAATCGTCACTTTCAGAGAAGTTGTATAAGAATGCAAATGCTCCCATGAACTATCTGAAACACACCTGGGGAAACAAAGGGAAAGTCTCTGTCTTCCTTCAAGATTGGAAAATTACTTGGCCAGTTTTAAAACAGGATGCTTTTTAGACCTGTGCGAAGCCAGCTTTCTCTGTCGTGTTCTTTTTCATTATTTCCCTTTATTCTGTCTTGGTTGTTGTATCGGGATTACTTGTTATCCCTTTTGTTAACCGCCCGGAGTTCTTTCGGGAAGACGGGCGGTATATATATAAATAAATAAATAAATAAATAAATAAATAAATAATATGAACTGCGTGAGACAACTGGAACCACTCGGTAGTCAACATTGGTCTGCTGGCAGGACTTTCGCAGGAACCAGTTTGAATGCACGCTGTTCCACCCGTGCGTGCCTTCTCACCACTGGGAATGCACCGGGAAATAACTAAAAAGGAATGTGTGCCCATATTGTGACGGTGGCTTCCCCAGAAAGCTGCCTGGAAAGAAATAATATAAGAACTCAATTAGAAGTGTGTGTGTGGGGGGGGGGGAGAAAGAGGGGCGCGGGGAGGGGGAACGACGGACGTGGGCTTGCAATGTCCTTTGGTCAACGCCAGGGGAGTCTCTCGGCAGCTGCGGTGGAACAAGCCGCTTCTTCTTGTTGTCCTGCCCGCGCGTTCCCGATGAAAGGAAGGAAGCGCTTGGGAGAGTGGGAAAGGCACGAAGCGTGGGGTGGCGGCCGCCGCGGCACATTCCAGCACCGCTGCCGCCTCCAGCGCCCCTTGCAAAGCTTCGCTCGCCACGACGCGCGTGCGCGGACACACGAGCGCCTAGTAGTAGAAAATCCCCGGGCTGGGCAATTGGCACTCTTCGCTTTTCTCCCCCCTCCCACCAGTTCCCATTGCTTTTGTTTACTGAGCCGCTACCCAGAAGATTTAAGAAGCGGGGAGGGGGGGATAATTTGAATCGCACCCGGCCTTTGCTACATCACTGCACAAAGGGACGTCAGTTCCTGAGCACGCGGAACGACTTGGCAAAACTGGGGGGGGGGGGAGGACGAGAGGAGGGAAGAATTTGCTCGCTCCACTTCTGTCCCAAGTCCACGGCCATCGAGAGTCTTGCAAGAAGCCAAGAAGCCGCTTTGTTGAATGGGGGGGGGGCCGGACAGGGAGCGATCTCTACTAAAGACTTCAGGGGATTCCCTTTTGAACCAGTTTAAGCGTCGGCGAATGCTCCTCGAGCCGGCGGCGTGCATGCCTGCCGTTGCAAACCAAGCAGACCCGCTCATGATTGTGCTTATTCTTTGCTCTGTAGGATGCATTGGCAAAAGCGACCGTGCACTGCATGAGCGGTATAATTGATATGTTGGGAGCAGCAATGGGGAATTGTTGCAGGCGTGTAGCACGCCGTGGGCGCGCACACAAATACACGCACCGAGAGAGAGAGAGAGAGGAGAGAGAGAGAGAGAGAGAGAGAGAGAGAGACTACCTTCCTCGTTTGAATAGCAGTAACAGGGCTGCACACTAGGAGGGCAGGAGAGTCACTTCCCTATAATAGAGAAGGAACTCTCCCGTTGCACAAAAGCGGCGCGTTTTCTTCGGGGTGCAAACCAGTCCTTCAGAAAGAGAGAGAGAGAGAGAGAGAGAGAGAGAGAGAGAGAGAGAGAGAGAGAGAGAGCACGATTGGGAGGGAAGTGAGGGAGGGGGAGGAGAAGCGGCGGAGAGAGGAGGTGGAGGAGAGAAGGAAAGCTAGTTCCCAAGAACTTGTGCTGCAACAAGCTGTCTCTTTTCTTTCTTCGTTTTTAGGGGGGGCGGGCATCTTGCTCTCCCTTTCTCCCCCCCCCACCCCAAATCCGGCGCTTGGCCGGCTTTGCCCCACCAAACTGTGTTCGGCAGCATTTCGGAGCAATAGAGAAATCCTCCAAGACGGTGCGTTTTTGGGGGGCGGAGTAGCAGGCGAAGGAGGGAGGGACTGGGGGGGGCAGACAACATTTGCTGCCCATCATTTTCACAGCCACACAGAAGTAACCGCGCGCCCCCTTTTTGTCCCTCTCTTCTCCGCTCGGCATCC
This sequence comes from Phrynocephalus versicolor, assembly GCA_023846285.1. Lineage (NCBI taxonomy): Eukaryota > Metazoa > Chordata > Lepidosauria > Squamata > Agamidae > Phrynocephalus > Phrynocephalus versicolor. The sequence goes on along the minus strand of JAHTLZ010000016.1, from coordinate 16,392,434 downwards.
CGGCCGAACCACAGTTTCCCGGGCTGCCGGGAGATTTCCCTTCTGGATCTTTCTTCCCCGCTTCCCTTCCCGCGCTTTTCCCCCTATCCTGACACGTTGCCTGTTTGCAAATTGGTAAAATATCTCCTCTCTGCGCCTCCTCGCCTTCCCCCCGCCCGCCCGCCCCAACTCAATCTCAGCCCCCCCAGTCGCTCAGATCAAAGCGCCTGTGCCTCCCTCCCAGTGGCCGCCGCTCACTAATGGGATTGCAGTGTGCCGGGCTCTGCTGCTGCTGCCGCCGTCGCCGCCGGAGGGAGAGGAGCCGCCGCCGCCGCCGTACCTCTTCGCCGACACTCGCCGCCGCCGGGTGCTGAGCTGCGGGGATGATCCGGATCTTCCCGGATTTCAGCGTGCAGGTGACTGCAGCTGCGGCCGGCGGGGCGGCCGGAGGAGTGCCGGCCGGGCCGGGCATGGGGAGAGCCAGTGCCGCAGCCAACGGCAACCCGCAAAACGTCCAAGGCATCACTTCTTACCAACAGCGGTGAGTAGGACGCAAATCGGAAAAAAAGGTGTCCGTGTGCGTGTGTCTGGGTTGTTATCCGCGCGCGGGCGGGCGTTTGGGCTGCCTCCCTGTGCCTGGCGGAGGGGCGCTTCGCGTTCCTTCCTTCCTTTCTTCTTGCTGTTGAATGCTTTTGGGGGATGCTAACCCTAAAGAACAAGACATTTTAAACGGGGTGAGCGGCAGTGTTCTCTGGCTCTTGGAGCGTAGAAAGCAACAATAGCAATGGGGGGAAAAGTAAGATGTTCCCAGCAGTTCCAAGAACCGGGGCTCCCCCCCCTTCTTCTTTTTCTTCTTCGCTGCAAAGTTTGGGATCCTGCCTGCTTATCGCTTCCCAAGTAGGGGATTTCTCAATGTCAATGTCTCGTGCAAGCCCCGCAGCGTGGCAGCCAAGAGGTATAATTGATCACGCTACGGTGATTGATAATTTGTTTCCAATTGAACAAGAGAGTTTTCGCTTGGCGTTTCACCCTGGCAATGGCACATTTTTATTACCACAGTGCTAGTATGTCACCTGTTACTGGGGAGGGGGGATATAGCAGGAAATCCTAAGTGGGCTCAGTACTGTGGAGGTATTCATCTGAAAGGCATTCTAATGCAAATTTCCGAGGTTCACAGACAGCTCCTTTTAGGAAGGAAACCTAAGGGAAGTTGGATTAGGCAATAAGTCACAGTGAAGTTTAAAAGCCCCCTTTCCCTTTTCTCCCTCAAACTACTGATTAAGAGACAGGTGCTAGTCCCAACAGGAGCTGTTGTAATTAAATGACATTCCTTTCCTTTTCTAAGTGGAACCCCCCCCCCCAGGAAACTTTTATCTGCTTTTCTTTGTTTAAAGCACATCATTGCGAAGATCTAAATACATATTTCTACTGATCAGAAAGTAAGAAGTGAGAAAGAGATCCTAAATTAAACTCGGTAGCATCTCATTTTTCATTCCTGTTCTGAATGTTGCACTACATATTCTGATTTCCAGGATCACATTAAACAACTGGAAAAGGGTCTGTGCAGACCTAAGCTACCAGTGCTTGAAGCTCTAATCACAAACTTGGCTGGTTGGGCAACTCTTGCTTAAAACTAGCATTATTTATATTTAAGTCATCCGGAAGGAAACTAACCTTGTTTCTGCCAACTTTGGCCATCAATTTTCAACCAGTCAAGTGAAAGGACCATGATTTAGGGGAATACAGTATGCTTTTACTGAACTTTTCTAATGGTGATAAAGCCTGAGACACCTGCTTTGTGCAAATATAAGGTAAACTCTGATTCCTGAAGTGATCTCAAGAGATATTAGAACATTTTCATGGGTGATGAGTGTTTGAAATTCAAAATCAGGTCATTTTCCTTCAAGCACAAACAGATTTTTCTCCCATAAAATATGCATCATTTGAGCAATATAAATAACAGAGGAAAGTTGGTCTAGTATCTGCCATTCTTGGGCTTCTGGGTTGATTTTGTCACTTGTAAAAATTTTAAATCACACAAAAACTATTGTTTACCTTGATTAGGAAAAACAAAATAGTTTTGTGGATGAAAGGAGACAGGTAAGGATTAGCAGATGTTTCTGTAAATGAAAGCAATTGCTTAAATTTGTTTTGTGGACCAACTCCTGTTTTTGGAGTTTTATATTTTGTTGGCAATGAAAGGGATACTTTGATACAGTAGAAACATATTGGCAATTTATCAAATAAACACAATCTTAGGTAACTTTAAATCAGTGCCTATCTTTGTGGAGAACTGGCCTCCTTTGATTGAGAAGGATGTACTTTCCAGTAAAGTGACAAGATTTGGTGTATAAACACTTCATTTTCTTAGCTTAGTCTTCTTCTTTTAGAGTCAAAATCTCAACCCCAAACCTGATGCGTTACTAACTTTCAAAGTCCTCAGTAAAACAGAACCTTGCAATGTGTTTCCCGGTATTGTACACAGGCAGATGAGAAACAAACTGATATTTTTCATCTATTAAAACAGTCCTTCACGTTATTTTACACAGGTGTCTTAAGCAAGGAACCAGGGCATTGCTAGTTCTTCCACAGAGTCCAAAACCCAGATGACACCTGTTAACTTTATTGTTCTGCCTGGGATGGGGTAGTTTAGGGTTGAGGAGAATGCCTCTCCGGGCACCCCATTTCAAATAACCCACGAGTTTACACTGTTGCGAAATAATTACTAGTTCTTGTTTTAAAATGTGGCTGTAATCTTACGCCTATTCATTTCTACCGGTTTTCTGTGATGCAATGCAGAAGAATGCCTATTATAAACGGACGAGTCTCAATTAAAGGCGATAGTTTTCGGAGAAACGCTGCGGTAGAAGTTCGGGCTGTAAACTTCTCTGATCGACTCTTCTTGCTCCTCGGAGCCCCGAGGGACTCCAGACGGGTAAGGCTCGCTGCCTCCCGTGGCAGAGATCATATTTTTGGGGTCACTGAGTGCGCCCTCTTGCCCAACTTTCTGGCACTTGGAAAAGCCCTGATGCAGCTGATTCAAGTCACCTCCACACCCGTGAAAGGACTTGGATGCCTTTTAAATTTCTCAAAAATCTAGCCTCACCACTTTTCCTTTGTGAAGGTCGGATCGTGCTTTTATGTGCAAGACAAAACTTTTCCTGCCCACTCGGGAGAGGAACTGAATGAGGAGAATCAGCTAATAGTGGGACAGCTGATGGGGGCCGATTGGGAAAGCGGCTTTTGTGATTTTTTAAAAAAAAGTTTTAACCTCTAGTTTTCTCGACCTTCCAGTAAAATATCCCTCTCGTCCTCCATCCCTTCTTTCAGATGTTGCCTAATTAATTTATATACTGGCAGTGTTAGGACAAAGCCAACGGTGTCTACCAGGGTGAGTTATCGTTATGCCAGAAGAAATACGGTAATAGTATATCCCGATGGTTTCATTTACACTCCTTGCGACGCAGCCACACGTCCACTCAGTTGTATACGGTAGTTGGACGGAGGACAAGAAGTCAGACGCATGTGCAGCCAGGACGTGGAGTTGTTGCAGGATGTCACTCCTTTCCTCCACACAGGCACACATGTCGTGTACATAAAAGACGGGCACGTTTGCTCGCAGACGTACACACGCTCGGGATTGTGTAGAAGCGCACACCCGCGCTCCCTTTCCCGGCTGGGCATTCACGCGCCCACCCGAGCACTGTGCATCTGTGCCTGCTAGCCGAAGTTCACGCGTCCCGACGCCATGCCCTCGTCCTGTCACACGTGTCCTCGGCTGCTCTGTGAAGGCACACAGCCCGTGTCGCCAGGAATCGGCTCCGCCAGCGAGCGTGTGTTTGTGTGCGTGCGCGTATGTGTGCGCGCGCGTGTGTGTCTGCTGTCTGCAGCTTCGCACCCCGTGTCCCCCTCTCTCTCCCCCCCTCTCTCTCCTCGCTGCTGGCTCTGCTCTTCCAGAGAAGGAAAGTCTGCGAAACTGCAACGGAGTGGCGTTGTTGCGCCGGCAGCAGAGGCTCTCCGGTCCCTGTTGGCAGACCCGAGTCAGGGCGGTGGGAGGCTGCAGGGGAGGCGGCTGGGAAAATGCCCAGAGAGACTTTCACCGCGGCCGAGCCCGAAGCGCCCTGACTTGGCCCCTTCCCGGCTCCATGGCTCGGCCTGGCGCTTAAAGCCAGTCCCGCGGTCTCGCTCGCTTGCTTTTTTCCCCCTCTCCCTCCCCCCCCCGCTTCGCCCGCCCGGCCGCGTCGGTGTGGCTCTCCGTCACACCTGCCAGGCGATGCCGCGGGCCGGGCTGCTGCTGCTGCCGGCCGGGGCGGCGCGCTTCCGTCCCTCCGCCGCCGCCGCGCTCGGCCCCTGGTGGTCGCCGCCGGGCTTGGTATGTCTCCGGAGGCGGCGGGACGTGGCCTCGCTCCGCTCCTCCTCGGCTTCTTCTTCTTCTTCTTCTGGACCGCGGCGGCCCGAGCTGCGCCCCCAGCCGCGCTAGCCAGAGTGAAGCCAGCTGCGCCCAGGAGGACTGCTGCGCCGGCGAGCCTGCCGCCCGCCATGCATTGGCCTCTGTCCTGGGGCTCAGCCTGCCCGCCTCAGCAGCAGGGCCATTGCTGCTGCTCCTGCTTCTTCCGCCGCCGCCGCCGCTGCCGCCGCTAGACACAACACCGCGCACCAACACCAGGCGGGGGAAAAGTAAGGGAGAGAGGAAAGGGGGGAAAAAGCCCAGGAAGATGGCGCCCACCAAGCCAAGCTTTCCGCAGGATCCTTCCAGGCGAGAACGGTAACACTTTCTCTCTGTACTGAAGCAGCAGCAGCAAGAGCCGCTGCCGCCGCCGCGGAGGCTGCGTCGGGCTCGGACGCCGCCTCTGGCTTGCCCGAGGTCTTGGCTCGTGGGCTTCCATGGCCGGGAGAAGGAGGGGGGAGCGGTGTTTGGCGGCGGCGGCGGCGAGTCGCCTCTTGCTCTGCCGGAGGAGACTCGCCCGCCCTGCTCGGTCTCGGGTGTTGCTCCTGCTGTGCCTGCCGGTGCCGGTGCCGGTGTTGTTGCCGCCGCCGCCGCTCAGGCACCCTGCACTTGTTCGGCTGCCGCCGAGGCGAGTCTGCGCCTCTGCCCACATTGTAGGATCCGCTGCCTGCCTGCCTGCCTGCCTGAGGCGCGTTGGTGGGAGGAAAGGGGCGGGAGGGGAAGGCAAGAGGTGTGAGGCGGAATTCCCGGGAGGCAACTTTTCTCTCTTTTTTTGAGGGGGGGGCTGGATGGGCTCGACGAACGTGTGGGCGAGGGAGACGGCGGGCTGGGCGGGCATCGGAGGGAAAAGGGGGCGGGCGTGGGGAGGAGGCGGCCAGCCTTCGCCAGGCCCCAGCGCTGCCTCGTCGGAAGGGCCGGCGAGGCTCGCGCAGCTAGGCCAAAAAAAACGAGAGAGGGAAGCCTCTTTTCGTCGTCCACGCGCCCGCCGGGGCAATTGGGAAGGGGGGGGGGAGTCCGGCCACCATTGCGGAGCTCCCGTGCCTCGGAGCCCTCCCTCTTCTCTCCCCCCCCCCCCGCCCCGCCGTTTGCAGCCGCCCGCGATTCGGCTTGAGCCTCCAACTTTCGTTAATTTGCGCCGTTAAGAGTTGCTCCGGAGAAGAGTTTGTGGGGACAAGACGTGCGAGGAGAAGGAACCTGGTGCCCGGTGCCCAAATCCATGCGCTCTTCCCCGGTTCCCCTCTCTCTCTCCTCCCACCCCCTTCCGATCCTCTCACTTTTCCAACGGCTGCCCCCGCAGCTGCCGGCGTGCCTGCTTGCTGCCGTCTTGGCGGGAAGGGAACGAGCCTCTGGAGTGAGGGCAGCAAGGCAAAAGCGATGGGGCACACATCTGGAAGGGCCATTGGAAACAATGGGAGTGCGTCTGAATGTGGCGGAGCTGAGGGGGGGGGGTGAAAGGCTTTTTCAAGAGGTGTTTGCAGGGCAAGTCAGCTTCAGCCCCTACCCCACCCCCCCACTCCTTAAGCAAGGGAAAGCTGAGAGGTCGATATTGAGTCAGGTGCTTGTCCTGAGCTGTTCCCTCTGGGAATGATGATTCTGGATGATTGCAGCTACCCTTTGAAGAAACAGGCATGTACATGTTAACAGACATGTACATGTTAATGGGGTGGGGTGAGTTTAGGCAGCATCGGAGTGCAATGCTTCAGGCTGATGGAGCGTGGAGGCGGCTGGCAGAGGGAATTGGGAGTGAAGATGGCAAGGAAGAAGTTGCAGAGCTCATTTGAGAATGGCATGGAGATTGCCATTGCACAGAGAAGTTTTTGTACAATTTCTCTAGTGCCAGTAGCTTTGCCAAGTTTGAAAGCTGTAGTACCTGATAAATTTTTTCAGACTGATTTCAATTTCATATCAGTAAAAGAGTATCAAAGCACATACTGGGGATTATTCCCCTCTCCACCCCCCTTCCACCCACCACCCATTGGCTTTGCTAGGTTGTGGGTACCTGGCTAGATCTGTTTGGGTACCACAGGAGTGAGCTAGATTTTTCATTAACATGTACAGTAAAAGCTGCCTTCCAATCAGGTATTTGAAATATATAGAAAGTATGCACCCATATATGGTGGAATGGTTTATTAGGGAGTGTTAAATATTGTAGTTAGTGCTTTGTACTGATAAATGGTAACACCTGGCTTTTAAAGGAAAATGTTACAATCAGCGTTGAAGGAAAAGTGGTATGTAAGTCCGTATGCTTGTTGTGACAAAATAGGCATTGGAGGATGCGATCTATATACAGTATCACTTCTGCTGAAGTGTTTGGATTTGAGTTGATACAGTCTCCTTTTCTAAATCCAAATACTGTAACCTGCTTTTGTCCACGCTGTACTTGAGGCTTTGTCCATAGTACACTGTATACTGTTGCACTTTGAAGCTCTGGCTATATTTGGATATACTGTATTCATGATGCAAATCATCTTGATGAAATTTCTAGTAGCCTGAGTTTACTTCCCTTTTAGCTATGAACACATTGAATATTTTCTCCTAGTGACTCTAAAAGCACTTGTATATTACTAATGATGTCTTCAGCAACATGCTAGTTTCCTGCATACAGTGTTGTAAGGAGGAGCAGCCAACACATAAATACCAATTTAAACTTTCTCTCCTGCCCCCAATCCACTGCCCCCCCCCATCAAATCAGAGAGTTCTGTTTCCTTCTTCATGAGTGTGGTACTATATTGGTAATAAGTGCATTTGCCGGGACAGCTTCAGTAATCTCTCCAGCAGAGGCATATTTGTGTGCCATTTTGGGAATTTTTCTGAGATAGGAATCTCGAAGATAGAATTAATTTCTAGGGGAAACTTCATAGCTTGTGCATGAGTGCTTTCTTTATCACCTGTCTCCATTTGGCATTCGAAGAAGGTAAATCAAAGTGTGTGATTTGTTATTCTGCTCCACTTGAGAGCTGTACTAAATAACACTTGGTCTGAAATTCTGATTGAAGTTGTAGGAGGATATACTGTATTTAATTTAATGCCCTTTAATAGCATATTCTTGTTCAGCTCTGATGCTGTCATCTTATATGTTGGATCAGAGTAATTTTATCCAGTTGGGAGTGGAGTCAGTAATAATTTTTTTTTTGGGGGGGTGAAGTACCCTAAACTCATGAAACACCAATAACCGAAAAGCTTGGCCTACTGTCCAGATGATTTTTTACTGCCTTGAAGCTACACATATTCTGCTACATATGATACCCCAACCATTTTATGATTAAATGATACATGATTTTTTTTGAAGGGAGCTTTGCTTAATATATCAGACTGTTGTCTCTTAACATAGATGTCTAGAAGAATTAAGTCATTTCAGTAAACAAATGCTTGCTGTTTTCTTTGTATGCCTTCTTTGGACCATGTGTACATCTACCAAAATTGACCTTCTCTAGAATTGTCTAGCATTGCTTTACTTAATCGAGTCATTACCTTTACATAGTTCTATGGATAAAGGCTTCATTTATATGAGGTCGTATGTGTTAGTGAGCTTCACTGAATGTAGTGGAGTTTACTTCCGATTGAATATGTGTAGGATTTTGTTAAGTAGGCCTGAATGTGCAAAAGTATATTTTAAACTTTAATCCAGGGCATACATGGAAGCGAGTCCTTATGAAATTTGTTTTTATGTGCCCCTAATATTGGTTACAATTCTACAGTTGAATATATATATACACACAGTATATAAAAAGAAATTGTTACACATTCATCAAATACATTAAAATGTTTAAAAGTATCAACATACTATATCTGGTAAGATGGGTGTTTTTTTCCCTAAGAAATGCAGTGCTTTGGTAATTAGCAGCTTTGAAGAAGTTTTGAACTTTGTTATTTAGATAATTGGAGAAGTTATGTATTGCAGCTTGGTGTATGTTCCTCTACAATACTTCAGTTTTTTCACTTTTTAAATACGGTCTGAATTTACATAGTTTCATAGATACATCCAAGGCAATTAAGTTGTGCACACACACACACACACACACACACAGAGAGAGAGAGAGATCCGTGCCACAAATAGATGCAAGTGTAATGCATATATGTTGGCAGTTATTCATAAACCATAACACTGTATTACTGTGCAAAAAGCTGCCTTCATTTTTTGTGTATTTCTTCATACAGCGCATGCTTATACACAGCAGTGATAAATGATGATATGCATTGTCTAACACTTGCTTTTATATAAATAGCTGCAGAAGATTGCTTAAATGATAATCGAAAATATGAAATAGGGTGGCCTTCGTATCACAAGGCCAAGGGTCTACAAATGGAAAAACTGAAATAATGAAATATTTCCAAGGCAACAGTCTGTCAACAAGAACCATAATGCATGGGCATATCATAGAGGTACCAGAGAGGATATTAGATCTTATAGCAAGCTAGACCTAGGAGTTATAATGACCTTTATTAAACAGAGCCTCCCACATTACTACAGTGTTTCTGTTTCCAGATTTATGGATTAGTATTTGCAGTGATTTAACAGGTTGAAACATTCTTGCTCTGTATTATTTTTACTAACGGGTATCACATATTATTTAGTTTTTATATGAAAGCAGTGATGAACCTATACAATGCATTTTAGGCTGTTAAAGGCCTCCTACTAGAAATATTTTTGCCTGTGTTCTTCAGTGCTCAAAGTTTTGCAGCAGAAATAAATCTATTGCATAGTTTTGGAAAAACAAAAATAAGTAAATAAATATTTGGGTAGTATGTCATCAACCTATAAGGGATCTAGTAAGTCATATTTTGCCAGGAGTAACTTATTAGAAAGTTTGTTACAATTGTTCAAGTTGTGTGGCAACCTGTCATGAGATATTTGATATTCCCTTTTCCTTTTCCTTTGGGACTGCTGAAATACCAACATCTACCACGAAGGAATGTAGTTTTCCACTTTATGAAATTATAAAACCAGGTGACTTAAGATGTAGAAGTATTTTTCTACTTCACTTTTACCTTTGGTTGAGTACCGTGCTTTCTCAGTGTCCTGCTTAGAGAAATACAAATTTTGATATATAGTGATCAAGGGACATACAGTTTTAAAAACCTAGGGTTGTGTATCTCAAGATGTAAGAATTGTTTTAAAATTTAATATGGAGGCTAGTTGTTTTTGTTTCATTGACATACACAACCCAATACTTACCTATTTTAGTAACAGAAATTGAATGTTTTGGATGTACAGAAATTTGATA
>JAHTLZ010000016.1:16354849-16381726 GCA_023846285.1 Phrynocephalus versicolor | reverse complement strand
TATGTATGTATGTATGTATGTATGTATGTATGTATGTATGTATGTATGTATGTATGTATGTATGTATGTATGTATGTATGTATGTATGTATGTATGTATGTGATAAATTTGGTCTTATGGTATGGAAAAGGCAAGAGGAAGAGTCTTGACCTGACTTTTATAGAATATAGGTAGTATTGCACAAGCTGAACAGGAAGACCTGCTCTTTCCTGTCGTGTGTCTTCTTTTTCCTCTTCATTTCCTTCCTTTGGGAGGTTGAGCATTATTAGCTGAACCTTGAATGCAGAAGCTCTCAGCAGAGATGTTGTGTTGTACTCAAACCAGTTGTTAAGGTTGTGTTCCTTTCTGTACTGCTGCCATAATTGAAGTCCATGATTCTGTGCCATACAGTTAAATTAAGAAGAGATAACACAGTGTTTATTCTTCAAGTCAGTTTTAATATTTTATTGCATTTTTAAAAAAAAAATCTTAAGAAGTCTGCTGTGGGCCATCTCTTCTTAATTCTGTCATGTGGTACCATCTCACTGTTTGTTCATTCAAAATATGTATATTTAGATATTTCCAAACATGCTCCCCACTTTATTTCTTTCGCTGCTTTTTAATGATTTTCTTGAATTTGATTTTCTTAAGTTTCGTATTTTGTACATTCTTTACAGAAGTTTTAAGCAACTAGTGAGACATCTATAATGTGTGTAAATTGGGGGGATTGGGGTTTTTTGTTTTTTGTTAAAATAAATATAGAGTAAAGCAGAAAGACAGTGAAATGTTAGCTAAATTTGGGATGCCTTGAGACAATTGATCAGATACAAAGTTAAGCTGCCATAGGAGAATTAATGTTTCTTGATAATAATAACTTATACATGAAGAAAATTAGAAATTAATTATTAATTGGGAACTATAGTGATGGTGTGTAGAATAAGATTTGCGTAGCAATAATTTATGCTGTCTTTTTCTTTTTACTGATATGTCCCTTCCACAGAGATCTTTTTTGACCTCAGCTTGTCTAGCTTTAGTTAGAAGAGCAAGTGTTGAATTGTTACAACCCACAGAGATGAGATGAAAGAGTAAGTTGTAGATGTCTGTGTTATGTAAACGGCAGTATTCAGAAACTTGATCATTTCAACCTCCAAGGACACTCTGTTTCTTATCTGAAAGTGCTGCTTCTCTAATTGAAGAACTTCAGACTGGGGAATCTACTGTCACTTGTTGAATAACAACTAACCAAGACATTCAATTCCACCCCGTTTGGTTTGAACTGAAACTATGGGGTTTAATTTCATAATACACATTCATGCACTTGGTCAGGATAGGATGCTTTTGTCACAGTCATATACAGTACTGTATATTACTACCAGCTGCTTTGAATGTTCATGATATATTTTATGTATATTTAAGCGTCAGCACAGTTGTCACAAGCTGTAAATTGTTTTGCATTTCCTCTCGCTGTGTCACTGTATACATTGACGGAAGATGGAACTTGAGAATATGATGAAGATAGCGGTAGATCAAAAGTCGTAAGTCTTAATAAAAGTGTTGAAAGACTCCCTTGTTTTTGCTGTACGTGAGATAGTGAAAAATTGTCACTATGGGCCACAGAGCACAAAATGGTTTGTAATCCCTAATGTTCAAAAATAAGAAGGTAAATCAGATCAAGCTGTTTCAAGGCAGCCAAACTGTATGGTACATCTTTCGGTGATTCAAAGAAACCCCGTGAGGATTCTGAAAGGCCCTTGGCTGCATGTTCTGAACGTACAGCAACAGAAAGCCTAACAAGGACTTCAGGTAGAATTCATATGTCCATCATGGAGCAGGATGTAATCTCTATTAAATTTCTTTAGATTGAAAGGTGGAGAGCTGGTACCACAGGTATAGAGAAGATCTTGATCATGATGGAAGAAGATTCATTCCACAGACTTTGGTCCTCCCAGTCTTTTTCTGTGCTTCTATGGGTGTTTTGCAGGCAACTATGAGATTGCTGGCTTTCTTCTCAACATGTGGCATCAGTCGTCTGTGTACACTTCTATCAGAATTAGGCTTCTACTGTTGTTTGACAGGTTAGTGGAAGTCTAGTTCTGCTGGTATACACGGTTCATGGGCACACATAACCTCTTCCCCAAGCCCGTTTCTTAATTTTTTGAAAGTTTTTACCCTTTTTTTTGCTAAATATAAACCTTGTGTTTCCTTTCAAACTTGCCCCCAACAATAATTTTATCATTTGAAATATTGCGACTAAAACAAATCAAGTTTGGAAATAAATAAAGTGTATCCATATGCTTATTTCCCTCTCTTGTATTCACCTCCATCAAACACTGCATGAAACTCTGAAGATCATAGAAGTGCCCCAAAATTGTTTAAGACAAACCCTTGGAACATTTTGCAGTTTTTGCTTTGCTGGGTATTTGGGAAGGTATTTTGTTTTCCTAGGGCATTTGTACTTCCCAAAAGTAGCTAACTACAAGTCACAAGTCTGAATTTGAGTAAGCTGTACTATGTTTATTAAAATTATCAGTTCATATGAAGTAGGAAACTAAAAGATAAAGAATTCAAAATGTTTACATGGAAGATCATAAAACTGAAATCAAGGTTTCAAAATTGAGACCTTTGAGCTAAAAATAGATCACAAAGTGGACTCTTAGGTATCTTGGGCTTCTGATATGTACATTTTAACATCTTTGACAGAAAAGAATATGCCTTGCAACGTGGACAAAAAAAATGATTTATAAAGAAATTTAAACATGATATAAATTTTAAAAACTGGATATTTTATTTAAGCTGTCAGTTTTTAAAATTTAAAGTGTGATTTAAATTAAATCCACCTTGTAGTAAAAGATTTGTCATATATCATGTGGAAGCACTGTAGACCATTCAGTGAACACATTGTATAACAAAATACTCCAAAACGTTCAGCTGTAACTGGAAATTGTTTTGAAGCATCTATTCTGAAACATATTAGTCAGCATGCATTTCTTCTTGGGGGAGAATTGAATAAAGGGCTAATTTCTTAGCTCCAGTGGCAGTTTTGTTTTAGAAGCCTTTTGATTTTTTAAAAAATTTATTTATTTATTTATTTATTTATTTATTTATTTATTTATTTATTTATTTGTTCCCCACTCATCTGGCCACCTGGTCACTCTGGGTGGCTTATAACACTATGCAAAATCAATTAGATATATAACACGATCAAATTAATACAATAAAAGCACAATAACACTAATATCCCTTTTCTCCTTCTTTAATATAATATAGTCATATTGAATTTGTGAATGTGATCTTTATCTTAGCAAGAATTTGTTATCATCTTATATTATTCTTTACCCCTAAATTATGTAAGGGTATGAAATGAAATAAAGTGGAACTAATTCAATTTGCAGACCTTCAAATAGTTTTTTTCTTTTTTAGTTCCTTTTCCCAGACTCTAAATGGGTTTTCTTTATGTTATGTCCAAACATGCCCATTTTTTTTAAAAAAAGGGTAAAAACTGTTTTTTTAAGAAATTGAAAATAGTTTTTTAAAATAGGTATGTTTTGAGTCTGTGAACAGGAACTAACATAGAAATGCTCTTAGAGAACCTGATAGCATAAAAGTTTCTCAGGTTTGTTTTAAAAAGGTTTAATTAAGAAACATGATTTTATTAACTTGTCTTTTAAAAATTGTTAAGACCTTTTCTTCCATCCCCTAACAGCAGGCAGTGGCTAATCTTTTGTAAGCTATTACTTTTGTGACCTTATTTGCAAGACTCATAGGGCTTTTTCAGTTGAAACAAGTAGAGAATTGCATTAGTGAAATGTGGGCACATCCTTTCCCAAGTACTTGACGGCCTCTTATAAGCAGTCAGCCATTCGTGTTATTTGTATATAGTTGTAGTCCCACTTTGACAAATACTTTACATTTGTCAAGTATTGTGAATATGAACAAGTTCAAAGAATAGTTATTGAAAATAGGGCAGTAAACTGAGGTCTTCTCTAGAAGCATTCTAGCTCTTTGAAAACCTGAGTAACCAGAGATGCAATCTCTTCTCTCATCATGTGTCATCCCCCAAGGTAACACCTGCAGCAGGACTGGCCAACTTGCAGGAATCACAACATGGTCAGGATACCTTAGATCAGGCATGACCAAACTTTGGCCCTCCTGATGTTTTGGACCACAACTCCCAGAATTCCAAGCCTGTATTTCCAATGGCAAAGGACTGTGGGAGTTGTGCTCCAAAACATCTGGAGGGCCTAAGTTTGGATATGCCTGCCTTAGATCCACTGCTTGAGAGCATGGGTTGGTTGTCACATCAGAGTACATGGGCTGGAGGAAGAATGCTTATAGTCTCTGCAAAATTGTAATAAATATTGTGCAGTGTCTAAATACAAGGGTAAATCTTTTAGATAGATTTGAGGTTCTATCAGCTAGATAGAGCTATGGCTTTTATGGTGTTGTATTTCTTTGTCTCTAAATCTAAGTGTTTATTGCTCAAATATCTAGCCGTGGTTAGTAGGTATTAGTAAACAATACTTCATCATTGCCAGTGCACTTTAATGTTATCTAAGGGGGATTGTTGCTTAATTTCTCACCCTTGATTATTCACCATGGTTGAGCTTTGGAGAATTTTAAGTTCATTTTCCTTATGCAGTAGCTTCTTTTTATGTTGCATGCTATTTAGACATATCTGTATAATTTGCTAAGTTTCTGAATAAAGGTATTCTTCCTCATGCAAAGATCAGACTTGGTGCACTGTAGAGAAACACAAAACATTCAACCACTTGTAGGTAATAGTCTTTATAGGTCAAGGTGGAGGTCAGTGAAAAGACCTGAACAACTGAATCTCTACAATGTTGGCTATGGGATAAAAAAGACTTCCATAGAATGTATTGTTTATCCCTTAACCTTCATAATGGCACAAAGTACTTGATCCTATTTGTCACTGGCTACAGAATTGGCTGTTATGTTTCAGTTCGGTATAAACCAGTAGTTTGAAAGGGATAAGAAAAACACATTTATTAATGAATTAATGGTTTGTAGGAAATAAAGATAGACCTAATCTTGCAATTTTTTTTTGTTAACTCTGTATTTTTCATTCACCAGTACTTAATAAATTATGTATTTCATGCATTCTTTGAGTAAAGCAGTTTGCTGTGTTTTATGCCACTGAATGTTGGGTTCTAGTGAACTTTGTATGTGCATAGTCGACTTTCTGTTTGTTGACTCCTAACAGAGCATAGCAGAAGAAGAAAACTGAGCAACAAAGGGACAAGTGACTAGAGTGAGCCAAGAGGAGCTTGATGGGGAAGAGGTAGTAATGAAAGGTAGTATGGAACGGTCTATTAGAGGAGGAGACAAAGAGAGAGACCATAGCAGAGGAATGAAACCGAGACGGAATGAATGGAGTGTGAGCAGAGCAGAGCAAGCAAATAGGAATTTGATGGGAGAGGCCATAATGAAATTTTGAGTTTCAGGATATATATATTGGTGGATATAAGTGGACTTGCTCAGCATCCTTCAAAGCACTCAAGACAAAGGAAAGGACACTCAGAATAACAGAAGAAAGTTTTAAAAAAAAAGATTGTAGAGAGAAAAGACTCTTCTCTGGTGGTGACCTGAAAAGTATGTGGAATGTTTGTGCTGGAGAACCATAGGCTTCTGGGAGAAAAAGTCAGAGAATGGGAGGAGTGACTATTCACTTGTAAGAGAAGATGAAGAGTACATAGCTATCTTCTGCAGCAGTACATTTAGAATTACATTTAGGACCAGCAAAAGCAGAGAACGGAGTCTTTACCAATGGAGCTGCAAAATTGCTTTCAGATTCTTGAAGAGGAGAGGCTGACAATATTCAGAGGAAGACATACAGGAGACCCAGTGGGAAGGCGCAAGAAAGTCTGCAACATTCTATACATGGGGGGTGGGGGGACCAGGACACACAGTTACAAGATGGGAGCATATTTGCTTAGGAAAGATCTTGGGATTGTCATAGCTCACGAGCTGAATGAGTCAACTGTGTGATGCGGCTGCAGAAAAGGCCTGCACTGTTTTAGGCCACATTAACAGAATAGTTTTCAAATCATGTCAAGTCCTAGTTCCCCTCTATTTGGCAGTGGTTAGGCATCATCTTGATTATTGTGTCCAGTTCTGGAGACCACAGTTTAAGAAAGATGCTGAGAAAGGAACAAATTCAGAGGAGGGTAAAGCATGCTGGAAAGCAAAGCATGCTGCTTATATACCTCCCCATTGCACTTAAGTACTCTGTATGGTTTTCAAATTAATTATGCAGGCAAGATGTAAAATTTCTGGAAACCTTGGGGTTGGGAATGGAAAACATTCCCCCCCTTTCCATTTTTATCCCAAGTTTTTTCCCATAACTTAAAAATTTCTGGAAAATTTACATCTCTATGCATGGCTACACCCACCCACCCACCCACCCAAGCATACTTGGTACTCATTTTATGTGGGAATAACCCCCACGTGGGAAGCCCCAATCTGTGAGGCTTGAAAAGCTTGCTCGCCAACTGTAGGAATTAACTCCTGTGAATCCTTAACGTTTTAAGGATTGAAAAAACTTGGGAAGCCTATTCCAGAAATAAGCTTGAGTATTGATGGGAACCCAGCAGGGAAGCTTAACCAGCAACCCCCCCTAATGGGTTGGAAACAAAGAAAGAGTCCACACGTGTTTCTTGGTGCAAAATGGATGCTCTCCCTTTCTCTCTCTTTCCTCTGTTCCTTCTCTCCTCATCTATCCCTCCGCATCCAGGCAGAGCCTTTTATTGCCAACCACATTACTACAAATCCCATTTAGCTTTGCAACAATCTCTCAACCAATTACAGACTTATACGTCACATTAAAACACAAATACAGACATTTCATTGTTCTAAGAGCTGAGCTCACTACGCATGTGTAGGAATGCAGGTTACTCAACAGTGAACTAGCCTGGGAAACTGATGATAAGTGAAACATAGTGTCTGAGCATTGATTTAGTACAATATGCTTGTGTTAAACTGTACTCGTTTGTTACGTGCCTTCCAGCTTTCTGTTAATGGCGATGCCACAGAGGCACTGTGAGTGAGAAAGATTCCCGACAATTTTATCCATCTCAAAAGGTTGGAAGGCTGAGTTAACCTTGAGCTGGCTACCTGGATAGAACCCCAAGTTGTGAGTGCAGTTTTGGCTGCAGCACAGCAGTTCAACCACTGCACCAGGGGGCTCACTCAGCAAGGATGAGCAGGTGACTAGAAACCAAGCTCTTATAAGGAAACACTGAAAGAACTGGGCATGTTGAGCCCTGAGAAAAGAAGATGGAGGGGAGGTATAGTAGCACTTTTTAAATACTTGAAAGATTTTCAGAGAGGAGTAAAGAGGTGAGATCTGTTCTCAATCATCTTGAAGTGCAGGATGTGTAATAATTAGTTCAAGGTACAGAAAGCCATATTTTGGCTGAATATAAAAAAAAACTTAGAGCAGTACAAGAATGAAACTGATCATCTCAGGAGTGCTCCAATCCTTCAGGCATTCAAGAGAAAATTAGACAACCATCTGTCAGATATACCATATTTTTCCGTCGATAAGATGCCCCCAACTTTTCCAACCCAAATTTACAGTTTCACAACCGTGCTGTTCTCTCCTTGGCTTATTTCCATGTATAAAACAACCCTCAAATTTTAGTCTAACAATGTTTAGACAAAAATACATTTTTAACACGGAAAAATACTGTGCTTTGATTTGAAATCCTGCATTGAGCAGGGGATTGAACTCAGTGTTCATATACGGTAGGTCCCTTCCAATTCCATTATTCTATGATTCGGTGATTTGACAATTATAAGGCCATATGAGGCATCATAATCATTTGGATATTAACTTTAATATTGGCATTTCATACTGTTACTACTTTGTAAAAATGTTTCCTATATAAATTGTATGTGTGTGCTGAAAAGGACTAACTTGTACAGTATTTGTAACAATTAAAATGTGTTATTGAAAAGACTTCATAGTCTTTGAAATTATATTTCCAGTTCGTAGATGGGCGCTAAAGGATTTTGATTGATGAGCACAATGTTACAAAACGGGGGGAGAGAGATGCTTAAAAATGAAAATCTGAGATCTTAGGCCTCTTTAGATGCTTTCCAAGAGGCCATTGATACATTGGCTTCGCCCAACAAGGGCAGAGAGAAGAACACAAGCTCAAAAGGGAATGTGCCCAGCTGCCATGGAAACCTCCATGGCCAGTGCTTCCTTGGCACCAGTGAGGAGGAAGTGGGAAGCGAGAGTTTTTAACTGTACACTGTGAGAGGCAGTAGATTTGCACATCTTAGTGCGATAGAATGGAGTAGAAAAAGTTAACAATGGAATGCTTGTGGAGACCTGGAGATGGAAGGCACTTCCTTTCTTTAAGCTCTGCTGGCATGACCTCTTCATAGCCTCTGATATCAACACTGAACAGAACACTTAACATCTAATACTTCCTAATTTTTCAGAAGCATCTCCCTCTGATTTAGATGGCAGGTTTACAGGGACATGTTTATCACTTGCTGAGTTGAGTAATGTGTTAATATATCAGACAGAGCTTTTGATGCCTGCCCCAGCACAAATGTTGAGGGCAGTATTCTGGTAAATATTTATGCACCAGAGCGTCCACTATGGAAGCTGTCGCAGTGATCTGATAGTGTGGTAAGACATCCTGTTGGCATTCCCCATATTACTTTAGCAATCTCTGCATTTGGGAGGTCTTTACATACCATATTTATCTGGCTAATCTGTAGTTTGTACTGTATAATTTATAAAAATTATACATTGTAACTGATGAATTGGTAGGCTGAAAAACTGCTGAACTTTCTGCAATGGGCAGTATTGTTGTTGATGATGATACTTGCAAGCTGTCAATTCAATTCTGACTCATGATAACACTTTCCAGGGTTTTCTGGGTATATTAAGATGGTGATACAGTACTCCATACACTTGGACTGGGTAGCTTGTCCAAGACTACTTAGGCTTGCTTGTCTCTGGGAATGCCCAGTGCGGAGTTGAACTCTTTAACCCAGTGTTGGCAAACCTATGGCATGGGTGCCAAAAGAAGCACTCATTGCCCTTTCTGGGGGCACTTGACATCATCCCTTCACAGCCACCTGTATTCATGTTAAATTGCTGTATTGGCACTTTGTGAAAAATTAGTAGGTTTTGAATTGCATTTTGGGCACTCAGTCTCTAAAATGTTTGCCATCACTGTCTTAACCTCTAGGTCAGTGATGGCAAGCCTTTTAGAGACTGAGTGCCCAAACTGTGATTCAGAACGCATTAATTATTTGCAAAGTGCCAATACAGCAATTTAACCTGAATACAGGAGGCTATGAAGGGGTGATGCTGGGTGCCCATAGAAAGGCCTCCGAGTACCACCCTTGGCACCTGTGCCATAGGTTCTCCAACACGGCTCTAGGTGGAAGCCAGATACATAAATGACTGAACCATCAAGTCATAACATTTTAAATTTTCCTAACACCAGTAAGAGGGGAAACTAATACGGTAATTTCAGAGTCATGTACACATGCTAAACAATTTCTCAGGGTTGATTTGAGCTGCTTCCCTGCACTAGTTTCCATTGATTTTGACTGGATTTACTTTCAAGTAAACATGGATAGTTTTAGGATATTTAAATGGAGGCAGTACAGTGGTGTTTCTCAACACCACCTCTACTGATGCTGTTGAAGAAAAGTAGGCTCATCAATTTTTTTGCAGATTTGTATTGTTCTGTGTAAATGTAATTTGTTAATCCTGTGAAATTTGTCATAGATAAATTTGCTTGGATTATCTTGTCACTACTGTATCTGCATTCTTTTGTTCATTGCTTATTCATAATTTAACAGTCTGGCAGTGAGCCTTTTTTTGGGACGCTCACAAAAGATATATGACCTCTACCAGCTGCTGCTCTAACCTGCAGATGCACAGCAAGACATTAGAACTGGGAGGATTCCTCTACTGATTAAAAGTGCTCTTCATTTAAACAGTCTGTTCATAAGAATCTGAGGAATTTTTGTGAATAGTTTCCTTCCTTTCTTCCTTTCACCTGTGTTTTGAAACCTAATTTCTGTCTTAAAGTAAGTGTGTGTGTGTGTGTGTGTGTGTGTGTGTGTGTGTGTGTGTGTGGTTTTCAAGATCTAGGAAATATAACAGTAGGAGTACAGTTGCTTGTAAATGTAAGCATTTGAACAAAATCCCCTTTGTTCTTCTAAATCTAATTTTCTTACAAAGAGTTCCTTTGACATCTAATGTTGTTTTATGCTAGTTTACTTAGGAGACGTCTGATTCAGCCCTGCTGTCACTCAGGCACTTATGGATTGTTCTACACGAATACTACGTGAATACCCAATAGTTTAATGTACATTGAAGGCATTAAGACAAACGGAAGTGTTAACGTTTTAGGTTTTCAGTCTCTTGACTTCATTTAATATCTAAAGCTGCCACATTTTACATTTTATCTCTAAATTAACTGTTTTTCTTTAAACCAGTTTGTGAGTAATGGTTACTTTTTAATTTCTATTTGTTATTGCATATGATAGAAATTGAAAATAATTTACTGCTAATCCATGAAGTCTTGGTTCGTATCCTTCACTTTGTTTATGTGTTTCAACCCTGTATCTAACCTCCTGTGGTATAGTTTTCTCCACTGGTTGCTCTAACAATTTTTTTTAATGGAGTATTCTATTGCACAGCATGTAACATTTTCCAGAATTAATCTGCTTGTAGAGGCCACAGCTTCGTAAAAGCTGTATTTTGAGGATTTTTATTTAGTGTGTGTCTATGGAACTGTTGCTATGTGATTCCCGTGCAGTTCCTGCAGTAAATTCCTTAATAATGTTTACTCAGAAATAAGCAGCACTGAATTCAGTATTACTTGCTACAGAGTAGTGCTGTAGCCCTCAGATGTTAATCTGGTGTCAAATCAGAGACTTCTCTTGCTAACCCATTATATCCACTTAGTCTGGCTGTGCCTCTACAGAATCTCCAGGAGAGAAAATCTATTCTGTCACTTGCCGTGATCCTTCAGTTCCAACCGGAGAAGCCAAGGATCTTATCTGGAATCTTCTGTGAAGAAGGCATATGTTCCAACAGGGAGCTATGGATCTGTTCCCTATGCGTTTTTCTATAAAACTGCATTAACTTGAATTTGTTGTAAGTCACCTTGAGCCTTTTTAACAGACAGGCGATAGCCATCTTTTCTCTAATCTGTGTCATGCTAGAGGAGTTGTTTTGCTGTTTATACTTCAACAAAATGTTTTGCATCCTAATCTTCAGCACGTAATAAGGATAGTTATTTCCATGTTTATTATTTCTTTATCGGTTTTTTTTTTGTCCTGCCATGCAGAACAAGAGACTTCTGTTGCTTCAGAGTTCCAAGAAGGCACTGGATATCTGTCTCGCTGGGATGTTGCATTTGTGGATTTCTTGTACTGGCAGGAAGTTGAGGTTTTGAGGTCCCTGAAGACTATGCAACTGTGATTCTCCGCCCCCTCCCCCTCCCCCCCCAGATTGCTAATGGCCATAATCCTACTGAGCGGTTATAGCACTACAAATGCTGTTGTATAAATCCTAGTGGTGTATTGTCACTGATTAACATTCAGCCACTTGTATCCTTCATTGCTCACCAATTGCGTGAGTTTATGTACAAAAAAGGGATAAAAACGGCTGGGATTTATTTCATAGCACTTGCACTGGTATAGTATATGGTGGATCAGGAACTATCACATTAGAGTTGTGGCTAGTATGTTTGTGATTTATCAGACTTATTCAGAGAGCTTCATAAACTGAATAAAAAACAGTTGCAGCAAAATACTTGTCCTTGGTATATTTTTATTGTCCTGTTGATCTGCTAGGCAGAAAAAAGATTTTTGTTTTGTTTTGTTTTTAGATTTACTGCCACTAAATTTAAGTACTGTATACTGCAACTATCCTCTGGTTTCTGATCATCCGTTTGGATCAGGCTATTGTGCTTCACCTGAGAAAGAGGCATGTATGGTAACTTTTCCTGAAACTTTGACTTAAATATTCCTGAAACTTTGACTTAAATTTTCTCATACTAGTGGTTGTTTCTCTTGTAACCTCTCAAGGGACAGAACTAGACTGTTGATACAGCAGCAACAAGCACAACAACAACAACAGCAACAACAACAGGAAACATTACACTTTCATGAGATGGAATTTTAATATTTCTTTTATACTGCATCTGTGTTTGGTTTCACACATCTGATAAAGCCAATTTTTAAGAAAGAAGTCCCAAAAATTAAATAAAAGGATTTTGGAAACCTTGTTTTAGTGCCGAATAGTCCTGTGCTCTTTTTAATAATTACTTTCATCTCATTGTCCCAGTATGTTTGAAGGTACAGGTCAATAAGGATGATCGCATTCAGAATTTCATGATCTGTGTAGTGGAACAAATTGAAAGCAAAGCCTGTATCAATCACTGTGAAGGGAGGGTTAATTGTTACTGCTTCTCAAGCCTCTGGACAGATAAACCAGTAATGGAATACTTATTGTCCTGATATGAGGATGCTAAAGGATGAAACAATTGGAGACAAGATAACAAAAAGCTATGTGCGTAGTGAGAAAAGGGAGAGGTGGAACTAAAGTGAGATTATGCATAGCGTCTGTATTAACACTTCTAAAAGTTGCTCTTTTTGTTAGTACAACTTATAATTGAAGGCAGAGCCTAGTATGTGTGAGAAATGAGGGAACAGATCCTTAAGAAACAACGAGCTTGAAAGATTTTATGCCAACCATTTGAATGCTTTTACATGGTCTGGAGCTTGTAGAAATGCTATGCATTAAGTATACCCTGCGTTCATCTTTATTTTCATCTATAGTATGTACCATATTTCTGGATAGATAATGAAGATTTGAACACAGCTGTATTTATTAACTCCAGCATATTTTGTTGTCTTGTGAAAGCTTTTTTTATTCAGTTGATGAGCAGAGTGCAGGAATGTTTCAAGGGAAAAAACCTGAGGTGACAATCAACACAGAGAAATAAATTGCAGCATTATAGTAAATATTTAACTATTTCCAAAATGCAAACTGTAAACATCTGTTAGTTACTTATATGTTAAAATATATGCAAAAATATTTAGCCAAATTGAAGTCTTAGGCCCATGACAATCATCTCAACACAGTGGGTAGTTCTGAAAATTAATGAGAATGATAATACTGTAAAGACTGTTCCAGAGTTTGCCCAAATTCATTATCTGAGACTCTTGTTAAGAACATCTCAAAGAATTTTAACCAGGAAAATATATTAATGGTTCAAAATCATTTCTCAATACGCTGATTTATAAAAGCATAATGGGATTATATATGCAAGAGCTATAGTTAGCAAAACAAATAACATGGGAGACAGGCGTTATATGAAGGCACCTTATGCCAAAGGACAGAACACTGGCTTTTGGTTTCAGCCACAGATGTCAGTCTTCTTTTGCTAATGTGTATTTTGGAGTTTATGGATAATAAAAACACCAATAACTGTTTCTAAAAATGATAGCGTCATTTCTGAGAGTGGTGCTGGTTTTCTCTTAGTATTATTATAAGGTCAAAAAAGTGAATCCATTTCTAAGTGAGCATTGTAAGAATTCATACAAATCTGTGTTTAGACCATCATCAGTGACATAGTATTTTTGAAACAAAGACATTCTAGTGGAAGCTCATTTAGGTTTTCTTTGTTCAATGTAGACTTTTAAGTCTCATCTATCTATCTATCTATCTATCTATCTATCTATCTATCTATCTATCTATCTATCTATCTATCTATCTATCTATCTATCTATCTATCTATCTATCTATCTATCTATCTATCTATCACAAGTTAAAACACTATATAAATAAACACTATATAAATATATTTAAACAATTACACATATATTAAGATTTAAAAAAATCAAGTTCAAATAGTGTTAAAGTATTAAAAGTATTAAAACCCCTGTAAGTTAAAAACCAGCAATAACTTACTGCTTCAAAGCCTTCCTTGAGGATGAAGGTCTTTACCTGTGTATGGAAGGAAAATGGGGGAGGGCAATGCATTCCAGAGCCTGGGAGCAGCCACTGAGAAGGCCCTCTTTTGTGTCCTAACCAAACAGTCTTGGGAAGGTAGTGGAGCTGAGAGGAGAGCCTCCCCAAGAAGGCTCATATGAGGTGATGTGACCCTTCAGATAGCCTGGACCCAAGTCATTTAGGGTTTTATAGTAATAAACAGTACATTACTTTTAATTGGGCCCAGAAATGGGAAGCTCCGTTCCCCACTTGTTGGGGGAGGAGCGCATTTGCCCTCCCAGCCCCGGTCCGGGCGCGCGACTTTCGCGCCCATCCGGGGCTTTCTGCCCGGGGACGGGAGCCTATAAGAGGGCTCCCGTCAACGACCGCCATTTTGTCGGCGGTGAGATTTTCGGCCCCACCCTCCCCCCCTATGGTTGGAGAATGAGTTTAGCTGGTCGCCTTTTGGGGCCGGATGGGAATTTTTGGTGGTTACTCTGATTGGCCGTGAGTAGCCATGCGTTTTCGCCCATCCCATTCTCCTTACCGCGGGGGCGGGTTATTTCCTTCGGCCACTAACTTGGCGGGTAGTGCAGCTGGTAACCGTTTTCTAGTTGTGAGCTAATTTTGCGCTGTTTCGGCTCTTCACTGCCCTCGTTTCAGTCTATCTGCATTGGCTATGTCAGCTGTAAATTTAAGCTATTATGACTGGAGGCCTCCCGAGGGCTGTGCTGAGCTCTAGATTTAGCTGTTGGATTTATTAATTCCGAGCTTCTTGGCTGTGGAATTTTTCCACCTTGTTACCAGCTTGCACTACGGCGTCAGGTCCCCTTCAGTGAACCTGACTTGATCGGTTTACGAGTTAATGAATTATTAATAAAGTTGTGGCCCGTTTGTACCAAACTGAAAGTTGTCTCGACTGTTTATTTCGGGGCTTGGGGGGCAAAGACTGACAGCCTCTTAACCAGTGCCAGTCAGCAGCCTGGCTGGTGCGTTCTGACACAGGTGAAATTTCTGAACAGTCTTCAAAGGCAGCGCCATGTAGAGCAAATGACAGTAATTCAAACAGGATGTAACTAATACACGTGTCACTGTGGCCAGATTGGACATCTCAAAAAATGGGCACAACTGGTGCACCAGCTTTAACTGTGCAAACCACTGAGAGCTGAGTATCCACGCTCAGAGGAGTGTCCAGGACCACATGCAAGCCACAGACCCAACTTTCTTAGACTTAGACTTAGTTCCTCCTGCACTGCTGGGCGCAACAGGCAATGTTTTCCACTGGGTCCAGTCTGCAGCTTACATTTCTGGATCTTCCCAGGCAAAGGTCTTACTACTGTCTTCCTAAGACATTCTATATCCTTGTTGCAAGGAGGCATTCATCATACCTTTCCTAACCCAGTCTGGCTTTCCCCATCTGACTGCTTTCATTATCAGGAAGAGCAAGGGTCCAGCATACATGTGATGACTTTCTTCTCTCCAAAGATTTTGTCCACATCATCAGGTTACACTAACTGAAAGGTAACAATTATAATGAGACGAGCAGGGGCCAACGTTAGCATCATCGGGATGTGCATTGAGTACAGCATCTACATCAGAGTCTACATATTTACCCTTCCTTGCCTCCCTCTCCCATACTTCCTCCCTCTGAGATCCATGCACTAAAGCCACCTACCACATAGTATCATTAGTTGGATGAGGAACCAGGAGTGTTATTTTAGATGTGCATTCAGGTTTACATCTTGGAGTGAAAGCTGTTTATTTCCATAGCACTGATTTTAATGGGATATACACTTCAGTAAATGGGCATTTGACTGAAAGAGATGTAATGCAGATGAATGCATGTAGAGATGTAATGCATCTGTATTTTGCAGTATTTAGCTGTATAGGATAAACCTTCAAATTCTTGATGTAACAGTTGAATAAAACAGTTCCTCTGTTCTCTTGTAGAGGGATTGGAATATGCCTGGAATGTTGCAGGGCATCCTACTGTTCATTGGGAAGCTTCTGTCGAATACTGGTTTTCTCCATAATTGAGAAGTGCTCTTTTGCTTGTGCAGGGATTTGACCACGATTTGAATATCTGCTGTCTCATTTGTGTATGTTTATGGACAGGATTCAGAACAGAAAAGAAGGAACATCAGGGAACTGACAGTGGGCATGGGAATTGCAGTTTGAAAAGGGGATACTGCTGTAGAAATCTTTCATTATTATGTGGTTGCCTTGAGTCAAATACAGAATTCTAAAATGATTCCAGGTGATGTATTGCTTTTCCTATGCAACTCTCCTGTAATTTCCTATTTCTTCGAGAAGGTGTGCTTCATATAAGTGGATACGGATACTTTCATATATAATCTGAAATATAAAAGAAAGAATTTTCTTACTATTGCTCCAGACTTCCTAAAAAGCTGTGGAAGATTTCTAGTGAGAAATTGAGCCACCGTCCTCAGAAGATAAGAAACTTATCAGCTCTTTTCTCATTTTAAAAACATACATTAAAGTTTTTCCTGTATTTACCTAGGTTTACTGATCAAATGTGAAAATTCGTCAGTCAGTGCTCTCTGAAAAGGAGAATTTGGCTGTCTTGTAGGCTAGAACTGGCAAGCCATTCTAGTATTCCTGCCAAGAAAACTCCATGGACATGAGGTCACGAAGAGTCTATCATAAGTGTAACGACACAACAACAATTATAAAAACAACCCTCTTTTTTTCTTGTGTCCTTCACTTCTTATGTTGTCACTCTTTGTCCTGAGACAGTGGCTCATAGCTTTTTAACCATTCTGATTTTTTAAAGGGTAAAAAATATGGCACATTCATGTGCATCCCTCAGGTGGGACATGTCTCCTTCCTGTTTTTTCTTTGCCTTCTATTTGCAATAGGAAATTTAAATTCCAGTAGCAAAACAATACCTTTAGAAATCCGTAACTCAGTTTGAAGTCAGCTTGTTACAGTTTTTCATTTGGCAAATAAGTTATTCATTTTGTTGTTTCCTTTCAAGTAAGGCTTTTCAAACATCAGACATAATTTAACTTTACAAATTTGTCATGTGTGCATTACTTTTGCTCGATATGTTTCACTGATGTAAATGTCATGAATCCAGTGATGAAAGAAGGCACAGTAGTGCATTGTTAAATATTGAACACACATGTAGTAGATTTCATTTAATAGTAAATAAAAACAAACATTTTTTAAAAGCATGGATTCATTTGAAAAATTCTGGGCTTGTAACTACAAGGAATGTATTGCAGAAAGACAAGAGCTGCACAAAATATGATTGATAGTCAAAAGCTTCAGGCACTAATATTTTAAACTGCAGTGGTCTTTTTATATTTACAGCACAGGAATTTTCCAGGATGAAAAGTTCAATAAAATAGAACTAATTATCTAGTTTTCAGGTACATAGCTCTTCAGAATCAATACTTGTCAATTTCCTGGCCTTTTAAAAATAAATGTTGCTAGTAAACATTTTTTTAAAAAAAGAGATAAATCAAAAATGCATTTCTAATGATAGCTGAGTCAAACATTTTTAAAATAATAAGTGATCCATTTGAAATTAAAACCAAATTCTTATCTTTTGAGATACGCTTTTGTTGTTTTTGAAAACATTGCTTTGTTGTTAGTGCTCCAGGAACCTAAATTTTATCTAAACCTTGGTGAAAAATTTGTTTAAAACCCTGCTAACTAATTAGCAATGGAATTTAGAGGAAAAACTGCAGCCATGTCTGCACCAGAATAATCCCCGTTTCAGTGCTGTCAGTTTTGTATTCGGATTGATATATCTTGTGAAACTATGACAGGGTGCAGCCACTGTTTGGTAGTTCTATATTAAAAGTGATACATTTGCTTACTTTAGTAGGAGCTTTAACTTTGTAAACACTAAATTCAGAAATACCATAGTATTAAACAGAAGAATACACAGAGAGCTGTATAAAATACTGTTAGCTGTGCTTGCGGAAGGAACCGCAGTCCTTTAGACAGTTTGAGTCCTTTTTTTTAGGCTGAAAGAAGGGTAGAAATAAAATAACATCCACTTGCAAGAGTTTAACAATAGTCTTCTCTCCCTAAAAGCTTCCTTGGGAGGAATGAGAAACCAGGGTTGATTTAATTTTTTTTAAAAAATCAGATTTTTAATGATTTAAATTTAAAAATACTTAATTTGAATTATGATTTTAATAATTATTTAAATCAATTTGATTTTTTAGAAAAAAATCATTATTTTTTATCCATCCTGTGGGAAACACGCTAGGTGTTGTAAGTGGTTTGGCAGATAATTCTAATCAGAAAAACCTCATCTGAGTACCAGCATCCTCTTTGATATAGCCATAGCCAGAGGAGTTTCAGTAGTTCTGAAATATTGAAAATGTAACTGTGAATCCTGAGTGGTCTTCCTGAAGGTTAAGCCCAGGCACAGTCCTAGAGTGGCTGCAATGCCAAGAAATAGATTTAATCTTTGGTGGGTTCTCCTACAAGAGGCAGAGGTAGCTAGGTGCACACTAGATACGGAACCTGTGTCTTGGACTTCAACACTCAGACTTTTTCAGGAATTCTCCCTGTTGGAAATCCAAGTCCTCCTAGGAAATTTTATTTAATCACTAAATAAAGGTGGGTAAATAAAGGCTATTGATTCAGCTGTTTTGTTCCTCTGAAGAAAACATAGGAAATGTTGGGGAGCTCCAAGACAGCTGCAAGAGATTAGCAAACTGCAAAGTGTTTTGCTTATATAGTGTTCCATAATGCCC
The DNA here is from genome assembly GCA_023846285.1 of Phrynocephalus versicolor. NCBI lineage: Eukaryota > Metazoa > Chordata > Lepidosauria > Squamata > Agamidae > Phrynocephalus > Phrynocephalus versicolor. The sequence goes on along the minus strand of JAHTLZ010000016.1, from coordinate 16,363,006 downwards.
AAAGCACTCTTTGGGCAATTTACAATTTACAATGCAGGTTACACACACCTCTGCTCAGTAAATGGAGCTGGGTGATCAGTTTACTCACCACAGAGTCATGGAAGGCTGAGTGGGCCTTGAGATGGCTACCTGAGCCCACTGGAATTGAACTCTGAATCATGAGCAGAGTCTTTGCTGCAGCGCTACGGTTTAATCACTGCCATACAAGGTTCCTTGACTAGGGAACTGATAACCTTTCTGTGAATTAGGCCCTGCTTTGTGCCTCTTTAGTGAGGTCTTGGTGAGTTCTATAGGCTGAAGTTGGAGAAAAATGAGGATCCCAGTACCTACATCAGCCATCCCATTTTGAGTGTCCTCTTAGTAATCATGTCAAGGGGAGTCAAAAAATGCAGGCAGCTACATTTTATTTTATTAATGTGTTTAGAATGTTTCTCTTTAGCTCTGTATTATGAAATATCTAATCTGGGTTAGAGATGCGAACGAACCACAGTTCAGTGGTTCAGCACAGTTTGACACAGTGCAGGCACAGGTATTCCTTGGATGGTGCACACTCCAATTTGCTCATTCTCATTCTCTGGGTGAAGAGGGATGCTTAATACTGTATTATGGTTGCTATGAAAATCCACCTTCACCTATGGCTATTGTGAAGATTACAGGTAAGCAATCCATAAGGAACCTGGGTGTTCCTTATGGATTATTCCTGCTAATCAGAAGTCCCTTAGCTGCACACACAGGCTCTGCCATTATCATTGCTGAAATACTGTGATTTGATTGGCCAAATGTTATGCTGATTTGAAACAAAATTTCCCACATACTCTGTTCATTCGTTACAGTCAGTTCCACTGTTCCAGTGCTAGTCTTTTGCATAGGGAGGGAATCTAAATGAGAAATGCAACTTGCATGCTGAGTTATCCCCAGCACAATCCATTCATTCAGTATGGCAGAGCAGAATTAATAAAACTTTCTCCGTGTACATTCTCTGCAATCTAATGCAGCCAATGCCTGCATATAAAACAAGTGAACCATCAACCAATGTATCAGTTGTTTTAATGGTATTAATGGGCAATGATGATTGAACTGGAGTGCAATCATGCAAGTCCCCGTAACTGACATCAGGCAGGATTATGAATGTAAGATGATGATTTATAGTTAAGAAATCAGACCATTGTTCCATCTAGCTTAGCATTGTTCGTGGCTGTAAAGGGTTTCTGAAGAAGCCCAGGATGGAACCTGGGACGTGATTAATGTAAAAGATGTCATCAAATACTGGCCTAGTGTTTCCATCCCTACGTCTTATTTACAGGATTAATTCGTAGCGTAGTGAAAAAGTGATATAAATATTTTAAATCCCTTTGTTGTTATAATCGTGTTGTTATTACCTCAGGCTCAGGGACTGATGAGATCCTTCTGTGCTTGAGAAATATGAAGAGCTCTACAATCTTTATTCCTGAATGATAGAGTCAATGCATTATCTTTCTGCTGGGGACTTCTCCTGCACAGAGTTCCTCTCAAAGGAGTTGCTGATCAACATCGAGTCCCCACATATTTCTCATTCTAGCATTATACATTAGTTTGGTGTTATTGGTGAGAACAGAAATCTTTCGGATGACTACAAATCTTACTTACGTAGAAATGCAGCTGATGCCTAGTAACTGAGAAATACCATTACTTGGAAAGATTCTTGCCCTGGAACAAGTCTAAGGATTACAGTCGATTGGACAACCAAACACCCGAGAATCCTCCCCTGTAAAATACTGTCCAATGTGTACTTGGCATGTTTTCTAATTTCTGTGGCCTCACGGGGTCTTGGGAATTCATGGGCTACCGTCATCAGACATTTTCAGGACCCCCCCCCGAGAGAGAGAGAGAGAGAGAGAGAGAGAGAGAGAATTTCTAGTGTCTAATCAGTTTTAGCTGAGAAATTATGGATTGTCTCAGATATGACTAAAATGGAGAACATGGCAGAGTGGAGCTTAATTCTGTGGGAACTGTTAGGCATTATGGGTCTGGTAGTTATTTATTTATTTAGTTTCCCTGCCTATTATGCTCTATATAGGGTATCTTGCAAGAAACTACTGGACTCTTAGTGCCTTGGAGTTCCCAGAGAGCTTTGCCTAGTCTAGTCATTTATTACAGACACCTGAAAGCTGGATTTTGGCTTCTGCCCTCAGAGGTCAGACTTGGGAAATTCTTGCAGATGACTGGTGGATGCAGTCTGTAAATTCAGAAAATCCTATGTAAAGATTTTCACTATTTGATTATGCTGTAAACCAGGCAATGTGGGGAGACACAGAGATCATGATTTTTGGTATTATTCTGTGTCACTGTACCCAGGTACTGTGGTGGTCACAAAGAGATGTGTAATGTCAAGTTCACAGAAAGTTGTTATGGTTTATTTATGCAAAGAGCTGCTCTTCCATTTGGCCCAGAAATACATTCCAGAAATTGCACTGACAGACACTTGCTGAGGTTAGCTAACTAGGGACTGAAAGGATGTAATATGGCCTACGGATACTATTTCTTGTTTTTAGGCTATAAATGGCTTGTTTTATAAAAAAATTCCAGAGTATGTACAGAAATTGTGGAAATGGCTGTAAACTGCGCCAGAAGCCAGCAAGTAGGCTAGAAGGCTGTTTAGAATTCTTGGAAACAGAATACATTGTTCAAATAGCAGAATAAACCGATGACATTAAAACATCTAAAATCACTGTTTACTCTTCTACTGTTTTGGAAGCTTGGGACAGTATTGTTGCATTTGGTTTCCTTCTACTATATTTCCTGCTGAAGAATCTTACTTCAGCTGCACAATTTGGAATCCTGTACCAATGAAACTGTGGAATTTGAAAACCTTTACAAGGTGTTTTTTTTTCCACTGAAAACTGAGCACTTGTCTTTGCTAGTTCAGCCTCTTGGGGCTAATTTCAGTCGCTTGTGAATCTTCTGTTCTACTTGCTGCAACAGGAGGAAAAGTCTTCTGTTTAAAGGTTTTGAACTTCAACCTTTCTCCAATATTTCTATTCAAAGACTGGCAACAGGGATATTTTATTTTGCTGCACCAAGTGCTGGCATTTCAGTGCTAGCATCATGAAAGTTTACTAGCCTGCTATTTTCTGTCTGCTGTTACTAACCCGGCCTGAACCAGTTTTAACAATCATGACATCCTACCCTAGGTGAAACATGCACAGAGAGAAACCAATATTCTCCAAATACTTGTCTTCTGTTTTAAAGGAAGTGAATTTCAATATGTACTGAACAGAGTGTTTTGAGAAAGAAATGGATTGAGCATCGAGCATATAGTATTCAAAGCTCACTGTGCAACAGAGTCACATGCCCAGTTAGTTTCATCTTACATATTGACATCTTCAGGAATGGCAAAGGAAGCTGCAAAGTAAAGATGTATGTATGTGGTTTTATATCAGTGTATGATCATTCTGTAAGATAAGATAAGATAAAATAAGATAAACCTTTATTAATCCTATAAGATAAGATAAAATAAATCTTTATTAATCCTACATTGGAGAAATTTATTTGTTACCCAGCTCCCAATATAAAGAACAAGCAAGGAGAGTAGGTGCACAAAAGGTGTAAAGTGAGAAAGAAAAAAAATGGATAATAGAGATTTGATAAAATAAAAAAAAATCCAATATATAATTTCGATATTAAAAAATTAAATGTGAAATAAACTACAATATACCCCCATACCAATAGTAGGTTAGACTGTAGAGCAGTGGTTCCCAACCTGTGGGCCTCCAGATGTTCCTGGACTGCAATTCCCAGAAGTCTTCATCACTAGCTGAGCTGGCCAGGATTTCTGGGAGGTGCAGTCCAGAAATATCTGGGGACCCACAGGTTGAGAACCACTGCTGCAGAGCTATAGAGTCTAACAGCACTGGAAACAAAAGACCTGTGGTAGTGCTCCTTTCCACACTGGAGATGTCTGAGTCTGCCACTGGAGGAGCTACGCAAAGCCTCCACTCTCTGGTGCAGTGGGTGAGAGGTATTGTTCATAATGGATCTCAGCTTGGCCATACCCATCTCCTCCACAGAATCCAGAAGGAAGCCCAAGACAGAGCTAGCCCTCTTGGCCAGCTTGTTCAGTCTCTTCCTGTCCTGCTCAGTACTGTAGTGCAGGGATATTACATGGCACCATGAGAGGTGCCCGGATTCTGTACCAGGTATGATAGCTTCAACATGGTGAGGTTTGTTTCTTTTTGTTTTTAAGTTTGCTGGGAAAAAAATGTTCATTTGTTTTATACAATCATAAAATCATAATTTTATAGGATAATGGAGTTGGAAAGGGCCTGAAATCCAAATCAAAGTATATCTGACAGATACTTGTTTAATTTTCTCAATAATTTCTCTAGCACTGGAGTGCTCAGCACCTCCTGTGGTGATGGGTACCTTTGCGCCTTAACTGTTTCTGATATTCAACCAAAGTCTGGGAGCAACAACAGAGAAGGCCCTTTCATGTGTTCTTATGAAATGCACTGCAAGTTCATACTGCAAGATTTGATCTTTGAGGTAGTTTGGACCCAGGCCATTTAGTGCTTTGTAGGTTAAAACCAACACTTTGAATTGTGCCCAATAGCTCTGTCGCAGTCAAGGAGAGCTGACTTCTTGCATCAGCGGTGCTTCATTGCTGTCTGCAATTGTGGTGTCACCCAGGTGTGTGCCTGGGACCCTTTCCCCCTGTTCTTGCTGCAGAAGGAAACAGCAAAGCATCCATATTGCTCCTCTGGACTACACATCTATGTTCAGTTAGGGAAAGAAGATTCCTTGGCAGTTTCTGTCAATCCCCCCCCCCCCGGAAGATCAATTACCAACAGAAAAAGAAGTACCCAGACTCCTATTTTGCTCTGTCCTTGAATTCTTGTATTCCAGAAGGTTGTAGAAGATGCCTGTTCTTCCAGAAGTGAGGAGAGTTTGGTTCCAAAAGCTGCTCCGGCCCATCCTCTCCCAGATTTGGACTCAAGGGCCCTTCTGAGGTGGTGGCTGTTGCTGTTGCACCCTTGTCACTTGTACCAGTGGTTGTAGCCATGCTTCTTCCTCTGCGAGGTCTTGCAGAATCTTCTCCCTCTTTTTCCCCCTCCTGCAGTTGTCTTAAATTGTGCTGTCCAGAACTGGACACAGTAGTTAAGATGAGGCCTAAGCAGTACCAAATAGAGGAGAACTAGGTCTTCGTGAGATTTGGAGGCTATACTTCTGTTAACAGAAGAGGCCTTCTTTTTCAGCTGCACCACACTGTGGGCTCATATTTAGCTCTTGATAACCAACAAATCCAAGTCTTGCTCATAGTATTTCTGAACCAAGTTTTCTGCTTATGCTTTAGTCTATCAATATATTTTGAATTTATTTCTGTCTTCCAGGGTATTAGATATTCCATCCAATGTTGTGTCATCAAAAATTTGATAGGCACTCTCTGGACCTTGTCATCCAAGCAATAAATAAAAAAGTTGAACCCAGGATTGAGGCTTGTGGTACTCCTCTTGTTACCTCCCCCAGTTTGAGAAAGAGTACTTTCAGAGTACTTTCTGAGTGCAGTCCTGTAACTAACTGTATGTCCACCTGATTGTTGTTCTACCCTGTTCATATCTGATAAACAGAATATTGTATTATGGGCCACTTTGTAAAAAGGTTTGCAGAAGTCAAGATATATTATGTCTACAGCATTCCCACCATCTACCAGGGGGGTTACCTGATCAAAAATGAGGCAAGACTAGTCTGGCAGGATTTGTTTTTGGCAAATCCATAATGGCTTCTATTTATTACTGAATTGTTTTAAAGATGCTTGCAGAGTGATCACTTTATAATCTGCTGCAGTATTTCCTCCAGGATTGATATTGGGCTGACTGGTGTGTAGTTCCCAGGTTCTTCCATTTTACCCTTTTTGAAGATGGTACAATGTTAGCCTTCCTCCAGTCACCTGGTTCTTTAACCCATTGTCCCATTAGATAGCTGTGAATGTCAGTTGGATTTAAGGGGAGGGATCCTAGATCAGCAGAAGCACAGGATTTGCATGCACAAGGCCTGAAATGCAATTTCTGGCACCTCCAGTAAGAATTGAATAATGTGTTGATGGGAAAGTCCTAACTTGACTTGAAACCTCAGAAAACCACAGCAAGACAAAATAGATAGTAATCGGCTAAATAAACAAATATTACCACTTGGTAAAAGGCATTGTCCTCTATATCCATCCTTTGAAAAGAAAAGATATGTGGTATCATATGAAGGGAAAAAAGTTGTTTTTTCCCTCCTCTGTGAAATGAGACATTTTGTGCCTCAGTTTTTGTGGGCTTCATTCGGAGGGAAACAGCAATTCCAAGTTTTTTCTAACTTAAAACGGAACGGGAATGAACATTAACAGTTATTCTAGAATCTATGTTTTTAAATAGACTTCTTTTGAATTCTTACAGCTTAAAGACGTGTTTCATAGAAAGGACCAAAGGAAAGAAGCAGTTAAAATTGATTGTATATTGCTTCCAGTTTCACTATACCGGATGTAGAAGCAAACATGGACTTTATACAGAGGAAGCTTAGGGGTCCAGATCTGGCTTGTAGTGTCTAGCTAGCATCACCAGGAAGACTATAAAATTTATCTCACATCACATGTCATCAATGCATTGATTAGTCGGTTCAGTGATATTTTTAGAATGTTATGAAATAAGATTTGAAACATGCTAAACATGGAAAATTTAGTTATTGCTGTAAAACTAGAGCGCTTTTTCTGGGTTTTCATTCAGTTCACATTTGTTTGCTGAAAGCTGAGATTTATACTACTCATCCTTGAAATGTTTTTGTTTCTTTGGATTGTGTTATATTGAAGAATATGTTAATAATGATGATGAATTTGACTGAAGTGCAGATCAAAGGGCTTGTTGTTCATCTTCACCATAAAGTCATAATTTCCCTGTTAAGACACAATTTAATTTTAATGAAATAATTTAAAGCCCAGAACCAAGAACAGTAGTCACAACTTATCTTTGCCTCCTAGTCTCTTTAATATTTTATTCTCTAAAAGCTATTCAGTAGGCTTAAATTCAAATAGATTAATAAGTACTTAGTCAAGAGAAAGATGCAACCAAAATATGTGATACTGTCACACAACTACAAGACATACATAGAATTTCTGTTTATGTACTGTAGTGTTTGGAAAAATAATGTAGAGCAATATCAGGCACAATATATAGTAAGATGGTATATCTTAAACTGGACATGGGACACAAAAACTAACTGAAAGGCCCACAGGTTAACTTAACGTTTGGCAGATTTATAACAATAATGCAGAAGGAGGTGCCTGTGAACTTTGAAATAATGCCTTTTCTTCATTATTGGGTAATTGCTGCTTTTTACTACTTACCTTGGAGGACAGAGCTTTAAGGTAGGTTTTATAAATTATGTTCCTCTTTTCACAATTAGGCACCCTTCATACAATGTTTATCCTACAGTATGCAAATTAATCTGGATAAAGTCATTTTCTGAACTTCCAAAAGATTCTTCTCTACTGATTGATTTGATTTTTCTGCTACATTTTGTTGCTCCTTCCAGTGTTGCGGGCAGTTTGTCTGTTTGATTGTTGGTTTAAAATATTCCATATGTGCTTTTCAAGATTCAAGTTTTCTTAGTATGGTTTACAGCTATGCTTAGCCTTTCCATAAAATAGTCTCAGTGTGATAATAGTGTAAAAACAACTGTAAAAGCCACACCAATATATATATATTTGTTTGCTTTTATTATAAAATCGTTTACGTATATAAAACTGTCAGACTACAGATAATATTAGGCTAGATTCTTCTCTCGGGAAACTTGTTCTCTTTGTGCACAGAGACTATAGTCAGTATCCTCTTCAGTATTCACACATGTGGTGCTCCAGCTGTGGGAGCTACTACAGTGATGCAATAGGTCACGCTATCAGGCCCTGATCATATGCACTGAGAACCCATCCGAAGGACACAACATCTTCTGCAGTTGGAGTTCTGCACCTGTAAACCTTAAACAGGACAGAAGAAAAATCAGAACCATTAGACTTTACCCCACTTGTCATTTGAAGCACGTGGTACATGACATGAAAGTTTTTGCTTTGCTGCTTCATCTGGTAGTCTTCCCCACAAGGAATAATAATAATAATAATAATAATAATAATAATAATAATAATAATAA
>JAHTLZ010000016.1:16281491-16350757 GCA_023846285.1 Phrynocephalus versicolor | reverse complement strand
GTTGTTGTTGTTGTTGTTGTTGTTGTTGTTGTTGTTGTTGTTGTTGTTGTTGTTGTTGTTGTTGTTGTTGTTGTTGTTGTTGTTGTTGTTGTGTTGAACTACTGCATACATTTTATCATGAAACATTCTAATATGGATTGGTGTTGGTGCCAAAAACTATTTCTGAATTTAGAAATATGCAAAAACTGACAAATAATTGTATTTCAAAGTGTGTATAAACTGAGGGGTAGAAAATATCATGAGTCAAGTTGGCTTAGACCAGAACATTCACTGGTCTAGCATCCTATTCCTGTGGTGTCTAGGTGAATACTTTCAGGCAGGGTACAACCTTAGTATACCTTTCTGATAATGCAGTAATGCCTTGGATAACAAATGCCTCTGATAACGCATGTTTCGGACAGCCAATGGAAATTTCCAGGTATAGGGCTACTTCGGATAATGAATGTTCCCTATGGGCTGCCTGAGATAATGAATGTTTCATAATGCCTTGGAAAAAAGTGTACACAGGATTTGTACACTTTGGAAAGGTAGGGAGCTAGGCTTTGCATTTTTGTTGGGAACAGGCTGGGGTAGTCTTGGTGCTTGTGTTTGTGTATGTTTCCATTTTTCCCCATTGCATTTTTGGCGGGAACAGGCTGGGGTAGTCTTGAACAAATTGCTTCAGAGAACGAATTAAATTTGTTATCAGAGGTACCACTATATTTCCTACCCACTTGTACTGTGATACTCACTGTCTTCAAACAGAGAATTGTAGGTTCTTCAAACAGAGAAATGTAGGTATAATTGTATTTAAAATTTTGGGTCAGAATTTGGAGGAATTAATATCATTAAGTATGCAAAGCTTATAGCACAGGTCTAAACAAGAGCTAGCATTGTTTTAGAGGGTCTAGGTTAGGGTAAAGCTGGAAAGCTTCTGGATTATTGACATCAGGAACAGAAACACTTGACTGAATCGAAGTATGGAATTATACCAGTATTTTTCACCTACATGTCAGCTCTGCAGCTACTGTTGCCTCTTCTTGCATGCCCCTTGGAGTTGGTGCATTTTATAACATGGATTCTAAACCACATTGGTATAGCCCTTGGGTAATAACAGAGCTATACTCAGCCAAGTCTTTTAATAAGGATGGGTAATAATTTTAATTTTAAAAATGCTAAATTTCTGTTTGTAGAAGATATTTGCATTCCTAGAGAGAAAAAGAATATATATCAAGGTGCTATATGTTATATGCATTACTTGCAGTAAAATTTAAGCTCAATGCAGAAGTTCACATGTAATTACTCCCCCAAGGCGCCAGATGGATAGAAAAGATAGTAAAAGTAATTAGCAAGATTTTGTGATCAATGGACTGAACAACAGATATGGGGAGGCAGGTAACAGGAAATGAAAGCTTTGATGTCAGCCCTTCTGGTCAAGAGAGATGCCTGGAGCTGAGGTCATGAGCTTGCCTGGTTCTACAGTTTTTCCAGAATAATAGAAAATTGCTTATTGGATATTAGTTTTGGAATCTTGGATTGAAAACACATTTGCTTTTTTGATGATGTTGTAGGCACAGCTGCATTTTGGTAGCCATTTGGCGGTACACCAAGTTCATATGATAACTGTCAGAAAAACGAGCCAGAGCCAATATGCAACATACTAAATTTGTTGTGAACAGCAGTGAATGTACATTTGGTTTTTGTTGCAAGTTTTAGAGTTTAAAATGTGACACTGCAGAAACTGTTTGAAGATTGTTGCACAGAACTCAGATTTTTTTTTCTGTATAAGAAAAACCACACCCCAAATTTCTGCTTTCCTTTCAGTTTAGAAAGGGCAGGTGTTTGATCCATTATGCAGATTTCTTCTCAACAGCATCACAGTTGAAACACTTCTGGTATTTGTATGAAACTCTGTTTTAATATCACAGATCACTCAGAGCTTTAGAGAAGGAAATGAAATGAATGTGGTAGTCACTTTAAGTGACAGATGAAAATTGGAGATTGAGAAAGTAGCTAGCCAACTCAAATTATTTGATGTCTTTGTTGTAATGTAACATGGCTTCTTGGGTTGTCTTTCATGTCCCTGATGGAGCCCTAAGGATATACTTCAACTCAACCTGCTTTAACCTTTTACCGTACTCAAAAAGGCAACCTCCTTGGTTTGGAGGATGGGAATCTCTTTGGAACCTATCAGTGGCACTCCTTAATCAGTTGAAGTGCTGTCTGTATGATAACAAGTCTCGTCCCTCTCACCATAGGTTGTGCCAGCCCGAGAGGCTTGAGACAGGCTGGAAATTTAACCTTCTGTGGCACGGTAATATGGAGCATTTCCTCTGGGCAGGTGGGTCAGAGTTGAAATATAAAATGATTTCTTTAAAGGGATACATTCAATTTGAAGTGCCCTGGGGCTCAAATCATATTGTGAAGCTTTGACACCTTTAAAAATTGCATGAACAACATTACATTATTTTTAACTTACAGTGAATTACTCATAAATAGGATGGATGTAAAGTTCCACAAAAGGGACAGGTGCTTCCTGTCAGGATTTGTCAGCATATATTCCTGTCACTGTTTGGAGGACAACAGTTTGAGTGTTCATAAAAGTAAAGTGATGATTTAGTAACCCTTTAACGCACAGCGGTAATTTTTATACAATTTGAAATATTTCCCTCATGAAGAAGAAAGTGTTGTGGACAACTCAATTGGAACTTGAAAAAACTTAATTTGGGTAATGGAATGTAAGAATATATTCATTTTCAGTGTTGCTTGTAATATCTATATTGCACTTTATGTATAAGAATTGTTGAAGAGAAAAGAGCAGCTGTGTATAAAATAGTAATTTACATTATACAGCTAGATAACAAATGACTTGACTCAAGGCAGATAGTACAATCCAAGTACATATGAAGCTTGTGTACTTAGGAAAAAGTCTGATTGTATTGGTGTAGATTACTGCCAGGTTTTAGTCATAGGGGAGCAACTAAAAACCTAGTCATAGGGGAGCAACTAAAAACCTAATAAACAATATATATATTGTTTATTAGGTTTTTTCTTTAGTTTTAGTTTTAGTTGATTTTATTGTTTGTCAATTTTTTATATTTTCTTCTTTATTTTTTTATATTAATTGTAATTGTGTAATTTTTGTATTTGTACTCCTTTGTATTTCTTGGGTTTTGTTTTTGTTTTTGTTTTTGTTTTGTTTTTTTTCCATTCACCATGTCAGCAGGGACTTCAATTCCAGTGGTGTCTGGCCGTGGGAGGTACACTCAGAGTGGGTGGATTAGTCAGGTAAGAAGAACTCGGGTCAGACAGTTGATGCCTGTCCCTCGTTCTGACCCCCCTGCTCACCACCATGTATCTGGGTGCCACTCCACCAGTGCCTCTGGCCTGTCTTGCCTCCTGGTTAATGCCAGGTCAGTTCAAAGTAAGATCCCCATCATCCACGATGCTATCGTGGATGAGCGAGCCGACCTGGCTTGCATCACCGAGACCTGGGTGGGTGCAGAGGGAGGGGCTTCCCTTTCCCTGCTGTGTCCCCCCCCCGGGTTTCAGGTCCAGTGGGCTGGCAGGTCGGAGGATCGGGGTGGTGGTGGCCATCATTTACAGGGAATCTCTTTATATTAGCAGATCTGCGGCACTGGTGTGTCCCGGGGTAGAATGCCTTCATCTATCGGTGGGTCAGCGAGATAAGTTCGGTATTGTGCTGGTGTACCATGCTCCCCGCAACCCAGCACAATCCTTTCCAGAGATCTCAGAGTTCGTCTCAGCTGCCCTGTTGAGGTCCCCCCGCCTTTTGGTGGTTGGGGACTTTAATGTGCATGCTGAGGAAGAACTCTCCGGAGCTGCTCTGGAATTCATGGAATCCATGACTTCCATGATTCTATCTCAGCATGTTGTTTGTAGAGATGGGCACGACTTAGCGAAATTTTCGTTTTTCGTTTTTGTTATGCAACGAACCGAAAAACGAAAATTGGCTCCAAAATGGAACGAAAACGGAAACGAAACGACTAATTTTGAGCCAATTTTCATTTTTCGTTACGGCAAAAGCATTTAATGGCACTAAATGGGGGAAAACGAAATTTCATTTTCTTTTTCGTTACGAAGCGAAACAAAAACGAAAATTTTTGAAAATTAGCTCACGAAAATGGAAACGAGCCGAAACGGACCCCTAAACGAAAAACGAAAAACCATTTTTCCTGAGTCGTGCCCATCTCTAGTTGTTTGCCCCACCCATAGAGCAGGCCATACCCTGGACCTGGTTTTTACCTCCATGTCGCCAGATTCTTATCTGAGGGTTGGGGGTATTTCACCCCTTCCTGTGGCATGGTCGGATCACCATCTGCTAAAATTTTCCCTGTCGATTGCCACCGCACCCCGCGGGGAGCGTCGGCCCTTTGTTTGGGCCCACCTCCATAGGCTCCTCGACCCTGTATGGTTCATGGATGCCTTCGGGGAGCTCACTGGTGGTCTGGCAGATGATCCAGTTGAAGCCCTGGTGGATAGGTGGTATGAGGGTGCAACTGGGGCTGTAGACTGGATCACCCCCAAGCGCTTCCTCCGTTGTGGAGCCCACTCCTCGCCGTGGTACACAGCTGAGTTGCGGGCAATGAAACATGAACGCAGGAAGCTTGAGGTCATTTGGAGGACGGATCGGACAGCATTGAGTAGGGCTGCACTTAAGCAGTTCACCAGCTGCTATGTTCGTGCAATCAGGGACACTAGAACAGCTCATGTCTCCCTGAGAATTGGTGAGGCCTTGAACCGCCAGGCAGAGTTGTTCCAGGTGGTTTGAGACCTCTCCAATCCTGGTCAGCTTGAGCCTCCTCCTAGTGAGTTCACTAGTGAGCAATTGGCAGCCTATTTTAGATCTAAAATTGAGGCCATCTGCTCTGATCTGCCCTCCAGTTGTGCTAGTCTATCCTCTGACATCCCTGGGGCCTCACCCCCTTGGTCTTCTTGCCTGGTTGAGTTTGGGCCTGTGTTCCCTGCGGAGGCGTCCAGGGTTATGGCTTATTGCCGGCCGGCGGCTTCCCCTTTTGACCCTTGCCCAGCCTGGCTTATTAAATCCACCAGAGGGAACATGCTGGAGTGGGTTTCCGCTATCGCCACGGCCTCCTTCAGTTTGAAGGAGACCATGGTGAAGCCCACTTTGAAAAAGCCCGACTTTTTGCCCCCCAAGCCCGGAAATAAAGAGGTGAGACAACTTCAGCTTTTGGGTACAATGGGCCACAACTTTATTAATAACTTATCAACTTATTAACTGGGTTAGTCAGGACCTGTGAAGGGGACCTGAGCCGTAGTGCAAACTGGTAATGAGATGGGATGCAATACTTCAGCCAACAAGCTCGATTTACAGGTAAATTCGCCCAGGTGAGCAGCCACCCACCTGTTGAGCATCGCGATAGGATGGGCGAAGGAAGCCCGGCACAGCCCTCGAGATGCCTCAATTCATATTCGAACAATAATTATCTGATGACATAGCCAATGGTGATAGACTGAATTCGAGGGCTGTATATCGCCGAATGGGTCACCTAATCAGAGCTTTACCTGAAATCGATTACCAGTTGCACTACCCGCCACATAAGAGTCAGGGGCTCTTACCCCAACCAGCCGAGCAGCTCGGCCCTCAGGCCCCCTTGTAGGTCGGATAGGAAAAGATCCAAACCAGGTGGACTCCATCTCTTCTCTAAAGGTGAGGGGCACGACCAGAGATACCCGGGTGGGCTATGACAGACCCACGTCCGTGCAGGAGAAAACTAGCAACCTCACCATTAACCATTCTGAGGGCTCTGTCCACAAGGAAAGGGTCATGGGCTGACCGCCACACTAAGCGTGGGATCAACAGGGACCGAAGAATACGGGTACTAGGGAAATAAAACAAAAATTCGCTCAAGTCCTGCAGGATCTTGAGGAGCAAAACATCTCCCGTCACATGAGCAAGATCGTTGCTGCCCATGTGCAGCAACAGGACATCTGGAGGGTTATGCAGAGGAATATGGCATGCCCAGCGGCAGAACTCGGCCCACAGCATGCCCCTGCGACCCAGCCAGTCCAGGGTGGCACACGCACCCAGGCCCAAATCTCGGCCCCAGTGAGAGCTTGCAGCATACTCGGCTGCCCAGAAGACAAAGCTATGGCCGAAGATGACCACTCTGGCTCTTGTCTTCACACTCCTGGAACGATAGAAAAGTTAAAATGTTCGGACAACAGCTAAAACTTCGGCAGCGGCCAAACATAAACTTGAAACTTCTGCGACCTCCAACGGCCAATACGCTGAATGTCAGCTGCATCGTAGCCCAAGGCTACTGCCGTGGAGGCCGCCCCAATCCTGAATGAGTGGGAGCCGAAATGCCATCCCACAATACCAGCCCTGGCCAGGGCATCAGCAGTGACAGTCCAGAACTGATAACGGGAAAGAGGGGTCCCGTTCGCATGAATGAAAAGGTAACCGGGCAAGTCACCCCTAAGAGACAGGTAATCTCGCAGTGCCCGAAGTGGGCATATTGCAGAAACATAGCAAGGACCCAACAGTAGCTCCTGCCCCCTGGCCCATTGGTCCGTCTTGGACCTACGAATATGTAACAAAAAAAAAAACAACCCTGGAAGCCAGCAAAAATCAGATCTAAGGAGGGCTGTATAAGACAAGTCAGACTTAGAAGAGGTGAGCAGCTCGCTGATACAGAGTGCGGCAAAGAAAGCTACTAGGGCAGCCGCCCTGAATAACGCCGCCTCGAAAGGGCCATCACAAACTACTGGCCACTGCTCAGTAAGCCAGGATAAAATCTCCGGCGTAAAAGGGGCACGGTCAACCTTCCTCCTGCCCCGCTCCTTAGCCCAGCCCTCCAGCATCTTTTGCAGCAAAAAGTCACCCGAAGGGTGCTCAAAGCGCTGGGCCTTGGCATAACACGCCAATGCAGACAGCTGACCTTGAATGGTTCGAGGGGCCAATCCCTTAAAATAAAAGTGGACAGCAAATTGAGTCAGCTGATCAGGGGTGGCCGGCCATGATGAAGAAAAACCCTCCCGGGCGCAAAAGCTCACATATTCATTGCAGGCGGCCGCGTAGGCCCGCCTGATCCTGGGGGCCAGGGCAAGTGTAAGTGCCCAGTGGGCTTCTACTTGCCAAGGGACCATACCTCGTCGGGGAGGATCACGGGCTCGGGTGAAGCCAGAGGGACCAGCAGCCGGAAACGCTCCATCTGTTGGTGTGAGAGGGCATTGGCGATCTCATTCCTGACCCCCAGCACATGGCAAGCCTGAAACACTATATTAAGCTCCAGACATTTAAGGGTTAGGGCACAAACCAGCCTCATAACTTGAGGGGATCAAGACGACAAGGTGTTGACCACACGTACCACCGCCTGGTTGTCACACCAGAAACGGACGGTGTGTTGGCCCAAGTTTCCAGCTGCAGCCAAATTGTACCCACTATGGGGAATAGTTCGAGGAAAGTAAGGTCCCTGGTGATGCCAGCTGCCGCCCAGTGGGCCGGCCATACGCCAGCACACCACTGATTATGGTAAAAAATGCCATAACCACAGGCCCCAGACGCATCCGTCTGCACCTGCAGCTTGGCACCCAATATTGTCACCCTCCAGCAATTCCAAAGGAGACACAACTGCAGTGTCGGCAGAAGGGCTAGCTTGCACAGCTATATCCTGCGTAACAGGCAGCCTATTGGCCGCAGAGCAGGGCTCCAGCGCAGACGGGGCCCCGGCTGGAACTACAGCTAAAGCGGGAGGTGCCCCAATGCCAGGCCCAGAAGAGGTCAAATTCAATGGTGGAGTAGGAAGAACGGCTGGCCGAGGGGGTGGTCCCCGTGGCCAAGGGAAGCAGGAGTGGAGATGTGGTGTGGCAAAGACTCACCCGGTGCCAAGGTCCCAGAGGACAATGCTGTAGCCACTGGGCGATCACGGCCAGTGAAGGAAAGATCGAGGACCAGGTCCTGTGCCGTCTGCGCCCCCGGGGTGCCATGCCTGGGTACTCTGCCGGTCCCTCCGCCAGCAGGTAAAGCGCCCACAGTGGACGCCTCGGAAGGGCCCGCCTGTTGGAGCTGGGCAACTGCAGACACACCTTGGCGAGTAAGAGCCGCCAGCTCACCTTCAAGAAAGTCAATGTGGGAGAGCATTAATTCACCCATTTTGTGTAATTCTGCCCACTTCTGGGCTTTGATGCTTCGAACTGGCCTGCCCCCCTCACCCCCTCCCACCAGCCCCCTGGCTCGTGCCCTAGCCTGTTCCAATTGACTAAGCTTGTCCCAAGCAACCAAACAGTCAGGGAGATCATAATCAGAGGACGAACCAGAAAGCTGAGGGGCTGGGTTGCGGGGAGGCGCCCTGCGTTTTGCAGGGGCCTTGCCCTTGGATTTATCAGGGCTCCGATCGGAAGCCCCAGCTGGTAGTCGGCCTGTCAAAGAGAAAAGGAGCCTGGCCGGAGCGCCGCAAGGCCGCGAGGCTCTGCCGCCGCCGCCATTCACAAGGGATCGCGTGCTGCGGCGGTCACCGATCCTGGCCCAAGAAAGGCCCCAATCCTCGCCGCCCAGACGGAGCCGGCAGCGCTCCTCCGGTAAGAAGAAAACCTCCGGTGGGTGGGGGGATGCCGGCTGGAGCGCAGGAACAGCGCACGTCCAGAGCAGCCGATGATCTCGCACAGACAGGCCCGGGAAGAGGCGGGAGCCTACTTATAGACTCCCGTCCCCGGGCAGAAAGTCCCGGATGGGCGCGAAGTTTTCGCGTCCAAAGTCCGGGACTGGAGCGGCAAATGTGCCCTTCCCCCAATGAATGGGGATCAGAGCTGTCCTTTTCTAATCTGTTTTTTTTATCACAAACTTATCTATGGTGGTGGTTCCTGGATGGTCAGACTTTTTCTTTCTTTGAGGTGATATACTGTAGATAACTCTGAAACTGTAGAACAGGTGGATGGTGAAGGTGGATGGTTTCCTGAATCCTTTTTGTTGATGATGGATTCCTTTAAACAAAAAAAGGTCAATTATGTTATTTTATTTATTATTTATACCATTTCAGCTTATTTAGTAAGTATTATTATTCTTTGCATTCACTGCCACAGTGCCACTCAATGCTGCACAAAGAAGGAATATGCTTGTTTCAACTCAACTCTTTATTTCTTCAAAACAACTATATCTGACAGTAACATGCAGTAACAGTAACATATATTTTTGCTCAAACATGAGACAACCAATGTGGTATAGTTGGACTTGTTTGAGTGTTGGATTAGGAACTAGGAGACCTGGGTTCAAACCCCCACTCAGCCATAAAGCTCACTGAGGGACCTTGAGCCAATCATTCTCCCTCAGCCTAATTTACCATGCAACCTTACAAGGTAGTTGTGAGGGTAAAAGGGGAAGGAGATTGTCATTGTAAGACACCTTGAACTGGGCTTTGGCCCTGGAGAAGGCAGCATAGAAATCCAATAAATAAATTGCTCAAGGCGGTCTTTAAGAAATACGATGAAACCAAAAAGTGTACAAACCTGAAGATCCTGCCTGTTCAGAAGTGTTCCTTTTGTCTTCTTCATCACTGCACTTCTCATGATGTTGTTTAATTCGGACCACAGGGCCTTGCATTTCTTTGTTGCAGTGTTTGAATTTTGCACACATTCCTGTCTAGGTAGAGGGACTTCATTGAACTATATTCAAACTGTGTCTTTTTTTACGGCCTGCTGCTATTATAGGTTTTTCTCCGCAAGGGAGAGAGTGAGAATAATATGATAACTCTAAAGATTTCAAGATGTGGAGTACTGTGCTCAAAAGGTTTTACTTTTGTTTTATTGTTTGCCCCTCCATCCTCAAACTTTGCTCCTTGTGCAGATCTATTCCATTCCAAACAACCTTCTATTCTTTATTTATTTATTTATTGTCATTGTGTGTATATATATACACAGTATACACATACAACGAAATTCAGACACCCAGAGACCAGATTCAACACACACACACACACACACACACACACACACACACACACACACACACACAAATACACAAATCTCCAAACACTCTCACACACATTTAAAAAAAACCCTTCAACA
Source organism: Phrynocephalus versicolor (assembly GCA_023846285.1). Lineage (NCBI taxonomy): Eukaryota > Metazoa > Chordata > Lepidosauria > Squamata > Agamidae > Phrynocephalus > Phrynocephalus versicolor. The sequence continues at coordinate 16,340,731 of JAHTLZ010000016.1, read as the reverse complement.
TACACACATAAAAATCCCTGAACACTCCCCCACCCCCCAACCCCCTAAAAACACAAGCATTGAACTTCTTGAAACATAGCACTTAAGAGGTAAGGGGGTTGATACTGTGTACATAGATTTGCAGAGGAACAATGGGATTAAGGTCTTTTTCTCAATTCTGATGTTTATTTTATAACATTTTTTGCTATGAAGGAGGCATGTTATCGTTGCAGACACAAATGCACAGTTTTAAAAATATCAAAACCAAGAATCTTTGATAATATCTTCTAGATAGAAAATTTGCGCCAAATAATCAGAAACCTCTGGGAGAGCATTAATGCAGTCTTATGCCACATAAGGAGAAAGGTGGGGTAAAATATCCAAAATATCCAAAATAAATAAATGAATAAATAAATAAAACTAATTTCATGATGAATAACCTTTGGACTATAATGTATGTTAACTAGAACACAATCTTGATTTTTCCTCAAAAAGCATTTAAATAAAAAATCAATTTCTTATTTTTTAAAAAATATTGATTTTTATCCACCCTCAAATTTAGTAAAACTCACTGGGTGTAATCAATAGGGGCCAGATTAAAAAGAAGCAATTTTACCTAGTGGTTGCAATAAAGTCCTCTGGTGTATTCAGTGTGCCTCCTTCTTGGTACGTGGTGGAGGGGAGGCTATTTTATTGGTATCTTCATCAATCCATAGAAATGAAAAGTGGTTTGAGCTGTTTGATGCCTACCCAAAACAATACAAAGATAGGCTAGGCTGGGTGATACCTTTATAGGTCACTAGTAAAATAAAATAAAATAATGCAAGCTGAGCTTTCGATAGCAAGCTATCTTTATCAAAGCATTGTACCAAAATGGTAAAGGACTTGATGCACTAGTTTTAAAAGTTCCTATGCAGATCTAGCAAGATGGCTGTTTCTATTTGAAAGAGATTAAACAGTACCAACATTTTGTTTGATACACTTAGTGTATTTCATGATTAGCTGGGCTGTGGCCTTGGATGGCCCTAATTTCTTTGCTGAAAAATCCTAGCACTGGAATACACTGGCTGAAATTCTGTTTCTTAGCATAGTAAATTGTAACTACTCTAGACCCATTAGGTTAGTTTGAATTTGATGGTTCAACTTCTCCATAATTTCCATTTATTCAGGTAGGCCTACTGCATTTGCATCTTAAACCTAAACCACTAGACTTCAGCTATTGTTTTATAGAGTCAGTTGCACATGTACACGTGCTTTAGTCGCCTTTATCCTGAAATAATGCATCATGAGGCTGCAACCAAATCATCAATGCCCTTTCACAGATTTAAGAGCAAGAAAAATATTGAAGTATGTTAAATCTTGGTTGCAAAAACGGATAGAGTGTATGTGAAAGGGAGAAATTGGTGTGTGCGCGTTGCAAGTTCATGCCGTGTTCTTGCACCTAGGCCAAGAGTTCTCAGTGATGTAACCTATTAAGATGGAATGGTTTTCTGTGGCGTTGTCCTGCAGTGCTGGAAATAAGCAATGAATGCTGTACTGTTCAAGACTAGAAAGGTTTGCTTGGAAGAGAGTGGTGTGCCTGGGCCCCTGCTATTGAGAAGATGCCAGTCAGGAATGAAAACGTCTTTCATGAAACTATAGCTGACTTCCTTGTGATACAGTACAGTAATGCAAGGAATTTTAAATCCAACAATGTGTGAAAATAGACACAATACGTTTAAAGTAAGGAAAAAGTAGGTACTTATAACTGGGGCTATATTAACTGATCACTCTTAAAATAACATTATCTCGCTGTACTTTCCATTACAAATGAAAAATTGAATAAATCGGGCATTTATAACTCTTTTGTTCACTTTGGGATCTCTTTTTGTGCCTCTTGGTTCGCAACTACAAAAGATGTTTTCTGAGAAGAAAAGCTTTGGGGATGACATCAGAATAAAGGAATGCTCCCCACAATGCAGTGTATTAAAAGTATTGTTTGTTTAAAATAATGCATTTTTCATAGACACTGATGTTAGAAGCAACACTTCAGATGAAAGCGCAGAGAATAATGTTAATCAGAGTTCTTCTGTAAGAATGCAAGTTATTAAATTAGTGCAGGTTTTTTTAAAATGACATTTAAAATAAAACTTCATATTCTAATAAATAATTGTGAATGTATTAAACTATGAGAAATGAATCTAAGTTATACAGACAAAGTTAAATGAAATTGGTGTAATTGAGACATTTTTGATGCATGCAAAACACTTTGATTCACAAACATCAGAGAAGGACTCCTCGGTCTTAGAAAAAAGACCGAGAAAAGGAAAGTGCATAGTAATTTGTTCTTCAGAAAGGCAGTCTAAGATGTACCCAGAGTTTGTGGCCTAACTCTGATTGGTAGCCCAGTATAGACTATTCAAGAAGTGGAGTTTGCATTAGTGTTGGCCTTTCATTCAGCTTTTGATTTCATGGAATTAAACCAGTTGAGAGTAGCAACTGGATTAGGCAGTGCACGCTCTCTCTCTCTCTCTTTCTCTCTCTCTCTCTTTCTCTCTCTCTCTCTCTCTCTCTCTGTGTGTGTGTGTGTGTGTGTGTGTGTGTGTGTGTGTTTGTGCTATTGAGAAATCTGTTTTAGTATGTCTTCTAGTTTTCTTGGATACTTTCAGATGCCTTGCAGTGGGCTGCAGTCAGGTAGGGGTGCTGCTTAGAAAGGACGTACAATGAAGCATATGCTTGGGAAAATGATGGTTGGTGGGGATGTATTGGAGATGCTGCAACAACCACAGTGGGGGATGACAATTTCATCTCTGTTCTCTTTCGTAACATAAACACAATAGATGTGCAGAAGAGATCTGTTTTTGTTATTTAACTGTGTGATGTAAACATTTTGCACAACAGTAAGTCGTGGAGATTATTGGGGTATGTGCATGTGAAGAGCATTCTAGAAGTGAATGCCAGCTTTCATGGCTAACATTCCCCTCTACTCAGAAAACAGTTAACGGTAGCTAAAGAAAAGAAAGTAATAATCTGGAGCTCTAGACCTCTCTTGTGTAAGCAACTTGGTAGAATTGAAGTTCTCTTTCTCCTTTAGGTGGCCTTGAGAAATTTGCTGTTTGGAAGGAATAGATCTCTCATATATTAGAAATTAATTGTATTTAGAATTCATCCTATCTACCATAATAACTGCAGGCAAAGTGCATTCAGACATTAAACATGAAATAATACTCTGAATGCTAAGGTGAGTCGGTTTTAAGAATTAACTCCAGGGAATTAAATAAAAGGGTTGTTTCAATCCTCTTCTCTCTGCTGCAGCTGTAGAGGCATCCAGTTGGTAAAAAAAAAAAAAAACCCTTGACCTATGTGATAGAATGGAGTGTGCAAAGGTGCTAGGTGGAACAGGGAATGAGAGTCTCATGAAAACATTTTAAATGAATTTTCACTTAAATCCTCCTCACATTGATTAGGAGTGTATACCCCTATACACACAGAGAGAGAAAAGCTTATTGGTGGTATCTAATACCTGGATTTGACAGGAAGTAACTTTGGTTAATTTCATAGGATCTATAAACTCTTGCTTTCTAGGATCTTCTTTATGCCTCTAGTATTAACTATAAAGTAGTCCCCAGTGATCAATTGAAACTAAGATCTGAATAAACGTGATTAGAATGGTAAGTTTATCAGGGATAAGGTATTAGTAACAGAGTGTGTGATCTTGTTAAAATCCAAAATTACAGAATGTTCTTTATGTTGGTTTAAGATTTGAAGCACTGAATTGCTGTTCCAGATGTAGGCCTTTTGTCATTCAAAGATATTCCCTCCTCTTTTCATGTCACTGCTCAGTTTGATTCAGGGGCAAAATCTTTCTTGACCCAGCATAATACAGTTATTAGAACAATTCATTTACTATAAATGTGCTTAATTACAATAGGGTAATGGAGGTAGTATTACTCAGGAGGTAATGGAGGTGTTCATCAACTGAGGTATGCCTGTATTTCAAAAAAGTAAAGGGTACACACCAGGAGAAGACTTACCGTAATATATTTTTGGAGAGAAATGGGATAGTCAATATCTTAAGACTTGCAAGCCTGGTTTAAGTCCCGAGTGGGAGGTGGGTTTAGAGATGTAAAGGCCTAGAAAAAAAATCAGAAAAATTAAAAAAATTGTTTCAGGGTTTTTTTGAAAGCCTTTTGAGTTTTTTTCCAAAAAAAATGGAAAATTTAAGAAAGAAAAAAATGATTATGGAATGTTTTATTTTAACATGATAAATGAAATATTTTAAGACAGGGTGTTCTAATATTTTCCAAATCATTTCTAAAAAATATCCATAGTATCAGATTATTCTAATTTCTGTGCACTGAGGACAAGCAAGTCCTAGGTTACAAACTGAACTATCCAATGCAAGATGCATTTCTTCCTTTAGGAGGTGCTGCTATTGTCACAAGAAAAAGAAAAAGGTTTGCCTTATGTTTTGGCATGTGGGTGTGGGTATTTGGTTCTGCTCTGTCTGCTTCACTAGGCCTCAAAGCAGTGGAAGAAAATACGGAGAACAGTTTGGGAGATTGTTACTCCATTTGTAACTTACAATTACAAATAAATATTAATTAAAAATAAATTCTGTTTGTAATAGTTGTTTGGATAGACTATATTTTAATATGCTAGTTGTGATAATTTTATGCCAAGTCACACTGTCCATAGTCATATCTTATGTTCCTAAAGTAACAGAATGACGTTCAAGCTGTAAAAGTGGGTGAGAAGTACTAATGTAGCATTTTTTCCAATTTCCCCCAAAATATCCGTTCTCCGCCCCACCCCACCCCCCAAAACCTGGAAAAAACCCAGGTTTTTTCCAAGCTTCAAAATTTCAAGAAATTTTACATCTCTAGGTGGGCTATATGGGGATTGTTTTGTTTTGTTGTGTAAGTTTTTTTTATCTTCATTTGTATATATGTTATTTGAATTTGTTTTAAGTTTTGTGCTGTAGTTATATAATTAAAAATTTAAATAAACATTTAAAAATGTGGAAACTCAAAATCCTACAGTGTTTTTTTGTTTTTTGTTTTTGTTTTTTTCCTTCGCCCGCGACATCCCCGCTTGGGTCATGCCCTCTATCCCTTTTCTTTTTCTGCTATTGGTGGTCTGTCTTGTTTTATTTGGTTTTACTATAAGCCGCCCAGAGTTCCATCCTGGAAGATGGGCGGGATATAAGTTTAACAAATAAATAAATAAATAAATTATGACCACAACAGAATGAATGGAAGAACAGAACAAGATATGTGTTCCTCAGTTTAAGACAATTCTGAAAAAAATGCAGGGCTTATAAGGACATGGTGAAGTGGTTTGCTGGGTCATCCTGATTGAGCATAAACTATAGTTTTCATACCATAAGATGCATTTCCCCCCCCCCAACAGTAAGAAGAGATGTTTGTGCATCTTATGGGATGAATGCACCCCTACCGGGAGCCCCAACTGCAGCTGCAATGAAGGCTTCCCCACCCAGCTGCAACTCTATGGTCATCATGGTGGGTGGTTACTCTCTAGCTGCAGCTCTATGGCCATCATGGTGGGTGTTTGCTCTCTATTCAATTTTGTCAGAAAGTAATTGAAACACTTTTGATAAGGATTGTATTTTAAATAAACAAACATTGGAAATTGCCTGAACTCTGAGAAAAAAAAATTAAATGAGAGAAGCAATCATTTCTAATACCTTGCTCCATATGATTTTTAATTCTTTTAGGCTATGCCACCATGCCACACTGACTAAACATCCCATGAAAATTAGGCTTCTAGTGAAAATAGTCTATAATCCCTTAATGATCAAGCACCACATTTTTCAAAAGATTTCTGCTTCTGTGTAAAGGTTTTAAATTAGGTGGTCAGATATTGAAAAGCAATCAATACCCGGGAAACCTCACAATTTCTGTGCAACCATTTTTCTTCCTATTTTGTCCTTTTAAAAAGGTAAAGTCTAGGAAGTGAACTTGAATTATAGAAGTGTATGCCATTTGGAAATTGCCAATTTTTTTGACTGCCTTATTTATTTAAAATGTGTAGAACAGGTGTACAAGTGTTCTCCCCCTCCTGCTGTTTTGCCTGCCTCCTGGCTGCCCGCTGATGCCTTTTTTTGCCACTTAGGTATTTATTTCTACAAAATGTAATTAAAATTAACAATACAAAGGGTGGAATGGATGGAATCAAACTGCATCCTTAAGGCTTTGGAGGTTTCCTCTTATAATGCCAATTTATTTAATAATTTCTTAAATAGAAATAATTATTACGGGTATTCACAGCAGACTGTAGATATACCTTACTGCTTCTTAAGTCAATGGTACAGAAAAATACTTCTGTGAAGTATCAATATGTATATCAGTTGAGTTCATGAAAAAAGTCCATCATCTGACTTGTTAAAAATCCTTAAGCTAAGTAATGCAACAGTCAGAGATAGCCATGTCAGCCAAAATACCAATTCTGACATCCCTATTAGGTCTACTTATAAGGCCAATCAAGAAGCCAGTTCAACTTTGGTCACATTTTTGAAAGATTAAAAAAAAAACAATTGGAGAGCTGGTGTTTTATAATATCTAGGCTGAGTAAGAGATTAGGATATTTAAAAATCTTATATATACTGTAGTTGGTGCCTTAAGTTAACCTGATACAGAAATTATCCTAATATAGATTTTTAACTCATCTACTGTTTAGCTTAGAATGAGCATCGTAGCTTTAATTAAAAATAAGTTTATCTCCTGCTGTGTTGTGGAACTGTTTTCAAGCTTCATTAACCTGAATAGCTGTGTGGTAGTCTTTCTGGGTCTTAAGTCATAATTCCTTTGTCACTGGGGATGGACAATTGTGTCTTTTTCAGTTTAAATAATTTATCCTTTTTCCAGTGTTAAGTTCATTTTGTCTCCTTTCTGCACCAGTTTCTTACCTTCAAAAAAGCAAGAAACATCACATATCTTTATTACACTTCTCCAAATATGCACATTTTTCTAAACAGGCTTTATAGTATATATTTTTATTTTTCCTTCTCATGCATCATTTTTGTACAGGATTTTTGAGTGGAGAATAGCATCATCACACAATTGGAGAAAAGAAAACACCAAGTAATATGTGCAATTTGTATAATGATTTGGGAGCGAGAATTAGGAAAATTTACACAAAAATGTGAAACAAATAGATTCACCCTTTCTTTTCCAGCTAGATATGGAAAGATTAGCTTCATACCCTCCTCCAACTAAGGAGGGTTCTTTAGTTCTTCCTGAATAACAAATTTATGATATTGGTGAATTCTTCAAAAATTCATGGTTATGAATTTCTTTCTAACTCCATTCAGTGTGTAGAAATGTTTAAGGTACTGAGAGGACCATGTTGTGTCTGATTGGACAGATGGGTGCAAGCAGGATTAAAGGTAACAAATTTCTCATTAAAAATCTGGGCAACCTCAATTCAGTTCTAAATTGTGTTGCTGATGCACTGGTTCCAGTTTAGCGTTAAGCACTCAAAGGAATCTGTCAGTTTCAGTTTGTCCCATCTATGATTTAAAAACACACATACCAGAAACCTTAGAGCAGAAATGAATATTAGAGATGGGCCCTAAGTAAAGTTGAAAGTGAGTTAAATTAGCACCTCTCCCTCAGGCCAATTTCCACTCCAATCACTAATCCTTTATGTTGCAGTTGGCCAATGGAGGGTAGGCCCAGAAATTGTCAGAGAAACTGAGCCTTCTCAGTAGTGGAAAGGCCTTTATTTGGAAGTGTGTCAGCCCACCCTCTACTTCCTTATCTTCAGGAAGCAAATTAAAGCCTGGCTTTTCACCCATTTCTTCCATAGCTTTACCCCCATTTTTAAAAAGTTTGTACTTCTTTTGGTTCTATGTTGATCGTTTACTGCTTAGTGCTTAATTAGCTTCCCCCCTGTCATCTTGAAAGTTATGCAATATCTGTTAGATAATGGGTTTTTTTTGGGGGGGTATTTGTTTTTATTTATGTTTATTGTTTTTAATCATTGTCTTTGTGATCTTTGGAGCTGCCCAGAGTAATGAGACCAAAATCAATATCAAAGTACTGTGGAAACTTTAAGATTAAGATTGTTTTTAATGTGAATTGTTGTGGATTACATTCGACTTCTTCCAACATCCATGTACACAGTTAAAAAAATGACACTTGTATCCGTTTATTAGATTTAATGGTGAACAACAATTCTGTTTTTTTTTTAATTCGTTGTTGCTGCAACAGACTAAATGCATCTACTTACCTGAAAGCAGTTACATGTGGACATAGTGGATGATCCTGAGGAGCTGTGGAATTATGTTTTTGGAATCACCAAAGTTGAGACAGAACAGATATGGTCAATTCAACCCCCATATAATCCTTTAGAAGATGAGAAAGAAGATTCAAGAGATTGCCCCTTGAGAAAAGACCAGGACCCATGAAAGGGGTGGCCAAATGCTTCATATCCAAGGAAGCTCAACAGGGAAGAGAGAGGAGTTGACCACTTGTAGACAGTGGGGTTGTATAAGCAGTCCCTGTTGTGGCATCCCATTTGTCATATGTGGAACCATTGATGTTGATTTTATTTATGAGCAAGGAGATATTTCAGGGGAGGCAAACCAAAGGAATGAGAAAGAAAAAATATATTGCTGGACAGTTTTAATAATATTAAAAGTTCAGATATTTAATAAAAGTTGCTGTTCTGCATGCTACTGACTCCTATATAATGGAGGGAAAGAGACCTGATAAGTATGGTAGTTGTAGGAGGAAATTGTACCATGCTAGCATAGGATGATGGGAAGGCCATAACTTCTTGGATAGCTACAGTGCATTCATCCTTGCCCTATACACTAGTATTCTTAAATAGATTAGTGGGAGAATTATGTATGTTAGCATTCTGATCAAACCTAGCTGATCAAAGTCATGATGAATTCTAGAGCACTTTGTGGAACAGGTTGTGGAGCCATTTATTTTATTTGTCTTATTTATAGGCCGCCTTGGTCCCGGGACTCAAGTACAGTGGACTACTAGAATTAAAGTACAGTGGAACCTTGACTTACATGCTGCTTGACTTGCATCATATTTGACTTGCATCAAGAAGGGGTCTGTTTGACTTGAGTCGCAGGCTTTGACTTACATCTCGGAGCCCCGGTGCAAGGCACTGGAATTGGGTGGCAGCCATGACCCAGCATCGCGGCTGCTGTCTCCAAACTGCTCCTGCCTTCTTCCTCTCCTCTGGCAGTGGCAGCGGCGGCTTCGGCGAGGCCAGCTCCGAGCACCTGGAGCTGGTCCTCGGCCTCGCTGAAGCCGCCATTGCCACCAGAGGAGAAGAAGAGCCAGGAGCTCGGGGCTGGCCTCGCTGGTTAGACAGTCGGCTCAGTCTTGTAAAAAACCCGGCTGCAGAAGTCTGGTTCACAACGGAAGCATTTTAGTTGGGGAGCTGTACAGTTGTGGGACTCTAATGGTAAGCATAGAGTTGTTCAGAACTTGGAACGTCAGGTTAAAAATCAGTAAAACTTAAATGTTAGACATTGTTGCTATGAACATTAAAAAGTGGAGGCGTATAACTTGTGGACTATAATTCCACTGCCTCCTCCTCTCTTTGAAGAGACATTTCATTTACATCCCCAGAAGGAATCTCCTATCCCAGTCAAATTTGTGTTAAATTGCTGTTTTGGGGGGTCTTTTTCATCATCTGGAACGGATTAATCCACTTTCCCATTACTTTCTATGGGAAAAGTTTGTTTGACTTAAGTCATGTTTGACTTATGTCTAGACCTCTGGAACGGATTAATGACGTAAGTCAAGGTTCCACTGTACTGGATTTGGTACTTGTGAAAACACTTTGTTGGGCAGAGCAGGGATCCTCCTCTTCACCTGAGTCTCTGCACAGAGACAAAGGCGAAGAGGAGGTGGCTTCCCCCTCAATCAAGGGACAGCGGAAGGCTGTTCCCCCTGCAACCAAGAAATACCTTATTTTGACAGCTCTGAGTGGGGCTCTGCCCAACAAGCTCAGCTCTGAGCTGTCAAAACAAGCTGTCAGCTGCAGGGGGGAACAGCTTTCTGCTGTCTCTTGAGTGAGGGGGTTTAGACAACCTTCCCATAGGCATACATTGACACCCTATTAGTCCAGAATGAATTAATTAGTTTTCAGTGCATTCCTATGGGAAACTATGCCTCATAATTTGAATTTTTCGTAAGACGAATTGACTCATAGAACAATTAAATTTGTTTTAGGAGGCACTACTGTAGTTTGATCTCTCTCAGTGCTTAACTCTTTTACTAACACAAGAAGTGGTTGGGGGTAATGGCGGCTATCTTCTCCCAAAGGAAAAACATGCTCAACCTAGTGTAAGTAAGAATAAATCATGGAGACAGTGTTGGAGCTGCTGCCCAAGGCAGATAAAATATCATACAGGAACATGTAGCTCCTTTATATGAAATTCAGGTCTCCAGATGAATCAGATCAGAGGCTCCTAAAAGAACTTGGAGAGGGAGTCTTGAATGGCTAGAAGTTGTCTCCTTCAAACTGTGAAGTTTTGAATTGCTAGATGTTGTCTCCTTCAAAACATGGAGAAAGGGGTTTCAGGCATTGAGACCACAGAAGTGTCCAAAAGAGACAGCTAAAAAGCAGATAAGAAAGAAGTGATTACTAAGAACTTGCATGGGATTCTCAAAAATGAATGAAGCCAGACTAATTCCCCTCCCCTTGAATTAGAAATTTATTAGATCATTGAAATGTTGTGATTGCAGTACATCTTTATTTGAGAAGTTCTTTTGACAAATTATCTCATAATTCTCTGGCTAAGACGGTACAAATATGGCCTACATGATGCTATCGTTAGGTGTATTGATACATATTTTACTAGATCTTTCAAACAGGTGCTCGCTCATCAGTGGTTTTTTGTCAGTGTGGAGAAGGAAGAGACAAGTGGAGTATCACATGTTTCTGTCCAGGGCTGGATATTTTTCAGTTTCTTTAAACATTTGGAAAAGGATCAGAGAGGATGCTCATTATGTTTGTACTTACAGTAACACCAAACTAAAAATAGCAGCTGATTCTTCAGAAAACAGAATCAGATTTTCCAATAAACTTGATAACTCAACCAAAATAAGGTGGCTTCAATAGTGTAAAACATTCTACATCTGACTGAAAAAATGAGGTTCATAAATCTATGATTGGTGACAACAGATTGGGCAATAGCATTCTGAAAATAAGATAGGGATCTTGGTAGTCCAGCAGCTATAAAAGCCTAATCCAATCCGAGCCTGCATCAACAGAAGTATAGTGATACAGTACTCCCCCATGTATTGTGATAAAGGAAAATCCGTGTTATGCAGATACCTTTATCTCTGGGTTAGGTCGGGACTGGGGGAGGCTGTTTGGGGCCTCCTGTACATACACCAGGCCTGATGCTGCTCCTAACATGTCCCGGAAGTGGCTTCTGATGGACTGGAAGTCACTTATGGGTCCTCTAACATGCCCAGGAAGCCTGTCAGAGGCCCTAGAAGTGCTTTCCGGTGAACTGGAAGTGACTTCTAGGCTGCCGGAAGCCATTTTGTGGGCCTGTAACAGGCCCGGGAAGCCCATTGGAGGTCTGTTAAGGGCAGCACCAGGCCTGGGGTAAGTACAGAAGGCTCCAAATAGGCCCACACAGCTTGCCTCAGGCCAGTGTCGCCCGCCTGTGACTTCACATACTGAGGTTCTGCAATATACTGGGACCGCAGTACATGAACCGCAATATGGCGAGGGAGTACTGTAGCACTGCTCTATTCCTGTTTTGGTTAGATTTCATCTGGAATCCGGGGATCAGTTCTTGATAGTGTAAATGAAATCAGAAAATAGAATCTGTTTTCTGGTTTTGAGCCGAAATCTGAAAGATAGTGATGAGTTGGAGCAAAGATGGTAAAAGAGTCTGCAAACTAACCCCTAAGATGAATAGTTGAGGGCCTTGGGTCTGTTTTAGTCATACAAAGAGAAGGCTGAAAAATGACATGGTAGCTGTCTTCAAATATTTTAAGGACTTTTACATGGAAGATGAAGCAAGTTTCTGGAGGGAAAGGTCCAGTAAAATAGTAGGAAGAACTTACTTAGAATAATAGCTGGTCAACAGCAGAATGTGTCCCATGGGAAATCCTCTCATTGAAGTTAGTCACATAGTTTGTGTCCATCTATCTGACAGGAATGCTTTAGGTACTGGAGTTGGACTGATTGACCCTTGGGATTCCGCTTTGATTCTGTAAAGGTTTATCTTGTATTTTAAACAGTTAGCAGTGGCAGTGTTCCTTAGTTGCTGAAATACCTGCAACCTGTATATGTCTCCAAAATATTGTTCTCTTTATTGTACAAATACACAGTATATTTACTACAGCTGTACTGTGGTTTTGTTGAAGTGATAAGGCTCGGTAATTAAGAAGTGAAGTACTTGAATCCAACTTGTTATGTGTGTTCCTTACCCAGAATGGAAACACAAACAATGGAGATTTGCAGAAAGTGAAAGACCTTTATTAACATAACTATAGTTATGGAGAGAGCAGCACTCAAGGTGCGATCTCTGCCCAAGCACATGTGCCCAATGTTAATATACCCGACACTTATTTCCCTCTCTTGCCCTCTAGCCAATCCTGGCAACGCGGAAGCTGTACAATCTGACTATCACCGACGCAGAATGGAAAGATTAACCTTATCTGGTATGGCTAACCGTTAACTTCTCCCCCCACCATACATACAATGTATCCAATCTCTGCTTTAGCATATCATTGCATATTCTGCTTAAGTAACTCACCATAAACAGCACATGAATTTTAAAACATATTTTCTATTCTCTTATCAAGATCCATCCCTTGCAGTATCTATAGAATGCTGGGCATTTAGATCAAGTACATTAGAATTTCAGTGCTTTATGGGTGTCTATTTAAAAAAGTTCAATTGAGGTATCCTTATCAAAATGGGATATTCTATGCTCAGAAATATATCTGATGTGCATTTATAACATAGTTGCTTGAGTTTTTTCTTTGTTTTGTTTTGTTTTCCCCCTCTTTTCCACTCATTTCTTTAGTGCACTCTTAAATGTAGCATATTTGCCCTACATACAGTATAAAATAAATTAATGTCCCACTTGAATGAAGGAAGACAGTGATGGCTGTGCAGTAACATTTAATTGAATGGGCCTTTTTCAAGCACAGTAACAGCTTTTTCCTCACTGTATTTGTTCTCTTGGTGATAAAAGGAAAAAGGTATAACAGGAAGCAGTGAGCAACAAGTTTATCAATTTGAGCAGGCCAACTGCACAACTAAATGCATGTGAAACTTAACAAATCCCTTGGGGAAGCTGACTGTAAGAATTTTCTAGTCTGTGTCGAGTTACTGAGGTGCGACATGGTGGATTGAACTTAATGCCTTAGGCAAGCAGAGTCAAATAGAGACAGTTTAAAATTTTGCTTTGCCCACGAAGGGATCTTCTAGCAGTTGTTTAAATGAAGCTTTCAGAAAAGAATATAACACCATCATGAGCTCTTTTCTCTGAATATTTCAGTGAGTTATTCTGGTCTTTTAAAAAAATCCTAGTAGGATTTCTTCTGCGTAAGCCTTGTAGCAACTGAAAAAGGATCGGTTATTCTGTGCTTTATCAGAAAGAAGCAAGGGACTTCAGCAAAATATCCAGTTCATTTTTACCTTTGTTTTGAGAAGAATATCTTGTGAGATATTCTAGGCTGAAATGAAGGATCTCTGTGTGATTGGAGATTGACCTTGTTGTGACCTCTGAAATGCTGCTGCTGAGATATCTCTAGGGACATGCATCTACCTGAACCTGCTTTACATTTCCTTTTCCTTACTACCTTTCTCTCTCTTTTATTTTTCTTCATTTAATATTTCAAAATAAAGAAATAAAAACTTATGCGAGTTAACAATGAAATCATATGTTTGTCTACTCAGAAGTAAGCTCCATTCTTCTCAGTGATACTGAGCCCCAGGTAAGTGCTTATAAGATTGGGTACTTGCCATTGAGTAAGATTTGGATACCACTGCGTTCTCTTACACTGTTCTGTAATGTTGATTTTAGAGCATAAACCTTTCATTTAAACTTATAAAACCTTCAAAAGATGTTTCTTTTTCATTTGTTCACACAAATTATAAAAGAGAAATCTTATTCAGTTACAGTAACCCCCCGCCGATCGCGGGGGTTAGTGACCCAACCCACCCACAATACTCGAAATTCCGCGATATGCAGAAGCGGGGGGGGGGCACCACTGCTTCCCAGGCTGCTGGAAGACTTTTGTAAAAGCCTTCCAGCAGCCCTTGAAAGGGCAGTGGATAATCTGATCCACTGCACTTGCTGCAGTGCTATTCCACCCCCAGCCAGTGCCAATCAGTTGTTTGGCGCTGGCTTGGGGCCAGCGCTCCCCAGCATTCTCCACTGAAATGCATTGGCCCAATGCATTTCAATGGAGATCGCCTGGGATTGGAAGGGATTTTAAAATGGACGTGCTGTTTCTCCGGAGCCCCCACGGGGGGAGGGGGAAGCGGTGCACCCATTTTAAAATCCTTTCCAGTCATGGAGGCGGCCGCCCAAGCATGCCGCCAGGAGACTTATCTCCGCAGCGCGCCTGGGCGCCCTTGGGGGATCCAAGCCGCCCCCACCGCCCGAGCGCGCCACAGGGAGACTTCTCTCCATGGCACGCCTGGGCAGCCTTGATGGATCCGTTGATGGTCCATTTGCCTCCTTCTTATGTATGGGGGGGGTCATTCCTGGTATCTCAGTATTTGAAGTCTCTAATGGACTTTTCCAAATTTTATCCCAAGCCCGAAATGAAATGCATGGGCCTTCTACAGCAGCCCTCCCGCTTCCCTGGCCAAGAAGGGGCCATTAGCCTTGAGGTGTGAACGTGTGTACCTGAACCCTGACATGTTGTTTGAAAGACTGGGACAATCAAAACACCACCCTTTACTTCAGATGCAGCCCCAGAACATCTACACTCTGGGCCTGAAGAAACTACCTGGCATATTTTCCATCTGGCCAGGGACTTTGCATCTAAGAAATGACTCCTGGCAACTTCATAAGAACATAAGAACATAAGAAGAGCCATGCTGGATCAGGCCAAAGGCCCATCTAGTCCAGCTTCCTGTATCTCACAGTGGCCCCACCAGATGCGTTTGGGAGCGCATGAGACTGGATATCTGTCTCCTGATAGCACTCCTCTGCATCTGGCCCTTGAAGTACCCTGGTTTTAAGCTTGGAGATTACACGTATCCATCATGGTTTGTAACCTGTGATGGACTTTTCCTCCAGGAATCTGTCCAATCCCCTTTTGAAGGCATCCAGGTCAGATGCCATCACCACATCCTGTGGCAGGGAGTTCCACCGACTAACAATGCACTGGGTGAAAAATTATTTTCTTTTGTCTGTTCTTACTGTCCCAGCTCTCAATTTGAGTGTATGTCCCCTAGTTCTGGTATTTTGTGAGAGGGAAACTTTCGTATTTCTATTGACCCAACTTTTTTGCATTTTGCCGTTTTTAATCATTTGACTCCTATATTCACTTCTACTCTTGGAGAGGTGGAGCTCCCTGTTTAGGTTTGAGATACCTATTTCACACTCCCGACCACCATAGGAGCAGAGGAGGCTTGGTGGACTCTCACAAGAGGTATAGGACCTGTTTCTCCCTGATTTGAAGCGTTTTGGCTATCTCCACCGAATCAGTGACTGGCGTGCCGGCCGCCGGAAGCAGTCAAGAGACAAGGTAGAAAGCTTGCTTTAATGCTACATTAAAAGAAGTGGTTATTGCAGAAAGTATGTCTGCGGCAGGTAAAGTGTACTGGATTTTTAATGACCTTGGGCAAAATGTCAATTTAGCAATAGTCCCACCCAGTCTGAGATTCTGCAGTTGTGTAGCTTCCAAAGAGGCTCCCGCTGCTGCTGCCACCGCTTGTGTGGCTCCATTTTTGCCCAGATGCAGAAAGCATGCAAATAAATGCCTGTTTGGCCAAGGATGTGGTTCCCATCCTAGGCAAGGTGTCGCCTTCCTCCTGGAGCAGAGCATTGCCATCTGAAAAAGCCAGAGGAGAATAATGAAGACAAAGCAAGGACAAGTTTGGGAATGCAATAATATTAATAAGACTCTTCCTGGAAAGAATATATACTGCTTACTGTTCAATAGGGATGGGCGGGAGGAAAAGAAGAATGAGGATTTTTAAAGACCCAACTGCGTTTGAAGGAAAGAATCTGATGGCTGCTTATATTATGAATGTAGGCTGGTCAAGGATGTAATAGGGACTACATACATCTATAATGCAGTAGTGTTCTTTCTCTTTCTGTGATCCCTGTTATCTATAAAACTTTTTAAAATAAAAATTATTGCTGTCTTATTCTGATGTTTCAGTGCTAGTCAAGTTTTGTTCTGAGGGGCTATCTGGTAAAATATGAACACATGAGGAAAAAAGAGGAGACAGATTTTGCCGTTGGTTTGATCTTTTGAAAGGTGCATTTATTTTATGCACATATACTGTACCTCATTCTTCAGTATCTTGTATTTCAAGGTCAGCACATAGAAGTTCAATAAAGGTAATGTCAAATAATGCAATACAATAAAAAAGGTCTCCACCATATAAAACTTCAGGGGAAAGAAAATATTCAAGCAGTGTAAAACAAAGGAGTCACAAACCTGGGAAAATGTAACAACATTTCTGTTGTTGCCTCAGCTTATTGATACCATTTCCTAATTTTGAAGTAAATATTGAAATTATGTAATTTGTATCAATTAAAACAATCAATTTGTAGAAGTACAAGTCTGTATACCCTTTATGAGACCAGAGTCAAGCTTACCTTTGATTTTAAGATTAATTATTGTTGAGAACCATTAGCCTTTGTGAATAAGCCTCTGTGCATGAAAACATATCTATCTTGCTTTTTAAATTCCTTATTTATATTGATTGGGTATTGTACTCCTAGGAGTGCATTTTGTAGATCCTTGAGACTGTTTTTTTGCTTAATTCCTTGTCTGTTCTTTTGGACTCCAACCCTGGGATTCGCTGATAAACATAATATTAGGATAGTGGTGGTGAACCTTTGGCACTCCATGTGTTTTGGATCACAACTCCCAGAATTCCAAGCCTGGATTGCCAATGACAAAGGACTGTGGGAGTTGTGGGCCAAAACATCTGGAGTGCCGAAGGTTCGCCACCACTGTACTAGGAAATACAACAGAAAAAAAGAAGTTTACAGGACAGCTTCTCTTTTCTATCTACTGGCATTTTTTACTAGGAAATACAGCAGAAAAAAAGAAGTTTACAGACCAGCTTCTCTTCTCTATCCACTGGCAGTTTTTCAAGTAACAAGAAAACTGCCTCTGGGCTTCCTGAGATCCACAGGCTGTAATGGGAGGGGTGATCTCAACAGAGAGGTACCTCCCTAAAAACTACATCTGCTAATGAAGTTTGTGACTCCCAAGAAGCAGCGATCCTTCTCTGTGGTTGATGGGTGTTGTTACCTGTTCTATTGTGTGAAATGATCGCTAGTGTTTGTGGCTTGGTGAGGATCATTGAACTTTGATCTTTTGCAGGCTGTAGTTTTCAGCCAGGCTTTGTTGATTTTTAGACTTTCTTCTTTTTTGTTGAAACTGTGCTTATTTATTTATTTATTTATTGTTGTATTTGTATCCTGCTTATCTTCTACATATAGAACTCTAAGCGGCTAACAAGGGCAGTCAATGCCAACCAACAAACAATCAGCAGAATATAATAAAACAAGATCAACATGCAACAATAGGACAGACATGACATATAAAATCCTCCTGCATCCCAGCCTGCCGGAGAAGCAAATCTTAACGAAATCGACAGTCAAAAAATTTAATAAGATCAATAGCGATCAATAGCGATAGCGGGGGGGGGGGAAGAAACCGATTTAACTAAAACTCGCCAAAGGCCTCCCGGAATAAAAAAGTTTCCAAAGCTTTCCGGAAGGCCTGCAGGGACTCTGCAGAGCGCACTTCGCTGGGGATGGAATTCTATAAGGAAGGGGCTGCCACTGAGAAGGCCCGGTTCCGGGTAATCGTCTTCCGGGCCTCTCGTGGGGTGGCAACCTGCAGCGAGTGCGCTCGCACCTGCCGAACAGGACAGGCCGAGGTGGATCGCTGGACGATACGCTCTGTCAGGTAGTCTGGTCCCAAGCCATGGAGGGTTTTATAAACTAAAACCAAGACCTTGAATCTAATCCGGGCTGCAACGGGCAACCAGTGCAAGCGGACCAGGACTGGGGTGATGTGGTCATATCGACGCGCACCAACCACCAGCTTGGCCGCCGCGTTCTGTACCCGCTGCAGGCGCCGGAGAAGAGTCAAGGGCAACCCCATGTAGAGGGCGTTGCAGTAGTCCAGTCTCGAGATCACCAGTGCTTGGACCACTGTTCTCAGAGAGTCAACATCCAGGTACGGGCGGATCTGGGCGATCTGACAAAGATGGTAATAGGCGGCCCTGGTCACCGACGCCACCTGAGCCTCCATGGTCAGCGCTGGGTCCAGGACCACGCCCAGATTCCGCACCCTCTCCGCTGGCTGGAGGGAACCCCCCCCCCCCAGAGAGGGAAGAGGGCCTCCGTACCCAGATGGTGAGCTCCCAAAGAACATAACCTCCATCTTCTCGGGGTTGAGCTTAAGCCTGTTCGCCCCGGTCCAAGTCAGTACGGCATCCAGGCACTCATCAAGGATCCTCACAGCTTCCACTGCAGAGGTGGAAAAGGAGAGATAGAGCTGTGTGTCATCAGCGTACTGATGACAGCAGACTCCAAATCTCCTAATGACCCCAGCCAGCGGCCTTACGTAGATGTTAAACAGCATAGGGGACAGCGACGACCCCTGTGGAACCCCACAAGGGAGTATCCAAGGAGCCGACAACTCCCCCCCATGCTGGACGTACTGAGGACGGCCCTCCAGGAAGGATCGGAGCCAACTGCGAGCAGTGCCTCCGATTCCGACCTCAGAGAGCCGATCCAACAGGATACCGTGGTCGACGGTATCAAAGGCCGCTGACAAATCCAGGAGAACCAACAGGGTAGAGCAACTCCTGTCGGCCGCCTGGATTAGGTCATCTTGCAGCGCGACCAAAGCTGTTTCGGTCCCCCGACGAGGCCTGAACCCGGACTGGCAAGGATCGAGGCACTGCCGATCCTCCAGGTATGACTGCAACCGAACCACCGCCACCCTCTCGATCACCTTACCCATAAATGGGATGTTAGCGATAGGACGATAGTTCGCTAAATCGTCCGGACACAGACTAGGTTTTTTAAGAATGGGCTTTACCACCGTCTCCTTCAGATGGGAGGGAAAAAAACCCTCACTGAAGGAGGCGGTGGCGATGACCGAAGCCCATTCGGCCATAGTCCTGCTGGCAGCTTTTATAAGCCAGGCAGGGCAGGGATCGAAAGGAGTAGATGCCGGCCAGCAATGAGCCATAGCCTTGGAGGCCTCGACAGCGGAAACAGGCCCAAGCTCTTCCAACCGAGGCAATGAAGGCGGACCAGCAACTGGGCATGCCGGGACAGTGCTACTGCAACCGGAGTTGAAGCCGGTCCGGATGGCTTCAATTTTAGATCGAAAGAAGGCTGCAAAGTTCTCGCTACTGAAATCAGTAGGAGGAGGCCTTGCCAGACTAGGATTGGTGAGGTCTCGAACCACCCGGAAGAGCTCTGCCTGGCGGTTCGAGGCCTCACCAATTCTCAGGGAGAAAAAAGATCTTTGAGCCTCCCTGATCTCGTTGAAATAGCGCCTAGTCTGGGAAACAACGGCAGCCTTATTATTAACCGTCCGGGTTCTTCTCCAGCTGCGCTCTTCTCCTCACCTGCTTCATTGGTCAGAGCTCAGTCGTGAACCACGGTGAGGGCCGAGCTCGGCACCGGAGAAGACGCTTAGGGGCGATCCGGTCGATGGTATGGGCAGCTGTATCAAACCAATGGTTAGCCACTACCTTGGCCGGCGCACCAGCCAGTTCTCCAGGAAACGCCCCGAAGACCTCCTGGAACCGAGAAGGGTCCATGAGTCTTCGGGGACGGGCCAAAACAGGAGGCCGATGGTCCCCGCGAGGAGGGGCCGGAATCGCCAGGGGGAAAGAAAGCAGGTGATGGTCTGACCATGACACAGGCAGGGAGACAATGCCCCCTACCTCCAGACTTGAATTCCCCGACATGGAGGAAAATACCAGATCCAGGGTATGGCCAGACCTGTGAGTGGGGCATAAAACATACTGGGACAGACCCATGGAAGCCATGGATTCCATGAATTCCAGAGCTGCACCAGAAAGTTCACCGCCGGCATGCACATTGAAGTCACTCACAACCAAAAGGTGCGGGGACTTCAAAGCGCAGCCGCGATAAACTCGGAGAGCTCTGGGAGGGATTGGGCTGGGTTGCGGGGAGCACGGTAACCCAGCACAATGCCAAATCTGTCCCGCTGTCCCACTAGCAGGTGAAGGCACTCTAGCCCCTGGCTAACCAATGTCGAGGCCCTGCAGACATAAAGAGAGTCCCGATGAACGCTTGCGACCCCTCCACCCTTCTGACCCTCCAGCCTTCCCACACCCTGAACCAAGTACCTGGACAGGCACAGAAGGGAGAGCGAAGCCCCCCCCCTCCGCACCCACCCAGGTCTCGGTAATGAGAGCCAGGTCAGCCCGCCCATCTTGGATGGAATCATATATAATGGGGATTTTATTATGGACTGACCTGGCATTCAGCAGAATGCAGGAAAGGCTGGAGGCACTGGAGAAGTGACTCCCGGACACGTGGCAGCGAGCCGAGGGGTCAGAACGCGGGACAGGCATGAGATGCCTGACCCGGGTTCTTCTGATCAGACGAACCCCCCGGCTACAAGCGTACCGCCCACGGCCCGTCACAGTTGGTATGTGAGTCCCTGCAAACATGGCGGTAAAAAAAAAAGCAACAACAATACAGTTAAAGAAATACAAATCAAACAATTGGCCCACTGGACAGGGCTCTAAAAACCACTAAAATACAAATACAAATAACTGCAATACAATATAAATAACATGATTGTAGGCCAATGGCGGAGCTGTATGCTACTCATAAAAGTAAAGAGACATAATACACTCATACAGCATTGACTGGTTGCTTAATTTCATCCAAAAATATTTTGCATGTGTAATAAGATTACAAGAGAAAAACACAAGCATGTTTCCTATTTATCATACTGATGATAGGAAGAATCCAACCCTTTGAGTTGAGGTTTTGTTATAGTAACAGTACATCCTTGCACCTCATTTGCTATCTCAAGGAAAGAAAAGTTTCTGTGAGAGTAAGGCCAGTAAGTTTAATTTTATTGTTTTAGATTGTTATTAATTTTGTATTTTGTAACTTCGAATTAATTAGACTTTTTTGTTTTATGTGTTTTATGTTTGGTTATTGTTATCTTATAATTTGTATACCTTTTATTATTGTAAACTGCCAAGAGTAGCCTTCAGGCTAGATGGCGTGATATACAAATCCAACAAACAAACAAACAAACAAACAAACAACAAAGAGTGCATGCTACAACAGCACATTTCCCTTCAAATTTTGTTCAATATTACCACTGACGATGTGTGTTCTTCAAACTCTGGCTAAAAGACGTCCTTCCTCATCTACATGGGTTACCAGGAGCTTGTAGCTAGAAGTCTGTTCCAAAAAATGTATTATTACATGAACATGAAAGTATAGGAAAACACTTTGGGTTAGACCATTCATCCATTTAGCCCAACATTTTCAACTCTGACTGTCAGTAGCACTGTGGGGTTTCAGGCAAGATTCATTCTCTATACCATCCTGGAGTTCTCCGGGGTTCTCCCATTCATATTTTAAGTAGGTATAGTCCTGATAAGCTTCTAAAGTCTGGGAAGAACTAGAATGTTACAATGACAGGTTGTTTAAAATTCAGCATAAGATGTACAGTATGTTTTAAAGATTTTGTGTAAAGTGATGCAAAATGAATAAGGAAGGAATACAAATTCACATCTAGTATTATTTCATAGAGTGATAATAAGATTGTAAAAGGATTTTATCAATAGGATATTCTCTTGGTGGAAACAGTACGAATTGTACATCCACTTCACTGGACAACAGCTGGATTAAAGTCATTGATGCTCAGATTGTTATTATGAGCTTCTGTATTCTGAAAATCTTCATGCCTAGTGATCCTCCTTTGCTGACTTGAAAAGTACTTGCTTGTAGCATGCAATTGAGTTAATAGTGAATGTAATTTTCTAATTACATTTGAAAATGTAATGTTCTAAACGTATTTTTACTAACTAATGTTCGAAGTGGGTACAATTGGACTAGTCTTTGATTATGTTTTTAATAATACAACTTGGCTGGCTATCTCAGTGGTTTATGTATCTGGCTGTGTTGCCAGAGGTTTAGATTTTATTCTTCTGCAAGTAGAGCCAGCCAGTGTGACGTTGGGCAAGCTTCATTGTCCAAGGATGCTTCTAGAAAAAGAGAATGATAAACCAGTAAGTTGAATGAAAGAAGAAATAATAATAGCAACAAAACACTTCTGAGTATTTTCTAACTGAAAGACCCTGAAAAGGAATGGCATAAGTCAGAAGAAGCCTGTTGGCACATGGTCACTGAGATGATGTTCAAAGCAGGTACAGTTGGAGTGGCCTCCTGTTATGTGTTCAGTCTCTTCAGTGAGATATCTGCTATGCTTGCCAGCAAATTATCTCTGTTGAGAATACTTTGACTCAGCTGTGACCTCTTGAGTTGATAACGTTTTGTGAGAACAGTCAATCTATTGAGCAAACACAGGATTCCAAATGGAACCTGTTCCTTCTGGTAGTACCCCAGTCGTTTCTCCAACCTCTGCCCCTTTTCTTCTTTGTTCACAGATTTTCAACTAAAATTTTTCCCTTATAAGGAAAAATCTATTGAGTTGTATATATACCTTTCTTGAGGTCTAGTTTGGGGGGCTAAATTGTATTTGATACCACAAGGTACCATGGGTCTCGTGTAGTTTACATGTGATCCTTGTCAGGAAATGGAACTTGAGTATGGCCTCATTCTGAATGTTAGAGTTATGGCAGTTGTCACTATCCATTTTCAAGTGCCGCTTCCCTTTCTATTTTTAAAATATGGCCACACTGCACAGATTTGCAAACATGGTAGAGAATTCTTACATTTTCTTGCTCTCTACAATGCCCACCATGTCAGACCAGTTATAAAGCCAGGTTGTTCTATCTCTTGCCTAAAAAGTCTGACTCGGCAGATATATTATTAAAAAATCAATATGATCCTGCAAATCAATACGACCTGACAACTAGCTGAGTGGTACTGTTTATAATATATAAGTGTTTTGTCCAAGCCATATAGTAGAAATCAAAAGGTCTGAGTACTAGTAGTGTATTGGTCAGTATTTTGTATGTTTTGTATTTTTCAAAAATAAAAAAACAAAACAAAAAACCCTAGTTTTGTCATGTATGATTTTGAACAAATAATGACAATCATATTGATAATGTTATGACATTATCTGGAAGGGTCAGTTGAAATTGATGACTAGAATCTTGTGTTTCTGCTTGTGCAAGTGAAGTCACATAAGTCGTAATACACAACCAAGCAAGTCACTGATAACTCGTTAATTAGCAGCAATTTTCTGTTTGTTATTTTCATGATTTCAGACACGTCCATAAATTGCCAGTAGGATTCCAGCCTTTGACATGTACCAGCAGATACATTGACTTCAGCTGGCTTTGGAATGTTGTTCTAGTGGTTTTCTAGTCAGAAGTACATGATGGAGCACTGAGCTCTTCTTTTAATTGAACTTTTATAAGCATCGGTCCTTTGTAAGATATAAATAACCATGGAGAGGAAATTGTTAACAGTAATGTATTCAGATCATCCCATGTGTGGCACTATATATGAAAACCTCTTAACTGATTTCTTTGGATGTGATAAAAGCATAGTGCATTTAAACACTGCATCATATTTGTCGTCTTAGTGGATAAATCTGTTGATCTAGAGTGAAGCCAACCCACTCATTTCTCTTATTCATTTATGTGATGAAACTGTCATAAATGTGTATCTGATGAAGGACACTGCCTCTTAAAGGAATGAATGCATTGATGAAAAATGTGCTGTGTTTAAGAGGTTTTCACTTATACCATGTTAACTTTTATGGGTTGAATCGATTTCCTAGAATGCAAAGTAGTTGAACTTGGGAGAAGCATATTTTTACATGAGTGAACATGTAGAATGAAAGTTTGTTGGGAAAAACTGGTTTTTGCTTATTTGAAATTAATGCTGCAAATAAGTATAAAAGATATAATTGTCTAATTTAATGTAGGTTCACCCCCCCCCCGAACAGTTTATGGGCCATGTATAGTCGTTCACAAATATTTAATTCACATGTTATGTGAGTGTATAATGATGTTAGATCATTTAGTTTTCACTTAAGAATTATTCAGCACTGTTGGTAACTGCCTGTATCTGCACTTTCATAATTCCAAATTTTATTCTGTGAGCCATAAGTATTTCAGAAGTAGAATGGAATGTATTGTTGTTGTATTGGGGAGGAGGGGGATAATAACTGGAAGTGCTACATTGTGAACAGGTAGGACACTTCTTTTTAGTATTACACAAGAGAATTAATGTTTAGTTTGGTTTGGCATTGCAGAGAATGTCCATTTGCTTTTGCAAATGATGGTGCATTAGAAATGGATGATCATATTCCTTCAAGCCCTTTGATTTCAAAATGATCATATCCATTGTCAAGTTTAGAAATCCTGCTTAAAGATATCTGTTTTAAGTGTAGTAGTTTGTATATTAGCTAAACACATAGAGGAAAAAATATTACTAATGCTGGTAGTGTCCCTATGGTCCTTTCAGTACAGTCATGTGAAATTAATTTCACTCTCAGCTTGTCCATTAGAATAAATAATTTCATATGTGCCAAGTACTGCTATTTTATAAACCACAAATGTTTATTACAGCACCTGCTTTGGTCTCTTTATCTCTGACCTTTTCTGCCCTGCAATATTAGCTTCTCTGTGGTGGTGAAATTAAAAGTTACTTAAGGGCTTTATTGAGCCAAAGTGTTTCTGTTTTCCTCCATTAAAATGTTTGTTTTCTTTGGAGTGATTCAACTCCACCCAGCCCAAGGACAGCCCAAGCTGTTACCACACAATAGGACTTGGTGTTTGACCATGACTGCACGTCTTACTCCACAGGCAATGAACATTTTAATGAGTGATAAAAGGAAAGTCATTGTACTCTTGCTACCTTATCACAGTTGCCAAATAATTTGGTGTTTGAATAAATAGATAATGCAGAGGAGAAACCTCTCCTCCTGCTGTTGTCGTTAAGAGCCATTCTAACTTATTTGTCCTAAATTAAATACACATGAAACTATGGAACAGAGGGCATCATAATGGCTGATGTTTGAAGATTAGATCATAACAGCCATTCTTTTTTTGGGGGTGGGTGAAATATACAACAAACAGTACACATAGAATTTAGAAGTTCAAATAAAGGGAAATCCTGAAGTCCCTGCATGTAAGTTATTGTTATGCTGTGGGCATCGTAGGAATGATTAGGTAAGTTGGATCAGGACTCTGATGTACAGTGAAATTGATGCAAGCTGTTTCATAGCATTCCAAGATTGAAATCGATATTTATTTGAAGTGCAACAGATGTAATAAACTGCATTCCTTTTGTGAGTGTTGTTCTGTCTGCAATTTTAAGTTCTATTTTGGTAAAGTAAATTTAGAAATGACAAGTGAGCATTCTGCTGTGCTTAAATTCAGCTTTTCATTGGTTACAAGCAATATATTGATAAAAGCCAATTTGAAGGGAATGCTGAGAAAGAATTAAGGTTTGTATATTGTTCCCAGGAAAGACATGTTTGTTTCTTCTTATTCAAATCAGAATCAGCTTAGAAGATGGGGAAAGAAGCAAAAGATACACAGCTACACTCTAGCAAATGGCACACTAATCCAGCCACCCACGAGTGAGTTTCAAAGGCACTTAGTGGTGTTACGCAGGAGGGGGGATGAAGAAGGGGCTGTCGAACTAAATAAAAGACAAATATCCTATGGAGCCTTTGGAGGTTCTTTTTCATGTCGACGGGGGCTTTTTGGAATAGAGCCAATCTCTATTTGTGTTTACTTTTGTATGCTTTCTGCAAAATACTCTGTTTATGTCAGAAAAAATAAAAATACTTGGGATTTTAAATGTTAATAGAACAATTTTAATAGTTTATTGTAAGAGCCTTTATTTATATAAATTAATTTTCAGTTGTCCATGCATGCACTGAGTTCCCCAAGTAGTTTACAACAAAACTGTAAGAACAATAAAATTCAACTGCAGCCAACACCAAAATAAAATCACTGATGTTTTAAAATCAAAGAACCACTGTGATCCAGAAAAACCTAGTCTTCCAACAGTCATTTTATACAATAGAGAAGCATTTGAGTATAATTCCTCTCATAGGGAAGGTCTAGAAGAGTTGCCCTGCTATAAAAGAGACTCTAGGCCAGTGATGGCGAACCTATGGCACGGGTGCCAAAGGTGGCACTCTGAGCCCTTTCTGTGGGCACCTGACATTGCCCCTTCATAGCCAATTGTATACAGGTTAAATTAATGTATTGGCACCTTGCAAAAAAAAAATTAGTGGGTTTTGAATTGCAGTTTGGGCACTCAGTCTCTAAAAGGTTCGCTATCACTGCTCTAGGCCTTGTTGTTTCAGTTAAATATCAGTGTAATGTGCTTACACTAATATTAACTTTTAAAAGGAGTAAATGATTCACATGTATACTATGCAAATGAATTGAGAGATTTTTATAATATATTTCAGTTATTTTCAGTCTGATGTTTGTGTCTTTATGGGCAATAATCTTCCAATATATGAAAAATGTTCTAGTTCGGGGGTATAGTGTTTCTCCCTTTCTGAATAATATCATCTGCATACATACAAATGAGGCAGAATTTTGCCTCAGGTGCCTACATTGTCCAGTGGAGCAATCAAATCTGATAAGAGTGGCGTTTAGAGTTGGAGAGGGTTAAATGCTTGCTCATATCTACACAATGAAATAATTCCAAAAAATCAAGCACAACTTAACACTCTGACTCTATGTATAGGTGTTTGAGGAAGCTGCTATGAAAGAAAAGGTAGAAGAATGAAAAGGGAAACTCAGCTTTTGAAAAATTGCACATTGTATACTATCATCTTTCATCCTGTTTATTAATTTTAATCACAACAAATGACTGGACAGACGGTTACTTGCATTGCAGAAGTGGCATGTTGTTGGCACACCTCAGAACCCCCAAAATGGGATCCATTGACCATTCTCATGCCCTCCTCATCAGTTTATTAATGTTTTCCTATGTCAGAATGTCAGCAAACTGAGTTTTAGTTTCTGAATACTGTACCTTCAGGTATAATTTTTCAAATAATGTGGAGTGGGAAAAGATTAATGATTTAAAAAAAATTGTGGCAAGAGTGAACTGAATAAATAGTCATTTTGGAAATTGAAGGGTTTTATCTAGGCCATGTAACTTTTTGGAAAAGGTATATCCTTATATAACAGGCCTGCACAATAGGTTGACCGTGGGCTACCAGTAGCCTGCGAAAGGTTCAAAAGTAGCCTGCTGGTCATCAATTTAAAAAGTGAGGGGATATGTTCTCCACCCCTCCCTCCCCCATCCCAAGGACCACCACTGTCCCAGCAAAGTTCTGGGTCTGCCAGCCCACTGTTTCACCTGAGCGGGGCAGTTCAAGGGCCATGGCACATTTCTGAAGATGCCAGGAATTTAGTGTCAGTGGTAAAAGGGTGAATAGGGGAAGAGTTTTAGGATGCTTGCATATTAATAAGTGTTTTGGTTTGTCAAAGTGCTGAAAGCATTGCTTCTTTACATAGCTATGGTTGCAGCATTCTTAGATTCTTATTTGAATAGCTTGAAGGTTTCAAAATTAATATCATGCTTTTAAAAATGCTTTAAAATCTTGTTTTATTCCACAGAGATTTGTTTTCTGCTGTTGCGATTAGATGATGACAGCTAGCTGGCTTTTAAAATTGATCAGGAGGTATTCTGGCAGTCATTCAGTGTTGTAAAAGCACTTTAATGGATATGAGCTATTCACCCAAATCAGACTCAATGTCAAAACAGGCGAAAATACAGCTGTCACTCTGGCCAACAAGTCACCCATATGCAAGCAGCTGATTAGACACTATAAAGTGTTCTGCTTATATACCACCCCATACCACTTCAAGTAGGCTCTGGGCGGTTTACAGTTTAATTACAGTATGCAGGCTACACATTGCCCCCCCCCAAAAAAAGTAAAGGCTGAAATGAGTTTTAAAGTGTTATCTGCACATATGCTTTAGTTACCTGTCTGTATATGTTTATCTGTAATAAATGTCTGACTTGTTTTTTTCTCCTTATTTCTGTCTATTCAATGTTCTTAGTGCTAGAATGTTCTTTTCTGTCTCTAAAATTGAAAATGCAGAATTTCAACATTATTAAGGCCAGATGCCATCATCCCCTAAGGCAGTGATGGTGAACTTTCAGAACTCTAGATGTTTTGGGCCACAATCCCGGAATTCCAAGCTTGTATTGCCATTGACAAAGGAGTTCGTGGGAGTTGTGGTCCAAAACATCTGGAGTGCCAATGGTTCGCCACCACTGTCCTATGCGTTAAACCTTCATGGCCCAATTTAACTCTATACAGCCAGCCTCCTCCATTACATAGCTAGATAATATTTAGAATACAATGACTGAAAGTCAAACCTCTTCTCTCCCCTAATGTCTGATCAATTGGTAGAACGGTGATAGCACTTCATTTGTGCGAAGGAGCAAAAATTCAAAAGAGGCTTCCTTTGAAGGCCTCTCAGCAAAGAAGCATCTTCAGCAACATTTTTAAACCTTAGGAAAGGGTGGGGGCAGGTGTAGCTCCACCTGAGTCAGTTCCAAAGAAATGATGCTACTGCAGGATGAAGAGATTGCGATCTTGACAGCTGGTGTGCCTGGGTCCCTAGGCTCAGTAAAGTATCTCTCCAGGATGAATTTTGTCGTGCATTTTGTAGTAGCATAGCCATCCTTCTATTTCTTCTTCTCAGTTCTGTGGAATAACATTTTGAACAGTCAAGTCTAGCTGGGAAAAAAGATTGTAACAGGATGCTGGTGTGGATGGTGGGCTTCAGTCAGTCCTGTAGTTAATCAGAGATTTGAGAACAGTGTTTCCCAAGCTTTGTTCCACAAGTGGTGTTGTCCAGAATCTACGCCATATTCCTCGTCAGCAGAAGATGAAGCAACTGTTGTAGGCCCGGGGGAGGGGAGGGGGTTCCTCAATCATAAAATGGGGCTGAGAGCAGACTGAAAAAACAGACAAGACCCCTAGCAGTAGCTATGCAGCAGCCAAAAAAGGAAGAAAGTATGGGATACAGCAAAGGCTTGTTTGGAGATCCAACAGTGAAATGTGTGAGCTAATCCTTGCACCAGACTTTGCCAGTAAATAACATCTACCTCCTGTACACTTTAATTAATTTTGGTATCGAAAATGTCTTTGCCAAAGGCCCATTGGGGCAGTCTTTTCCCTTGATAAACTAGAAATTGTTTGGGCTAGAAGTTAAGAAAATGTAAGATCCAGAAGCATGGCGCCTGGTGCTAGTTGTTCACTATGAGTCTAGGTTGAATGGTGCCAAGCAAAGAAATGAAAGAAATATAGGGTCTTTAACAATTATATATTGCAGTTCATTTCGGTGAGTCATGACTTCTAATAAATTGTGAACATTATTTAAAATGGAATATTAAAAATCTTCTGATGTCCTCACTTTGGGATACCTTAAAGGGAATTTTATGGCTGAAAGCTCAAATAATTTCTTTTATTTGTAAAAATAAGAGCCTGAGAGGAGAGGCATGGTTTCCCATAGGAATGCATTGAAAACCAGTTAAGTCATTCCAGAGGACAGGAAGTTTGAAAGGCAACTGAGGGGAGGGGAAACGTAATCCTTGGCCGGCCTGTGAGGAAAACATCCTGTCCGCTTTAACTTGGCACCACAACTCTCAACAGCAACAAAGGCACCGGGGTCCTTCCTTTTGAATTGCAGGAAAGAAACAAATCTTGAGGGTGAGGCGAAGGGGACAGTTTAGCACATGCTTGCTAAACTACATTCCAATCATAAGGCTCATCCCACCAGATTTCAGTGATGCCAATTTTATCATATTTATTTTGCTGTTTTAGGAGTTCTAGCTCTTCCTGTTTGTTTCCTATGCTTTGTGCATTGGTACAGAGACATTTGAGGCTGCATGTGCTTCTTACATGTCTTTTGCTTAACCTGTTTTTCCTTGCACTGATGGTATGTAATACTCCTTGTCCTGCTCCTATTGCAACTTTTGGACTATTCACCCCACAACCCCTTCTGGATCTCTTAAGAAAATTTTCTCCTTCCCCCTGTGAACTCAGTTTAAAGTTCTCTTTATCAAATTTTCAAAGCCTCTTGGCAAAAAGATTCCTTCCAGCAGTGGTGAGGTGCACCCCATCCTCCCCTAATAGCCATAGTTTATAAGAAGTCACAGAAGAAAATTCATGTAAGAAGCAGGGTGGCTTGCCAAGGCCACTCAGGCTGACTCTAGTTGCAGGAGGCACAGTGGGTAATCAAACCCCTAACCTCCTTGTTTCTGCAGCTAGATATCTAAACCACTGAGCAATTAGAGATGAATATTGTTCGCTCATAAATGGGAAGTAAGGGAGAGTTGTATTCTGCCTGCTTTGTGAAATATCCATAAGTATCTAGTTGGCCATTGTGTAAGGACATTGTTGGGCTTATGTTGCACTTACTTTGGTCTCAGAACTCCTGAGATTTCCCTGTAGTTATTATTTACCACTTCAGAAAATTGCAGATTAATTGCCTTCATGCCTTCCGTGCTTTAAAAGTGTGTGGCTCAATTATTAACCTAATTATTACACTTTGTTCTGTTCCCAAAACATGGCATCAGTCAGAGTGTCAGTTTTGGTGTAGTCCTTCCCCCCCATGTAGTTCTTCAGTCTTTCTTATGACTCTAAATGGAAAAAGGATTCTCCTGTTTCAGTCTGTGGTTGTGCTGTTATGTGACTGACTCATGGTTTCAGTCACCACAACAGATCTTAGGTAGGAGGCATACTGATTTTTCTTCCTGTTAAGTGTTGCTTATTTTGTCCCACTGTTCCATAATGTAGAAGAACTTGGACAGTCTTTTGTGAGGGGACGGTGGAAATCTGGCTGGTGGAGCAAATGCTCCTGCCCTGATTTATCATATCCCATGTAACATACACACATGCATGCACACACACACATACACATACAGAGGTATCCCATGTGCCTAGCAGACTATATTGCCAATTTGTTTGAACCAAGACTTAAGTCCCTGGAGAAAATCTGCACCCAAGATTTTACTTTAACAGTCATATCTTATATTCTAAGTTCAAGGACTTTCACCTTTATTAATTTGAACTGATAATGCGTATTCTGCTTGCGTCACTGGGTGCAATTGAACAGGAATTTCAGAGCATAGTTACATGGGAAAGCATCTTGGTCTTCAGAGTCATGGTATCAATGTGTGGTACAATTTTGCAACACTTAATAATTTAAAAGCTTATTGGTTTTTTTTTTTTTTTGGTGGCAGAGTACTAAAGTGCCTGTTGAACTATGCAAGAGCTGAACCAAAATTTTGCAATTTATGTGTCAAATTTTGTATGATTGAGAAAAAATATACAAAAACCATGTTCCAGCTCATTGAGCTAGATCTGTGCTTCCCAGCATTGAGTCCCTGGATGTTCTTGGAGTACAACTCCCAGAAATCTTGAGCAGCACAGCTAGTGGTGAAGGCTTCTGAGAGCTTTAGTCTGAGAGCACCTGGGGACCCAAGGTTGGGAACCATTGGACAAGAATTCATCCATATACAGTAAAGGGAAACTGGTAACATCTGAATAAATCTAGAATTGATTTAAATGTTTTATTTATTTTATTTATTTTATTTATTTATTTATATAGCTTGTCTGCCGCCCACTACCCAAAGGTCTCTGGGCGGCTCACAATCAAAATAGACAATTAAAACATCAAAATTACAGTAAAATTAGGACAATTAAAACATGTAAATACAATAAATACAATACATTAAAAACACAACACTAAAATTGCCATCAGGACCCACAATCATTAGTTTAAAAACTTCTGGAACAGGAAGGTTTTTACCTGGCGCCGAATTGTTATCAACGTTGGCACTAGACGGGTCTCACTTGAGAGGGCATTCCATAGTCTGAGGGCAGTTGCTGAAAAAGCCCTATACCTGCAAGCCATCCCTTTCACCTCCTTGAGGGATGGCTCTTTCAGGAGGGTCCCCTGGCTCAATCTTAATTGCCAGGTAGGTTCGTATGGAAGGAGATGGTCCTTCAGGTATCTAGGTCCTAAGCCGTTTAGGGCTTTATATGTCAAAACAAGCACTTTGAATTGGGCGCGGGCAGCAACTGGTAACCAATGAAGGTTATACAGAATTGGCGTGATGTGTTCCTTAGCGGCCCTGCCACTCACCAGCCATGCAGCACGATTCTGAACCAGTTGCAATCGCTGGACTGTCTTCAAAGGCAGCCCCATGTAAAGCGCATTGCAGTAATCAATACAGGATGTTACCAGTGCATGCGTAACTGTCATGAGGCTCCGTTCATTCATGTAGGGGCGCAGCTGATATATTTTCCGCAGCTGGAGAAAGGCACCCCTGGCCACCGAGTCTACCTGGGCTTCCAGAGTTAGACCGGGGTCCAGGAGCACCCCCAAGCTACGGACCCTGTCCCTTAGGGGGAGTACAATCCGGTCCAGAACAGGGAAGTGGCCCTCTAACTTGTCCGGCGAAGCACCCACTAACAGCACTTCCGTCTTGTCTGGACTGAGTTTTGTAGACTTCTGTATTTTTAAAGATACAACACTTAACAGGAAGATTTTAAAAACTCTTTGTATCTTTAGCACACAAGCACACAGAGAAGAAACACATTTTGATGAGCTATACTCTGTTCTTAATGTTACCAGAATACACACACACACACACACACACACACACACACACACACACACACACACTTGACTAGTTAGGTTTGAGAACTCTCTCTTGCTTCATAACTACTCATAGCTTCAGAAACATGAACATGGCAGACCTGTGGCAAAGGCCTGCCGTGTTGACTGTCATCTAATGACTTACTGTGCCAAGTATAAATTGCAGCTCAAACAGCATCATTCCAGGTTTTCCTCCCAAGAGAGCATGTGTTTTAAAGAGTGAACCTCTTCTGCCCCAGCACGTCAACCTGGAAACATTCAACATGCAACTGAATTTGTGTGCAGTGATAGGCTTAGAACTTGAGATATAAAATGAGGGGGAAAACGTTTGGGGGAGCACTTTTGTGCTAGAATATGTGTACAGCTTGTGTCCTCTTGTACATTGGCTTTGGAGGCAAACCTAAACATTTCAGTTCTTTGAAATCTTCCTTTAAAATTACTTCATGGAATATTTTCAGTCCTTCATTTTTTAAAAGTATAAGGTAAGTGATTGTCATGAGTCATATTTTACAGTAAATTACATAAGTATGTGTGTTATATTATTATAATGGAACTGCTTTCCTATATCTGCCACAGGTAGGGAGGGGTTACAATCTGAAGTTCATAAGAAGTCCAAGATGTGTAAAATCTAGAGATATAAAATTTCCAGAATTTTGAAGCCATGAGAAAAATATATATTGAAAAATTGGGGAAATTATTATTTCATTTCCCCCAAAATGTCCAGAAATCTTACATCTCTAGTAAGAGCAGCATTAGGCTCTGCATAGAAACCAAAGTGCATTTGATTTAAACCAAATTGATTTCAATCACAATTTAATTTTTTAAAATCAGAATTTTTCATGATTTAAATTAAAGAATCAGTTTTTAATTTAAATGATTTTAATACATTTTAAAAAACCACTGATAGAAACTAATTTTGCTTTGTGTCTGATTAGTAGTAATAATATATATCACAATAATAGAGTACAATATAGGTGTTCAAACAGATACATTGTCCCAATACAGTAATATCTTGGTTTATGAGTGCCTTGGTTTACGAGTAGTTGCAAGATGAGCAAGCATTTCTGATCAGTTTTGCCTTGATCAATGAGCAGTGTCTTGCAATATTAGCACTGGAGCAGGTCACATGATCACAAGTGAGCCAGTTGTAGCTCTCTCTCCCTGCTGGATTGTAGGGGATTGTCTGGAGTGTTCCATTTCAGGCAAGCCTCAAAAGCAGCAGGAGGAGACAGGAATTGAGGTTTCCCTTACACTAGCCAGGAATGTTTTCAAAGGGGAGTGCAGATTAGGTTTTTTCCCCCTTCATATTTCTATTCATTTGTTTTCAACATCCTTTCTTATTTTTCAAACCATTTCTATTCATGGGATAGATAGTCAAGTGTGCAGAGCAACAATTTGCATTTTATTATTATTGTCACATTAAAATCACAAAGTAAAATCCATTTGTTAGTCCCAATCAGAGTAGACTTTGCAGTCAGGTACCTAAACCATGGTGTGGACTTGAACTTCTAGCCAATTTATTTTGTGAGTTTTGGCATTTTGTGTGTACAGTGTTTGTACCATGGTACCCCATAATGAATCATCTGAGTTTCCATTATTTCTTATGGAGAACTTTGCTTTCATATACAAGTGCTTTGGTTTACGAGCAAGTTTCCAGAATGAATTATGCTCTTAAACCAAGGTATTACAGTACTGTATTTCTGACAGCAACTATGAAAGGTGGCAAATATAATTATCCTCATGGTTCTGCTTTTTGGAATAATGGAACTCTCTGATGAGCAATGTCTAAAAGGCCAGTAGGGATCTGCCTTTGGCCTCCAACTATTCTATCTCTTCAGTTTACTCATCCAATTTAAAGCAAAAACAAGAAAATTACGTGCAGGAAATGTAAGGAATACATTGGAAGAGGAAACCAGTATTTTGCTGAGTACTTAGTTCATTGCTGGCCAAACTTCGGCCCTCCAGATGTTTTGGACCACAACTCCCAGAATTCTAAGCCTGTACTGCTAATGACAAAGGACTGTGGGAGTTGTGGTCCAAAACATCTGGATGGCCGAGGTATCAGCACAAGCTCTGAACAACAGTTCTCATAGAATCATAGAATCATGAAGCTGGAAGTGTCCTACAAAGCTGTTTTTTCCCAATTTGTCAGTATTCTTCTTGAAGTTTGGTGTCCAGAACTGGACACAGTATTTGAAGTTGAATAGAGGGGAACTAGAAGGACAGATTTTGAAGCTGAGGCTCCAGTACTTTGGCCACCTCATGAGGAGAGAGGAGTCCTTGGAAAAGCCCCTGATGTTGGGAAAGATTGAAGGCAAAAGGAAAAGAGGATGGCAGAGAATGAGATGGTTGGACGGTGTCATCGATGCAGCCAATATGGATTTGACCAAACTCCGGGAGGCAGTGGAAGATAGGAAGGTCAGGCGAGCTCTGGTCCATGGGGTCATGAAGACTCAGACACAACTGAACGACTGAACAACAACAAAAGCACCTTGTGGTATTTGGTGACTATACTTCTTTTAATGCAGCCTAAAATAACATTTGCTTCTTTTGTTGTCATATCATACTCTTGGCTCATACTCAGTTTGTGATCTATGATGACTCCATGATATTCATTATATTGCAAGCCAGGTATCTCCAAACTTGTAATTGTGTGTTTGTTTTGTTTTCCCTAGGTGCAGTGATTTCCATTTATCCCTGTTGAATTTCATTCTGTTGTTTTTAGCCCAGTGCTTAAACCTATCTAGATGCTTTTGAATTTGCTTTCTCTGTTCTACGGTATTAGCTATTCCACCCAATTTTGTGTCATTTACAAATCTGATTAGCATTCCTTGCACCCCCTGATCAAGGTAATGATTGAAAATGTTGAAGAGCACTAGGTCCAAAACTGAGCCCTGGAGTACTTCAGAAACCTCAGTATGGTGTATTCCGGGCCTCCTTCAAAACCTTTTTTAAAAAACATGGAACAGGTGAAAGTTGAGAATTGTTTAGTAGCGAAGATGGTAGACTTGGTAAAATGTGGGTTTGTGTAGACAAATGCCATTTGCTGCTGCGGTAGAACAACACAAAGCAATGCAATACTTAGTGACTTAATAATTAAAAAGTCAGAATTAGGATGAAGTAGATTTTTTTGCAGATGCTCTCAGGCAGAGTGGAAGTGAAATGCTATTTAGTATTGATGAGGCTTAGTGATGTATTTTGAAGCTGAGGTTCCAGTACTTTGGCCACCTCATAAGGAGAGAGGACTCATTTGAAAAGTCCCTGATGTTGGGAAAGATTGAAGGCAAAAGGAAAAGTGGATGGTAGAGAATGAGATGGTTGGACATTGCCATCGATACAACCAGCATGGATTTGACCAAACTCTGGGAGGCAGTGGAAGACAGGAAGGCCTGGCGAGCTCTTGTCCATGGGGTCATGAAGAGTCAGACATGACTGAATGACTGAACAAGAACAACAACAAAAGTGGCATAGACAGAGTACAGTGGGTTTCTCCTGTATTCTGCCAGGTTACACTCGGGAAGAGTGTTTCTGTAATCTGCCTGATGCCCTTCACAAACAGAGCATGAATGGGAAATAATGTAATTTTATTGATTTTTCGGGTGTGGGGGTGGGGTGGGACCCACTAACCCTTCTTGTTTTCAATGTTGGCTTTGTCAGTAGTCATGCTGAAGTTAGGTGAAACATATGGCCTTGCTCTTGTGTGGATCTTGGTGCCTACTGTGTACTGATAAAGATAGAAGAAAGGTGGTTGTTTTAGTGAGCAATGGTATGTTAGCTTATTTTGTTTACGTTTGATTGGTTTTGTATAGATGTGCTGGGACTGAGCAGGATTAGGGTCACCTGTGTAAGCAACCTCACTCATCTGTTCAAAGTTCTGAGGCCCTGGGAAGATCTCATGACATTAGGAATGTTAGAGGAATGGAGATCATCAGTTGAGTAGGGTGCTTTTGCCCTGTGTTTTGTGCAAACTTGCAGCCTTTGAGAGATGGTAGTTCTGTGCGTAGTTTCCCTTCACATTTCTTCTTATTAAATAAACAGTTAAATCCCTTTCTGATGTGTAGGCTCTTCAAGGCCTCCTTTGTCTGCAACAGTGTTGTTATTGTTGCTAAATGCATTGATCATAAGGCTATGTCTCTTTGCTTGAACAGAAGAAGATCAGCACAATCATGAAAACACATATGGACTTTGATTCTTCAATTCTCTCCTGACACGCCTAGAAACAGAAAATAGTTGCTGTCCAGTTTGGGTTGAAAGAATATTTGTCTCTCAATTTCCTCAAGGAAATATCATTAATTGCCTGGACCAAATTACCTGTCAACCTTACATAGGCACAAGAGTAAGGATCACTTACTTATGGCAGTTATGCCTGGAGCTGGTATTCATTAAATACTGAGTAAACTGACTCTGAAGCAGTTAACTATATTTTTAAAACCAATCTGAAAAATGTCTTGCATGGATTTTAAGCGTTTCTGTTCACACCATTTACTCCAAATATTGTCGCTTGAATAAAAGTATTGCTGAAGGTGCTGTGTATTTTGGTGAAAGCATCTTACAGGCGGAAGTTGCAATTTAATACTGTGCACTTGGTTGAATTTCATTTTCCAGACATAAAGGAAATAGCATTGGATATCCTGCAAAAACGCCCACTTAACATCCTTGTTTCACTAAAAGCATGTCTAATTGGTGTAGAGTTTTCTTTTTCAGATATGGGCTTGCTTAAATCAGTGCAAGTACAGTGTGATCATTTGACATTTCTGTTGTGATGTTCATAGAATTACTTTAATCATAAATCTAAAGGAATATTGAAGAGAAAGAAAAAAATAAGATGATGACACTAGTGTCACTAGAAATGCATTTCACGTATTGAGTGCCGTTTGTAACTAAATTTTCATAGCACTGTATTAGTTTATATGTAGTGCCAAATCATGTCTTGTACTTGCATGAAAAAGCTTCCGTTTCCCTCCTCCCTTCATACATTTGATATTGTTCAGTAGCGTCTGCTTATGTGAAAAGCACAAGAACATAGTTTAAAATATATTAGAACCAGCAGAGTATGTGAACATTTCAAACTGGGAATTTGATTTGATTTAGAAGCAGATCTATGCCGTTAAAATGGAATACACGAAGAAGAGAGGGAGAAGGATGAAATGTGTGAGTATGGGGTTTGTGAATCAACCCACAGTGTGACAAAGCAGATGCTATAGCAGTTCCTCTGCATACACATTGTGAACATGACATATGAGGACTAAATTCAGCAAACATTGTTCAACATTTTTTAACAATCATCCAGTCTTTTTTGGTGCAAGATATTGCAAACACTGTTATGCTTGACATTGTGTAAGTGAGTGAGATGTTTGCTGAATAGCTCAATGTTTTAGGTATGTGACTGGGAGTTTGATTCTCCACTGGGCCTCCTGGGAGAAGAATCAGCCTGTATGGGCAGGAGGAAGCTGCAACCAGAAGAACTGAATGGTGGACGATTTCTGTGTTTTCTCTACCTAGAAATGGTCACCTTAATTCAGAAAACACTTGACAGGCACACCATTGATGATGATGATGTTGTTGTTGATGATGATGATCATCATCATCATCGTCATCGATGAGTGAGAAGGGGTGGAGTTAAGGGCAGGACTGTATTGTACACTTAAATTCAATTTAGAGGTTTCTTTAATAACTTGCAGTTACTTTCTAGATATCTTCTTAAACCACTTTTGAAATGCTTACAGATTAGACCAGTCTTGTGCTCTGCCAGAGTAAATATTGAAAAGTTATCTACAAGAATGAATACAGTGTCCCCCCGCCCTTTCATGGTTCATATACTGTGGTCCATATCGTGAGACCACAGTATATGAAAGGCAAGGCCCCCGGGGATAAGCTGGATGGGCCTGTTTCAGGCCTCCTATACTTACCCCAGGGTTGGTGCTGCCCCAAACAGGCTTTTGATGGCCTTCCCGGTCCTATTGGAGGCCCTGGAAGTGCTTTCTGGCGAACCAGAAGTGACTTCTGAAAAACTGTAAGTGACTTCTAGAATGCTGGAAAGCACTTCTGGGGCCTCTGACAGGCCAGGGAAGGCCATCGGAGGCCCATTCGGGGCAGTGCCAGGCCTCAGGTAAGTGTTGGGGGCTCCACAAGGTCCTCCAGTCCTGACCCGACCTACCACCGACATATCTTGGATTTTCAATTATCGTGGGTCGGGTCGGGTTCCCTAAAACCCGTGATAGGTGGGGGGTTACTGTAATGGCAATCTAATCCAACCGTAACAGTTGTGGTAAGATCAGGCTTTGGGACACAGATCACTCATATGTACAACCACAGTCCTTCTGCTCTTGAGTGCAACTAATATGCACAGGCATAATGTGTATCAGGGACTGCTGAGGTAGACTGATTCAACAGTAACAGTGTCTGAAGTCTTCCAGCATCGGGATGTTGGTATGGCTTGGTTAGATTATGTGTGTAAGAAAATTGTCATGATTGAACATTTCAGTGCTAAGCTGTGAGAAAGAGAACTTGGGGCAGCTTGGCGAGTAAGCATTCAATCATGTAATCCCCACCCATAACCTGAAGTGATTCGAGTCCAGTTGTATTATCTCTTGATTCTCCTAATTTATTATGCCGCTGTTCAGCAGTGCAGTTAAGTTCAGTGGGTTTGATCCAAGATAAACAAGTGTAGAAGTGAAGTCTGAGCCTGAAGTTTGTATACTGGATTGTAAAGGGAATTTAGCCCCAAAATGTCCCAGGCAGGTGTGAGCCTTGAAATCCAATACATCCTTAGGGAACTCAGTTGGGGAAAGCTACACTAATTCAAAGTGTCTCATCTTTGTAGAAATTCAGTCATGCATACAATCCAATACTGTCTTCATTTTGGGCAAAATATGACTTTTAAATGTGATGCTTCTGTCAGTAGTTTGTTTATTGTTTTTCTAGCATTTGTACAAACACAAATTATGGAATGCCCTCCCAAGTGAGAGCTGCCTGGCACCAACATTGATGACACTTCGGTGCCAGGTAAAAACCCTCCTATTCCAGAAGTTTTTTAACTGATATAACATTGATTGTGCGTCCTGATGGCAATTTTAGGGTATTGATTTAGGGTATTCTATTTATTTTATTTAAATGATTTTTTTAATTTTAATTTTATAGGCATTTTAATGTTTTAATTATTTGAATTGTTTATTTTAATTGTAAGCTGCCCAGAGACCTTTGGGTAGTAGGTGGCATATTAAATGAATGAATGAATAAATGAATAAATGAATAAATAAATAAATAAAGAGTTGCCTACTTTTTTCCAGCTACAGAAATGCTGGTACAGCTTCTGGTTGGTTTACCCACTCACATAAAGGGACTTATCTGCTTCTGCACTGTTAAATTAGGATGGATGACAGAGTGTAAAATGCAGAAATAACAAGTATTAGTGTGTGATATTTGTTATGTAATATACCCTACACTACTGGTTTCTGAACACCGGTGCTAATACCCTCTGTAATGGAGGTTTTGGAATGAATTACCATCAATTTTAGGTAATTAATATTTGTGGATTTTGAATTGTTACTATAGATGGATTTAGCATGTTTTTTTAAAAGTATTTGTAAATTATATCACTTTTGTTCACAATTTTACTAAGTGCATAGGCTTTCAGGCATTTATTAACTAACTTTCTGAGGTGTAATCACATAAACACGTGTATAAAGATACCAAACTCCATATTGTTGCATATTGTTAGAAAATGCTGTTGATGGGAATAAATTATTGCTGTGTTTCTGGTATATTTGAACAAGGGTCTGTTAGGGTTTTTGTATTTTGTCTTAATGCTGCATTTGTAGGAACAGGCTTAATATATCATTTCCACTATAGTGCTAGTATTATTTGCTGCATGCTTGTAGCATGATTACTATTATATTCACTGTGTTATATAGAAATACTTAATGTCAGGAAGCCAGTATTTACTGAAATACACGAGTTCAGAATTCATCATGATTCTGTGTGAAATCCACTCGCCCTTTGCTCCCCACCCCCTCCTGAATTGGAATGAAATGTGCCTTAAACTGTAGTGAAATACATCACATACGGCAACAGTGGGCCTTTGCTTCCCCTCTATTCCTGGTGTGAAATCGATACACTATCTTTCCTCCTGACCTGTTCTGTGACCTCCATTGCAGCTTTCATGCTGAACAGCAATTGCTTTGAACAGCCTGGGTCTGCCACAGCTCACAAACGATTCTCAGCTTTTGTCTAAAACTGATGCTGATAACAAAGGAATGATTTTAAATAATGCAGTTGTAGTAGTTTCCTAATTATGAATTACACGAAAGTGCATGCTCTTCCATTATTAAGCCATTTCAATAGGAGATACAGTGACTGCGTAAGCTAATTCGCTTCATAAGAGGAAGAATCAAGAGTTTGGTTGCCAGATTTCTGTGCTCAAGTTTACAGTATCTGTGGGGGAGAAACAAGGGTGCATTGAAATATACTGTAATTCTCCTTGAATCTGCAATAATTTTAGCTGTAAATTTAGTAATTTTAAAAGGAGGGGGCAAATCATACATCTAATTTTTTTTAAAAAGTCATACTGTTTCCTCAGATACATATTAAAATTAGAGGTAAGTTTTAAAGTGGGCATAAAAATAATTTCTTATTTCCCTGTATGTATGTATACAAATAAGTAAATACTACTACTTTGAAGAATATATGACATTTATTATAAGACTTGAGATAATAAGATTGTTGAAGTTATAATGAGCATTGACACGTGCATCATGAAAGCTATTGTTAAATTAGGTAGATTATGCTAATAGCTGTTAATGGCTTTAAAACTGAGAAAATGTCTAATATTGATGGTAAAGTTCTTTCCAAATCATTTTGGTAGGAAATAAACAGTGAAGATACAGTTTTAAACCATTTTCATACTTTTTAAAAAACTAGCATGTCAAATTACTGAAATAATGATTTAAAAAACAGAAGCAATCAGTGACTGAAATTTAGTGTCATAACCATTACACTGGTTTATTCGTACATTTTATTTATGATTTGATCTACAAG
This sequence comes from Phrynocephalus versicolor, assembly GCA_023846285.1. NCBI lineage: Eukaryota > Metazoa > Chordata > Lepidosauria > Squamata > Agamidae > Phrynocephalus > Phrynocephalus versicolor. Next base: position 16,298,689 of record JAHTLZ010000016.1, on the reverse strand, counting down.
AAAATTGCTGCCACTGTCAAACATCAAGACAGAATATTGCCTTTGACAAACTCTACTATAATACCTGCTATATAAAACCTGTATGTACCCCCTCTGCTTTTTTCATTCATTCATTCACGCTGTTAGCTGCATAGCCTATTTGTGATGTGCTGGGAAGTTTTCTTTTTGTTTTGCTTTTAAGCTTAGTAACCAGTATATGTCTCTGATGTAAAGCATTTCTGTGAGATCATAAATTTCTGGTGTCAATAAGGAGAGCATTGTTGCGATACTATATTGCAATGACTTTGATCATCATTTGAAGAGTTCCTGTAATTTTTATTGATAAATGTTCCAACGTTTTTCTCCATAACCCTGGAATGATATTTCATATGTTGCAATTTGATGTCAAAAATGTGATGAGAGGCCACAGATTGTGGAATTGTACCATTACTGCTGCTGTTGTGCTGCAATTTTTTTTAAAAATCAACCAATGTTATTAGTTAACCCACTCTTATTAAAATTTGTACCTTTCCGGTAGTAGCAAACAACATCTCCCCTTACTCAATATTCATTTGAATAAAGTCAGTTCTGCGTCTTGCTCTTCCATGACTGGTCTGTAAAAGCAGACTTAGTAGAAATGTGAACTCAATTTTTATGGCTTTGCATAAAGAATGGAATACCATCTAAAAGCACTTACACCTGTCATGAACCCTTACCTGCAATACCTACAGTACTGTTGTAAACTGTCCATAGTGGCCTCATTTTCAGATGGGTGATATAGAAATCAGTCAGTCAGTCAGTCAGTCAATCAAATAAATAAATCAATAAATACATCTCTGTAAGACTCTGGTTGTCCAATCTCATTCATTGCAGAATCACTGGCAGACATTGTCTTCCTGGGACAAAATATATGGAAATAAAAGATAAAACTGAGTGTCATCCAGATGCTTATGATACCTCCATTCAGACTTCAAGTTCTGGATGATTTTTTGAAGTTATTATAGCTATTTACAAAAACATGGGGAATAATACAAACTTCAGCATCCCATCAACAAGCATTCCCCAGTCCGGTACACTCCAGACGTTTTGGGCTACAGATCCTGTCCATCATCTGTGCTGGGCAGCGCTGATGCAAGCTGAGATCCAGAACATATGGAAGGCCATGGGGAAAAAATCCAGAGCATCTAATGACTATGGGTTGGAGTAGTCCCAAAGCGTCACCCTTTTGGCAAGTTAAGAGATTGTGCTATAAGATTGTGCCTGCTGCAGCTAAACCATGTAAGCAAGGAAGAAGCAACTAATGGCTTCATTGGTTGTTTCCTTTAAACATTTTTTGCACACGTGTTCTGGTTGCCCAACTAGATAATATACTTAGTCCTTGCAATCTTTGACTTCAGTGAACACAGGTAAAAGGCTGTGACTCAGCAAAAGAGAAATAAATCCCAACTGGGAATAGAGCTTTGAAGGCCCGGAAAAAAACCAGAAAAATTCAGGAAAAAACAAACAAACATTTTCCCTGGTTTTTTCCCTGAAGCCTTTTGCCCCCCCCCCCAAAAAAAATGGAAAAACTGAAAAAAAGAAAAGAAAAAAGGGTTATGGAAAATATTTTAAGACAGGGTGTTCTAATATTTTCCAAATAATTACTAAAAATTGCATAGTATCGGATTATTCTAATTTCTGTGCACTGAGGACAAGCAAGTACTGTACTACGTTACAAACTGAACTCTCCAATGCAAGAACAAGATGCAGTTCTTCCTTTAGGAGGTGCTGCTATTGTCACAAGAAAAATAAAAAGGTTCCACTTTTGTTTTGGCATGTGGGTGTGGGTGTTTGGTTCTGTTCTGTCCCCTTCATTTCTTTTTACGAGAATGAGGTTTTTCTTTTACTGTATTTTTATTTAATACTGTGGAGAGGAAATATGAATAATTGTTAATTTTGGGTTTTTAAACATTGTTTTGTAGAGGTTTTTTGTTCCACATAAACTAGTAAACAGTTCAGGAGATTGTTACTCCATTTGTTACTAACAATTACAAATAATTATTATTTCAAATGTTATGTACTAAATTCTGTTTGTGATAGTTGTTTGGGTACACTATATTTTAATATGCTAGTTCTGATAATTTTATGCCAAGTCAAATTGTCCATAGTCATATTTTATGTTCCTAAAGTAAGAGAATGACTTTCAAGCTGTAAAATGGTGTGTGTGCTGATGTAGAATTTTTTTAATTTTTACAAAAAAATCAAATTTTTCCGGGCTTCAAGATTTCTGAAAATTTTACATCTCTAACTGGGAAGCTTTGATACTCCAGGCATTACTGTATTCAGTGCTGGTGGTCACTTCAGCAGTGTGTGCACTCGAGAGGAGTACATTACTTTGACCTTGTGGTTTGCTGTCTTCTGTACATTGATCATAGAGTAGATGCTCGTGAAGTAAACATGACTTTTGAATAGTCATACAGAAAATTTTACTGTTTCTACCTCACTCCTAATCACATTTACCCATCTGAACAGAACTTCCAGTATAATTGAGTATATCTTAAGTTCAAATTTAAATTAAATCCCTGATCATCATCAACATTGGGCAGTATATTGCATTCTCCATTATTATTGTACTCTTCCTGTATTTGGCAGGTTGTAAGGCAATTTATTGCTGTGCAATGAAGGAATATTACTTCATTGATTCATTGTATCCCTCCGTTCTACCATGAGCAAAATGAAACAGAGCAGTGTAACTGTTTGTGGGAGATTCTATGTCACCAATGTACATTTAAATTAAAATATTGAGTATCCAGTCCTGTAGCTTGCTGAGTAGAGATCATGTGTGAAAACTTCTCAAGGAACATGCAAGTGCATTGAACTGCAGTTTGTGTTTTTAATTTTCTTATTAATCATCAGTTCTTTTCACCTCATAAAATTCTGCTGTTTAGATAATTACTTAAAGGTCAAGTTAATATTGTAGCCAAAATTTAACTTGAGCAGCATGTGATTTGTTGTAAGTTTCCTTGCATTAAAGGAACAGTTAGATGCAGAGTGAATTTTGTTTACATCTAATCAGTACTTAAATGTTCATTAAATTTTTAAAAATCAGATTTTGACAAATTAAGAATAATTACAGCAGTGCCTTGAGATACTAGGTGCCTCGTGTCATGAAAAACTCAAGATACAAAAGGGAAGTCTGTCTGGGGCTCAATGTGCCCTGGGAACTGAAAATTTTCACAAAACCTCGAGATATGTAAATTTCCTATGGAAACCCCCAGATACGAAAATTTTGCAGAAGACTTCAGTTACCACGGTGCATTACACTCCATTAGGATCCATGATATGAAAAGTTTGCAATACAAAGCGTCCTGAGGAACAAATTAATTTTATATCACAAGGTACCACTATATTAAAATTTAAATTGTGATTTAATTTATGATTTAAATAAATTACCACATTTTTTGCTCTATAAGACACACCAGATCATAAGACGCACCTAGTTTTTAGAGGAAGAAAACAAGAAAAAATGTTTAGCCTAAGATTTCATGGCGAGGGTATTGTCACCTCACATTGAAATGAGGCAGGTCCTAAGACCACTCTGCAAAGACATCCAGACACCGGACTCCTGAGAATACAGCTTTTATTTTAGTATCATGCATGAAAGGGTGCCCTCCTGCCAAAGCAGGTGGGTACAAATCCTACTGGAAAGATTTCCCCTTTTATGTGGTTCCATTTAGAGGAAAGAGACAAAAGAAAATCCATGATTGGTTACATTTTGTTGTCATCATAAGCGTATGCTATGTTTAACTTAAGCACGCAAGCATATCTAAAAGGTTAATGGAAGTTTCATATCAGCATGGAAGTTTCATATGAGCAAGATTAAATATCATAAACTGCTTAATTTCTGAGAAATATACCTGCCTTTCTCCTACATACTCCTGTTACTGCTTACACAAGGTGCACAAATAAGCTTGTTTCTATTTGCAAACCGTCTACTATGTGGTATTTGCGGCTAAGCGCATCCTGTGCCATTAGCTTCTACATACTGTCATTTCTATGCAACAAAAACATGTGGGGGGTGAGGTTTCAAGTGTACACAGAAAAGGCAATTTCAGGCTGGTAGCTATAAAACTATAAAGGATATTTGTCACATATGTCAGATAATAAAACATTAAAGATAAACATTAAAAGTCTATCTATATTGTCACAGTATCCTGGCTGCAAAAGGGGAGGGCAGAGGCTCCATGGTGGAGACCTCCTTGCAAACGAGGTGATTTTTGACTGGGGAATCCAAGCTGCATAAGTGGAGGGTTGCAAACAAGGTGATTGGGACAGGGGAATCCAGGCTGCAAAAGGGGAGGCTTGCAAATGAGATGATTTTATTACTGTGGAATCCAAGCTGCAAAAGGGGAGGCTTGCAAATGACGTGATTGGAACTGGGGAATCTAGGTTGCAAAAGGGGAGGCTTGCAAATGAGGTGATTGGGACTGGAGAATCCAAGGTTCAAAAGGTGTGCAAATGGGGTGATTGGGACTGTGGAATCCAAGCTAAAAAGGGGAGGGAAGAGGCTCATTGGAGAATATCTCTTTGCAAATGAGGTGATATTTGACTGGGGAATCTTGGCTGCAGAAGGGGAGGGATGGGGAGAGGCCCCTTGGAGGAAGCCTCTTTGCAAATGAGGTGATTGGAATGCAGAATCCCAGCTGCAGAAAGGGGTGAGAGAGGCTCTGTGAAAGTAACTTCTCTCTAAATGAACATCTGTGATATATATGTAGTGGGGACTACTGTATTGATCTATAAGTTGCACAGACATTTCCCCTTACTTCTGAGGTGAGAGTGCATCTTATAAAGCGAAACATATGGTAGATTTAAAAATCATTGCTTTTGTTCCACTTGTACTTATTGCTTATATTAAAGCTGTTTTTCTTTAATTGTGTGCAGTGTTAACAGCATGGCTCATTTTAGTTTTAGAGAAAACTGAAAAGTAGAAACCCTGGAAGCTTCCAGAAACAGTGATGTCCATCAAAAGCAACACCTAGGGGCTTGCTTTAGTATTTAGTATTTAGTTTAGTTTTGTTTTTTTAATTGAAGTTGAACTTTTGGACACTAATGATTTTGAAGGATGTGCAAAAACACTTCTTAATGTCAGTTTGGCTTCTGCAAAATTGGCCCAAAGATTCTCAATCCCTGCTTTACAGTACAGCTGATATTTTATGTGTGGTTAATATAGCAACTATAATATGTGCATGAGGCTGAGAATAAGTAATCAGATGATCTCTGCACTGGATCATTTACAGAAGTAACACTAAACTAAATTATGTTTTCCTTACTCTTTGTTGAGTGATATGTATAAATAAATTGTTGTTGTGGGTGATATTTGTCTGCAGTGCAGAAACATAGAGGCCTGTTTTGAAAGGTACAAAGTATGGTTTTGCAGATGCACTGATAAATGTTAGAGCCACACTGAGCAGACCATGGGTAAAATAATTGCCTTACTTCTTCAGCCTCTTAAGAGTTGAAGAGCCCATATTTCTGCACATGCTACGTAGAAATAATGTTGCCCCACTCACAAGTGGAATCCCAACCAGAAATGAGCAACAAATGCTGTTAGTGTTGTCCCGAAGTATTACATTTACACTGAGGCAATGTTCCTTCTACCAGAAACAAATGGGAAGTGACATTGATCAGATTGTGTGGGATTGATGAGTTTAGAGGGAACATTGCACTGAGGACTGCAATTCCCAGAATTCTCCAAGTATTCCCAAGTCAGAATTCTGGAATGTGGAGCCCAAGAACAGAACTCTACACATCTCTAGGTCTCTCCCCACCACTATCACCCTGTATTGTGCAGAGGACGCGGAGAGTCATAATCAAGCTGTGAATTATACGATGCCTCCTGAAGGCTACAACTTTCAGGAAGCACTGTGGCAACCTTCCTTGAAACAAAAATTAATAGGAAAATACAAATGGTGAAGAAGTGAGATGCAGATGAATAACCTGCATCCTCTTATTTGGGTGGGGGAGAAGGAGATTTCTGTATGGGCACCAGCTCAGAGAAATCTTGGGACAATTTGGAAAGAGCCTATGTAACCTTAATAGTCTTAGGGCATGATTACACTAGTCAAATGACTCGGAAAAGTCATATGCTTTGGAAGTTGATGTGTGCATCTTTTGGGGATAACTTTTATTCCTGTTGTAAGTTGTGTTGGTAGTATATCGGTAAGTGGCTTCAAATGGTTACATTTGTAAGTGCAGGTGCTGGGCTCCATAGCAGAAACAAGGGAGAGTGGCATTGTGAAGGAGGACTAGATGAGTGAAGAGAGTTAGTGGGGGAATGAGAAAAAGTTAACATTAACCCACTTCCTCCTCCAATCCCTCCCCCCGTATGTTGCAACAATTACTATGCTAGAGAGTTTATTTATGTATGTATTTATTTTAGAGTATTTTGGAAAAGGACCCAGGTTGGGAAGGGAACAGCAGGAGGAGGAGGCTTGAGCGAGCCCCTCAGTTTGTAAGAGACATGCGTGCAGCATGAGAGGGAAATGCTGCTTGCAAAAGCAGCTACGCTGGTTTCAGCCACTAGCTTCTGAGGCAGGGTTTCCTCATGTCACAGCCCTGGCTGGTCTACTTGCTTGCTCCCCCATCTTGTCCTTCGTCTGCCAGAGTCTGAGAGCAGGCTTGACACATTTTTAAAATGTATTTCAAAGTGGCATTGAATAATATGTCAACTGTACATCATACAAACATATTTTTAAATCAGTTTCAAGCATGCTACACCCAACAAAAACCCCAAATATTTTAACGTGCAATCACATATTCAGTTGCACATTGTGTTAAAGCATCTCGAAGACAACACTGATATCAAACCTATTGTAACAAATTCCATGAAAGAGAAACTATTTGCTGAAAGAAAGAAAGAAAGAAAGAAAGAAAGAAAGAAAGAAAGAAAGAAAGAAAGAAAGAAAATGATAAAAGGATATGGGTTTTATACTGCATATACTCGGATTTCTATACAGTACTACAGTACCTTTGGCCAACAGCTGCTCCAAGTTGCATTCCCCCTCCCTCTCCCCAGCTGCCGGGTCCACTTAACATTTTCTTTGTGCTTCCAGGGCCCTTCTTTGGCAGGGCATGCAGCCTGGCCACTTTTTTCTCTGAGTCCCCAGGCAGCTGATTGCTCTGGCAAGGAGTTTGGAGGGCAGAGCACAGAGAGAACTCCTACGTAGTTCCCTGAATTCCTTGCCCTCTGAAGATGCCAGCCACAGCGTCTGGCGAAAATTAGGAAGAAAAACTTCCAAACACGGCCAAACAGCCCGAAAACCTCACAACCACTATCAGTTTGAAGGGAGATTGTCCCCACACAATGAGTGGTCAGTTGCATGAGGAGATGGGGAAGACCCAACTGGGCTGCAGTGAAAGAGGACCATGGCATGCTGAACCTGTTAAGTGGACCAAGCAGCTGGGGTGAGGGGGAGAGGACTTGGAAACCTCTGTTCGGCAGCAATTTGTATGAAGCTCGAAGTGCCCATCTCTTGTGTTAACATATCAAAGTATTAAATGGACATGTTAGTTTTCCTAAGAGAGGCCCATATTTTCAAAGAAAAGGCCCAAATTTTAGTAAAGTTTCTTTTTTTAATCTGATATCATGCATTGTCCCAAAGATCTACATAGCCAGTAGATCACATATTGTAGGACATTTTAGCTAAGCAAAATTGTCATTATTAGGAAAGAAGAACAAGGGGGTTGCCAAGGTTACCATGCTCATCTCTTTAAACAGGATTTAGAGCACTAGTTTCCAACCTTAGGTCCCCAGATGTTCTCCTAAAAGCCTTCACCAATAGCTGTGCTGGCCAGGATTTCTGGGAGTTGTAGTCAAAGATCATCTGGGGATCCAAGGTTGGGAAGCATTGGTTTAGAAGCTAGAAAATGTACATTGAAATCAACACAAAGAGTTGTTCTTATTTGGAGAGTAATGGAAGATCAATGCAAAGTTTCCCCCCTCTGATATCCTTTTTTAATGCTAAGAGAGCTACAGATGATATATCTACTTAAGGTTCTGCATGGAACTTGGCCTAGAACAGATTGTTTTGACTCAACAGAAATGGCATTTTCAATCATTTTATTAAAATTGAATTCACCTATGTCATATTATTTCACTTTGAGCTTGAATGGGTAATACAGGGTTTGTTCTCTCCAATGAATTGTTATGCAACAAAACTTGATGATAATTCTACCGTTCACAAAATCTGATATCAGGCCATGTATCTTCTAAATAGTACCCCGGAGTCCTAAACCTGAAATGTTTTGGCATCAGCCCAAGTCAAACTTTAGGAAGCTGCTTCTCTAGAGTACTTCCATAACACCATAAATTTAATTGTTTTAATAAATAGTGCACATGTTTCAACATTTGTTGTAGTGTAGCCTGTTTACTTGTTTTCTTGAGTCAAGACTCCATGACAGAAGAGAAATGATTTAGTGGGGTGTGTGAGAAGGTTTAGTCACTCACAATATAAAAACAGACACAAAGAAATATTAAGATAGTTAAAAGTTATTGGCATGGTAATTTTTATGGTGAACGTGTTGTTACTGAATGTGTATGGTTGAATACTGTATCTTTTTTCTTTAGATGCTAAGAGACGGGAGATTAATACTCATATAGCACATAGGATATAGTCAGTGATTTGTGGGTTAAATTTAAGATGTACAGGGAGAGACATTTTATACTTGGCCTAGTATAAGTCAAGATGTTTGTTTCTTGCTGGCTTTCAGAGAGATCAGCCTGATTTACTGCATGTAGATTTCCCCAAATTGATTGGTTCGGGTCTGCTATTATTTATTGTTGGCACTAACTGCAGTGTTCTTCCATATATGGTGGATAAGATGATAATTAGATGCCTATGTAGGTATTCACAAAAGAGTTGAAATTAATACACGATGAAGGGAGTTCACTAGCTCTGTCCCTTCTTTTCTTGGTCTCCTCACCAGAAATTCTCCAACTCATAGCTTAGAGATCCACTATGCCCAGAGAAGGCTGACATTTTTTGGACTATTGTGTACCAAGGTTAATATCACTCGGGCTTATGTGCTGTCCTCCATGTGTAGTGGGAAAGGGTTTTTCTGTTTGTAAGCAACAGTATAGCTAAATCCTCTTGTTGATCATTGAAAATTTAAATATAATTTAAATGTGCTTTAGACAGCAGTGAGAGTTGCAACCGCCAGTAATTTAATGTGGTTAAAATGTTAGTGTGTTTTGTTAACTTGTACTAATTGATTGAAAACATAATGGAACATAATTTATTTATCACTTATATGGCACATAAGAGAAATACTAACCAGTGCTGTGCAAGGAAATTGCTCTTCAAATTTCACAATATCTGTAAGGAACATTTATTCCAACATTACCAATAATTTTGAGCAGAAATTGTTTTGAAACATGTCCAGTTACTGTATTTTTTGCTTTACAAGACACCCCCCTTCAACAATAAGGAGAAATGTCTGTGCATCTTATAGGGTGAATACAGTAGTCCCCGCTACATGTATATATCACAGATATATATGTCCGCTGCGGAGGCCTCTAGATCTGGTGCAGGTCCCAGCCCCAGCTGCAGCCCCAACGGAGGCTTCCCGTTCTGGCTGTAAAAAAAAATTTCCTTGCATGATTGATTTTTTTCATAGAATACAAGAGGGAGAGTAAACAGCCTTACTGGAGACCATAGAGATGAGAAACAAGCTAGAGAGTAACCACTCACCATGATGACCATAGAGCCGCTCTTCAAGACGGGCAGAATGTGAATTCAGGGGACAGAGACATAAATAGTCCTATAGAGAAAGCTAAATTCTAGTACCAAGAATTTGTCTGTTAAATAATTTTAAAGCAATTTCATAAACATATTTTCTCATTAAAACCTCATAGTTTTGTGTCCTTTTAGAATTTAGTTTTTGCACTTCTTGGAGGATCCACTACCTCAGTCTGGGAAGTAGTATTTTACTGCTTGTTTCTGTTGCCACTATATAACATATAACAATTGATTGCCACTTCTAGTTGCATCCTTTAATGAGATTTCCCCTTCTCCATAATTTCTGTTTAGTTTCCCTGGATCTTATCATTACCTCTTGAGCCTAGCTTAGTATTAATACTTAACTTTCTCCCAAATGTTTTTTTGTGATTTCTGTGAATGATACAGTTATTTCTCATATTCAAGATTAGAGAAAGTTTTGATAAGAACAGAAAATGTTTTAAGAAATTTGTACAAATTGTTCCATAACGGGTGGTAATAATTTTTTTATTTACATGACAGACTACTGTGGGGTCGTTAGACACAAGCAAAGCACACCTTGAAAGTGACTTCTCATCCCAGTTTATGGAAGAGAGCGGTCCAGCTTTATTCTGTTTGATTAAGAAATGGTTCATTATAAAATAACAGCGTATCACAACATTGCAAAATATTTATCTGCTAGTTGTACAGCAGTGTTTTCCAAACCATAAATCTGTTCATAATCTTCCCACGAAAAAATAAGTGCATGCCATTTATTTTGAAATTTATACTGTTGATGTAGTGCCAGTTAGGAATTTAATATAGGCTGTGATCTTTTCAATGGCTGTAATTTCCTACTGCATACACAACCAGTTTTTAATTGTTGTAGTATTTACATCTTTCTTAGATCTAATCAGACTGATCTTGTCTGCTACTGCCACAAACAGATACTATAAGCTATAATGGTTGCTAATATTATTCTGAAGTGAAATTTCCAACCATAATACCTTGGTAGTGTTTAGTGAGGCATAGTTAAGTCTTACCACTTCTGCTTACAACTTAAAAACCACCTTTAGGTCCTTTTAAGAAGAAAGGTGGGATAAAAATATGTTAAACAAACAAGCAAATAAACTTGCTAGGAAGTAATTCTTATTCAGCTATGCCAGAGTTGCATATATAGTGTTTAATGTTAAAGACTAATACTAAGTTCCGTAATTCATGTTTTTAATTAAAAACATTTGATCTGTCTAATGATAATCACAGTGAATAAGATAAATACTTTTTAAAAATTAAAATCCAATTTTAAAGCAGCATTCTTTATTAAAATCAGATTTTTAATTTTTTATATTTTTAAATTACATTTGTGAAATGGTTAATTTTTTCAAAGCTCTTTTTTCTTTCTATGACAGTTTTCTCCTAGTGAGAGGAACAAGACACCTTAGAAAATAATTCAAATATGTTAAAAGGGACAGTAAATGTCAATTTTAAAAGAAAATTAGATATATAATTGTAGTTAATATGTAAACATTTAAACGCTTTTAAATCATATTTAAAAGGAGTATACACACAGCATTCAGAATGGATTAAGCCTTGTCCAGGTTAATCCTTTAAAGCCTGCCTATAAAGCTTGGTCATTAATTGTTGCCAAAATGTTAACAAGGAGACGGCCAACCTAATGTCTAGAGAAGGAGCATTCCATAACCTGGGAAAAGCTACAGATAAGGCCCTGTCTTACATCCCCATCAAACATGTCTATGAGGGTAGTAGGACCAAGCAAAGGGTGTCCTCGGAAGATCATAGGAGCTGAGAAGGGCAAGAAATATCCTTCAAATAGCCTGGACCCAAGCTGTATAGGGCTTTATAGCCCATAACTAGAACCTTGAAACAGACTGGTGGCCACTGTAGCTTGTAACAAGGGAGATGTATACTCCCTGTAACTAACCCCAGTCAGCACTGGCTGCTGTATTTTGGCAAGCTGAACCTTCCAAAAAGTCTTCAAAGAAAGCCCTACATACCGTAGAGTGTGATCATAATCAAACTGGGGTATAACAAGGCATGCGTCATTGTAACCAAATGGAACATCTCAGGAAATAGATGCAGCTAATGCACTAGCTCTAACTATGCAAAAGCACTTCTGGGTGGTTGTTCTAAAGAAATTGTTTGCAGAAATACGGGAATTAACAGGTATGTCATCCCTAATGTACAAACCTGAAGCCCTTTTTCCATATCAGCATCATACAGTACAGGACCCTGTTGCTTGTTTACACCACCGTAGGTAAAGTCCTATAAACTACAGCAGTGAATATTACATGATTCACTTTTTGTACTTCATTTTATACCAGTCAAATGAATTAGCATATAAGGAATATAGTGACTCATTAACTAGAAGCACTTCAGCACTGCAATCCAGGTCATTGCACTTACATTGGAATAATTAACTAGTAAGATTCTGGCCATACGGTTAGAAATTCTTGGAAACTCAAGTAAAATCACCATGATAGCTTTCAGTTGTTTTCCTGAGGGATGCTTATTGCTTTAGCAGTAGCAACCCTTAGCAAATATCTGTAGATTTAGTCAAGCTCTTACTTGTTTCTCTGAAAGTGCATAATTTGGGGCACTAGAAATGTTAACAAGTCGTGGATTATGGGAGATGGAGTCAATATGGGCAAGGAGATTTTGAAAAAAAAATTGTACTGTACTGTGAAAAATAGGTAATATGATTATAGGAATCAAGATTGTATTTCGGGAGATCACAGGCTTAACGTGTGTGTGTGTGTTTGTGTGTGTGTGTTTAATTTTTGTTGTTGCTTTTTCTCAGTGAAAGTATTCAAATCATTGCAGTTAGACTGGTGTAAATAATTGGTAAGATTTGGGCCATTACATTGGAAATTTTTGGAAACCTTATTGAAATCTTCAGTTGCTTTCAGTAATTTCTCTGAGGGAATCCCATTACTTCAGGAATGCCTAATCTAGCTTTAGTCTCTCAGCAATTCTGAGTAGATTTACACTAGCATAATCATCATTTCAACCATAATTTAAATAAGTGTGATTTAAGTCAAACCCACTTCATTAACAATGAGCACTGGGAATGTATCCTGTCCCTCATTCCATTTCTCGAGGAATTGCTCAACACTGGGTTATTCAGATATGTTGGGAAACCTTCATTACATCAGAAACAAGGGTGGTCATGATAAGCATGTTTTCTAGACACATAAATAGCAAGGTTCTAAACAAGGTGGATTCGACTTAAAACAAATTTTCTTAAATGATTATTTAAATAATTTAAAATTTCTAAAAATCAGATTTTTTTGATTTAAATTGTGATTTAAATCAATTTGGTTTTAAACAATTGATTTTTATCCACCTTAGTTCCAAATGAGGTGGATAAGCATCAGGAGAGTCAAAGACAGAGGATACATTCCAAGATACATGGTTGGGGACATGAGGGGAGATAAGCAAATGAGATGAATCAGAGCCAATTCTAGAAGAGTACTTAAGTAGACACATAAGGATTTGCATTTTTCCCAAGTAACATAAGTGTTCCTTGGTGACTAATTGTAGTTTCTCTTCTAGTAACTGGAGATGGTAGTGTGGAATAGTATAGATCAGCCTAAATAATCCCTCTATCTCAGTGGTTTGAGTAAAATTCCTTGTTTTGGGCTTCCTACCAGCCTATGTTCATGCCACAACTTCTGTTTATACCAGTCTTCTCTAATACCACTTCTCCTCACTTTGGTATACCTTAACTCATTCAGGAAAGAATATCAAAGAGTAGCAGAGGACTGGTAATGAATTGAAACTTAAGGGAAGGAGTCGTATTGTCTCACAGTGGTAGGAGAACTCCAGAAACGTGATGAACTTCTTCATTCTGAACACCCCATTCCTAAAATTTGATACCAACATTAATAATAATCATGTTCTGTCAAGTCAATCCTGACTTACGGCAACTCTTTTCAGTGCTTTCTAGCTAGAGAATACTCAGAACTCATTCATAATTCCCTTCTTCTGGGGCTGCCCTTGGACATGTAGCTTGCCCATAACCATATAGGCTGGCAGTACTCACAGGAAGCACAGTGGAGAATCAAACCCATAAACTCTGGCTGTGCAGTCAAATATCTAAATGACTGAGCTATCCAGCCAGCTAGCGGCCTTAGTAAGAGCCATTTAAAGAAGACTGTGGTTGAATCAATATGTTTCCTGTGGATGTTGAAAACAGTCAAGATAACCTGCCATATATTTTCTCCTTGCTTTTAAATATTCTGATGAGTATATCACTGAGAGGAAGAAATGTACTTACTGTAGCACATGGACGCTAAAAATGAAGGAGACTGCTCTGTTTGTAAACAATCACAGAATTAATTGGGTAAAAACATTGGGATAGACAATTTGCTGGGAAGAAGACTTGTAGAATCTGTTTAGAAACACAGAACAAAATAATTAGGTTATTACCCATGCCACGGACTATACATAAACTTAGAAGGGTCTATTCTATATTTTATATTAAAAGACATTTGTAAATTCTGACACAGATTGGATTCAGGTATAGTATTCACTAATTGTTGGAAATATCAAAAATATTTGAGCACTCGTCTAGAAGATAGCTAAAACGTGATACATACATAATCCTGACCCCCTTGATATTATAGAATAGAAGATGTTGAATGGGTTTTGTGCAAACTCAAAAGTGGGCAGTCTGTTTCAGAAACGTTGCCATATTCTGGTGGAGAGAAATGCAGTTTTGATACGTCTTCCTTCACCAGTCAGAAATTAAGCAGGGATGATTTGTAGTAGAAGCGTATATGCTTGCAGAATGCAAATTTTATTTTTTAGTTCTGTCATAAACTAGTAATGTTCAGTCACAGATGTGAAAGTAATAAATAACTTCTTTTGGATTTCTGTATTTCCCTAGGACTGGGAATATGCTATTTTTCATTTCACATCCATATTTCCTTAGAACTGGGAATATGCAGTTTTTCATTTTTTGGAAGAATGTGATTATAAATAGTGTAGTTTATATTTACCAGGGAATATTTCACATATGGTAGGATTCCTGAATTGACAGGAAATTGGTTCCAAGTCTCCCTTCCTACCAGGTGCTGAAAGAAACAGATAATGGCAAACACCCTCTCTGCCCTACCCAACTGTCTGGAAGGTGAAGACAAGCCCTTGGGACTAAGGGGCTCATGGTAATCCCATGTCTTCCTCCAGGCCACACAAACCTGACCATTGCCTGAAGGGAGGGTGGAGCACAGATGCCACTTCCTCCTTGGAAGCGCCACTCACCCTCAGCTGCTTGCCGTCACTTTGTGTGTTCTCAAGTCCTCCAAGCACTCCCACTTCAATTGAAATGCTGCCCCAGAGACACCCCAATCCTGCTTCTCTCATAGATTGCCCAGCTGATGTTTTCAAAACCTTGTATATTTAATTTTTATACTTCTGGATAAACCATCAGGCTGGAGTTGCTGCTGCTGCCTGGGAGAAAAATGCAGGAGAAATCTTAAGAAATCAGAGACCATGCTGTTATTTTTCTTAGCTTGGCTTTTACTGTCTCTAGTGGCCAGTTCCGGTAGTAAATGCAAAGATGTTTTTTCTGGATTTTCTTTTGGTATCTATTATATTTTCAGGCTGTGGATAAGTGAATCGGCAGATACTGATGCCACAGATAAGAGGTCCTATTGTACTTCCCTATTCATTTTTAGACTGGCATAGAGTGGGAAGGTCATCTGATACAAATCACTGTGCTAATGTAGCTACTTTACGGCTCAAGACTTGTGTACAAATATACAAATCTCAAATTATATTTCTTGAATATTTCCACAGAAAGAGTTTTAAAACTATTCCTCAAGAAGCAATTACCTTCCACCCACCATATTTTAAAAATCTTGACTTCAAATTGGTAGTCTTTTCTGTGTTGTTTATGTGCAGGCATTTTTCAAGGACCATGTGACAGCTTTCCTTCCCAATCTTATAGATTACATGAATTTAGAAAAATGGAAAGAATAAAGAATGTTGATAGGTTTTCTTGGTTAAAGAAATAACAGCACCTCTCTTAGTACAAGTAACATTATTGAATGGCAGCACAGTTCAATCAGACAGTTTTTGTGGTCTATATTGAATTTTTGGCCTTGGTCTTCAGTGATACCTCCTTGCACTTGATTATCTTTTCTAGTTCCTTTGTGGTTGTCTTTCTGAGTCTCAGTCTCCCTTCAAATTCTTGGCTGCTTTCTCTCTTTGGATTGATATTTAATATTAAATATTGATTTCAAAGAAAAAGCTTCAACATTTAAATGTATATGCACAAAGTAGCTTATTTGACTACACCACTCCCCTAATCCCTATTGCCTTGGGAATGCAACCCTATGTCTGACATCCTGTACTATCCTGTTGAAATTGGGATAAAGGAATAGTATTCAGCCTTTGGTTTGAGGATGACTCAGAAGGCCTAATGTTATTTATAGACTGTTCAGTAACAAAATATTTTTCCATTGGCTCATAGAATTAAATTCAGAAATCAGAAACGTTGTAATATGCTGATCTGATTCAGAACTGCCTTCAGAGTTGTTTTGATTCACTGTCAATAGTAAAGCTGAGTTATATCTTCAAATCATTATTTTAAGATTCTGTAGCTTGTTGTACAATTTTGCAAGCTGGAAAAACCTGACTGGCTTCTCTACATGAGCCAAATAAATAGAACTTTCACACAGTTTGTTCTGTGCTGAATATCTTTCCAAATCAGAGTAACCAGAGAGGACGCATACCTGACTGCAACCTTGCAGCTCTTCCAGGACAGAAAATAAGTAGGGCACACAAGCAAGTATCTCAGAACTGTTCTCTCTTCCTATTCAGTAGGAGAAGAAAAGAGTCACTCTTGCAAAACACAGGCTATTTATGATGCCATGGTCTGGAGGCCTTGTTGCGGTGCCTTGAGATCAGTGAAACAAATGCCAACTGGATACACACATTGATGCTCAGAGAAAGTTAGATATTTACAAGTACTTTCATATCGAGCATGAAGAACTGCTGTTTAGTTGTATGTGAATTCTTACCTCTCTCCCGCCAATTAAAAATTATAGAAGACTAATCCAATAAACCGAAGAGTAATCAAGTCCATCTTTGTTCCCATGTATATGTCTGAATTTTCATGGAAATCTCATTGCTGAAATCTGTAATTTCTCCCGTAAAGCAGTAGTAACAAGTTAAAGATTCTGTTCAATGCCATATAAACACGTCATAACATTATAGCAGTGTACTGTTGGTGTAGGATAAAGATATAGCCTGTTGCCACTGTGTGATCTGTAACAACTATAAGGAAGGTTCATGCACTACAAATGCCCAATTGCAACTATAAAACCACTCTTTCAGTCATGAGTCCTAGACCATACCCACATTCCTGCTACCATATACAGTGGAACCTCTTAAGACAAATTTTACAAAATTTGCACAAGATTCTAATTTTACAAAAAATTCGCCTTGTGAAGTGTGGTT
>JAHTLZ010000016.1:16240311-16276481 GCA_023846285.1 Phrynocephalus versicolor | reverse complement strand
GTGTGTGTGTGTGTGTGTGTGTGTGTGTGTGTGTGTGTGTGTGTGTGAATATATATTCAATGTAATGAGATAAGATAGTTGTAACATATAATAATAGCACCTTTCACAGTACTAATTGTCCTGCATAACAGTTGGCTGTAGAGAATCTCTAGTCATGTCTATCTGTTTTTGATACCTCTACAGAATAACTGTCCAGCATCCTCTGCCCAACCAGTCAGAATGTAGGAAAATCTACAGATATGACGGAATCTACTGTGAATCTACCTACCAGAAGTATGTTGAAATCTGTGTGAGTCTTTCTTCTGGCTCGTGCATTAGTGCTGTCCCGCTATTCAGAAGTTAAACGTGTATTGAAAACTTACACTTCTGCTTGAATGAAATACCTTTGAAATTGGGGACAGATATATGTTGTTTTCATACTTGGGAATTGTGCTCTTGAAGTTAAAAGGGAAATAAATAAACCTCTAGGACTTTATTAAATCTCTTAGGTATGCTTCTGTATATTGCAGTAAACAAGTACTTAAACCCAGAAAAACCTAGGCAAAGTATATTGCACAGGTGCTTCACATCTTAGGGATTTGAAAGGTGTGTTATGTATAAATTAGCTGTCACTTTTTTCAGTCGTGTAATGGAATGATGAGTTGCAATTTGCATAATCCTTTAAGAAGGCAAATTATACTGTCATGTAGCAGACTTAACATGCTAGCTAGGATTTCATAGCTTTGAAACTAATTAGTATGTACCTTACAGGAAAGTTAAATTGAAGTTGAGTCCTTTTGCTTTTTTAGTCATTTGCCTTTGTCCCTTGCCTAACAATATCAGAATGTGTTAGTGGCTAGAGAATGTTACAAGTGTATTGGAAGACACCATTATAGACAGATATTTGTCTGAGCAAGGGAATATAATACAGTTTGGATTTTAATACCTTTAGAGTCAGAACATATTTTAACTGTATGACTTTAGTTGGATAGTCTTTTTGTTTTGAAAACAAATTGGAAAGTTACCTAATTTCATGTACAGTATGTGAATTAACTGTGCCCGATATTCAGCAGGTTGCTGTGTGTGTAAAATGACCTCATATCAAATGAAAGGGGAGGGCTTGCAATCTGCATGTAGTATAGTAGTCTTTTATTGGTAGCTATTTGTACAACGTTGCTCCAAATTTGGTTGTGTGCTACTGAAATACCAAAAAGATGACTGTATATCACAGATGGGAATAGGTAATAAAAGATGTTTACAATTTTTGATAACCATTGTTTGATTGATAAATCTTTTGCAATTGTGTTGTCTTCTGTTCTTCTGTGTTTTACAGTGCAATTCTAAGAGTAGCAAATAAGCAGCCAGGAAGTGATTTTATTATATTAGTGCTGCTAAATCATCATTGGACAACTGTTACTGGCAGACCAAGTAGCACAAGATTTATATCGCTAAATTAATTTCAGATTTGTGGCATATTAATTTTTTTCTGTTTTGCTATCTTCTATTATTTGCACATTATTGCATGAGAACTGTTGTTTGAACCTTCAGATTTAGAGTGTGCATGCAAATCATCTTGAAATTCTTCTAGTTGTAAAATGGGGGTATTTTATCAAGCATTTTAGCATTTCAGAATATGCTAATTATATTGAAGGCAAGTCATTGAATGACTGCAAATTAAATAAATATGGTCTTCATGAATGAATGAATGAATCTGAGGTGGATAAAACTGAGAAAATTAGTTAAATCAGAAAGTACATTTTGGTTCAATAGTAAGTCCTAACTATTATAGTGTGCCTATAGATCAATGAACAAATAGCAATAATTAAAAAGCATTAATTATAATGTATTTCTAGCTAGAAAAAGGGTTTTCACATGGCTTCTCAATTATCTAAACTTTTTCATATTTATTAGATAGTTGTTGTACTGTTATCCCAGGGAGGTCACTTAATTGACTCTTAAATAAAGGCTTAATCTTTGACCTTGTCTGTGTCAGAATTGCACAGTATGAATGGAATTGTCACCAACTACCAGTACTCTATTCTAACTGGTACAACTAAAGTAGACTGAAATTTATTTAGATGCTTACAATCACCTTAAAGGTACATTTGTAACTATAGTTACAATGCTATATATGCCCTTAAAGGAGATTAAACTGAGACAAATGTGTCTGTTTGTTTATGTCTTAAATTTATCTTATGATCTGTCATCTATAAGCATAGGTGAAGTGTCAGTTTTTACTAGTGAACAGGGTGACATCCTTATTGCACTCCCTCATTCGTGGAGGATGACGTAAGAGTGATTTCCAAAGGGGGATTAAGAAGGGTGATGTCAACAAGAGCTCTTCCTGGTTACTACCAGCTTCCACCTGAAACAAAAGCTACTGGACATCATGCTTTTGGTCCTATGAGATCTTAGAATGAAGAGAATGGGAGCCATAACAGAGAGCAAAAATAGACTTCAGGAAAGTCTTTCCTGGTCACTGCTGTGACACTGTGAGTACAGTACAGGTATAACAATGAAAATAGGAGAGCAATGTCACTTCTACTTTTGACAATTTCCTTTCTGGTTGCAAAAAACTAAACCTCAATTGAAAACTTTCTTCTCAATATTGTTTCTGGCATTATTACTTCAGTGAAAATTATGGGACAGAGTGTTAGATGGAACACTGAAATTTCATCTTCCTCTTGGTGACTCCTGTTTGGTCTTCTAAAGGTAGACTAAAGGTTATCATTCAGCAAATTACTATGAGATGCTGGCACACATCTGATCTGCATCCTAGGACCAAACTATATTGAACGTGTCTTTTCATTTTAATGTGCCAGTTTTAAAAACATCAACAACATATAAACAACAGCAGCTGGAAGAAGGAATCTAATACTTACTGGGATTACTGCAGAGATGGAAGGGGTTTCATACCTTTCATCCTCTTGGCAGCATAAGCAAAATTCCTCCTGAGGAGATTTATATTGTGAAGAATTTTCCCCAAGGAGATGTCCTCTCTCCGTGTAAATTGCAGCTTCAGAGGAGCATGGATTTTTCCTCAGGACTGGGTTGATTGATTGATTGATTGATTAATTGATTGGATTTTAATATCGCCCATCTGGCAGCGAGGCCACTCTGGGCGGTTTACAACAATTAATGCATTCAAACAATTTATACAATAAAACCATAAAATAGTAACACAATAAAAATAAAAATAAAAATATTAAAGTGACATAAAACATATATTATTATTGGCAGGCTAATCGGTTAAAATCAAGATTTAATGAGTAAACACTGAGTTGCAATTATATTTGGGGGAATGCCTGCTTAAATAACCAAGTTTTTAATGAAGGAAGGGGAAGGGGAAAGAAATTGTCTCTATGTGTCAGCTTTGATTCTGGTAATGACAGCTCTCACAGTTACTGCAATCCCGTTACACAGAGATTCTGTGTTTGAAGTTTTGGAAACTTATATGTAAAGTGCAGATACACTTGTAGTCTAAAATCCTGTTGTACAGCTTCTTGTGCACAACAGTGATGATGTCATCAGTAGTAGCAAATCACCAGTAATTACATTCTTCTCTTGGCAATTTTGGTGTCCATGTGGCTTTGTGGCATTATATATGTGTCACATGCATTCAGAAATTACCTTTAATCAGTTGTGATTTGCATTTATAAACAGTGGTTTCCGCTTATGCTAGACATGCAGAGCGGCACAACCATGCAGAGTGGCACAACCATGTGACACATGCAGAGCTGTGCAACATGATTTTAGCCAACATGTGTCTTGGCTATTCTGAAATCTCCCTTGTACTGAAAGCTAAAATATCCTTGTAGAGAATGTCCACATTGAACTTGAAAATGGTTGAAATATTACAGCAATATTTTTCAGGGAAACTGCCCTTTTCAAACATAGCTTATATTTATGTGGCTCTGAACTTACCGAGTTCACATTTTTCACCACTTGAAAGTGGTGGAACACACAGATGGGCACGAAATGAATTTTTAATTTGCTTTGTTATTTGTTATTCGTTTTCTTACAGAACGAAACGAATAACGAACAGACCCATCAAAGAAAAATGAAACAAAATGAAATGAAAATAAATGTCCATTTTGTTTGCTTCGTTTTTCGTTTCCCCATAGGAATGCATTGAAGCAATGCATTCCTATGGGGGAAAGATGGCGGTTTCCCCCCAACGCGGGGGAAACCCCAGCCTTTTTCCCCCACATCGAACCCCCCACTGATCAGCTGTAGCATGGGGCTTTGGCGTAAAGCAACGTTTTAAAAGCCCGCCCTTTCCCTCACCTGATCGGGCATGATTGCGGGTATAAAAATAAACAAATAAACATGCTGACCCGGCCTGCAGGCCAGCTGGTCGGTGCTAGTAGTAGTAGTAGTAGTAGTAGTAGTAGTAGTAGTAGTAGTAGTATAAATAAATAAATAAATAAATAAATAAATAAATAAATAAATAAATAAGCGCCGCCCTGGCCCATGGGGCAGCTGGTCGGTGCAGGTTTTAAAAATTAGAAATTAAAACAAACAAATAAAAAAGAACAAAAAGTGAAACAAAAAGAATTTAAAAAAATAAGAAACAAAATGGCATTTTGGCATTTCGTGCCCATCATGTGAATTGTTGTTTTTTTATTTCTTACAGCCACTGGCTGTCAACAAAACTAAGGTACAGATAAAAAAATCCTACAGCTATTTTATTAAAATTAAGTTAAATAAATTAAAATGCTGAAGCAAAATAAAACTAAAAACCAAGCAATAAGGACAACACAGCATTTGAATAGAATAGAATACTTTTTATTGGCCAAGTGTGGTTAGACACACCCAGAATTTGTTTTGGTAAAATATGTTCTCTCTATATAAAAGGAAATATAAGAGTCATATAGTCAACAATAAAAACACAATACAATACTACAATATAACCTATTATTTAAAAAGGAAGAAGAAAAGTAAGAATTAATTATTCAACAGTTTGATAGCACTTGGAAAGAAACAATCTCTATATCTAGTTGTCCTAGTATGCAATGCCCTAAAATATCGCCCTGAGGGTAACAATTGAAACAGATTATGTCCAGGATGTGTGGAATCTGTATATATTTTCATCGCCCTCTTTTTAGCTTGTGTAGTATACAATTCCACAATAGATGGCAAATTAGTAGTAATAATTTTTTCTGCTGTTCCAATTATTCGTTGAAGTCTATATCTGTCATGCTTAGTCGCAGAACTAAACCAGACAGTTATAGAGGAACAGATAATAGATTCAATAACACCTCTATAGAATTGAATCAACAGTTCTTTTGGCAGTCTGAACTTCCTAAGTTGACGCAGAAAAAACATTCTTTGTTGTGCTTTCTTAATAATACTTTTAATATTAGATGACCATTTTAAATCTTGAGATATAAATAGTACCTAAAAATTTAAAGGACTCCACTATTGACACTAAGTTATTTGATGTCATAAGAGGTGGCTGTATAGAACGAGTCCTCCTAAAATCCACCACCATTTCAACAGTTTTGCATGTATTTAATTCAAGATTATTTTGAGTACACCATAAAACTAGTTGTTCAGTCTCTTGCCTATAGGCAGATTCATCATTGTCTCGAATGAGACCAATCACCGTAGTGTCATCTGCAAACTTCACTATTTTAAAAGGGGAATCCTTTGAGGTACAATCATTAGTATATAAGGAAAACAGAAATGGAGAAAGCACACAGCCCTGAGGGGCTCCTATGCTAACCTTGCTAATAGCTGATATAATTTTACCTAACTTCACCTGCTGCTTTCTGTCTGTTAGGAAGCTTACAATCCATTTACAAATGTGATCAGGTACAGCCAGCTGTTTTAATTTAGTCATAAGGATACTATGATGCAGAACTAAGATCAACAAAAAGAACTCTTGCATAAGATTTTGGAGATTCAAGCTGTTGCAATATGTATTGTAAGGACATATTAATAGCATCATCTATTGATCTGTTTGCACGATAAGCAAATTGCAATGGATCTAATGACAAATCCGTGATAGATTTCAGGTGAGCCAACACTAGTCTCTCAAAAGTTTTCATGACCACAGAAGTTAAAGCAACTGGTCTATAATCATTCAATTCCTTGACAGAAGATTTTTTTGGTACTGGAATAATCAATGAATGTTTGAAGCAAGAAGGAACATAACACATCTCCAGTGATCTATTAAAGATGCGGGTAAAAATAGGAGCCAGTTGTTCAGCACAAACTCTTAAACAAGAAGAAGTGATTTTATCTGGACCTGGTGCTTTTCTTAACTTCTGATTGTAAAACAGACTTTGCACCTCCTTCTCTGTGATCACCAAAGATGGAGGACCCGATGACGTGGGATAAATTTCCACAGGCTCAGTTGTTGTTAAATCTGAGATGGAAATTGCAGGAATAGATGGCTGCAGTTTCCTCTCAAACCTGCAGTAAAACATATTCAAGTCATTCACCAGTTGATGATTTCCTTCAACATGGAGAGGGGTTTTACTATGACCAGTAATGGTTTCAAGAGTTTTCCACATATTTGCTGATTCATTTGTTGAAAACTGGTTCTTTAACTTTTCAGTGTAGTTCCTTTTGCTGCTCTAATTTCTCTGGTCAATATATTCCTAGCCTGATTATACAATGTTCTATCACCATTTTTATAGGCGTCTTCTTTGGCATGACGTAGCTGTTTGAGTTTAGTTGTAAACCATTTGCTAGTTAAAAGCCACTACTTAGTTGTCAAATGTGTGCTTCAATAAAATGTCCTTTGCCTACCATGGAAATACATCAACTTTACTTGACTGCGTGAGTTGGTGGTATTTTTTTCAGTTTCTCTCATAAAACATAGTTAGAAATGACTGTCTTTACGTCTACCCACATTTCTGTGACACAAAGGCAAGTTTTACCCCAGGAACGTTATGTAACCCCACATATAAACAAATGGAGTCAGGGCAAATTGAAACAACCTACATGCTGATTAATTGACCAATTGCATTGTATGCCACCTTTCTCCTGTCTCCAGTTGCCGTTTATCTTAGTTCCATTACTTTTAGTTAGACACAAGCCACAATCCTGCAGACACATCCCAACTGAGGTAAATAAAAATAAAGATCCCACCTGAGGTAAGTAAAAATAAAGTAAATGGGGCTTACTACCAAATAGACATACATTAATACCTTGGTTTATGAACATAATTCGTTCCAGAAACATGCTTGTGAACCAAAACACTCTTATATATATCAAAACAAATTTCCTCATAAGAAATAATGGAAATTCAGATGATTCATTCTGGGGTCCTATAGACCACATACTGTACACACAAAATGCCAAAACTCACAAAAAAGTTGGCTAGAAGACCATGTCCACACCATGGTTTAGGTACCTGGCTGTGGAATCTGCTGTGCTATGGACTAACAATTGGATTTTATTCTGTGTTTTTAATGTGACAATAATAAAGTGAAATTTGTATCCCTATACACACTTGACTAGTTGCCCCATGACTAGAAATAGTTTGAAAATAAGAATGTTGAAAACAAATTAAATGAAAATATAAATATTAAGAAATATAAAACCCTAACCTGCAGTCTCCTTTGAGAACGTTCCTGGCTGGTACAAGGGAGACCTGCCTTCCTCTCTCTTCCCTCTGCTTTTGAGGCTTTCCTGAGATGGAGTATCCTAGACAATCCCCCCATATCTAGCAGGGGGGAGAGAGAGAGAGAGAGAGAGAGCGAGCAGTCCATTGGCTCACTTGCGATCATGTGACTTGCTCCAGTGCTTGTATTGCAAGACATTGATCATTGATCAAGGCAAAATTGATCAGAAATGTTTGCTTGTCTTGCAAAACACTTATAAATCAACGTATTTGCAAACCACGTTATTACAGTATTTGGATGAAAAATGACTGACTGATGAAAAAAGGATTTGGCTTCTGGCATTTTCCCTTGCTTGGTTTCACTTTGTGAATGGTAGTGAACACAACAAATATCCTGTAGAGCAGTGACTTTCAGCTTTCAGAAACCCTGGCTATCATAGCTAGTGGGGAAGGTTTCTGAGAGTTGTAGTCCAAGGCCATGTTGTAATGCAAGATTTGAAACCATTGCTGTAGACTATTTTGACTGCTACCATTGGGCTGTTGACTGCTGCTGCTATTGGTGTTGTTATCTTTTATATACAAAGATATATACAGTGGTACCTTGTATAAAGGAATTAATTCGTTCCAAATGAAATTCTGTTAAGCAAATTTTCCTTTATACAAATTTCCCATAGGAATGCATTGAAAACGGAGTAATCCCTAATCGAAACCATTTTTATGTTGTACGGATTCACCCCATAGGCAGTTCTGTTAAGCAAATTTTCCCTATCTCCGGAATGTCTTATGTTGTACAGATTTTATGTTATACAAACCGTTTGGTATACAAGGGTCCACTGTACAGTCTTTTACATACAGTCCTTTGCTATACAAAGATTGGCATCCTTTTTCCTGGTGCAGCAATATCAGGCCATTTCCTGGCATTTTGAATTGTTGATACACACTAATAAAACCAAAATCATTTTTCCTCATGTTGTTATTTTTAACTTGATGTTTTTTATCCTGTAAACCGCCCAGAGTTCCTGATAGAAGATGGTGCGGTATAAAAATGAAACAAGCAAACAAACAAACAAATAAATACCTAGTTGGTAAGATAAGAAGTTAAAATTAGGTTTTATAAACTATAAATACTTCTTATATTTTAGATTTTTGTAAATTCATTTCCCTCCACAAATAAAAAAGAGCTTGTGCTTTTACAAATTTCCCTCAGTTTTGCACATTGGTGTTTGGCAACCATTCTATTACATGTGGGCATAAGAGCTACGAAACAGCAGAATAGTGTCCAAGTTCCGAAAGGTTATAAATGTCTTGGATGTATGTGTCTGACTATATCTTTCAGGTTTTTCGTTTCTTGAAGCATTCGTTTGATTCTTACTACAGCACTCGATATACTTAACAAATTAAGCAAAACTGTCCAAACATATTCTGAGGAAGGCACAATCAAGGGGCAACTTGTGCATTCTGAACTAGGATAGAACCACTATGCTACTAGGGAGAGTTTACTGGCTGACAGAATCCTATCTGCCTTTTTTCCTGCATTTGCCTAAAGATAGTATATTCTTTTTCTTTTCTTTTTTAGTTCAGGGCAAATACAACTTCTTTTTAGTTCAGTGCAAAGACTTCCTTTACTATTGTAATCTGCATGCAGGGTTGTAATGTTGCTGTTTAACATTCTTTCCACTCCCAAAGTGAGATTGCTACTCATTAATAGAAAGGAACAATCCCATATCGGGTTCTTCCTTTTGCAATGAAAGGACACAGCTTTGCCAAACAGGGAGTGAAAGAGATCAAACCTTACAGGCAGTATGTTGTTCAGTGAGTCACATTCACAGCTGGATACCTTGTCATCAGCATCAATAGGAATGCTGCTTTCTAGTTCCTAAGCAGCTGCAAATAGGATGCAACCTGTGTCAATTGTAGAAGCATTTTCCTTGCTACTGCAAAATTTACAAATAGCTAGTTAGCTAGAAATGTGCATTTTGTAAAGGAAAGCAGTGCTTTGCAAGTGCTGTACTTGGTTCATGTGCATTTTTACCTTTTATTTCCTGAGGAGCTCTTCACGCCTCTACCCTTGAGTGTTACGAAGTCACCATGATATGGTAAGATGCCTGTGACATGGCTTCCAGCTGTGAAAATACTTTAAAAAATAACGGTACTGTCAGTAGGCTTTGAAATACACTCACTCTGATAAAAACTGCCTACCATTTTACTGTGTGTTGAGGAAGGGCTGGGGGACAGTTCTTTTCATTAGGAAAAGCTGGTAAAGTAGGGGAAATGCACATTAATGCCACGATTTTGGTTTTATATCCTGCCAGCGCATCCTGTAAAGATGTCTAGGTTTGCATTATTTCATAAGAATTCTAGTTTTTCAAAAAGCCATTGTTCTTAAGACAATGGAAGAGAGAACCTACTTGCCCATGATCCAGTGATTCATGTGGTGCCATTATTGATTCAATGTGTGTCTCACTTTGCCCCATAAAGGTTAGGGTAGCCAACAATTTACATTAAATCATAAGTTGAAACTATCCAGATGGAAATGCTATGTATTCTACTCCAGTACATGCACAGTTGGTATAGTATATCTTCAGTAACAGAAATATGTGTGTCTTCAAAGTGGGTTCAGAAAATGAATAGCACACTTCCTGTCAACTGTTATTCTAAAGTTATTCACAAACTGACTACTTCTTTTTTTGCATGTTGTTCTTGCCTCATCTCAGTGTTTTGTGTGTTTAGCTGGACTATAAAAAAGAATTGTATATCTTTGTACGTTGATGTAATAAAAATACAAACAAGTCAATCTTGTCATGTATTACTGGAGATTTTTAGGTTCTGGTTCCTCTAGGGAAATCTTGTGATGATGCAGAAGAAACCAAAGGAACATTATTATTCACACACACACAAAGCATAGTTTAACCTTCTTTTATCTGAGTACATTTACATTCACAATCAGGCATATAGTTTGGAAATGGAGGAGTGCAACAGGAAACATTTTGCAGATTTTTCCCTGTAGAAAGTTATCCCCAAGGAAAGAGAAGACAAGTGCACCTTATTAGGTCATTGATAGCTAAAACTGTGACAAATTATCAAATGGGAAGAGAATGTAAGTATTTACCAATAGGATAGATTAAATTTCCTACTAAAATCTGTATTTGACATCAGAGCCAGAGCTTTGTGTTCTAACAGCCGTGAGGGCATATTTTGTTGAAGATTATAGATGTCCCATTTATTTTATCTTTTCTTGATTTGCTTTGTTTTGATGTAGGGTTGTTTTTTGAGTCGTACTCAATGAATTCTCCAGGTAGAATGCTGAGAGTTCTGGACAACAGACACTGACATTTCACTCACCCAGAGCAGGGCCTATCTCTGATGCTACATGGCTATCTCAGGCCTTACTTGTTACTGTACAGAAAAGGAGGTTATCAACTCAAGGCACAGTTTTTTTGGAGGTGACTCTATCGAGTAGTGGTGGTTAACCTTCGGCACTCCAGATGTTTTGGACCACAACTCCCACAGTCCTTTGGCACTGGAAACACGGGCTTGGAATTATATTTTGGAATTATGGGAGCTGACGTCCAAAACTTCTGGAGTGCCAAAGGCTCACCACCACAGAAGCTGTGGGACTATAATTCCAAGGAAGCACTGTAGCAGTTTCCTTTTTGGACAGGAACCATGGTCTAGGACATCCATGCATCTTCAGAAATAGGTTGCATTCCAGGTGAGGAAAATTCAGGACTTGGGAGATGTTGGCTTGTGGGCTAGAACTCCCAGAGTTCTCTGCTTAGGCAATGTTTGGAGAATTCGGGTCATTGGAGTCAACAGCAAACTAATGGCATCTCCTTAATGGAGATACTAGGATGGAAATTCTTGCCTACAGCCTTAAGACTGTGATTCTTCCTCCTCAGAGGGCCTCACATGGCCCCTCTCATTTGATGTTATCCCTACTGCTCTTTTTCAAATTTCTTTGGACATTTAGGTTATATCAGCTGTGCTGATGTACCACATTATATGGTATTCTGACTTGTATCAGCAATTTTGTCTTTCTGTTTATGATACTAGATTTTCTGTTTGTTCTTTAATTGCGAATTTAAAAATAAACTGTCTTGGAGAAACTTATAAGGGACGAAGCCAGTACATATCTTTTCTCCATAAATAAATTTTGAAAGTCATGGGACTTTTTAGTAGAAAAATAAATGGTTTGGCTGTTGCACAGAATTAAAATAAATGGTGGCAGTTTTCTTCAATGGTATAAGTTTTAATCTTTATTTCTGTAAAGCTTTCATGGAACTATTTTTCCAGCATCTCTTCTGTTTTGCAGAGTGACTGGGGGAAGAACAAGTTTTAATATTTGAGCTGTGTCTATGTGTATGGCCTAAAATTCTTTGTGTATTATCTCTGTACCTTAGAGGTTGATAGGATAAAACATTCTTCCTCATGTGGCAACACTTTTTGTTTGGGGACATGGTGAAGTGTCGATGCTTTCAAACAAGCTATTGTGCAGTCCCAGGAGAGAAATTGCATCATTCAAATGTATAAATCAGCTATAAAGAGTACGGAGCCTCAGAATGCTTGGCTCTCAGCTTTTCTTTCTGCTAGAAAACAATGGACTGAAAACAATTCTGTCCTTGACTCTGTGGCTATTGCATTAGGTTGACCCTTTATTAA
The DNA here is from genome assembly GCA_023846285.1 of Phrynocephalus versicolor. Taxonomy (NCBI): domain Eukaryota; kingdom Metazoa; phylum Chordata; class Lepidosauria; order Squamata; family Agamidae; genus Phrynocephalus; species Phrynocephalus versicolor. Next base: position 16,264,267 of record JAHTLZ010000016.1, on the reverse strand, counting down.
CCACATTTAACAAACTAAAAGCAAGCCTTGTGGACATGTATGCCCCCCCTGCATTTTCTTCCTTCTGAAAGTTACCTTCTGCCATCTTAATTGCTCTTATGCAGCTCTTGGATACCACTATCCTTAGTTACGTTAATCAACCTCTGTAGTGGAACCCACTTACAACATTTCCACAGTATTCAGTAGAGGCTTCCAGAGAACTGCATTGGTGAGAAGGGATGGAGAGGACTCTTCACACAAGAGCCCCTGCACTCTTGCTGAATGGAATAAAAGTTGGTGATTAATCCTGACGGTTTCCACCAAAACCCACGTATAATAAAGAAGAATAGCTGTGCTATATTTCTGTAGTGGAAGGCATGGCAGTTCTGCATCCTGAATGTCTAACTCTGTTTATGTTGGTGATGCTGGCACCAGACGTGTGATTTTAGATTAACGCTGCACAGGTTTTATATAGTTATTAGATTCTTGTTTCCAGAAGTAACAGCATGTGTTAAAAGATGTTGCACTGCTGACTGATTACTCCTGATAATTATGTTACATGTTGGGCTTGGTGAAAACTGACAGAAGAAGTCTTGATTTATATCACCCCGGGGATTCAGTCATGTGCACAGAGACCAAGCATCTGCATCTGTAACAAACTGTAATGTTGAAGTCTGCAAGAAAAGGGAGAACATCAGATAAACAATCACAAGATATAGGGATCTGAATGGTTTTCAGATTCATAGTCATGGCATTGTTAGGTATAAAGACAAAACAGGGCAGCCCACCCTTGGCTGTTTATTCAACTGGCTTACATAAAAACCTGTGCAAGACTGCTTTGAAATGAATGAATGCTAGACTCTAGAACCATCAATGTAGCCTAGATGCCCTCAGCACATCTGATCTCACCTGATTTTGGAAGCTAAAAAAGCTCGGGCCTGGTTAGTACTTGGATGGGAGTCCACCAGGGAATACCAGGTGCTGTAGGCGCCTGGAGTAGGAACTGGCAGACCACTCCAGTATTCCTGCCAAGAAAACTCCATGGGCATGGAGTCACGAAGAGTCGGTCACGACTGTAACAACACAACACACACAGAACCATCAACTGAATTCCAATGTGTATCTCTTCACTTGTATTGTATTCACAAGTGAAAATGAAATGTCAAAGTATACTCCTTGCTGTATGAGAGAGCAAAGAAGAGAAAGACTTTTTTTCTGTGCAAAATAGTACTGCAGTGAAATTAATGCACATAATGCACATGGAGTAAACAGATGATAGTTGCTGCTATATTGCATAGACTTTGGAAGGAGTAGAAGTAACAGATCGGTTTATTGTATATCTTCTCAATGAATCATTCTTTTTGTTTCTTTGCATGTGTGCTTTGCTTCTCAGAGAGAAGGCACATTCATTTTTGCAAGTTACTGAATGGAAAAATATTATTCCTTATCTCCGTCTTTCACCTGGAGACAAGGAACTTTGAAAATGCCTTGTTGAGGTGCCTTGTCAAGCTTAGACAGCCTAAATCCACAGGAATGAAGAATTTAGTGAGTATTCATTCCATCTCTAACTGGATTGTACTTGATGTGTGAAATAATATACAACAACATGAAGACATTCATGTCCTATTCTGGCACTTTTGAAAAGTTAATATTTGGATATTATTGACATCTGAACAGTGATATTGCTCTAGTGCTCCCTGTGTCAACACTTCCTTTGCAGTAATAGCACAAAGGGCATAGGGCAACAAGTCAAAATAGGACAGATTCCAAAATCCTATTCTAGCCCTATTCAGGCAACAATAAGTGCATATATTTACCATGTGACCAGTGGGAGTTATATCTATGGTTTCACATATGATTGTGTGATGGGCAGAAGATCTGAACAGGAGAGCATCTCCTATCCCCAGGGGCTGCCCATGTTACTCTACAATCTTGCTATGGTTTGTGTTCACATGGGGAGCTGTCAGAAAGTGAAGCTTCTCTTTATTCAGACTTGTTCATCTGCATCCATTAAGGGTGTGTGTGTGTGGGGGGGGGAGAAGCATTGTGTAGAATGTTCTCCCTAATATTTTACTGAGTATATATGACTACCAGGAACTGAGTATTAGTAAGAGAGTGATAGTATGCCTGTATTATCTGGAAAGATTTGAATGCTGGCTAGGCAGTACTTAAATCTGTAAAAATATGCAAATAAATCCATAGTTTGATGTTCCATCCTCTCTATGTTCCAGATAATTTAACTATTCTAAGAAGAATGTTTATTAATATTACTAGAGTTTGCTTTAGTAAAATATTTATAAAACACATGCCTATGCATTTATATTAATCTATATATTTATAGATTTATATGTGAGATGCACGGTTAAAACAAAGCAACACAAAATAGCAAGAACATACTGTAAAATAAACATTGCCAAACTTAACAAATGGATCAGCCAACAGACCAATAGCATTTTCTCACATTTATCTAATGCCCTTATGTCACGTTTGCCATGGAAATATTCCCTTACTGACAAGGACTTTTCCATTCACCTTAAAAACAACAACAGTTCCATGTACGTAAGATATGATCATGCAAGATGAAGCTTATCCATTAAAATAAATAGAGAACACCCCTTTCTTCAACATTTTGAATGTATCCAGAAGATAAATTTACTTAGAATACTGTACTGGATCTGAATGTTTTACCCATTTAAAGGGAAGTTTAAAAAATCCTACATTTATGCTTAGAGCGTTCTGTGTTTATAAACAATTTAATTATAATATTTCCTATAACTTGGCGTACTAATTGGCACAGAAGTACAAATACAGCTTGTGTTAGTTTTGTAACAATATCCAAATGAATTAAACGTCTCCAGCAGTCACCATATTGTGCTCATGCTAATTCAAGAATTGGTAAATCAACTCTGGATGCAATGAGGAGATCTTATTAGTGATAATGGCAGTCAAAAACCAGAGCATTTCTGTGTTCCTTAAGGAACTGGCAATGAGAATAGGAGACTATTACCATTACAGAGCTTGCCATATTTTGATCAAATACATGTTATATACTTTGAAAACCTTTAAGTGATTCCAGAAGTTTAGGTGGCTTTCTGATGGTTGGTGGAGAAAAAAGCAACATGAAATGATTGAGAGTGTAGTATGAGCAAAATCGGAAGACTATTCAAAGTCTCTTTATTTGGTTTTACAAATAATAAACAATGATAAAATGGATTAAAGCACTGTAAAATAAATGTGACTAAGTATTGTTGGTTGATAATGTGGAAGTAATCAAAGTTTACCAATGATCCTTAGTATGTAAATGCAGGACCTTTATTGTTGATATTTTAAGGCAGGTATTTATGGTCATATTGAAATTAACAGCAAAATAATTTGGAGAATCCCTGTGGAAAACCGCTCCTGTTGCAGAGCTGAGCGTTGATATTAAAGTCCAGACCAAAAAAATGTTCTGTTGTTTCACAGATATTCTGGTAATCATAAACAGGAAATTACTGTTTCTTTCACTGCTATGTTTTTATTTAGTGTAATACAAAGTATCTGCGCCTTCTTCCTCTTTCATATGCTCTTCCTCTACCTTTTATTATTTTCTTGCCCTGTTTTATTATCAGTTATTTGCAGTGATACTTAACCTTCAGCAGTAGGAAGAAGGACAAAGCTGTAGCATCTTACAGAATACACTGTAAAGGCTGTTTTCTAGGTGCACATCAGTATGAATAGGGTTGGAGAGCCTTCTCTGTGCTTTTAATGTGCCTGTCACTTTCATGATGTAGTTGGTTTCCACTAGCTTGAGGCTTGTGTTCTGGAGACCACAGTATGCAATCCAGATGGCAGTGCAAACAATGTCTGTCAGTGACTTACAGGTAAATATAATGAACCAGAAGGGTAATCGGAGAGCTGCAACATGCAATTTGAATATGGATTAGCATACCAAGAGATTGTTAAAAATGTATAAATATCCCAGCGAAATATACTTATTGGATATCAACATCAGCAGCTTGTGTATGTCTTCATGTATAATGAAGCTATGACAGTTCATGGCTGATATGTAAATAGGAGAGACTCAACAGCATACCTGGTATAGTCTCGCCACTACTACCCCCGCAAGTGTTTTCAGTGCATTTGACACCCTTTGCCATGCCAGATTCAGTATTTTAAGGTATCGGAGTATCTTAAAGTTCTTGAAGGATTAAGAGTTGTACGTCATAGTCACTCACAAGAGCAGACCTCAGCTGTCTGAACTACTGGCCTGAAATGGCTTCTTAATATCAAGACAAGGTTTAAATTCATCATTGTGCTAACATATGTCCGGTACCTTTCCTCTGCACCACCAGAACATCTTGCCCCATAAAATCCCAGTTCAAAAAGTCTTCCAGCCTTCTGAGGTTGTTAGGTTAGGTAGGAGAAATGTTAGAGGGTGGTAAAAGCTTACATGGAACACTTCCTGAGTATAATACTGTGGAGGAAGCATGTCTGCCTGGCTTTGTATCTGAACAAAAAAGACTTTCTAGAAGATGAGGATATACTGCAGCATTTTGCTGTAAGTCCCATTTGTTCATAACCAATTCATGATGCAGGAAGTATATTTATACTGAGATGTAAAACCAGAGAATTACTGCACATCTCAACGGGTAGGGATGTCCAAGTATAAAGATCTGAAAACGTTAACCTAAAACCAAACATAAGAAGGAGAGTAAGAGCAGTTGTGAAAAACTCTTGGCCCTCTGGACACTTTGCACTGCTTCTCACCTTTCCATTTCCTATGCTGTCTGGGGCTGATATGATATTGGGTGCAAAATAGAACCAAAGATTCTGCACAGATCTGTGTACTTCAGATCGGTAACAAACCTAGGTTAGTCATTAACAAACTCTGAGCCAGCATTAAGCTGTGAGATTTGTATACCACCCAGAGTGGCCACGTAATCAGATAGCTAGATAGGAGAATAGCATATTTCATGGAATGGAAAATAAGTAAATTTTCCATTCTGAGATAATAAAAACTCAGTGGAAACTAACGCAAAAGTTTTCAAAGTGGAAACCATAGCAGCTGTAGGCAATTTTCCCCCCACATATGCTCAAGCTTCTAAGGTTTTGAAAACCAGACATGCAAAGAAATTGTGTTCTGTTAAGCTGATTTGTCAACTTTTTCTTCTTGTGTCATCCCTTTTATGATGAATGCCCTTGCTAAGTACAAGGTAGGCTTTTTCAGGGATGCATCCAAAGAGGATCAATTTGTCTTAGATTTACAAAGTAGGAGAGTTATCCTCCTTGTTTGGCTTTAGATGTGGATACTAGAGAAGAAATGACTTATTTCATAGTAATTAGTAAGTAGAAATACCCTCAGTTGAATTTTTTACTACCTTACACAATGTGGGCAATGGTTACTCAGACTTTGTGAGAAAAATACTTTTTTTTATCTTACTGTGCTAAACTTTCACATTGTTAAAATACTTGATTATAGCATATTTGATGTTGAGGCTAGTAAGGAAGATCAGTTCAAGATAAGTCTTTTCCACCAGGAAATTAATTTGTTTCAATTGTTTATGAACTTATGTTTCCCCTTAGCACAGAATTCAGTAACTGATTTTGTGTGTATCTTTCAAATATGCATTTTATACATGTGCAATGATAGTCTAAATCAGAGGGTCTCAAACGTGTCTATATAGACCCTCAGGGGTCTATTTTGACTTGCAGGGGGTCTGTGACAGTGAAGAAAAATGGGGATCCACAAAATGTAAATGGGGGTCCATGTGAACGGACTCCAATTAGGCATCATCAACATTTAGGTGTTCCGTAAATGTCTTATTATGCCTAACACAGATTGTTTTGGTGACATTTTTGCAGCAATTTTTGGAAATGTTCAAACTTTTTGGTGCATTTCTCAAGCTGTGCAAAGGCACCTGATTCTTGTGGTGTGCATGCCTTTAAAGTTCCTTTTGCATTGTGTGGGGGATAGGGGGATAGGGGGTTGCAGAAGACTAGAACAAAAACATTTAATTTCTAAATAAATATTTATAAATATATTCATCAGAATGATGGAGTTTTCCTGTTGGCTACATATATTGTACTTTCATTAACAATGCTCACATCCAACAAATATTTTTGTTGACCTCACTTATGGTTGCGAATTAATTTCAAAATTTTGATTTGGATCGTAGACTTTTTTTCACAAACACATGAGAAATTTCTTTATAAGTCCATTTTTCATTGAAAAAAGTAAACTACTTTCAGGAGCCAAAAAATGGTTTTGAGCAGTATACTTTAAAATCAGTTTTGAGGATGTTTTATAGCACAGTGGATTATCAACCTATACAGTGAAATTGAAGAGTCAGATGTCATGTTATAAGAACTGATCGGAATAAGCACTAACAAAGAACTTAAGGTACAGTTCAGAAAGAGTTATCTGCAGTTCTGGCTTCAGAAATATATTCCCGTTGCTTACCCTGCATTATGGACTATCACAAAAAAGTTTTTTGATAGGTTTTCCATCTTCATTCCTTGTAGAAAGTGGTTTTAACATGGTTGCCAAGCTTCTTATGAAAAAAAAGAAATTGATTGCAAATCATTGAAGATGGAGATTTAAGACTAGACCTCACTAATTTGAACCCAATATTGAACAATTGCTATTAGAACATCAGGCTCATCCCTCCCATTATCAGTAATATTTGTGTATTAATTTTATGTAAGAATTCTACTAGTTTTTGATTTGTTTCATTCCAAATCCAGATATTTACTTGCATTTTATATCTTTTCCTGAATGAGAATTGTACGTTTTTCTTTTTTACAATTGTCCACGCTACAAAAAAGCCCTATCAAAGTGAACAGCACTGTATCATCTTTCAAAAATACATATGAAGTTAATTAGTTTAGGAAAATTCAACATTAGATAGGCAGGGGGCCTATGGTGAACAAAAAAAATTAGCAAGTGGTCCACAGAGCAAAAAAGTTTGGGAACCTATGGTCTCTAAATCATGTTTTTGCACATTTTAGAATTACGTGCTGATTTTGGGGGGGGGGGGATATTTGAAATGTGAGCATTTTACTAAATATGTTATTTTTCCAGAGAGCATTCTGGGAGTTCAACAAATGTACATATTTCTGAATATATTTTTTCCTGTTCTTTATTAGGCCTAGGAAGTACAAACTGAGCCAATTCATGTATTATTAATTATGGAGCAAATTTACTGAAAGCATCTTTCTCACCTGTCTCTAAACTCATCCCTATGCCTTATCACAATTGTGCAAGGATGAAAATGACAGAATGATTTCTAGTATATTACTGGTGGGATTATGCAATCCAATATGAATGATAAACGTATGCTTTTTCATAATCGCAGGGCAGTATGATAATTAGTTCTTTCTGCAGGTGCATAAGGAACATCCAGTCAAGTGTTTAAGAATGTTGTGAGTGTGCTGTCTCCAAGCTGACTGTTAACTGTTTTTTTCAGAGAAATTATTTTGTCCTAGATTTCAAGATTTGTGGGTCAGATTTGTGAAGGTCATTATGTTTATGAATTCAGCTGCAATTTATGTCTGAACATCAAAAAAAAAAATCTGATTTAGTAATATTATGGCCAAAATCCTATTGCTTAGCACAGTGGGTTGCAGTGGATTAGGCCTATTGAGTCAGCTACTCCATAATTTCTGATCCGAATTGGTCTACTCTAGCAATATAAGTCACAATTAGAGTAAGTCCACTTGAATCTAGGGAACTTAAAGAAGAGTTGACTCATCAAATCCCTATTGATTTAGCATGTCTGCTTACTTTGCTAGTATACCCTATAAATATTTTCTAGCAGGTTTAAACTTGGTAGTAATTGAAATGATGTTATTGTTTAGTTATCTACTAAACATTACCTTTGTTATTTATCCATTTTCTTTTGAAAATGCAAATGTGGTTGAAGCATGAGATCAATCTATTATCCTGTGCAAGAAAACAACTGAGAATACTATGGTACCTTAAAAGATTTACAGGTACATACTAACATAAACTATTGTGGATAAGAGACCAACAGATGCCTGAAATGGACAATTATAACTAGATACAGTACATGTGCCCTGCTGACAGATAGTTTTTTAAAATTAATTCATTTTAAAAGAGAAGTGAAGTCATATATAGTTATATCACGCTACTGTACATTAGGCAACATGGGGCAAGTGCTTGAGTTACAATATTTTGGTTCAGGGTGAAAGTGCCCAAAGGCTTTTATAGTGAAAAATACTGTCATATGATATGGTATAAATAAAATAAAATAATTGATTTCCAGGTATGAGTTATAAAATCTTTATGTTTCACTGAAAGCATAACTTGCAGCATATGACTATGTAAGGATTTAAGGTCTCATGCAGATGCATTACCTGCTTCTCCCTGCACCCTGGGACAGGATATTGAGACCAGTTTTGGCAACAGATCACTTATGTGGTTCTGTTCCCTTTGAGCCATTTTGTCGAACAGCTGTACCATGCAAAAACCTTTGAATTCTCTGATGAGGATGCTGCATCTTGGGATGTTGGCTGGGATCTTTATTTATATATTTATCTAGGCCACACCAAACTCTTAGCAGCTGTGACTGCAAGAGCCAGCTGGAGTAAAATACTCTGAACTGTTTGCAGCATGTGGATATTCCCAGACATACCACAGAATTCAGATGCAGTGGCACGTTTTGCAACTTGCTATACTATAGCTTAAGTTGATCTATAGAAGTAGCATGTTCATCTTAAAATTAGATAATATTATGGCAAAAATGTCATACTAAGGTAAATGGGTTTAGAATTCCATAACAGATGAGAGCAGAAATGTTTAGATGTTGGTAATTTCCTTCCCTTTCTGCTTCCATATTATGTGGCCAGAGCATATGTGGTTTATGATATATTGATCCGTTCACATCACTACTTCTTTTTTGATTACGCATTTGATTCAATAAATTCTTAGCATCATCTGATAAATCCATGTTTCAAACCTGTTTTAATTATTTATAGTTGCCTGTGTTGAAACTATTCCATGCAGTCGAACCAAGAATACACAGGAATGTACAGGGAGCATTTTCAAAACCAGTTTTAAGTTTTGTTGTCTATTGTGTTTTAATTGCTTTGAATATTTTCAAAAATCAAGATGCTTTTCTTAAGTTTTCAATACATTTAATTTTTAATGTTTAAATTTTTGTGCCAAATTAGAGATACAATAGTATCCCATTTAGGGTTCTGGATGCATTCCAGGAAAATGGTGCAGTAGCTGAACTGCCACTAAACAGAATCATTTTAACATTATATTATATCCCAGTATATACTCCAGCGCAAAGGTGTTCAACCATAAGAATTTTTTTTTTGCATCCATTACATATATTCATTGGGGATATGTAGGAATTAAAAGATGCATGCACTGATGGCCCCAATGTGCAGTTTCTAGGAGCCTTGTATTTTCCATGCCTAAAAAAAATAGCCAGTCACACCATGGGAAGCCTCAAAGGACTGTGATTTCCCTTCTAAATATTTTTCAGGGAGCCAGACATGTTTGAGAGCGAACAGACATGTGCTTTCATTTTGGAAAAAGGGGGTGGCATACCTGTGGGCTCTTGGATGCTTCTCCAATTCTTCTATAGAAGAATACTAAGAAGGGTTGGGACTGTTTTTGACATGGACAGTAAGGCTGGAACCCTACCAAATTGGGACTCTATTTATAATAAATGTGCATTGATATCATTAACTGCCTATAACGTCTGTGCTTCTTAATGTTTTATACAGTCACCCCCACCATTTCGCGGTTCAGGTACTGTGATCCCACTACATCACGGGATCGCAGTACCTGCACCTTGGAGCCACGTGGGGGGCGCGGCGGGGGGCGATTGTGTTGCTCCGTGCCGCCCCCGCACTCCTCCGAGAAGCCTCGGGCCACAGGGGCGGCGGGGGGCAATTGTGTCACTCCACACTGGCCCCCATGCACTCCTCCATGCTCCTCTGAGAAGCCTTGGGGCTGTGCTGGGCCGCGGCGGGTGGCCCGCAATCTCCATTGAAATGCAGTAAGTCAATGCATTTCAATGGAGAAATTTTCCCCATTGGGATGCATTGAGCCAATGTATTCCAATGGGGAAAATTTTCTCCACTGAAATGCATTGAGACCATACATTTCAGTGGAGATGGGCCCGGATGAGAAGTCTTGGGGGGCGCAGGTGGGCGGCGGCGGGAGGTCAGATCCCACAACACTGCCTGCGCGTGCTGCCCCAAGACTTCTCAGACAGGGGCGCGGTCGCTCCCCCCCACCCCAGCCCCCCCACCCGCTTCTGCATATCGAGGATTTTCATGCATCGTGGGTGGGGGGGTCCCTAACCCCCGTGATCGGTGGGGGGGGGTTACTGTACCACTGTTTCCCAAAACTGAGGTAGAATGGGGTAGCAATGGGGATACTTGAATCAACATGTTGTCCTCAGTATTCTCAAGGAGAAAACAGGACTTTTTGAATGTGTTCAGTGCCTCCTAGAATGGGCTCTATTATTTAACTGCATGTAGTTCAGCCAATTAAGACAGGAGACTCTAATTCCCAGTATTGCTGCTAGCAGTGTTAGCTTCTGAATAAATTCAGAATAAATTTGGCCACTAAAATAGAGAACTCAAAAATGTGTCCTCTGTTTTTCCTAGAGTGCTCTGCTCTCTTTTCCATACTGGTGAGGTTTTGAAACTGGGGTTGTGGATCTCTGGGGGCGGGGGGGAGAGAAATAATGGACAATATAGGCAGGTAATTTTAGAATAAGGGCTATTTTGGATTTGATTGTTTCTGAAAGGTTAGAGAATTTTTGCCAGATAATGCTTCTGGTTCATATGCACACATAAGCAGTGTATACACTTCCCTGTCTACCAAAAAAAAAATGGTTTGTGCTGTTTTGACAGATAAAATCTCTCCCTGTGGATAGGATGACAACTTACATTTGGCCTAGGGATAGGCATTTTGTTTCGGAACCAGTAGGTTACGAAATGAACCACACGAGTCCAGGTGGTCCTCAGAACTGGCTGATACATGAAGATCGAATTGCTTTGCTTTTCTCTGTCTTGTGCAGGATTAAAATCCAATGAGGAAGCATGCTGCAATGTCATCTTTACAGCTTCGTGTTGCTGGCCAATCAGAGAGGCCAATCAGAGAGGATGATACCTGTCCCTGCACAGCTCCTGATTGGCCAGCATCTCAGATCTAGCACAGATGACATCGCAGGATGCTTCCTCATTCCTACTGGTTCCAAAACAAAATGCCCATCCCTGAGTTGGTCCCTTATATTCTAAAGAGATTGATGTGGTGAGAGCTAAATAAAATCAAATCATGCCAATTGTCTGTTTGGCCAGTACTATACCTGTAGATGTAAATAAGAAGTGTGCAGACCTGTGTTTCTAGATTATGACTCAAAGAGCTCCTCATGCTAATTGGGAATTTCTGAGAGCTCTAACCTTAAAACACCTCTACAAACTGGTATAAGGAGCCCCGTGGTGCAGTGCTTAAATGCCCGTACTGCAGATAAAACTGTGCTCATGACCTGGGGTTCAATCCCAGGTAATAGGCTTATGGTTGACTCAGCCTTCCATCCTTCCGAGGTCAGTAAAATGAGTACCCAGCTTGCTGGGGGAGGGGGGCAATGTTTAGCCTGCATACTGTAATCAAAAACTGTAAACTGCCTAGGGACTACTTGAAGTGGCATGGGGCGGTATATAAGCAGAACACTTTATATGTCAGCATTCCTGAAGTAGACCTTCCATGCTTTCCCCCCAAAAACATATGCAGTTTCTTGTACTTAGGCAAAGATGTGATGAAAAATATGCTCCTGAAACATGATGTCTCATAGTTAAGCTGGAAGATGATTGTTTTACTTTTAGTTGTTTTTGGGACCAATGAGAAGTTGGTTTCGTGAAAATTTTGATAAGACTTTCACCAAGTCACACTCCCAGCAACCAGCCTGAGGCCTGAACTGAAGTTGTGCTCATAATTCTGAATATCTGGGCCACATTTTCTAATATAAATACGTTGATAAAAATACTCTTGATGAGTATACACAATTGCAATCACACTTCAGTCAGTCAGTCAGTCAGTCAGTCAGGTTTTTATTGCGGTATCAAACCATAAAAATCATTAAAATCATTAAAACATGGTAGCAAAATTGTAAAGTTACAAAAACAGTGTAGATATAACAATATACTGACTGACTGACTGACTGACACTTCAGTCAGTGTGGAGGAAAATGTGCACATTGTGAAAAATATGTACATAACTATACACAAATTTTGATATGAAAAAAACTTTCCTGCTGAATCGAATGTGATCCACTGAGAATGCGCTTCAATATGAAAGAATCACAAGCACACATTTTATTGATCCTCATGTCCCTGCATTTTAAAATCTTATATAAACTCTCTTTAGTGATTAGGAAAATTAAATTGAAATAATCACCCAATTTTAAAATATTGTCCTGGACATCCATCTAGAAATATTTTCACTTCTGTGTCTATATTTACCTCTCTGTTCTTTATAAATCTGGATTGGTCTGTCAGCTGTGATGAAAGCTGTGCGATTATGCTCTGTAAATACTGGCAGTTCCATCATTGTTTTGTATGTCTCCAGTAAAGGTTTAAAGGGTTATGGAAATTGCTGTATAAAATGCCAGAAATAGTACAGTCTCCCCGTAAGCCTATTAGATTACTTTTGCTGTTGAGATTTAAGACAGGTCTTTAGCTCTACAAACAGGTCTGCATCTCTTTATAGTGAGAAATGCAGCACAGTTCCTGGACCTTCTGCAGTATTTTGTACTCAGTCTTTACGACTAAGAGACTACATTCACAAGATTTAGTTCAGTCTTACACTCTTTAAAAAAAAAATCAACATTTTGTACTAGGTGTCTGGAAGCACCTGGCATATTGCATAGTAAATCTTTATAAAAGAAAGAAGAAAACTCCCCACTACATTCACTGGAACCGGAGAATGCTGTTCTCCTAAAGACAATATTGTTGGAAACATAAAACCATCACAGTCTTGTTAGTTGACAAATGGAAAGCAGTTCAAACTGTTGGGCTATTTTGCGGTACTTTTTAACAACGCTAACGTTCCCTAATTGGTTCAGATTAATCTTTACTGTAGCTTTGCCTCCTTTCTGGAAAGATACATAGATATCGTGTTACTTGAAGAAGTCATATGTGCCAGTATGGGAGGAAAAACCAAATGTATTCCCCCACTTCCTCAAGTTGAATTGTGCAGTAGGATTTTCTTAGCGTAAACTTTGAAATGTTCCAACCCCATAAGATATGCTGCGTGGGCTGAGATGACATGACTTGCCTTCAACAGTTGTTTTAACAAGATACCCTTCATAACAAGCTGAAAGGCACAACTGAGAAATATCCATAGAAATCTCTGCTAGCAAAATTCTTCACTTTCATCTTTATCTGATGAAGTCATCTCTCAAATATTTTATGTTCAGTCTTTCCCCCAGTAAGTTTTTGCATTTCAAAATTCTTATTCCAATTTACCAAAAATTTTTTAAAGCAGTTGTACAGAAAACCAGATTATATAGTTCTATAAAAATGCAGATTATGTAGTTCTATAAAAAACCATGAACCAAATTCCAATATTATTGATAAACTTATTTATTTATTTATTTATTTATTTATTGTAGAATTTCTATCCCACCCATCTTCCCATAGGAACTCTGGGCGGCTAACAATGGGCCGATCAATTCGGCCAAAATAACAATAGACAACAAGCACAGACAACAAGAATTTAAAAACAAGATGTGCACTCTTGCCATAAAAGAACCGGAGTTAGACTTAAGCAGATGGCAGAGGGGGAAAAAAAAACCCCAAACCAGGTCACCAAAGTCCTCTCGAAAGAGCAAGGTTTTTAAAGCTCTACGAAAGGCCGTCAGGGACTCTGCAGAGCGCACTTCGCTAGGTAGACGATTCCACAAAGTCAGGCCGGCCACTGAGAAGGCCCGGTTCCTGGTGGAAGTTATCCAGGCCTCTCTGGGGGTGGCTACCCGAAGTGAGTACGCCCGTGCCGACCGGATTGTACGAGCCGAGGTTGATTGCTGGGTGATCCGCTCTGACAGGTAGTCTGGTCCCAAGCCATGGAGGGTTTTATAAACTAAAACCAAGACCTTGAATCTGATCTGGGACGCAATGGGAAGCCAATGCAAGCGAGCTAGGACTGGGGTGATGTGGTTGTGACGGCACACACCTGCCACCAGCCTGGCTACCGCATTTTGCACCCGCTGCGGACGCCGGAGGAGAGTCAAGGGCAACCCCATGTAGAGTGCGTTACAGTAGTCCAGCCTCGAGATCAGCAGCGCTTGCACTACAGTTCTCAATGAGTCACCATCCAGGTAAGGGCGAATCTGGGCAATTTGGCGAAGATGATAAAAAGTGGTTCGGGTCACGGCAACCACTTGGGCTTCCATAGAAAGGGCCGGATCCAGAACCACGCCCAGATTCCGAACCCTGTCCGCCAGCTGGAGGGAAACACCCTCCAGACTGGGGAGAGGGCCTCCATATCCAGACGGGCACTCCCGAAGAACATCACCTCGGTCTTCTCGGGGTTGAGTTTGAACCTGTTGGCCTTGGTCCATGCCATGACCGCGTCCAGGCACTGGTCGAGGGTCTGGACAGCCTCCACTGCAGAGGTGAAAAAGGAGAGATAGATCTCCGTGTCATCAGCGTACTGGTGACAGCAGACTCCAAATCTCCTAATGACCCCAGCCAGCGGCCTCACGTAGATGTTGAACGGCATGTTCTTCTCCTCCATCTGCTTACTCATTGTATGTGAAGGCACAGATTGCAGCTAATTCAGAGAGATAAAGTGCCTTCTACATTTTGTTCTGTTAATCTAATCCAGTGAGGAAGAAAACTGAACAGGAGAGTGGAAGTAACACACATTGGCATGCTAGTGTAGTAAAAACCCAGCTGGTGCAGTGGTTGCACAGGTGGCAGCACAATAAGCACTGCAAGCGTGCAACATGCTTGGCTCAACTGGTGGCCCAGTGGCAACTGGATCGAGTGCCACCGTTGTCTCAAATGGCTGAAATCCTGTTTACAGAAGCTGTGAGTCCTGAAGGATAGATAGGAATGGTGAAGACTTTAATTATTGAAAATCACCACCACCATGAAATTCATGCTGCTGGTGGTGATTTTTAGTAATTTTTAGCAATTAAAGACTTCTCCCTCCTGTACCCATTTCCCCGTGTGGCTTCCTGACACTGAAATGGATCCCGTAAGAGCCTAGGGACCTTTGGGGAGAAGTCAGAAATGTTTAATTTCTAGAAAGTAACTGTTGCTGATTTAGGCAAATGAATTACAACACCTTGGCCAAAACCCTGTTCCCTTTAGCTGAGTGCAGCTGGAATTATTTGAAACAGCCTTTCAAAACAGGTAAAATCTCACTGATGAGACTATAATTTTTTACAGTCTGGGATGTGTTTAATTCAGTCTCATATTTGAATAGGCATGTTCCCTGGGGCATTGTTATTAAACTTGCAGACCACAATAGTTTTTGGTAAAGTATAGAACAAAGGGTTTTGAGTGGTTTGGTTTGGAGCTTAAAACGTCTGGTTTATTATATGAATATTATCTTGCAGAAAGCTGTGAGTTTTTAGAGGAGGTATGATTCTGACTTTGATGTAGCAGTTGTTCCTGCATGATTTTTATGTTGTCTGAAAAACATTTAGCACAAAAGGTATCTGAGTTGCACTTTTATCAAAATGGTTGGCCATGAACCTGAAGAGAGATTTCACATGTATAAAGATTTTATAGCCACATGCTAGACTTTATACTGCCGGGTAACTTTTACTGCGGAAGAGGACTAGATGGTCTGAGAGTTTGCTAATGGGATATGGAGACCTTCACCTCTAGGTCACCCCTTTGAATGTAGCCCAGGTGGGTAGAAACTGAAAGTCATTAGTAGCTGATAGCTTTTAGTTGGCCTATGTGAAATGAGTTGGTGGTCTCAGTCAGATGCTTAGAAGAAGCTTTAATATCACAAAGGAGTGATCAGTGTTCTCACCAATTGTCAACCCTATGAAAGAGGCAGAAAATTCCTGCTTAGGCAGTGATAGAGATATTGTCCGATCTTTAAGGTGTCTCTTCTGGGTTTTGGTAGGGATCTTAATTATGTTTTAAGCAGAGGAGATACTCAGATTTATATCAACTTCACTCTTTAAGGCATAGGCAGCACCATTGTTACAGCACCTTTGACAAATGGTGCGTATATAACCCCTGATCTCTTGTTACTCACTGGCATTTGTTCTGCAACAAAATAGGGTAGGTGATGGAAATTTTTCTATTAGCATATTTTGTTTGATAATTCTGACTTTTCTCTATTCAGACTAAGGCCACACCTTTTTAATTTTTTTGCAAGAACAATCTGTTGCCCTGTCATGTCAGTGTATGTGTGTGGATGATGTAGCATCCATACACATTTTTATATTGACCCTAAGCATTCATTCCCAACAACAAGTTGCTCATTAGAAATTTGTTCCTTGTATCTAGAAAGCAGAGAAGACTTGAGACAGAAATACAGTAAAGGGCTATAACTATTGAAAATCAACTACTGTTTGTTAAGTGAAGCAGTTTTTGCAATGGTTGTGCTTCATAAACAGGTGCTTCCAATGAGCTTCCATGTGGTTCTTTTGTGGCATTATTCATGTGGTTTAAGAAATATAAGGAGATGGTTGTAGTAGCACTACAGATCTGTGAAGAGCTTTGCCTTCTCCTATACGCAGAGTTGAGTATTAATTGTTTGCTCATATCTTGTTTAGTTAGCATTGCTACAGAATAAGATAAGGATTGTGGCAAACCTGACCTTTCATGAAAAAACCAGTTTTGCTAGAACTAGTTTCTTCTAGAGATATGAATCTCAGAGCCCCTTACTGTTAGAAATAAATAAAGAATGACAAAAAAACCTACTGCATTCTTTTTGCCTTGTGGTGAGATTTCTCAGAGAAGTTTAGCAGGATTTCTTGGGTATTCCATGTTAAATTTATTTGAAGAAATAGGAATCTGCATGTAATAATTACAGTTCCTGCGCAGAATGACATGGTTCATGTTGACAATTCACTTGCAAGGAGTAGAAGTACGATTATCATTCAGTTGCACATGGTTGTTAGAATTCTGGAGAAGAACAGCATCATTCCTGTGCAGGATTACCTATCAAGGGGAGAGCAGGACAAATCAAAGGAACCAGGATTGTCATCATTCCTATCAAATGGCATATTTCCTGCACAAAATTAATCAGGAAGAGACAAAAAATGTCAAGACTGTACAGAACTTTTAAAATTTCTGCACATACAGCAATGGCATCTGTGTAGGATTCACTGGAAGGGGCATTAAACGGCATAGAATTTGCGCAAAACAATGATTGAAAAGCAGGAAATAGAGCTGGGAGACTGTGGTGATATAAATCTGTGCCCAGGAAGTTTTGGCATAGGGAGACTAGGGAAATTACTGAGGAGAAGTTGGACATGTCACCAGAGTTTAGTCTCATCATGAAAATACTCTTGCTGATTACGTCAGGGTGTTTATGATCTTTGCAATGTGAAATGTACTAGAATCCTCCTGTGGCAAAAGCCTGTGAGTTTTAAGACATAAAGCTATTATCTGTCTTTGACATCTAGGTTGGAACTCACTATTATATATCAACTTTGGAGTTTCTTTCTATTCAGGTTTATTTTTAATTTCCTATTTCACACCTAGTGGACTTTTCTAAAATTTTCCCCACGCTGAAATGAAATGCATTGGTCTTCTACACCAGCCCTCCCCCTTCCCCGACCAAGAAGGGGCAAATAGCCTTGATGAGGCACATGGGGAGGGGGTGTGAAATTGTGTACATGAGTTCCTAACATGTTGTTTGAAGGACTGGGACAATAAAAACATCACCTTTACTTCAGATGTAGCCTCAGAACATCTAAGCTCCGGGCCTCAACTAAGAAACTACCTGACATATTTTCCATCTTGCCAAGGACTTTACATCTAAGAAATAAGTCCTGGCAATGTTTCATCTTTTGCCATGTTTTAACCTGTACATGCCCTTGAAATATTAGCAACATTTTGTTATTTTTCTAGTGGCCTAAAGATATCATCCGTTCCACTATTGTATTTGGTTTTTGTAATGGCTATACAGCTCTACAACTTGTTTTGCTTCAGTTGTTTTTTATCTGTTATTCTTGTTTGTTCTTCACTGCTGGTTTTATTGGCTTACACTTGCTGTGTTACCTGCTGTTTTGTATCTGCTGGCTTTTTGCATATACATCTGTTGTATTTTTACTTTTTGTAAGTCTTCTTGAACAAGTTAGGATTAAAATACCTTAAATGAGTAATTTAATGAAGCAGAATTGTCTGACAGCTTTAGGAACTGGATTTATACTTGCTATTAAGAAATTATAATATAAGAATTGTTTCTACTGTTAAACAATAAAACGGAGGTAGCTCTTATGCAGCTCCTTCCTCAGCATGTGTTTTTTTTCACTGTTATATAGACGTGCATCTATGGATTCATGGTTGAACAGCAATAATTAGTGGTCAAAGATAAAAGCAACAAGTGAATGAGCAGTGATTGAGAGGTCAATATCATGGGCCATGGAAACATGGTTGCCTTCAAAATTTCAGTATTTATAGCACTTTTTTCCCCTTTCCCAAACTTTTGATATTAATTGCATCTTATTAGACACAAAATATGCTTGATAGTATGTGACAGAATGTGGTTGGAAGGCAGTGGATCCTAACCAAGGGGACGACCAAAACAGTGCTGGATGAACCCCCCTAGGCAAGGGCATGAAGTTGTCCTGCATTCACCCAGACCAAGCACATGACTGTGCAAAGTGGAGGACAAGCACCAGAATAGCGGACCCCACCACCAAATGGGACAGACTCTAAGAAAAAGAAGACATCTGTGATAGAATGGTGTGTTGTATTTGAACAGTAGTACACCTATCAGTCTTCTTTTGCCTGCGTATAAAAATTGAATAATTTCTTTTGACTGCAACAAGATTGCAGAATTAATGCATGTTAAAGTATTGAAAATATGCTTATTTCCATGTTTAGGAACAATATTCTCCTGCCCCTTTGTTTAGCTTTAAATCTTCAGAAGATACATAACTCTACTAGTGTTATAACTGTAGTTTGTGATGCAGAAGGCAAAGAGGTCATGCTGGAGCATTTTAGCATCTTTTGGTAATTCATGCATGGAACATTTTCAGCATTACTCTGAGATTAAGTCCAAGAGCCAAGGGCAGGGCCTCAATTTTAGTTTGCTGTTGGTAGTCATTGTGCAGCGAGAGAGGTCTGCACAATGGACAATACCAAACCTTTTACATTTACATTTCAATATCAGGAGTAAAGGCTTAAATAAGGAGAACACAGATCCATCATCATAATTTTATATGCAGTTGTTTCCCAGTTTCATATATAAATTTTAACATAAGGCAGTACATGTTGGTTGCCAATGATAGCGAAATCACTGGATGAATAATATTTGTTTTCTTACTGTGTGTAAGTGTACAAGAAGAGAACAAAAAGGACACATTATTACATTTTTATTAAGAAAGGTATTGCATGTTTTAAAATAGTAGGTCGATCTTCTCAGGTGTTGTTTTCATGGAGAAAAGAAATATTTCTTATTTTAAAGAAAATTTATTATATATGCAATATTTGAGATGGGTATAAGTTAAAAACACAAGTTTGAAAGAGTCAAGAACTGTAAATTAAGAATTCCAAGACTGAAATGATAGTGTCAATAACTTAATTTGTGTGTGTGTGTGTGTTGTGTGCATGGCTTTCAGAATACTGAGCAAAATCTTACATTACTACAAATGTTATACATGTAGTAGTTATGATAGGATCAAGGTAGAAATGCTATCCAGAAAGCACTTTAGCCAATGCATTGCACTACAGTTGCAATGGGAATTGCATATCCAATTGCACAATTGCATTGCACCATTCCTTGGTGCGCGGCCTCATCCCTGGCACCATTTACTTGGACATAAGTTTACATGATGCCTGCACAATGAGGGTTTGGTTCCGTTAAGTCCATCTGAATACAGTCCTTGCTTCTGTTCTTGGAATGAATGTGGACCAGTGATATCTGGTGTTACAAGAAATGAAATATTATGAAATATTATGATCTTCTCTTGTTCTTTCTATAGGGTTCCTTGTTACTTGATTGCTTGTACTCACGAGTTTTAACACAATTGCTGTGTGGAATCATGAGATGTAACTCCCTGCCACAGGATGTGGTGATGGCATCTGGCCTGGATGCCTTCAAAAGGGGATTGGACAGATTCCTGGAGGAAAAATCCATCACAGGTTACAAACCATGATGGAGATGTGTAATCTCCAGTCTTAAAACCGGGGTACTTCAAGGGCCAGATGCCGGGGAGTGATATCACGAAACAGATATCTAGTCTCATGGACTCCCAGACGCATCTGGTGGGGCCACTGTGAGATACAGGATGCTGGACTAGATGGGCCGTTGGCCTGATCCAGCTCTTCTTATGTAAGGATAAAGCTTTAATAAGTTGTTAAGTCAAATTGAAATACCTTGGAAACAATCTGGGAGTTGAGTGGCCGAATATTAAATCTAACAAGGGCAAGTTGACTGGACCATGTTATTGGCAACACTTCTTTTCTGTCTTCTTGAACCTCTCCTGCAAATAAAAATAAAGGGGTAAATCCATTTGCTGTTCTCCTGTAAAAGGAATTTGTCAACTCCTAAATTGTCAACTTTATGTTAGTTGAGACTCCCTGGCCAGGTTAGGCTACAAGCTTAATGTTACTGCAAAGGTGGAGGGGGGAATTTAGTTTAGTCATTAAGTTATGGTTACTCACAAAATTTAGAAAATTAGTCAACCTCTCAACTTACTCAAAACATGATCACATCAATGGATCCTTCTTGCACTGTATTTTTGGGGTGGGAGGGGGAGACTTGAGCCCCATTCTTTTATTTTCCAAAGAGGAAAAAACGTGTCCTCATCTAAAACTAAGACTTTAAAGACATGAGTCAGAATCCTGTTCTCTTATGCGATCATGTGAGGAAACAAGTTTCTCTGCAACAATCCCTGTTGATGTGCCTGGAATTATAATGATTGCATGTAGCGGTATCAGCGGCAGGGGGAAGGGACGGACTCCTACAAGGCTGTCTTATATGCATCATTTTTCTTTAGATGGGTTTTGGTTATCTAAGCTTTCTTTTATCCAAATACAAATCAGTAGGTAGAAGTAACTGTGTAAAGGACCATGTGACAAATGTGTTGTTAATAGATGCTGACACTATAAAAGTCTGTCACCTTTTCTACTTTACTTGGAATGTGCTGCAGAAGTACGGTGACTAGGGTAATTCTAGCATAATATAGATTGCATTTTTTGTTGTTGTTTGTTTGACTGGGAAGGCTTGGGCTTGGGTAACTGTCTATCTGCCACCAATCAGTAGAGATGGGCAGGAAACGAACAATTTTTTGTTTCTGTTTTCGTTTTTTTTGTTTCGTTACACAATGAAATGACAAACAAATTTTGTCTCTAAAATGAAACGAAATGAACAGAAACACCAGAAATTTTGTCGTCCATTTTGTTTTCGTTATGGCAATACATTGAACTAGAGATGGGCACGAAACGAACAATTTTCCGTTCCCGTTTTCATTTTTTCATTTCGTTATGCAACAAAATGGCAAACAAATTTTGTATCTAAAATGAAACGAAACGAACAGAAACACCAGAAATTTTGTCATCCGTTTCGTTTTCGTTACAACAATACATTGAACTGCTTTAAATGCTAAAAAATCACAAAAAATTGAAATAAATGGTAACAAAATTGTAACAAACGAACGAAAATGAAAACGAATTTCTTGCAAAAATTCGCTAAAACAGAAACTGCTTTAAATGCTAAAAGAATCATAAAAATTGAAATAAATGGTAACGAAACAGTAACAAAACAAATGAAAATGAAAATGAATCTTTTTGCAAAAATTCGCGAAAAACGGAA
Organism: Phrynocephalus versicolor; assembly: GCA_023846285.1. Classification (NCBI taxonomy): domain Eukaryota; kingdom Metazoa; phylum Chordata; class Lepidosauria; order Squamata; family Agamidae; genus Phrynocephalus; species Phrynocephalus versicolor. Next base: position 16,242,306 of record JAHTLZ010000016.1, on the reverse strand, counting down.
ACGAACCAAAACAGACCCCCTAAATGACAAACGACAAGCGAAACACCTTTTTTTGATTCATGCCCATCTCTACTAATCAGCACTTCCTTCCAGCCTTGCTGACAAATTTTTGTGAGTGCTTTGTTGTGGTGCTAGTTTAATGTTGATCTGTCCAATTGTTTGCTAAGTACGTGTGGAGAAAATAAAGCAGAATATACAAGTCTTTATTTTCAAGCAACTGTAAGTAAATATTTTATTCTTTCTCTCCCAAATGTCTCAGACTGACTTATTAAGACTTTAAAAGCTAGTTAATGAGAAAGGGGTGCACTCTGGGGAGCTTGGAGCTCAACACACACCACCCGGTCTCTGTACTTGCACTGCATGGCAAAAGAGATTTTACCAGAAATTCAAAACTCTGCAGCATTACTTAAAGTAGAATCTAAAGTATAAAACGGGTACTTCAATCCCTACTTTTTAGGATACTTCTACTTTGATTTAAATGGAAGAGTTTTCATCCAGTTATTGTGACTCTTAATTACTGACTTAGATAAGAGGCACAAATGGAGACTTCAAGCTTTGAAAGTGGGAGGACTCCAGCACCAGTGACTAACTGCCATAACAAAAAGTCTGCCAAAAAGGTGGCATGGGGGAAGAGCACAGTGTGATTTTTATACGAGCCATACAGTGGAAACCTCTCTCCAGTAGTAATTATAAATAGAATGATCATGTAATAAAGCTTACTACCCACTGATATTTCTCATATTAGTCTCTTGTGTATGTGGGAGTCCTAAAAGAAATCTACTTTTCAAAAGTTTTTTTTTTTTTTTTGGGTCTGGTCATTAGATGATTTTCCTTTTTTCTGTAGACAACAGGTTAGTTACAAGGTTGGTTTTTTTTTTTGTACTCCTAAGTGTGCTGCTTATATACCACTTCAAAATGCTTAAGGCACTCTCTGGGCAGTTTACAATTTAATTATGCAGGCTATATATTGCCCCCTCCCACCTGTGAACTGGGCACTCAGTTTACCAAACCTGGGAGGATGGAAGTTTGAGTCATTGTCAAGCTGGCTTTCCTTTGGTACATTTTCTTTTCATGAGCAGGAAAAGTGGACATTTAGGGTGAACTTTTCAAGTGATGGGCTTTCTTGCCTATGGACAGAATGACATAGCTTTTTCAATGTGATTTTGCAACATACTTGTATCAGAATGCATCCCTCTAGTTGGTAACTAAATTTACCTCCTCTGTCCTGAGAATTTCCCCTCAATCCTAAATATTAAAGATGTTACAGTTTTTGAAGGGAAAACACTAAAACATTAAATTCAGTTGTGTGTTTATTAAAGGGCTTGCTCCCGTGATCCCACTGTATGATTATATAACAAATCTGTTTGCTTGTGGAAGCATTTTTTTTTTGCTCTTGTTCACTCTTTTCTCCAACTTTTCCCTCTGATTAATTGAAATGCTCAATACCACTATACCTCCCAAATCAAAAACTTTCTGATATTTGTGCTCTTTGATGCATTTGGTACAGTGTCACTTCCTGTGTATCCTAAATGTTGCAATTTGGTGCTCACATTATTTTCTTCTTAATTGAGTAGCCAGTTAGTCCATGCTTCCGCTCCTTCCTTATTTGCTGTCCTTTGGCATTCTTCTGGGATCTATTTTGGATCCTTCTTAGCTCATAAAAACATAACCTTTTGGCAGTATCAGTATTCTAAAGACTCCCTTCAATCGCTTCCTAAGAGCTTCCCAGTACCTAATCCTACATCTTCTTGTCTAATTCATTGATGTCTTAAATGTAATATGTCAAAGATCATAGACTTGTCTGTTCTTTCAAACTTGTCTTCTTGATTGTTCTTTCTGTACATCAACAGTATGATAATCTGTCCTGCAAAACAAAAAGAACTGTATGGTTGTTAAACAACACAAATGCAGGGACAAGTGATACCTTTATTAGAACACACACACACACACACACACACACACACACACACACACACACACACACACACACACACA
>JAHTLZ010000016.1:16226301-16239811 GCA_023846285.1 Phrynocephalus versicolor | reverse complement strand
TAAGTAAGTAAGTAAGTAAGTAAGTAAGTAAGTAAGTAAGTAAGTAAAGTTTATGATTTTTTTTAAAAAACCTTGGCTCACATTCCAGGTGTTTTTGTTTGTTTGTTTGTATTATGTGTTAACTATTATGATGTGTATTCTGCTCAGAATGCAAGGGGAAACAAACAAACATAACATATTCTAATTGCCCGGTTAGCTGTTTTTGCTTGACTGTGGCAGGCTTGTCCTCCAAAGGCTTGTGTTGTTGTAATTTAGCCTTCTTACAATTCTCCAGGACTGTAGCACTTTAACTATTTACCATTTCTTGCTATACACCTATGTTTCCTTTTTTAGAGATTTCCTGTAGGCACTCATCTTTTCTGTAACATCTTTAACCTCTTCCTTTTTCTGAAATGATTTATTCTATCCATATTGAATTTTAGATTGAAAGCTTGTTGTACTTGAAATCTAATAATTGCATATACTACACTGAAGTTTTAAAAAGTTCACAAGTAATATGATTTTTGTATTGACAGTTAGCCGTTCTATAGTGATTATTAATTTTATAATACTTATTCAATGACTGATTTATAGCTTCACTGGTAGAATAAAAGTAAATTGGAGATGTCTCGTATCATATTAGTCATGTATCAGAAGGAATATTTCAGTCTTATTATGTGTAGAACTTCACACAAGTTGAGTTGGCACAAAAACTAAGCACATAAATATGTGTTTCTTTTCCATATAATTCTGAAAGGTAGTAGTACAGTATGTGTGTGGTCTGAGCATTTTTTGCAGACGTGATCTGCATTTAATCTGTTCAAAATTAATTCCCTAAGCTGCTGGCAGGCAGCATGTACTTGTTAATTATTCAGGTGGATGACAAATGCAGAGCAGAGGTTCTCGCAAAGACAAAGTTTGTATGATGCATGTTTAGTAACTGATAGGCTTGACATTCTGTGGTGTCTTATTCAGTGCTAATCCTAATAAGCTGCCTGATGAGATGAACGCCTATCCTCCTGTCCTTTATAGAGAGAAAACAGAGATTTGAAAGAACTTCATTATAGCAATAAATCCCATACTTTCTGTTATTCTTGGTGAAAAGCGATCTTGTCCAGATGAATAACAAAAAAGGAAGAAAAAAGTCTGTATTCCATTATAGCATTGAACACTAAAATGAATAGAAGAATACATTGCAAATGTCTTCTCTGAGATGAGAGCGGAAAGCTTAATTTTATTGGCAGGCCTATTATTTGTACTGTAATGCCCTTAATATTCTTTCACATTTGTCTGCATAAGATGTAAATCTATTTATATATAATTCAGATATGCAATTTGTAAACCACTGCAGTACTTTATATATTATGGTTTCTTTCATTTTAAAAATTCTGTGCACAAGTTGAATTGGTTTGTCACTTTGAGGTGGACATGATCTTCCCAAATGTTGTCACCCTCTACAGCAGTGTTGGCGAACCTATGGCACAGATTCCAAAGGTGGCACTCAGAGCCCTTTCTTTGGGCACCTGACATCGCCCCTTCACAGCCACCTGTATTCAGGTTAAACTGCTGTATTGGCACTTTGGGAAAAATTAGTGGGTTTTGAATCGCAGTTTGGGCACTCGGTCTCTAAAATGTTTGCCATCCCTGCTCTACAGTATAGTGCAGTGATGGCGAACCTTTTAGAGACCGAGTGCTTTTGCTTTTACTTACTTATGCTTTTGACACTATTGACCACAGCATCCTCCCGATCCGTCTCTCTGAAATGGGACTTGGGGGCAGTGTCTTACAGTGGCTTCTGTCCTTCCTACAGAAGAGAATACAAAAAGTGCTGTTTTTGACTTTAGATCAGTGCTTAGCTTCAGTAATGAACAGGATGAGGAAGAACAAACTGACACTATACCCAGACAAGACAGAGGTGGTTCTGGTCAGTCAAAAATGAGATCAAGGGATAAGGATGCAACCTGTACTGGAAGGGTTCACACCCCCCATTGAAAAAGAGGCGCATAGCTTGGGGTGCTCCTGGACTCATCCTTGAGCCTAGATGCCCAGGTCACAACTGTGGCCAGGAGTGCATTTACAAAATTAAAACTAGTATACCAGTTACGCCCATTTCTTGAGACACCTGCTCTGTCCACTGTGATACATGCCCTAGTGACCTTCTGGTTAGACCACTCTAATGTGCTGTATGTGGGGCTTCTGATTGAAAGTCTCAGGAAATGTCAGTGGTCCAGAATGCAGCTGCCAGATTGCTGTCTGGGGTGGGTTACAGATATTACATTACACCCCTACTAAAGTAGCTCCATTGGCTGCCAATCAGCTGTCGGGAACAATTCAAGGTGCTGACCTTAACCTATAAGCACAAAGCTGCCTTGGTCTAAGCTACTTCAAAAATCGAATATTGCAGTATGCACCAGCTTTGGTCCTAAGATAATCAGGAGAGGCCTTTCTCTCCATCCCGCTACCTTCACAGTTTGGGACCTCAGTATCTGACAGAGCGGCTCCTCCCAAGAAGAACTGCCAGGATCACCCATGCCAGCCAGGCAGGACACCTGGGAGTCCCAACCCCGAGGGAAGCCTGGGAAGTTGTAACAAGGAGTAGAGCCTTCTTGGTGGTTGCTCCCCAGTTATGGAACCATCTACCCCCTGAAATTCGGCTGGCACCCTCGCTTCAAATTTTTAAAAAGCTATTGAAGACCTGGTTCTATAAAATGGCATTCCCTGATTCTTTAAACACTTAGTAAGGCACTATTTTTAAACTATTTTATCAAATCTCTTGCCATTTTTAGCTTCATTTTAGTTTTTTGTTGTTGATTTATGTATATTTTATTTTATTATGTACCTTGTATTTTGTTTTTTAAAATGTATTCCTTTGTTTGTTACATGTTGTAAACCGCCCAGAGTAGCCCTTGGTCTAGATGGGTGGTATAAAAGTCAAATAAATACATAAATAAATAAATAATACGTCTCAGAAGAACACATGAATGGGCCTTCTCTGTTGCTGCTCCCAGACCTTGGAGCTCCCTCCTGCTGGTGGCCAGGACTTCCCCATCTCTGCTGTCTTTCTCGAAGCAGGCAAAGACCTTCGTCTTCAGCCAAGATTTCCCTGAATGGGGGACTGCTTACTATATGACTTAATATGGATTAGTATACACAATTCAATTGACTGATTTCATAAAAACACCAGTGTTTTCCATGTTGCTTTTCACCCGATAATGGATTTTTCTTTTCTTCTTGCATGCTCTTTAAAGCTCTAATGTTACCTTTTAATGTTCTTAGATGCTTCTTAAAATTCCCTGTTTTTAATTTGAATATGTCTTAAATGTTCTGGACTGTATATTGTCCTTCATTATTGTAAGGTACCTTGGGTCCTTTTCCAAGGAAAAACGTGGGGTAAAAATATTCAAGATAAAATAAATAAATAATAAATACATTGTAGGGTGCTGGTGCGTTCAGAGGATAAAGAAATTCTCCTCTGAACCCACCTTAGAGGTTTGGGATGATACTGAGTTTCAAGGTTCATTGTAATTGGAATGCAAACCTAGTTTGGGCACCAAGATTGCTTTGGTCAAGCTGATATGACTTATGAATGATGAAAGAAAAGAGAGTGCATACCTGTTGATTTCTCTAGACCTCACAGTGGATTGTATTTGTTGATTTAAAGCAGTGGTTCCCAACCTTGGGTCCACAGATGTTCTTGGACTAACACTCCCAGAAGTTTTCATCACCAGCTATGCTGTCCAGGATTTCTGGGAGTTGCAGTCCACTAACATCAAGGTTGAAAACTAGTTTCAAGTATTTTTACACTGCTGTGAGCCGAAAATGGAAGAATTTATTGATGTCAGTAGTTAAGGCACTCTGTGCCCTCAGGTTTAGGAAGTCAAAACCCCTAACATACAATGGGTTGACAGGAATGAAGAGGGGCAAAGCAAGTCCAAGCAACAGTTGCAATGTTAACACTGCAATTACAACCTCTCTGATTGTACTAACCAGCTGTGGTGGAAACATGGAAGATATCCTGATGGAAAGGCAGCTGAGGGTAGCCAAATAAATGCATCTGGTCTTAATATTAGTGATAACATGACCGTGCATCTCTTCCCCCTTTTTTGAACCTGTTGGAAAATAGAGGCACAGAGAAGGAGTTTCTAGACAGCTCAGTGCAGTTTGGGTACTTGGCTGTGGAACAGTTTAATTCTCCACTGTGCCTCTTTCCAGCCCTCCTGTTCCAAGATTAAGATCCCCATCAGTAGAGGCTGAGGTTTGCACAGAAAGATACAGTACAGTATTAGCTGACATGGCAGTTGATATTTGATGAGAAAGAGAGAGATATGCTAAAATCTTAGGCTCTTAAGACATCATCAACAAGAGTATTCCTGTGGATAACTCTCCCAGAATGGGATTTGGAGGAAGATTTTACAGTGCTTCCTTGTCAAAATGGAGGACCAGTTGAAGAAAGTGGTTCTGAGGGACTTTTTCTTACCTTGATTGACATTTATGCTATGAGTCTTTATTTGTGCATTGTTACAGTACATGAAATGACTGTACTGTAGTTTATAAAGCCACTATTTAGGAATGCCTTCCATCTTTTCATCAAATTCAGGTGAAGTGAGGAGGATTTCTAAATAATTGTGTGGCACTCGGCCAGTGATGAGAAGTCTTGTGGTGCATTGGTGCAGTCAAACTTTGCTCACAACATGAGTTCAATCCTGCTGAGCTCAGGTACCTGGCTCAAGGTTGATTCAGCCTTCCAAGGTTGGTAAATTGAGTAATCAGCTCACTGGAGGGAAAGACCAATGTGTAGCCTGCATAATTAAATTGTAACCCACCCAGAGAGTGCTTTAATGTGCTGTGAGAGGTATATACAGGTAAGCAGTGCACTTTGAGCAGCTTCGCTTTTAGAGAAAATAAATTGATTGGGATGTATGTGCCTTTTCTGCCCAGGATAGTGATGGAATGGCTTAGCAGCTTGGTGGTATTCTTTGATCCATCTGTAGGGCAGTCCCCATCTCCTGCAACTGGATGCCAGAGATCTCACAGAGTACTTCTGTAGAGTGTTAACACTCTGTGTTTCCTTAACAAGGTTCTGCACCTGTCTTGTTTCTGCCCTGAATTCAGTGTTGGTTTTGATCTTTAAACAACTGCAGAGCTTTGGGCTGTCCATCTCCGTAAATACCTAGTTCTTAGTTGTAAGTTATTTGGGGAGTGTGCTGCTGGCACTCACACAATTTGAGGTGAAGTTGTTGGCTACAAAAAAAAAAGGCCTGATGAGTGGGGACAGCACCCTAGTTTTATAGTGCTCAATTCTGCAAGTATATCAAGGTCCCTTCTCACATCCTGATATCTGGCACAGGCCTTTTCATTTTCACATGCTGTTTAGGTACAGTTTTATTCTTGCTGACTACTGGATACTGCTTTTGCAATTACAATTTTTTAAAGTGCTCTGTTTGTAATTAATGGTGTATTTATTTAGTAATATGAGAGAAAGAAGGTTGGTATGGCCAAATCTAGCAGCCAGTGAACAAAAATATTGGAAAAGGGATGCAGTATGGTTTTGGAATAAATGACGTTTACCCATAGACACCATAAAAGCTAGCAACTGCTCATTGTTCCTTCTCTCAAGTTGAGCCATCTTGCTTGGAGCCTTGATGTTACACTCAGCGTCAGTATTCATCATTGACAGTTCTGGATGATGACATATTCAGAAAGCCCTCTTCAGAAGGGAAAAAAAATCAAAGACTGACTGTGTGTTTGTGTGTGTTTGTGGTCGTCAATAACAATGAAGTCTTTCTTATATCAATCAACATTTTTTAAAAAAACATTGACTGGTATTCATATAAGTTTTAATCAAAACCTAAGTATCTGTTAAATAACTGTGCAGTATGTGTTCCCCACCACATCATGCCCCAATATCATGACCTGGTATATTGCAGGATCTGCCCCCCCCCCCTGCTTTGGAGACAGTTTCCCCAGAGAAGAATTCCGTACCAAGCCGCAACCCCAGGGGAGGCCTCTGGACCAGTCCATGGAAGCCTCTGGACCTTGCAGAGGCCTCTGGACCTTCCCAATCGAGCCGTGGCCCCAGCAGAAACCTCTGAACCTGGCTGTGGTATCAGCAGATGCCTCCGGAGCCATCCGCAACCCCAGGAGAGGCCTCCTCCTGACTAGGCCTCAGAAGCCTCCGGCTGTTGCTGACGCCTCTGGGTTCAGTGGAGGTTCCGGCTGCAGAGCATTCCCGACTCAGCTCCAGCCCCAGCAGAGGCCTCTGGTCCTGACCCGATATGTGGACGCAGTCATCGGTCTCTCTGTGACAGCATTTATATCTATACTGGGTGGTTAGGGTTAGGGTTTCTTAACAAACAAACAAACAAAAATGTTTGTTTCACACAATATTACAAGCAGTTGGTGTTAGGGTTTCCTAACCATCTGTGATAAATTGCGGGGGGGGGGGGGCCCCTACTGCATTGCTGTTTTTTGTAACTCTGATGGTGTTATTTCTGAGATATGTAACTGCTTGTAATATTGTGTGAAATTTCTTGATATTGTTCCCAAAGACGCAATGACTACTGGGACCACTGAAGTGTCTTTCATTCACTAACAAGTTGATTGCCAGGTCTCTGTATTTTGTTTATTTGCTTGTTATTAAAAAAATAACAGAATTAAAAGCACAGTGAGATAACCTTGAAAATAACTCAGCTATAAAACCAGTTAAAATACATTGAACAATTTAAACAGGTAAACAATGAAAGCTATCTTAACTTTAAAAAAAATCATTCAGGGACTCAGTCATGATTGTTAAAATACCTTGCTGTTTAGCAAGACTGATTCCTGGCTGTTTATCTGATTGATGCATGAATAGTATCTCTGTGTTGTGTGGTCTCAGAGGATACACCTTCTGCAGTGGCATTGTGATACACAATTTCTTCCTGCATCATGGACCATTGGTGCTGTGAATCCTGCCTTACAACAAGCATTACATGGGATACAGTGATGGGACTAGTTTGCTAAGGAACACTATTACTAGGGAATGGAGATTAGCAGGGAATCATGAAGAAGCAAGTGCTTTTAACAACCATAGTAATGATAACAACTATTATAGTAGGAAGCTTTGTTTCTTTTTATGAATTGTAATGAATAATACATTCTAATGCTTGGAACCAAATGAGTGTAGAATAAAATCTTGCCTTGAAATAGAAATTGTTATTTGTTATATTGACGATAAATGCTTGGAACATTAATGACACTGCTCAGTGGATCTGTCTACCTAGAGAGTTTGTCTTTAGTAGTAAACAGGAATGAGAAAGTTCAAGGGGAAGGCTTTTATCTATTCTATTGATTTATGAATCTTTTCTATTTCCCCCCATTTTTCTTTCAGCACACTGATTGTTGTGCTAGGACTGCCAAACTCTCTTATACTAGGATTTAAGAGGTTGTAGAAATTGGAACATAGAGGGAAAAGCCTTCAGCATGTTCTACTAATTTATGTACCTACTTTTCTTCTTTCTGTCCCTTTCCCTTTCTTCCTTAAATTGTTAGCCACGGTGATTTCATTGCTAAGACTTAAAATTATGTAGCAGAAAAATGCATTATGTACTGGGTAAGTAATTGATGTCTACAGAATATTTTTATAATCTACTTGCAGATAATAGCCTATATTGCTCTTTATAATAAAAGAAGAAAGACAATCTTTTAGGCAGCTCAGCTATATAGTGGAGCTTGTGCTTTGAAGGTTAGCAGCACTATCCCATGCTTATATCAGTTCCCCATTCTTTATATATTACAACTATTATGAAAACTTCATAGAGTTAACTAAATATAATAAATCATATTCTATGATTCTATGAAGATAGCTGTAACATACTTACGATATTCAATATTCAGAATAGCTGCAAAATAAGTAAGTGAGAAAAAAATTAATTATCTTGGAGTATTGTTCTCTACTGATTCTAATTGATAATGGATAGTTTAGAGCTACTTCCCTGATGAAATCATTGATTTTTATAATTTTGCTTTAATTAATTACTCAGATGTTTTGAGTGTGAATTGTAAGCACTTGATGTTGCACAATCTTATTCATGTTTTTAAATAAGTATGTTCCAATGTGATTAGCAGGTCTTGTTCCCACATAATACATGTACATGATACACAGTAAAACCTTGGTTTACACGTACCTTGGTCTGCACATGTTTTGCAAGACAAGTAGACAGAAATTTTTGCCTTGATAAATGAGCAATGTCTTGCAATACAAGCACTGTTGTATATCACATGATGAAAAGTGAGCCAATGGTGGTTCTCTCCCCCCCGTTGGATTGTGGGTGGTTGCCTGGAATGTTCTTTCTCAAGCTGCCCTTGGAAGCACAGGGAGAACAGAGGAAGGGAGGTCTCCCTTGCACCAGCCCTTGCACCTTACGCTAGCCTGTGAAGGTTTTCAAAGATGAGTGCAGGGTAGAGTTTTGTTTTTCTTTATATTTTTACCTAATTTGTTTTATTTTTCTTTACATTTTGTATTTGCTTTATTATTTCAGATTATATTACAGTATTATAATCATTTTCATATGAATATTTTGAGTCTGTAGAACAAATCATTTGCGTTTCCCTTATTTCTTATGGGGAAACTTGCTTTGATATACGTACAAGTGCTTTGGATTACAAACATGTTTCCGGAACCAAGGTTTTAATGTATATGATTAAAATATTGTCTTGTGTGGCAGAAGAGGTGGCCTCTATCAATGTCAGTATGATTTTTAGATTTAATTCTCAATCAACAGGATATTGCATTGTTACTTCTCTATTGGCCAATCATCATTGACATTTATGCCATTGGAGTACACTGGCAGAAATACCTAATAGCTATAGATTTCTGCATTGCTTGACACAACTGCATGTGTTGGACAGAGTATTGTATTCAGACCAGAAGGACGGTTGAGTGCATATTCCTAGCTCATTTGATGAGGTACATTAGATAAATCATTGTCCTTTATTCTCATCCTGTGTCATATTGTGTTATAAATTGGCACTGGACCATACGATGGTGTCCTATAGTAAATTAGTCTGTTCAATTCCTTAAATATTGTCTACTCTGAGTGGCAGTGGCTCTTTAGGTTCTCAGGACTCAACTCTTTTAGAAGCCTGTCGTCCAAGATTCTTTTAACTGTGTGTAGCAGGGATTTCATCTAGAGTGGACATTGGAATCTCCTAAAACAGGCATGTCCAAACTTTAGCCCTCCTGATGTTTTGGACCACAACTCCCAGAATTTCAAGCTTGTATTTCTAATGGCAAAGGACTACCAAATGTAGAAGACTCTTGCTCTTCATGTCTCATGCCATAACCTCTGTAGGATTATTCTCCTCTATCCAATGGGTCTCAGGTGGAGGCAGAGTCGAGATATTGCGGGATGATTTTGCCCAGCTCACTTTTTATTTTAGGGACAGGTTTCCCATGACACCTTGGCACAGTCAAAAGATCCATTGGATGGAGGCAGACTTTTTTTTAAAAACAGCCCACAGAGATGTGGCCAGATGACATGAACAGAAAAGGAGAAACTATTCAGGCAGCCATGAAGTTGATTCTAAAGGCTGCATGTCAGTGCTTCCCAACATTAGGTCCCCAGATGTTCTTGGACCTACAACCCCCAGAAATCTTGGTGAGCTTAACTAGTGGCAAAGGCTTCTAGGAGTTTTAGTCCAAGGATAGCTAAGGACCCAAGGTTGGGAATGACTGCTGTACAGTACTACTTTCCAACCTTGGATAACCCAGTCTTCTTGGACTGCAACTCCCAGAAATCCCAGCTATCACAGTTACTGGTAATGGCTTCTGGGAACTGCAGTCCAAGAACAGTTGGGAACCCTTACTCTACATGAAGTCAGCCTTTGGATGTGCCATTGACCTTCTTCGAAACACTGGCACGTGTTTTCCTGCACTGTCCCCTGTATTATGGAATTATTGTTCCTTATTTAAAACAATTCCCCGGAGGGCCAGAGGCATTTTAAACCCACCTCCTGCTGTCAGGGCAAACCATATACATCCCAGAATGTCCTACTTCAAGTATGCTCTCTAATGTAACCAAATGTTGTTCAGCAGCAATTATAATTCGTGCTCATGATGTTTCAACAAATGTTCAAGCAGCTACAACTTAGGTTGGTTCAATTTATATGGTATTTTCTCTCCCTTCTTCTTCCTTGTTTTGCTTTATGTGGCACTATTTATCCATATGTATATTGGATTTATAATAAGGCATTCATACATACATACAATTCACTTACCTTCTGACTCTTTCTCTCCCAACCCCTTTTCCTCCAGCTCTCAAGTGGCACTGGCTTGCTCTTGTTATCCAGGCCAGGTTATCCAGGCTTGTTTGTTAGATCTGTCAATTGAAGCTAGCAGCTAAATGTTGGTATAATCTTGAACATTGTCATACTGAATCAACATGGTATTTTCCAGTTAGTCTGCATGGCAAGCTTCACTAGACTGAGCGGATGTATTTTTTAAAAAAATTGTCATGGGAACAAACTCTAAAATAACTCCAAATACATGGCACTTCTACAGTGGACACATATGTGCCAATTTATTTTGCCCCTTTTCAAATATTCAACAATGAAGATTGTCATTTGTTTTGTTCTGAGTAAGCAACTGCTTATGAAATCTGTGTATAGCATATAATATATATTTTAATGGTATGGTTTCATAATATGTAGTGGCAATTGGTGCGGGAACTAAATATAGTTGGAAAGTTTTGTGTTTTAAATAATTAGTAGCAATAAATATTTATCCCCCCCAAATTAAAGTACTGTATTTATAAATAATCTTTCATCTAATATTAACATATGTTTTTCATATATGGCAGTACATGGTTTGGCTTGGCTTGGGTATTAGAAACTTGGTCTGGTTCTGAAAATACCAAAGAATGTTTTAGCATACATAACCGTATTCCAAAATCTGGAAGTATTAGTTTCCCTGAAACTCATTTGTAAAAACATGACACTTCTTAACCTTCATAATGGAATTTGAAATATAGCTTGGGTTGGCTAGAGCTGACACATTGGAATAAATTTGGTCATTGTAGTGTGTTACTGGTAAAGGATCAGAGGAAATGGAATAACTCAAGACAACTGTTATCAACATATCTTGATACTTCCTATTATTTGAAAATATGGTAACTGCTTTAATAGGTGAGAGACAAGAGATTAAAAACGTCTGTTTATTTTCCTCTTCCCTTAACCTTACCTGTTCAAAAGAAGGCAATTTAACATTGAGAACACTTCTTTTCTCTCTATAGCAAATTCTCAAATAATAAATAATCTGGGTCTGTTTGAATTCTCTTTCCTGGAAGCTCAGGCAAAGCAGTAAAGCCTCCTCCAAAGTGATTTGCAAGGACTTTTGGAGCTTTGTCTCAGCCTCCAGGGCACAGAAAAAAGACCAAGGTATATTTTTGTTGTTGAAAAATGGTTTTATGTGAATGTCTGAATGAGTGTTGTAAATTAGAAGAGATTCTCAAGGGCCAGGCCTTTGAAAACAGATAGTTCACACGTCTTCCAAATGTGCTGTTTCAATCCTTTTACTAAATTGTATCCTCACTGTACAAGATGATCTACTTCACCATATAATTTGTCTGAAACAAGGTTAGAAAGAGAATCTTTTAATATTTTCCAAAATTAAATTATATACAAGGACTCAGCAGTGGGGGGAGGAGGTGCCTACTTGCCTCCTGTTAAAATAATGATTTGGGTGAGCGTACATAACATCCAGATATAATACCAAGCTTGACAGTAGCTAAATTACTGTGCAAGAGTGCAGTGATGTCAACATGCTGGCAGAGCAAATCAACATTCAACATGGTGATCCCAAAAATGAACCAAACCAAACAAAAATTATAACATTGAAACTCGACTTTGGATAAGTACAAAATTCGGCACAGATGTAGCAGAGAGTCTCCTCTTGCTTTTGTGTCAAATTTGGAAAAGTTTAATAAAAGTTTTCTAGTTAAAGAATTTTTAAATATAAAACTGGTCTTCCCCATGCAGTAGCTATGACCTTAAACCAGATCAAATATATTGAAAAGACCAAGCTTAATTGTCCTGAAGCAGAATGATTGCCCCTACCTACTTTTTTCTTTCAAGGGAATCCAGGTTACTGACTTATTTATCCTCCAAAAAATAAAACCTTAAAAAAAAGGAAATAACCACTTTGTTAAAAATTTAGCATGCATGAAACAGGCTTAACGGTAAGAGCCTTGCAGAGTAGATACATTTTTGCAGCTTCAGGGGCCAGGGAGTGATATACATTTGGAGGACAATGAAAAGTCACAGAAATGTCAAAAGACAAGTTTGAAACCAGGTATCCTTTAAAGAAACCAATGGAGTGAAGGTGGGCCAGAAAAGGGCATTTTTGCCATTTCTGCCCTGGGAATCAGTATACAGTTTTATAAGGCATATTCAATTTTATAAGGCATGTTTCTGCACTGGAAAAGCACCGATTAGTTTTGTTTGTCTTAGCCCTGAGTGCTTTCAGTAAACAAGTCTTAGGATTTCTGAAACTAGGCTCCTGACACACATCTTTAAAATGGAAATCACCTCCCGATCTGGTCAGTGTGACCTTTTGACCTGGCCAGTCAGAACCCATTTAGCTGACTCTCAGGAAGAGAATCTTTAAACTCCTTCTTGCCCAAACAGGCTTTCATGCTGGCAAAGGGATTGTGTGTCTGTTTATAAAAATACATTAAATGAAAAACAGAGATACTCTGAAGCCCATTCATTTAACCTTTGAAATTACTGGGATTTTTTTTTTTTTTTTGCTTTGTGTTTGGGGATGGTTCTCTTCAATATAAGCACAGCTTTGTTGCCTATATTCTCTCAAAATTTCAACCATAGAAACTGCATTGTCACTATATAATTGTTTGGTAACTAAGGGAAAAAAGCTCCAAATATGCAAACCTACAGCATATTAGGTCGTTCTCTCACACTGCTCCCCTTCCTAAGCCATGTGATCTTTCCCACTAAGTTCTGGTCAGGTCTTGGAAACTCACAGTTGTGGCTTCCTTTATGGAGACACTCTACCTCATATTAGATCTTCCTCTTTTTCTACTGTACCATCCCAGTTTTCTCATCAATATTGTATTTTATGGTCAATTCTGCATTCCCAATATATGTGCAGTAGTAGGATAGCCTCAGTGAGCTTGTTTTGCTCTAATGAGAGTTCAGGATCGACTTCATTTTGAGCACCCACTCTTTTGCTTTCTGGGCCTCTGTGGTATCTGTAAGGCTATCTTTCAACAGCCAATTTCAGATGAGTTGATTTTTGCCTGTCTTTCTTCAGTGTCTTTCTTTCACATAGTATGGATGAGCTTGGTTGCCAGTGATACTACAGTAGGACCCCTGTATCCGCGGGGGATTGGTACCCGGGAACCCCACGGAGAATGAAATCCATGGATAACAGCGAACTTCTATGTTGAATTGCATGGCTCTGAGCAGTATGGTTTTGGTTATGTATGCTTTACATACATACATACATACATACATACATACATACATACATACATAC
>JAHTLZ010000016.1:16213963-16225620 GCA_023846285.1 Phrynocephalus versicolor | reverse complement strand
GAGAGAGAGAGAGAGAGAGAGAGAGAGAGAGAGAGAGAGAGAGAGAGGAGATTCACTCAAGCATTCACTTTTAAGCCCTGGCTCATCCCAATTTTGATGCACTAATATATAGATAGAAGTGGGTTGAGTTGGGGCATAAGAATGAATGGTTGTGATATCTCAGTAAGGCCATTAAGATGGGTAAAGCGATCAGAGGAAGAAGAGGGATGGTGGAATAGGGATTTGCAAGAGAATATGGGATGACAGTATATCTTCCTCTGATGCTGGTAGGAATTCTCTAATTTGCAAGGAAGATGGTTGTTAAAATTATGCCAAGCCATGATAGCTGTTGCCTTTTTGCATGTACTTTTAAAAAATGAAAAGCATCAAATGGGTTAATTATATTGTTTTAGTCAGTCTCCAGACCTTTTGTGCTAGTGTCTGTGTGCTTTACTTTATGAAGGAAAAAGAACAGGTTTTGCACAGAAACATTTTGATCAAATTGCAGAAGGCTTAATGGAAAAATAATGCTGTTTTCTTGCCCTCAAGCTGGAGGCATTATATGTTGTAGGAGGGTGTCAACAGAGTTTCTTTGGCACATTGAGACTTTCTGTTACATCAAGAATGAGTGATTTTTCAAGAATGTATCTGGTCCTCAGAATGGAAGTAAGGTCATAATTTTTTAGATCAAAGGAAATGGGTAAGAAGCTGGGGTGGGGGGCTGGTACTTTCATCTCTCTCTGTTGAAGGACATGGCCCATGGAGGGAAGGAATAATAACAGATATGAACAACTGGCTCCACAGATGGTGCTGGCAGGAACAATTTGGATTCTTGGACCATGGTTTGCAATTTCATTCAGATTGGCTATTGGGGGGAGATGGGTTGCACCTCACCACTGCTGGTAGGAATGTTTTGCCATGAGGCTTGAAAAATTGATAAGGAGAGCTTTAAGCTGAGTTCTCAAGAGGAAGGAGCCTTGTGGCGCAATGGTTAAATACCTGTACTGCAGCTAAAACTGTGCTTACAACCCGGGTTTCAATCCCAGGTAGCCGACTCATGGTTGACTCAGCCTTCCATCCTTCCAAGGTTGGTAAATTGAGTACCCAGCTCGCTGGGGGAGGGGGAATGTGTAGCCTGCATAATTCAATTGTAAACCACCCAGAGAGAGCTTGAAGTGCTGTGCGGCGGTATATAAAAGCAGAACACTTTGCTTTAAGAGTGGGAATCCAAAAGAGGTTGTGGGGAATAATCCAAATGATGCAGTAGGAGCAGGAGCAGGAGTATTACAGTTCAACAGTGTGAGGAAAAAATAGGTTAAGCAAAGGGCTTGTAAGAAGGACACACAACCTTAAATGTCTCTACACCAATGCACTGAGCAAACAGGAGCTGTAACTCCTAATACAGCAAAATAAATATGATATACTTGACACCAGTGAAATCTGGTGGGATGAGACTTACAATTGGAATGTAATTATTGGAAGGTATAATCTCTTTCAGAGGAACAGACCTAGTAAAAAATGAGAAGGAGGAGTTTTTAAGGATCTGTGAATTGCCTTTGTCTGACTTCTACCCCTGCCCAGGCTCTGAGTTCCAGGGAGCCTAAAGTGCACCAGATAATGATCAGTCTATGACAATGGGACTACAGAAAGTTCTTTTACCCTAAGTTCCCAATATCCACACCAGGGCAGAAGACCTGGTCTAAGGTGTGGCATGCAGAATGAGTAGGGGCAGACACCATTTCAGATAGACCCACGGTTGTCATGGAGGTCATGAAATCTTTGGAAACCCCTGACAGAGCTGTCAAAGCATGGATGTTAAAGTCCCCCAGCACCATGAGATGGGGGGTTCCAATACCACCCCTGTAATCAGTTCAGTTAGCTGAGGTAGAGAAGTTGTTGTGTCTCAGGGAGGGCAGTATACCAAGAGAATCCCTGTCTTGTCTCTTGCTCCTACTTTTAGGAACAGGGAACTGGGAAATGTGATACCCAGTAAGAGGGATGGAGTTGTGATAGGCTATTGCCACTCCACCATCCCGCCCCCTGGTCTGCCCTGTTCTACAGAGAAACCTGGAGGACAGAGCTGAGTGAGATTGACACCCCCAGCCTCATCCAGCCAAGTCTCTGTGATGCAAGTGAGGTCAGCACATTCTTGCAAGATCAGGTCCTGGATGATTGTTGATTTCCCATTTACTGATCTATCATTCAACAGCAATTTTTTTAGTCCAGAGATATTGTCATCAAGGTTTACAGAGCATTCCAAATTTGTCGACACCTTGGGAGTTCCAAGGTGTAGTCCTTCCTTCTCTCTTATAAAGTGTTGATGATCCTTATGATTGCCATGCCTTCCTCTACCAAGAGCAATTGCAATAGGTTTCCTTTCATTGCCTTGCAACGTCTATTTCCCATAAAATGACATCTCCCCCAGGTAGCTGTACAACAATCTGCAGTGCTTCCTGTGGTGCTCAGTGCAGTGCACTGCCTCTGGAAGCAAAGGCTAAAATATACAGTACCTGTAAAAATAACCAGAGGGTTGGAGCTGAAGGCCGACTTCTGCTTTGATGCAGGCAATATATCAAGCTGGTAAGTTTCCCCTGGGATGGATGAATCCCTCCACCTCCCCAGAAGTAAAGTCCCTTACTTTGGTGTAGCAGCAAACATACCTGTGAGAAAGCCAGATTCTTGTCGGTTGGATGCAGAACAGATGACATAGGACAAGCTTAGTATTACAAGGTTCTGCAATGTGCATCACGAGCAGTGAGAGCCCATAAATGTGAGTTCACAGATGACCAAAGAGAAAAGCACAATTGCAGGTAAGGAATCTCTCCATCCAACTAAGACATCACTAACAGAGCAAGGCATCATAAAAAGCTTTAGAGAATCCAGAGTACAGTAGGACCCCGTATCCACTGATTCATTATTTCAGTTATCCATGGTTGGCAGGGGAAAAATTAATACACAATTCAGCAGCCACAAAGGAAGCTACTGTCATAAACAGCAGCTGTAAAGCAAACTACTGTCATTAAGCAGCAGCTGTAAAGCAAGCTAGTGTCACAAAACAGTAGTTTTGGAGATTTTTGATGTTCTCTCTTACTACGGTTTTCATTATCCACAAGAAGGCCTGTAACCAATCCCCAGTGGATGCTGGGGTCCTCCTATATTCTTGAAGAATGATCCCTCTTCCAGATAACCCATCCTTGCGTTTGACTAGCCTCTGAAGTTTTACCCTCACAGAGTAAAGCATTGTTGATTGGGTGTCAGGCATTTAAGAAATAGAGAATTTGTACTGAACAGGTCTGTGTATCGCCTGTTTCCCCCCTATATCTTATTCTTAGTACATCTCAAAACACTCTTTCAGATGCAGTAGATAGAGATATTATTTTATATTAAAAAAAAACTGCAATGGTATTTTGATGTCTGACTTCTGCCTCTGCATTTATATGGTTATTGTAGCATGTTTGAATGGAAAAAAGTTACAGTGGTCCCCTGCCCTTTCGCGGTTCATATACCACGGTCCCGCTATATTGTGGTACCACAGCATATGAAAAAAGCCACCTCCTGAGGTAAGGGGCAAAGACCTGTTTCAGGCCTCCTGTACTTACCCCAGGACCGGTACTGCCCGGAATGGGCCTGCGAGGGCCTTCCCGGCCATCTGGAGGCCCCCAAAGGGCCTCCCTGTGAAATGGAAGTGACTTCCGGTAAACTGGAAGTGATTTCCAGGTCACCAAAAATCATTTCTGAGGCCTCCGGGGGCCTTTCTATGTCAGAAGGCCTGGGAAGGCCCTCACAGGCCTGTTCGGGGCAGCACCAGGCTGGGGGTAAGTACAAGAGCCCTCAGTTAGCCCCCCCCGCCAGGCCCAGCCTGACCTGCATCTGCATATCGCAGATTTTCAATTATCGCGGGTCAGGTCAGGTCCCTAACCTCCGCGATAGGCCGGGGATCACTGTACTATGATCTAAAAACCCTTTCATTTTCAGAAGAATTAAATAAACATGCTTTTGCACTTGACTAAAAAAAAAAACTCCCTATTTGAAAATAATTGTTTGGAAGGAATCCCACTCCCACTCTCCCCCAATCTTTTTTCATGTATTCTTGTTGTCATTAGAAGATCATGTGCGTAACTGTAATAGTCATCTGCAGGTCCAGAATGTGCACTTTGCTAATAGCATTTGTCTATTAAATGTGTAACTTCCAGTTTACTTGTGTTTTGATCTCAGGAAAAATTAAAGCAAGCATGTTGTTTGACTGTAGATACGTTTTGAAAATATTTATTCCATCAATATCTTAAGTGATTTAAATCAGTTCTTATTTTAACTGAAGTTACTTCCCTTAGTAGCATGTATTTAAGTGATTTTTTTTTAAAAAAGCAGCCCTTCACTTATGTTAATATTTGATTGTATCATTTTAAGTGAGCTAACATTGCTCTATTGATTTGTGAAAGTACAGTATTTTAAATTATAGGAGAAATTCTAACCAGGTAATTTTTAACATACTGGGGACTGGAAACAAAGAATATTGCACAGTACATATTACCCAGCTATGAAGATAGTGAAAACACCCTACTTTGTTTCCTTGATGTCATACTTGAGTAACCTGAACTACAGTTGTTAGGTGTGTCAGTTATTGTATTTCATCGGTACCCTCCGATGCTCACCGTGATGAATTTCCTAGGAATTCTGAGGATTAAATTGCTCGTCTTCAACATGATTTTTACACTGTAACACAAATCTTATCCAGTGTTGTGGAATCAGTTTCAGTTGTTGCAGCAAGGGGACATGGGTGAGATCTGCAGTGATGCTGCCAACTACATGTCCTTTTGACCCTTGATTGTCATGGCGCATTAGAGCTGGTTTTGGAGGGTTGGGTGGATAATCCTACGAAACTGAGACTGCATCTGAAAGAAAGCTCCATGGATCCAGATGTCTGTACAGAAGGACAGCAGTATCCCTGGGGGATTGATGTCAAAGCCTGCCCCCATGGATGCTGAAAAACCTGGGGTGAGAAACGCTATGTACTGTAGAGCAAAGTCTCTGGTTCTCTCTAGAGGCCAGTTCTAATAGTACACCTTTGTAAAACTTATTTTAGAGGCTTTTTATTTAATATTTTAAGGCAGTGGATAAATGAAAACATGGGCACAGATCCTGCGCCATGGCTGGTCCTAATGTAACTGTTGCCCAGTTATAAATAACCCTTTCCCAGACACCAAGGTGTTTGGGAAGAGAGTGGCAGCAAACTTGTGAAAACTCATGGATGATATGGTTTATATAATCCGTATCAGTCTGAAGTCAGCTCTGGTTTGACAGATTTGTCCTTGGGCCTGATGGATGACCACGGGCCTCATGCAGCCTTTGTGACCACTGTTGTACACCCCTCCAACCCTTATAAACTGAATCCAAGGGGCAATTGTTCCTTCTATGTGATTGGCCATGTTGCCGCATTACTGTTTCATGTCTGTTTGACCTTTTTATATCCTGCTGAGTTTGTGAGGTTTCTCAGCCATCCAGGTACATCTAGTATGCATTATAGTTCATTCAGCAGGAAACAAGGGGTCTTTGACAGCCCTTCAAATACTAGAAAGTCACTGTACTGTATTGAGATGATATGAATTTTTTTGGAGCCATGCATAAGCCACTCAGTTTTACATGTGAACTGGGCCTCTGAAAAGCTCTCTCTTAAGACTAAAAGAGAGTAAAGATGCAACGCATATGCCTAAATCCAACAGTTAGTCTCAGTTGTTGGCTTAGCCTTTGAGCCCGTTAGTGATGAGTTTTGTACCAGTCCTTTGTAGGTGCAGAAAACAAGAGGCAACTTTATACCGATGGCAGTTTATGCCCCTCAGCATGTAGCATAGCAAGATTTGATGTTAGCTAGCCTGAACGTTCTTGATGTTGCCCATTATTGGGTGAAGATATTGCATAAAATAATATATTAATATTATTGTGATGCTTCTGGATTGAGCAAAAGAAATACAGTTATGGAATGGTAAGTCAACATATATACAAATCAGTGAGTTTACTCTAGTGGAGACTTGTAGTTGGATTGGGATGCAGATTGTGCATCGCAGTCTAATGGATTAAATGGGGTTTGGTTGTGAAAGGTTTTTGCATATTCCTGCATAGATAAATTCACAATCAGAAAGATTAAATGCACTTAAAATGTTCAAGCTTTTAAAAATTCTCTTGGGCAGGTAAATGGCTGGTAATTTATTTCCTGAAATCATTAATAGTTTGTTTCCTGAATGCTGACTACACTTCCAGTGTTGTTACACAGATTATTTCATTCTGGTAAAAGGAAGTGCTTGTAGACTTAATTGCATCTGATATATTTCTAACCAGAAAAAAGTGAGAGGCGTTTGAGCTTACAGCTGTTGTCAGAAATTCAAGAAAAAGTACTAAGAATATTTTACTGCAATAAAATATGTTCATTACTGTTTCTCCAGACAAATGAAAAAAAAATGCAACCAATTCTCTATTTGCTGTCTCCATTGCCCTGTTTTTCCAGTAGCGGGTCATGGGACATAATTGGCTATTACTTTTCTTTGCAAGCTTCACAGAATGTTGTGTTCATAGCTCTCACGTTGCTTCTGAGTACGTCATAGAGTTAAGCTTATGATGGGCTCTCTTATGTTTTGAGCTGAGCTACTGAGAATTTAATCACGCCCCCTCCTGAGATGTGATGTACAACTGAATTCCCTCACTTAAATGAAGCAGACCAGGATTGCTGTTTTTAAATTATTTTCTTTCCATCACAGAAATACTGGATGTTGAGAGGAATTTGTTTATAACTTGCTACATAATAGTGATGTTATTTTCCTCAGTGCAGCATTTTGATCATGGGAAAGGTGGTGTGGAGGGAGAGGGTAGTATTTTTGAACAACTGAACATGATTTTTGGCAATTTACATTAGAAAGAACTGTTTAAACTCAAAAATTTAAGATTCATGTTTAAGGTATCCTGCCACAACAGTTTACTTAATATATCATGACATGGGAGTACAGATAACAGTAGTCAGTTGATTCCACATTCATTTGGGTTTTTGGGGGTGTTAGTTTTAAATATATGAAGTTTATGATATAGTGGAATCAAAACGGGTTTTGAACTGCAATGAATTTCACCCTTTTTGCATCCGGCTATAATTAGATAGAGAGTGTGGTGGCTCACGGGGCTAGAGCACTGAAACTATTGCCTGCAAAAACGGCAGCCCGGTAGTTCGAATCCCGGGTGCCTCCTAGCAGAGCGAGCTCCCACCATTAACCCCAGCTCCTGCCAACCTAGCAGTTCGAAAGCATGTAAATGCAGTAGATAAATAGATACTTCCATAAAAAGCGGGAAGGTAAACAGTGTTCTGTGCACAGAAATGCTTTTAGCTGTGCTGGCCGCATGGCCTTGGACTTGCACAACATTGGCTCTTTGGCTTGAAAATGGAGAATCTCATTCAGATGAGTGCCATCGCTAGAGTTGGGCATGACTACCACGCATGTGCAGGGGGGAATCTTCACCTTTACTATAGTTAGATATATACTACAGCAGAGTCAGAAATCCTATATCTGAATAAGATATAGATTGGAAGTGGGATGCATTTCATGGAAGGCATGCTCACCTGTAAAAACCCTCCATTTCTGCAGAGGGGTGATTTAGGAACACTTCCTCCCATGAAAATTATTGAGGAAGTAAAAACAAATAACTCTACCTAATAACCTGTTTTCCTTCTCTAATGGCTACTCCGTCTTAATCTTGATACACTTGCAGAAAGCCCGTGACCTCCCTGGACATGAATTCAGGAAGGAGAAACACGTTGTGACCCTTTCTGTTAATTATTTTGGTACCGTTTTATTTCATATTAGTGTTGTTTCCCTCACAATAATGAAATTGCCACAAAGCTCGTTCAAAGAGAGGGAAGGTCCTCCTGAGAACGCATTGTCTTTACTTGGCCTTAGCATTTTTTACCTTTAATCACACAATCACGCTTTCGAATCTGATTGCTATTTGATAATATCTCTTTTACTAGGATTTGAACTGGAATTGAAGCAAGCAAAGGTAGTGACAAGACAACAGTTAATTCGGTTGTTCACACTGGGAAATAGGAGTAAAAGAGACATCCAGGATGTTTGTTTTCATTTGCTTCAAACCTCTCAAATCCATTTGACAATATCCCGCTCAACATTGCTCTTATTTTTCCCCCCAGACAAAAACCATGCTTAAAACTGCTGTAACTAAGCAATATAGAGATATAAGTAAAATTTCAAGTACAAATGGGTTGTTGTTCTTGACTGGTTTGCTTATATTGAAAGTATATTATTTTATGTGAAGTAGGTGTAATACCACATTAGATCTGGAAACTCTGAATTGAATATTATTTCTGACAGCCTTTTTTAAGGTCACTAAAATTCCAATAATTCAGTACAGAATTGAAGTCGATTCTAGAGAAAAATTTAATATAGTCTGCTTGCCTGCCAGCTTCAACATAGTTTCATGGCACTGAAATAGTTTGACACATTGAAATATAAAGTGCCTTTGTCATATCTATTGGTGGAGTATTTTATATGATCACATCTAACAAAAATCCAGTCAAAGCAAAACTTATGCTGGTCTTCTCTTGCTGTTAACTTTGAATCCTTATTTGAAGCATGACAGGTCAAAAACAACTATCTGTAATGAAATAGGATTGCAACATATTCTCTGGCAATGTAATGCATGCTTCAGTTAATTCTGAGTGTACAATATCTTTAGATTGTATATAAATAATTGTGTAACAAAAATCTGGTAATTCTAGGAATTTTTTTGTGCTTTATTTATATTGTTTTCCTATAAAGACAGACTCTTAAATACTGATCTTCTCTAATGGATTGAGAAATTTTGAAATTTTACATTTGATATTACAGGAAATTATCTTTCTAAACTACTTAGAGATTCTATACAACACAAAAATACATAAAGTAGATTTAAAAGAACCTGTGATCAGGAAATATTCTGTAATTACTCACTTACCTTTTCTCTTCTGTGGCCTTTCTGACTTGCAAATAACCCTTTTTTTCAGTGGAATCCCTGGAGCAGGAAGAGGAAATTTTTAATTGTAGGCAGTGGGGATTTTTTTTTCATCAATGAAAGACTTCCTCCTCCTGTCTTGTGGCTCCCACAGCCCCCACTTGAGGAAAGTGATTATTTGCATGTCAAAAAAGTTGCTGGAGAGAGGAAGGACACTTTTAATTACAGCAAACCCCTCCTTGCTGGTGACATTTATCATACATTTACACGAATAGCCATGCCAGCAGGATTTTCACCAAAGTAACAGTCTGACCAACACATTAGACAATTTTTAATCATTGGGTTTTAAATCAAGAAAGGTTATATACAGATTTTTTACAAAGCTTCTCACAAAACAAACCACAGTGAAAGGAAAACCACTGAAACCACTAAAATAATATACTGTATATTATTTACTGTTTTTGACCAGCATGCCAGTGGATTCTGATGTAGCTTTAGGCTGTACAGAGGTTCCTTACCAGTGCTATTTGACATGAACATTCTGTCAAAATCTCTGCAGGAGACACCGTGAGCTGCGCTGTGAATCTAGTACAGTGGTACCTTGTATAAAAGAATTAATTTGTTCCAAATGAAATTATGTTAAGCAATTTTTCCTTTATACAAATTTCTCATAGGAATGCATTGAAAGCAGAGTAATCTCTAATCACAACCATTTTTATGTTGTACGGATTCGCCCCATAGGAGATTCTGTTAAGCAAATTTCTCCTATCTCCGGAATTTTTTATGTTTTACAGATTTTATGTTATACAAACCGTTGGTTATACGAGGGCCCACTGTATAAGAAAACCAACTGGTGCTAGAACAGTTACCTGAGATAGTTTGGAAGCTACAGACCTGCATCAGAAATCAGGAGGGAGCAAACCCTTCTGCAGTGCTAACAGGAGGTGTTGCAGAGGGAGGCTCCCAGGGTTTGGGGACATTCTTACTTAGATGGTTTAACAAGCCTAGCCAGGAACTTGATATAGCCTACCAGCTTCAAACTAGGATGCAACACTGAGACATAATAATCAGGTTTGAAAAATAGATTAAGCAAGAAACCTTTCTAGAAAGTTAGAATGTCAGCTTTTAGGTTTTCTGAGATCTCATCTGAGGGATATTGCTATGTCACTGACTGAAAATGTACACAAAAAAGTTGAGAGAAATGAGAAAACACTACATAATTCTAGTGGAAGTTGGTGGCTTGAAAGCATCCAATTCCACCACAGTTCCCAGAATTGTAGTGGCAATCCAAATAGTCCTGCTTTTCAGCCACAGTGCTGGGATCATTGCATTTCCTTGCAAAACCAGAATGCCAGATTACTTCTGACTGAAATAGTGAAAAAAATTGCACCTTTTAACAGCTAGCTCTATTTCCAGAGAATCAAATATATCCACATGGGATAGCTGATAGATACAGTTAAAAGAAAATTCAACATCAAACAGTATCTTGAGGAACACTACCACAAATAATTTCATTTTCATTAAATGCTTAATAATGAGGTGGGGAACAGTGTTGGTTGATATTGTGTTTGTTGCCTATTTTGATACTGTTACACTTACAACGTTTAAAATCAGATTTGGGGCACTGCCAGTATAATAATTAAAACAGCTTATTGTCTGGATGCCTGATGAAAAAGGGAAATAGCACAGGGAAGATTTAGCGCAGATGAAATAATTTGTCAGCCACTTGAATGATGAAACTATCATGGCAGTTCTTAAGCTCCAAAATTCTCATGTAACAAATTAATTTGCCATAATTTTGGTAATATGGGTTTAGAAACATTTCTTTGTTAGATGTTATTTGAAACTATTAATTTATTTTTTAAAAAAAACTTATGTACCATTAAAATAATGTTAAAAATATATATTCTGCAGTTCAGGACACTTGCTGAAGATACATAACTAGTGCCCTAAGTCTAAAATTTGCATGGGGTTGTTGTACTTAAACCTTGGCAAACTACAATACTAAACATAAAACAAAGTCAAATAACATATTCTCGAAGGCTTTCATGGTTGGGATCTGATAGCTGTTGTGAGTTTTTGAGGCTGTTTCTGGAAGTTTTTCTTCCTGACTTTACATCAGGAAGAAAACGTCAGGAAGAAAAATATCCAGAACACAGCCGAACAGCCTGGAAAATTCACAACAGCTAATAGTCAAATAACATTAATACAAAGGGAGAAAAAAATAATCAAAACACTACAAAAGAAACACCATTCAACCCATCTCCTACTGGGGATTTCAAACAAGCTTACAAATCTTAAGATATTGACCGTTCCAAAAATACATTGAGTCTTCTAGCAGTGTGTACCCTTTATCTTTTTGAAATACATATGCCAACAGTTAATCCCATATTCCATTAAAATCATTAAACCTTTTCAATCCCTTCCATAACTCCCTATACCATTCCTACAATGTTATTTGATTGTTGGATTTCCAGAATTTAGCAAAAATTAACCTTGCCACCGTTATCATTATAGCTGCCAACTCCACCACCTCTTTCTACAAAATATAGACTCTTGAAGTGATAAACAAATCATTGGGAATTAGACAGAACACTGGGGTGGGTGGGCGTGATACTTACAAGTCAGATCCAGATCTACAGTGTAGTCAATAATAATAATAATAATAATAATAATAATAATAATAATAATAATAA
>JAHTLZ010000016.1:16176757-16208653 GCA_023846285.1 Phrynocephalus versicolor | reverse complement strand
TCTCTCTCTCTCTCTCTCTCTCTCTCTCTCTCTCTCTCTCACACACACACACACACACACACACACACACCCCTCCGGAGGAGGCGCCCCGGCCCCGGGAGGAGGAGAAGACGCGGGGGCCGAGCGGGGGCCAGGGGAGCCCGGCGGCGAGAAGGGACGCCCTCCTCCTCCTCCTCCTCCTCCTCGGCGGGGCAGCTCCGATGGGGGGCTGCCGGCCACCGGCCACGCCAAGGGGGACCCCATGCGCCTCCCGGCCCCGGGGCTGCTGCAGCCTCCTCCTCCTCCGGGGGGGCTCCCCACCCTGCCCGCCGCCGCCCACTCAGCCCCGTTGGGCAGCCCGTTGAGCGGAGGGGTCCCGGCGGCGGCGGCGGAGGGGGTCGTGGCGGTGGGGGTCGCGGTGGGGGTCGCGATGGTGGCCGCCTGGGTGCTGAGGGTGAGGCTGTCCCCGCTGAGCTCGGCCAGCGCACGCACCCAGCGCTCCCGCAGCAGCACCTCCACCAGGCCCGCAGTTTGGATGATTCACGGTCTGAGACACCCGGTGAGTGGGGGTGGGGGTGGTGGCGGCGGCGATTTGGCTTGTGGCTTGGGTGGGAGCCCCCTCCTTCTCCCCCTTCTCTACCCCCCCAAACACCGACCGGAAAGTCTTTTTACAAAATGGGAGGGGTGGAACCGTGCCGGGTGGCCAGAGCGGCGGAGGAAGAGGCAGAGAAAACAGGGAAGGGAGAAGGAGGGGGGGCAATTTTTTTTCGTTGTACGGATTTTTCGTTATACAAGCCCTCCATTGTACGAGGTATGACTGTACTGTTATAGGATAATCCATTTGTAAAGTGTTACGTTGTGTCTGGAAGTTGAGTCATGGCAATTGAACTTATTTTCTTGAGAGGCTACTCATTATGTTGCTTATTTACATATTTGCTTCACATGTTGCATGCCGGCTTTGAAGAATACTGTTTCCTATAAAAATGTTAAGTGTGTTGATGTAGTAAGTACATGTAGTTTTGTGTGCTGTTTGCGTTCTAGACAATTTGAATCATTATGCAGAGTTTACAAATCTCTAGAACTGAAATAGTTAGGAAGGAGCCAGATGTTATTAACTATTTCATAGTAGTTTACTTACTACAGCATCCCAGAGAGGAAAAAAATGTTTTAACACAATTGTAAATATTTCAACCTGTCTGGCATTTCCAACTTGCATGATTTCTCTTTAAATTTCACTCCAAATTGTTTGGCAATTGTAAGAACAGTGTGAAGTGACTTTTTGACATTTAGCAGAGTATGAGATGAGTGTTAACATGCTTTTTGAAGTACAGTATCTTTCATAGATATTCAAGAAGCGGTTTATCATTATCACTCACCCTCCTGTATGTTTCCCTGCCTGAGTGGGGAATCTGAACCCAGATGTCCTGAGTCAAAATCAAATACTCAATTCACTATATCATGCTGGCTCTCATAGGAAGTGCTTACAGAACAATAGAGTGGGCACCCGGCGAGCACACGGCTGAGGGGGTGGAGCTTCTGATAACTTCCTGTACCTACATTGATTGAGGGGGGCAGAGTTTTACTGTTAAATAACTGCTCCCTGCAGGTTCCAAGTTCTTTTCTGGCAAAGCAGCAGAAAGAGAGGCTTGCAGAATAATAGAGTGACCACACAGCCGAGGGGTTGGAGCTTCTGAGAACTTCCTTCCCTACAGTGATTGAGGGGATGGTGTTTTACCTGACCGTTAAAAAAGACAATTCTGTAATACTAATTTCTTGTAGGTGTGTTCCCAAGCAGAGTCGCTGCTGAGAAGAGCCAAACAAACAGGAATAGGAATAGGAATTGGAATCTTTATTGTCATTGCCCCCTTGCAGGAACAACGGGATTTAATGGTTGCTATATTCAACTTATTTAAAACATTCCACATAGATTTAAAAACAGCTACAACACATAAAATATGACATATAAAATGACTAAAATATGACATATAATATAAGCTGATTTAAAAGTCCAGATTTTCCGTTTAAGGCCAATATTGCTCTAAAAAAGAAGCTATTTTTGAGATGGTTTGTTCTTGCCCTCAGTACTCTATATCTCCGTCCCAGTGGCAGCAACTCAAAAAGGCAATGACCAGGATGTGATGAATCTCTTAATATATCTAATGCTTTACAGTGGCACCTGGTAGTATAAATTTGTTCTAGGGTGGGGAGTGAACAGCCCACAATACTCTCTACAATTCTTATGATTCTGTGCAACACCGTCCTATCCCGATAGGTACAACTTCCATACCACACACATAACCTGTAAGTAAGCACTCAGTTGCACAATGATAGAAAGCCAGCAGCAGCTTTTGTGGAAGATGGTTTTTCCTTAAAGTTCTCAAGAAAAATAGTCCCTGCTGAGCCTTCTTTGCAAGCCCCCTTGTGTTGACACTCCAGGACAGATCCTCCTGCAACTCAATGCCCAAAAATCTAAAACCTGTAACCCTCTCCACACCAGTCCTGTCAATCACCAGTGTTTAAGAACATAAGAAGAGCCATGCTGGATCAGGCCAAAGGCCCATCTAGTCCAGCTTCCTGTATCTCACAGTGGCCCCACCAGATGTGTTTGGGAGCGTATGAGACTAGATATCTGTCTCCTGATACCACTCCCCTGCATCTGGCCCTTGAAGTACCCTGGTTTTAATCCTGGAGATTACACATCTCCATCATGGTTTGTAACCTGTGATGGACTTTTCCTCCAGGAATCTGTCCAATCCCCTTTTGAAGGCATCCAAGCCAGATGCCATCACCACATCCTGTGGCAGGGAGTTCCATAGACTAACAACGCGCTGGGTGAAAAAATATTTTCTTTTGTCTGTTCTTACTCTCCCAGCCCTCAATTTGAGTGGATGTCCCCTAGTTCTGGTATTTTGTGAGAGGGAGAAGAGCTTCCCTCTATCCACTTTACTCATGCCCTGCATTATTTTGTACGTCTCAGTCATATCCCCCTCAGGCACCTTTTTTCCAGACTAAAGAGCCCCAAATGTTTTTGCCTTTCCTCATAAGGGAGGTGCCCCAGCCCAGTAATCATTTTAGTTGAATATCAGTTTTCCGCCTCCTAAAATCTACCACAAGCTCCTTTGTTTTCTTTATGTTTAGGTGCAAGTTATTTATTCTGCACCACTTGGTCAACCTCTCCACTTCATCTCTGTAAGCTATCTCACTCTCCTTGTCAGAGATGAGCCCAATCACAGTTGTGTCATCTGCACACTTAATGCTCCTATTGCTAGGATAGGCAGAGACACAATCAAACGTGTAAAGAATATAAACGAGTGGGCTAAGCACACATCCCTGTGGTGTTCCAATGTTGGTACTAAGAGTATTAGAGGTATAAGGGCCCAACCAGACCCTCTGAGAATGTTCTGACAGAAAATCCAAAATCCATCCACAAAGTGATGGTGGAAGCCCTAGACCTTCCAGTTTAGAAATCAAACGTCGTGGAAGAATGGTGTTAAAAGCTAAAATCCACAAAGAGCAATCTAGCATAGCCCCCCTTCTGCTCCAGATGTTCAAGAACAGCATGAAGAGCACATGCCACAGCATCCTCTGTTGATCTCTTCTTTTTATAGGCAAATTGGAATGTATCCAGTTCCTCTGGTAAACAGGCAATAACATAGTTCCGTACCAACTTTTCAAAGCACTTCATGATTACAGGTGTAAGTGCTACTGGACGAAACTCATTCAGATTTTCCGGATTTGGGTTTTTTTTTTTTTTTTGTATCGAACAGAAATGGCAGACTTTAGGAATGACAGCACAATAGCTTGGGATAGGGATCGATTCAAAATCCCAGTGAAAACTCCTGCTAATTGATATGCACAATCCTTCAATACCCTTCCAGCAACTCCATCTGGCCCCGTAGCCTTCCTTGGATTGATCCCCTTCAACACCTTCCTCATTTCTCCCTCCTCCACACTAAAACTACATTCCCTTATGCCGATGCTGATAACAATAGTGAAGGTGGCAGAAACTCTGCTGATGTCCCTATTGATGTTGCTTCAAAACAGGCAAAAAAGACGTTCAATTCCTCTGCCAAAGATACCCCTCCCTCAGCAAGTAATCACTGGTAATTTGGGGGGGGGGGCTTGCAGTTGGAGTACAACTGCTTTAGAGGTCCATGCACCATTAGATTTCATATAAACAACAAAGGAAGAAAATATTCTTACTAGATAGAAAGGTAATGAAAGTGTACATTTTTGAGGCCCAGAATACTGCACTCGTTATAATGGAGTCTGACGGAGCAGCTGTAGTTACCTGCAACACTTGTGCCATGTTTGCAATCTTGCCAAATCACATGGAAAACTACACTTGCAGCAAGTGCAGGCTGGTTGCACTACTAGAAGAGAAGGCCCAGCACCTAGAGACCCACATATCTAACCAGCAACAAATTAAGGAGCTGGAGCTGTTCTTGGACACGGTGGAACAGACTATCCTGGACAAAGAAGAGATAGGGCATACTTCTGAGGAAGAAGTCACTTCACTAAATCAGAAGGTAGATGCATGGAGGAATGTGACTCTAAGAAGTAGAAGGACAAGGGATTACTCTTAGAGTCTGAAATTACAGAATCAATTGGAGTCTCTTTCCTTCGTCACACCTCATGAGGAATGCACAGAGGAACAGCTGGTTCCACCTGTGGATCTCTCCCTCATCGCACTTGATGAGATACAGGAAGACAATCAAGAGGAGTGAACTGAGGCCCTCTCCCTTAATATAGTTGACCAGGTGCATGTAGACTGAACAGGTTGCAGGAGAGAGGTTCCTTGTACTAGGTGATTCAGTTATTAAAAATACAAAGGGATGGGTTTGTGATGCACATAACTGTATGGTGACTTGCCTGCCAGATGCAAAGATTGCAGACATCACGAGCAATCTAGATAGTTTGTTAGAGAGAACTGGGGAGGAGCCAGTGGTCATGTACACGTTGGTACCAATGATGTTGGGAAGGCAAACTGGTCAGTCCTGGAAGCCAAATTCAGGTTGTTAGGAAGAAGATTGAAGTCCCGGACTTCCAAGGTAGCATTTTCAGAAGTACTGCCTGTTCCTCAGGCAGGACCCACCAGGCAGGCAGATCTCAGAAGCCTCAATGCATGAATGAGGTGATGGTGTCGAGAGGAGGGCTTCAGATTTGTCAGGAACTGGAGAACATTGTGGGAGAAGCCAGGGAACTACTTATCACACACCACTAGAAGTAGGGGGCACTCCATGAAACTTTTGAGTGCTAGATCTCAAATAAGAGCAAGTACTTTTTCACCCAGAGGATCACTGGTGGTCTGTGGAACTCCCTGCCAGAAGAAGTGGTGACAGCTGTCATCCTTGACAGCTTTAAGAGATTTTACAAATTCATGGAGAACAAGGGTATCAATGGCTATCATTATGGATGCCTAAGGACAACCCCTAGGTTGGAGACATAGGCTGGGAATCGTAAGCAGGTGAAGACATCTGCTTGGGAATACCCTAAAGAAAATGGTGAGCCACTGTGTGAGACAGAATGCTGGACTGAATGAGCTGTGGCCTGTTCCAGCAAGGCTGTTTTTATGTTTTCATGTTCATGTGCTATCTTATGCAGTAATGGAGGATGAAGCACCTGGTGAAGCTAATGAAGCCCCTTGTGACATCAGAACTGGACAAAAACACAGTTCTATTTCAAAATAAGACATATGCTTGAACACTCATTTGGAGTGTCCAAATTGAGCCTCTCTTCTTTAGTTAATGGCATAATTTAAAATAAAACATTTTAAAGTATTGTTAAAGCATTAGTTCCCTTCATTAATCAGCTTTCTTTATCTACAATTTTATAGTATTTATTGTTAGCTTTCCTGGGAAGAACCAGTACTCAAAGAAAACTCAAAATGCAGTTTAGGAGCAAAGGGGCTGCTGTTAATGGCGAGGCCAATAGATGTGGTAGTTAGTGATATCCTGTTTGTTTATTCCTGGAGTTCCCCTAGGAAATAGTTTCTCCATCTTCACATATACGTCATAGTCCTAAGAAGGGCAATAGTTGGGACAAATAGATCTATATCTTGATTTGAGGAAGTCACAATTCATGGAATTTAGTTAAACAACAGTGTGCTACAGTGTTATAAAGGCTGTGCTGTTTAGCAACAGAGACTTTGAAGGGGAACAAGACATTTGTGTCTTTTCTTGATAGTTTTATTGGTTAAAAGTAGAAAATAAAGCTTTCAGAGGCAATTGTGCTGCTGTGACTGCTAATTATGTGATTGCTTTATAGGTCTCCAGCCTTAGGCCAGCTTGGCTGCTTGACACTCTCTGTTTCTTATGTTGTTGAGGGGTTTGGGTTTTTTTTTTTGTTTTGTTTTGTTTTTACAAAAGCCAAGAACATAATTTCAGGATTTCCTTCTCCCCTGCAACCATGACAACCAGAAACTTTTCAGTGAAATGGAAGATCCTCCGGAGTCCATTGAAGCTGCTAGATTGTTCATTAAAAGCTGTATTCCACCCTCCATAGTGTGAATCATAGCTATGTAGATTTCCTTTGCCCACTTCTTGTGAGACTCAGGATTAGTTTGCCAGAGCAAAGATCATAGTTCAGGTGCATTATCCAGGGGTTGTGTATCGTACAAGGATGAACGTGAGAAAAAAATAAAGTTGGGTTAAGGAAGTGCTCACAGAACTGTGGTGTAAAGTAATAGCGATCGCAGTGCCATCAGGTAGTCTGACTCATACAGCACAATGTATTATTTTTGGACAATTTTATTTTTTTCATTAGGTCATGTATTTTGTCTCCACCCTATCATCTTTCAGAGAAGAAATGGAAACATGTTTATTGAAATGTGCTACTAATGTTTAATTTGACTACTGTCTTTGATTTTAGTTGCTATTGCTTATGGATTTCATTTTTTTATTCTTGGAGGGTTTTTAAACATTTCATGGATGCCCTTTAAAATATGATTGCCCTCCCCCTTTTTCTGTAAAATGGGATTTAAGCTGTGTTAGAAATAATTTTGACTTTTGCATATTTCGATGCTTTAGACAAGGAGAAACCAATTGTATCGTTTGTATTCCTGTGTGGAACAGGGGGTAGGACTTGATGGACTTGTAGGCCCCTTACCGTTTCAATTGTCCATGATTCTATGGTCATTTTATAAATGATAAAGGTTTCTGATTTTTACATACAGACTCAATAATTTAATAGCATATGTCCTGCTCAGTTTTTAAATTATTAAACCTCATATTTTTATTTAAATCACTTTTTAAATAATTGTGTTGATGATTTAAAGTCACAATTTATATCACTGTTTAAATAAAAGTGATATTTATTTAAATTGTGTTTTAAATCAGTCTCATTTCTAACAGAATCATTGATATTTATCCACCCTGTTAAATTTCTACATTGAATTTTTTGAATGGATAGGGACTTTCAGATTTTTTTACCTTCATAATTTTCATATCTCTTTCACTGTTGTATCTCCCTTGCCTAGCTAAACCTTTACCTCCATATTATAAATTCCAACCCCCCTCCCAGCTTTGCAAGCAAGTTGCTACAAGTAAGACAGTTGATTTTATTAGGCCAGATTTTATACCGACCTTTAAAGCAAGGTCCTCTTCATAATAATTCCAGCAATTGGAGTTATTCCAAAATCTTTGCTTACCAATTTTAAAACAATTGCCAATGTTACTAATTTGTCAACTAAAATTCAAAAAGCACTGATGTTGGAAACATGACATCTCACCTACAAAATTTTAGTACTTGACTCCTAAATTATAGGCTTCACCCTTTTCTTATACCAATGCACCAAGTAATGCTTAAAAATAAGAGGGGAAATATAGTAACAACAACAGTAACAATAAAACAACACAAACTATTATTATCATTGCCATCATCATTATTAATTTGGATGACACTGTGGAAATTGCTCCCCCAGCACTACCACTGCCCATGCTACTGACTGCAGGATCATGGGAGTTGCCTGGAAACTAGATATAAATAAATAATATGCCCTACTTGAAGTTAATATATATTTGCACCCATCAGAACAGGGAAGGGAGCAGCTGAGCCTCCCTTTGTAGTGAGTTACACTGAGTTGCCATCTCTTGCAACTCTAAAACACAGTATCGCTGAAATGACAGCTTTCCCCAAACTCATGCAGGCTCATATGAGATGAAAAAATCTAGCTTTAATTGTTCTTTCATCCTAATCTAGGATTAGGTTAAGTTTTTATTCCACGTTCCTTCAAACAGAACAGAAAAATGGGAATAGACTTCAGAGAACTTTTGAATGAGGGTCCAAGATAATGAGACATGAAAAGAGCTCATTGGCAAGATATGTCAGGAAACTATCTGTAAATGTATGAAAAGATTTCTCCATTTGCTCACTCTCAGTGTGTTAAATTAATCCTTTGAAATTAGTGCTTGGAAAGGCATCTATCTGTGTTTTCTGAAAGAATTATATTTCTGTCTCTAAATAGGTTTACAGAAAGGATAACAAAAGATATAATGGAATAATCAACAGACAGGTCAGGGAGTGGGTTTTTGCAAATGTTCCTAGTATGCTTACTTGGTAACACTTGTAGAACACAATATTGTGCATAGTTTGAAAGAACTAATGGAGAAATTTTCACTGGATTTGCTGCAATTCACTTCGGGATGCATAAGATTACTGTGTAAGAGGTTAAGCCAGATGGTTACTATTTCTATACTGCTAAAACTAATTAAAAACATTAGTATCTCAAAAATTTATTGTGATTGTTTGTCTGAATGTAAAACTAGATTGCAGTCTTAAAATCAGATTGATCAGACTTAATGTTTAATAGACTATGTCCTCAACCGACTTGCATATTAATACATAACCATAATATTGCAATCTTAAGAACATTAGTCACATTTAAGTTCCAGTGGAATCATTGGGCTTCGGCTTATTTTCAGGCAACTTGTTCTGTTGATTTCAACTGCCTTTCTTGGAAGTGGAACAGTTGGAAAAAGAATAAATCCTAGAACTGGTCTAGCTAAAGAATTTAGCTCAGTGGTTTTGAGAAAGATAGAAGACTGTACCTTTAAATGTTGGCAGTTCATCCCTTTTTGAACTTTCCAGGGAAGAACCTGTGTCCAGTTCCATTAATTATTTAGACAGTATAAATGATCTCTAAACCAGAAATTTTGCTGTAGAAAGGATTTAGCCTCTTCTGGTCACTTAGCAGTGCTTCCTCAGCTGAGGAGAGTCCTTTATAAACATCCTGTCAAGTCATATCCAACCCTTGACCTTCTATTAGAGGTTTTTTTTCTCTTCGACCAATGCTGCTTGACCCTGTTTCCCCTGCCCTTGACTCCCATCTTCCCTTGTTTGCTTTTTGCCCTCTCCTAGGGACTTCTGCTGACTCACCAGTCACCAGCCAATGCCTGACAGTGGTAATTTCCTCACCCAGAAACTCATGCCTGATGGACCCTTCCAACATGGGCCAGCTGCCAGCCTCAGTCTCCCAGTATAGGTAGGCCATTGATGTTGTCCATGTTATGACAGTATCCTAAATTAAGCCCATCTGCAGAGGACAGGTGATATTTTGGAACCAAATGGGTGGTTTGCATTACAGGCACATTTGCAGTGCAAGCTTTATTAAAGCCCTACATCCTTAATTTAATTCATGAGGAAGAAGTCTGGAAACCATATTACAGGTTTGGGCAAACAATTGGGGGAATGGTCAGGGCTGCATATTTGAGTGAACAGGCATTGGCTTTGTATAATGAAGCTCATAAGTAACATTCTGGAGAGTCCATGTAGGCTATGTGGTCAATGGGCTGTGGTATGGGGTATGCATTTCATTAAATACTTTATGCTTTAACCATCTGGTGCCAGGTGGTACAGTGTATAAATCAAATAAACCAATAAATGTAGATCAGGATTCTGTGAGTATTATTTAGTGCAAGTGCAGATTAAAATTAATATTCATTAAATTTACTACTCGTTTCCATTTTCTTTCCCCACAATTGTTTGAAACCGAGTCGTGGCCAAACCCAGTGTATTAATGCATCTAGCCCAGTATCAACAAAGAGCAGGATTCCCAAATTCCCAGCCAGAATTTCCCTGGCCCTGCTAACCAGAAATTTTGTACCTGGAATGCTGTAGAAGCAGGAAGCTGGAAGTTACTTCATCCAAAGCCTCCCCTCCTTCCCGATGCGTGAACTATCACCCTAGTTCAGTGTTCCAATAGCTATAGAAGCAAGGAAGGAAAGTTTGATTTTATTTGGAAACAAAACTGGAGCTGGATACTTTCTGAAGCCAAGAAATGTGTAGTCCTAGAGAGAATGCAATTCAGCTGAAATTTATTGTTTAAACCATAGTTTTGTCTTCATTGTCATTTTATTGTCCCAGAATTCCCGTCCCTTCACCACATTGTTGCAATATTATTTGTTCCCTAGTGAACTAGTAGTATACATGATTTTTTTTCATTTGTGCATTTGTAACATGTTGAGACTCATATTTTGTTTTGGGAGAAAAATGGAGAAGCTTACTTTTTTCAGTAATCTCTATAACTGAGTGTTGTTTTTAAATCTGATCTCTGGATAAGACAGCTGGAATGATCCCTTAGTTTAAAAGATTTGGAGTAGGCCTTGATTTAGGGGCCATTTAGAGCTAGAATTTGTGACTTGCTTTTAGATAGCTCTGCCAGTTCTAGCATTTTTCAAAGTAATATTTCTTTCACATACATTCTAAGTGTGGGAATTTATTTTTCTTTCTTCATCTTTCTTTATGTTTTATTAGATTGTTGTTGAAGAATATTTCAATAATTTTTATACTGGGGAAGAAACAAGAACACTTAGTTAAATCACAGTTGGTTGGGAAAGAGATATAGAAAATTATCTTCAGATATTACAAATATTTTGGCTGTAGAAGCCAAAAGATTCTAATTACTTTTCAAAATAAACTTTGCTAAAAGGGAAGAAGACTGATCTTGGCTTTTGAGCAGGACTAATGCCCTGTGAACTTGGTGTCAGTTCTAAAAGGAATATTTTGGCAGGCAAAAATTGTGATAGATTTAAGGATTGCTGTCAAGTTCAAACTGACTCGCAATAATCCTAATAGGACTTTCAGGATGAGTGAAATGAATGCTTAGTTCTTGTTAATTTTGTTGCTATTTTTTTAATGTGTGGTAGATAGCTAAAACATTTTTTATTTATAGCTATAGCACCCTTGATTTAAATGTGTGTCATCTTGGATGGGTGGGTGGAGAATTGCTCCTTCAGATGATGACAGAAAACTAACAGTGTGCATGCTTCTAATGGTTCCCAAAAGTTTTTATATGGAAGAGGGATTCTGATGTCTGAACATTCTCCTAGGAGACTTACAGAACTTTATAGACCTTTTTTGGGTGGTGGTGGGTGGGTGGTGGGTGGGAGAAGCTTGTTTACATCACAGTTAAAGTTTAATTCTAGAATGAAACTAGACAATAATTTCTAATCATATCGAAATTAATATCAGCTTGTCTAATTATACAAGTTTTACTTCTACAAGCTTTACTTTGACGTTATGCGTATTTATGGCATGGGATAAAATTTGGAAAAGTCCACAAGGTGCAGCCAATTCGATCAAATAAAAAGGAGAGAAATTACCTAGTGGGTGCATTCTTGTGTTTCCGTTGATGGTCCATTTGCCTCCTTCTTGATATGTATGGCGGGGGCTCATTCCTGGTATCTCAGTATTTGGAGTCTCTAATGGACTTTTCCAAATTTTATCCCAAGCCTGAAATGAAATGCATGGGTCTTCTACAGCAGCCCTCCCGCTTTCCTGGCCATTAGCCTTGAGGTGTGAACGTGTGTACCTGAACCCTGGCATGTTGTTTGAAAGACTGGGACAATCAAAACACCACCCTTTACTTCAGATGCAGCCCCAGAACATCTACGCTCTGGGTCTGAAGAAACTACCTGGCATATTTTCCATCTGGCCAGGGACTTTGCATCTAAGAAATGACTCCTGGCAACTTCATCTTTTGCCATGTGTTAACATGTTGGTACAGCTCTGAAGAAGAGGAATATTGTCCTTGAAATATATTAACAACTTTTTGTTATTTTTCTGGTAGCCTAAAGGTATCACCTGTTCTACTTTTATACATTTACCTAGATCCTCTTTTTTGGCATCTTTTTGGGGGATATTGAAGTCCACCCATTTTCCAGTGTCAGGATTTCTTGTACTGTTGTCACCCAGTCTTCCTCTTCCTTCCTCTTCCTCTCCCTCTTCCCCCACCAGACTGCCACCTATCTTTTCCTTTCCAGCCTTTCTCACTTCTTTCTTCTCCCCTTTCTCTTGTGTTTCCTTGTGTTCTGTCTCAATATGTAGTCCCTCTAAATTCCTCTCTAAGAGTTCATTTTATGAGGAAGGTATTTTTGTTTTGGAGAACACCCCCACCCCCACAAGAGGGCCATCTGGGGTTCTTCTTCCAACACCCAGGGTCCCTACTAACCCTGTGATAGGTGGGTGGGGTGTTACTGTACTACCTGGGTTAATACTGCACCCATACCCCTCTCAGAAGCATCACTTTGTAATATAAAATGTATTGGATATGAGAAAAATAATCAGCATTAATGTGGACTTTTCCTTTCCTATGTATGTTGCACTACAAATGGATATGGCTGCAGTGACACGTACCATCTTGTCAACCTGAGATTATACTCTTTCATTTGTAGAAGAGCATAGTCAATGACAAGAGTAAAAGGGCCCCCTAACAAGTAATATTTCAACATATGAGTTGCCCACTTGATGACTGAAGCTTCTTTTTTAATGTTGGCATACCTTTGTTCACTAGTTATCCATTTTCTGCTTAAAAAGAGTATGGGATGTTCTTCCTCCTCTACAGTGTTCTGCTACCCTTTCACAGTTCATATACTGCGGTCCCGGTATATCGTGGGAAAGCAGTACAGTAACCCCCCACTTATTGCGGGGGTTAGGGACCCACCCCACCCACAATGCCTGAAAATCCACGATATGCGGAAGTGGGTGGGGTGGGGCCTGGGGGGCAGGGGCAATCAGATCCCCCTGCTGCCGCCGGCGCGTGCTGGTCTGAGAGGTCTTCGGCTGGCACACGCCGGTGGCGTTGCGGGATCTGACCTCCTGCCGCCACTCGCCAGCGGCGCCCCAAGACTTCTCGGACTGGCGCACGCCGGGGGCGGCGGGGGTATCTGAACTCCCACCACCGCCCGTCTTGCGCCACCTGAGACTTCTCGTCCGGGGCAGTCTCCATTGAAATGCATTGGTTCAATCCATTTCAATGGAGAAATTTTCCCCATTGGAAAACATTGGCTCAGTGCTGGCCCCCGCGCAGCCCCAAGGCACAGGTACTGCGATCCCGTGATATAGTGGGACCGCAATACCTGAACCGCGGAATGGTGAGGGGTGACTGTATAAGAAAGGCAAGGCCTCCTGGGGTTAGTTGGATGGGTCTTTTTCAGGCCTCCTGTACTTACCCCAGGCCTGGCGCTGCTTCAAATGGGCCACCGATGGCCTTCCCTGGGGCTGTCAGAGGCCTGAAAAGTGCTTTCTGGCAAACCAGAAGTTATTTCCAGATCGCTGAAAATGACTTCGGAGGCGTCCGTTGGCCTTCCCAGGACTGTCAGAGGCCCCAAAAGTCCTTTCTGGTGAACCGGAAGTGACTTCTGCATCAATGGAAGGCCATTGGAGGCCTATTTGGGGCAGCCTCAAGCCCCAAGTGTACCCCCCCAGTCCCAACCCAATCCAACATACACATATATCAGATTTTCAATTATTGTGGGTTGATAATTGGAGCTTAGGGTTATAGTTAGGGGTTTAATTGGGGGTTAGGGACCTTCCTCTTTAGGGTTGGGTCCTTAACCCCTGTGATAGGTGGGGGGTTATTGTACTTCTTGAGTTAATACTGCACCCAGACCCCTCTCAGAAGCATCACTTTGTAATATAAAATGTATTGGATATGAACACAATATCTTTTGACATCTACAAAAGCTGCCTTTTTCTTTGTCTCCGTACCCCCCAGTCCTGCCTCAAAGAAACATCTTCGGAGCCCTCTTTCTTACCAAATCAGTTAAAGGGGCAATTATGATTGTAAATTCAGGTTTAAATTGATGATATAGTTAGCCAGTCCCCCAAAAAATTGCACCTCTTTTTTGTTTGGGGGCATGGCCACTGGGATGCTTTAAACACCTTCCCATATTGTGGGATGATGGTACCTCTGCCTACAATGAAACTGAAGTAATCTTCTCTATCTCTAGCTACCTTACATTGGGTGGGATTCACGTTCAATGATGCCTTGTGTAATTCTTTTAGAACTGCTCTCAAGTGACCCACATGTTTCTCCCCCACAATAAACAGGAGACTGAAAAGTAGCTGCTGCCCCATGTCACTCAAAAGGCATTTCTGTGAACTGGTACAATCCAGTTTGAGAACTGAAAGCATTTTTCCCCTATAGTTGTGAGTTTTTCGGGCTGTTTGGCCCTGTTCTGGAAGGTTTTCTTCCTGACGTTTCACCAGACTCTGTGGCTGCATCTTCAGAGGGCAAGGAGCTCAGGGAACTAGGAGTTCTCTCTGTGCTCTGGGTTCTAAAGTGAGTGAGACTGGGGTTTTTTAAGTTGTGGGAAAGAGGAAACTTGTACTATGCAGGAGAATAGGTGGTAGTCATTGTATTGTGGTGAAGGGATTAAGCAATTTCAATGCAATCAGGGGTAGCAACGATCCTTGATGGGCATCGTTAGCTGTTCTATTGTCTGAACTGATCATTGTTGCTTGTGGCTGGATGGGAATAATTGAACTTTGACCTTTTGCATTCTGCAGCTTTTATTACTGGAAGCCAGTCTTTGTTGATTTTTAGACTTTCTTCATTTTTGTTGCAACTGTGCTTATGTTTTTGGATTTCAGTGGCTTCCCTGTGTAGTCTGACATAGTGATAGGTTGTGTTATCCAGTATATCTGTGTCCCGAAAGAGGATTTCATGTCCAGTTTGTTTCAGGGTGTGTTCAGCTACTGCTGAATTTTCAGGTTGTTTTAGTTTGCAGTGCCTTTCAAGTTCTTTGATTCTGTTCTGGATGCTATGCTTTGAGGTCCCAATATATTCCTGTCCACAACTACAAGGTATCCAGTATATCCTGCAGTGGCAAGTAGGTTACTTTTGTCTTTGCTGACCATAGCATCTGTTGTATTTTTGTGGTGGGTCTAAATCAGGCATGTCCAAACTTCGGCCCTCCTGATGTTTTGGACCACAACTCCCAGAATTCCAAGACTGTATTTCCAGTGGCAAAGGACTGTGGCAGTTTTGGTCCAAAACATCTGGAGGGCCAAAGTTTGGACATGCCTGGTCTAAATACTGTTTGTAGGTTGTATTTTTTCAACACTTTGTCCATGCAGTCTGTGACTCCTTTTATGTATGGCACTAATATTTTGTTTTTTGGAGGCTGTTTTTCTTCTTCAGTTTGGTGTTGTTTTTTTTGGTTCGATGGCTCTTTTTATTTTGTTCTTGGGATAGCCTTTTGCCTGTAGGTCCCAATTCAGGTGGCTGAGTTCAATGTTGAGGAATTCAGCTTCACAGTTTCGGTTTGCCCGGTCTACAAGAGTTTTGATTACGCCTCTTTTTTGTCGTGGGTGGTGGATGGAATTTTTATGTAGGTACCAATCTGTGTGGGTGGGTTTTCTGTAGACCTTGTGTCATAATTGGAGGTCTGGTGTGCATATGACAATGACATCTAAGAATGGAAGTTTCCCCTCTATTTCTTTTTCCATGGTGAATTGTATATTTGGGTGGACATTGTTGAGGTAGTTTAGAAATCCTTCCAGTTTATCTTCACCGTGGCTCCAAATTACGAATGTGTCATCCACGTATCGGAACCAGACTGTGGCTGCAAAGGGTGCCACATCCAGAGCTTGTTTTTCAAAATGTTCCATGTAAAAGTTTGCTATTACCAGGCTGAGGGGGGTCCCCATGGCAACTCTATCTGCATGTTCATAGAAGTCCTTCTCCCACTGGAAGTAGCTGGTCATTGGGCAATGTTGGAATAGGGCCTTAATGTCTTCTGGGAAGCTTTGTTGGATGAGTGCTAAAGTATCCATTATTGGTACTTTGGTGAAGATGGATACTACATCAAAGTTGATCAGTCTGTCCCTGGGGTTGAGTTTTAGGGTGCTAATCTTATATGTGAAATGTCTTGAGTCCTTGATGTGGGATGAGGTCTGTCTGATGTGGGCCTGTAGGAGAATACATTTTCCCCTGTTTATGAGGAATTTTCTAGTTACCTTTCAC
The DNA here is from genome assembly GCA_023846285.1 of Phrynocephalus versicolor. Lineage (NCBI taxonomy): Eukaryota > Metazoa > Chordata > Lepidosauria > Squamata > Agamidae > Phrynocephalus > Phrynocephalus versicolor. Next base: position 16,192,428 of record JAHTLZ010000016.1, on the reverse strand, counting down.
CAACTCTATGAGAATAAGATATTCTGCTTTGCTCACTTTCTCCAAGAAATCATTTGTCTTAGGCATGGGGTAGACATCAAGCCTGGAGATGGAATTCAGTTTTCTAAAAGCAATACAAAATTGAGTACTTTCATCTGACTTGAAAGACGGAAGATTCTGTCACTCCCATCCTCAACATCTCCTTCATTTCTTCAATGAAACTTCCTGAGTGATGGGGCCAAGTTTGACTTGTGGCTCTCACTACTACGTTAGGAAGTGTGTAGGGGAAGGGAGGTATTTATCTGATGTTCTGCCTGTTTCATTTGGCCTGGGAGAGATGAGAACTCTTTTTAAAATTCCTTCTCAATTGCCCTCATCTAGTTTCATTGTACATCTGTTAGATTCCCTTCTAACTCCACTCATGAACCTAAGATCTGTGTTATCTCTTTAGTTTCTGGTTCCATGCATGACTCTTCTGTATTTCCAAATAGAGCCTCTCTATCATACCATGCTTTCAACAAAATAATATGAAACATCTGGATCTGCTTTTTCTTTTTAGGCATCCTGATTGCATAGTCTACTGGGCTTACTAGCCTCACCACCTCATAGGGTACTTGCCATTGGGCAAACAATTGATGAATAAAAAGCTACTGAGTTATTTATCTGACTGTGGAGACAGAGACTCCAGAAACATAAGAACATAAGAAGAGCCATGGTGGATCAGGCCAAAGGCCCATCTAATCCAGCTTCCTGTATCTCACAGTGGCCCCCACCAAATGTGTCTGGGAGTGCACGAGACTAGATATCTGTCTCCTGATACCACTCCCCTGCATCTGGCCCTTGAAGTACCCTGGTTTTAAGCCTGGAGATTACACATCTCCATCATGGTTTGTAACCTGAGATGGACTTTTCCTCCAGGAATCTGTCCAATCCCCTTTTGAAGGCATCCAGGCCAGATGCCATCACCACATCCTGCGGCAGGGAATTCCACAGACTAACAGCACACCAGGTAAAAAAAATATTTTCTTTTGTCTGTTCTCACTCTCCCAACCCTTAGTTCTTCTTCGTGGACCCTGTGAATGCACACATAGGGTTGTGCGCCTGCGCGCGCGACTTCTCGGTCCTTCCAAGCTGAAAAGCAAGCTCCTCCCCTCCATTGCGCATGCTCCCGCTCTTCCCGCCTTGTCCTCAGTTCCTTTTAGCCGCCGCTGCGATCGGACGTGTCCTATTCCAGCTCCTGCAATTGAAAGGAAAGTGTTCTTTAATACTTCTTATATAGTATTCTTTTTTCTTATTTCTTAGTATCTACCCCTCCAAAGACTTTGTTTTGGTATTTTACCACTCCGCCTTCCCGCCCTTGGGGCGCGGGCGGCCGCTTTCCCCAGCGGCCCAGCCACTGGTGTATGGCATCAGCGCCCGTTTTTAAGCGCTGCAAGGCGTGTCCAAATAAAATTCCAATAGGAGACGGGCACAGCCTTTGCCTCTACTGTCTTGGCGAAGCCCATCAAACTGCCGCTTGCCAACATTGTAAGAAATTTACTAAACCGGCGTTAAAACATCGCCTGGGGCGCCTTAAGGTCTATCTGCTAGAGAAATCACTCCAACCTATGGACAATCCGAATACTTCGGAGGCTTCTATGCCATCGACTTCATCAAAATCGAAGTCCTCAACAAAGCCCATAGAAAAGCGGAAAAAGAAAAAACAGCCCGCTGAAGCTGTGGCCTCAGATAGACTTCAGGATAAGAGCTTGGGCTCGAGCGCTGTATTCCCGCCCTCAGCAACGGTTTCATCGGCGCAGCCACATCTCATGCCGGCGGACTTTCACGAGCCGTGCAACACCCTGGCCTCATCTCAAATGGACAGCCAGGCTCGAGGCGGTAGACAGGAGGAGAAATGGCTCGCTCACTTAACTCAGACTGCAACCAGCCGCAACCATCCTTCCAGCCCGATCTTATCCTCGGGCTTGCCGGCAGCACAGATGGTTACGGAACCAAGCCTCTCCTCAGTGAGCTATGATCCGCTTGCTCACATTCAATCGCTCCAAACAGCTACAGCGCAACCCTTCCATCTCGTCAATGTCCCAGAGGACACAGCTGCTATGGCATCACGGCAGACAGGGGACCGTGCTACCGTTATCCCCTTGAAATCGCACACGGACATTCGAGCCCATACCTCCCGCCAGCGGGATCGCCAGGAGGATATATCTCCACATCGTGGCAAAAGAAGGGGGAGAACGACACCATCTGACAGTTCTCCCTCGGATTCTTCGCCTCAACGAAAGAGATCCCGACGCCGAGGGCGCAAACGCTATAGACGCCACTCTTCCACCTCCTCTTTGCCCCCTCGACACCATAAGGATAGGCACAGGGCGAAGAAGTCTCATAAGAGGAATAGAAGGACTTCATCCTCCACATCATCGGACTCCGCCTCGTCCTCCACTCCATCTCCCCGCTCCAAAAGGCGTCGAGCTCGGCAGAAACCGTCTCATGACCGCCACCTGGTGGTTAAGGACCATTCTGTTACTATGGTCCCATCCTCATTGCACACTGCTTCAGACCTCGCTATGCAACGCTCTGAACAGCACCCTCTTCGATCCCAATCTCCAGATTCTCCGGCAACTATGGACAGACCACTCACGGAGGAGTCTGACATGGATGCACAATCTCAGTCCTCACACCACTCCATGGCCTCCAACTCTAAACACTCGGAGGCTGCCACGTCAGACCAACCGACTACACCCACAGAGGATTTTAAGCATTATATTCAAATGGTCCACAAGATTGCGCAAGTTATGGGCCTGCAAGTTCAGATGCCAACAGCAAGGGAATCCTGTAAATTTTTTGGTCATCTCCACAAATCCAGACAACCCCCTTTAAGAATGGGTTTCATTCCGTCTATGTTAGAAAAGGCCAAAGAAGCCTGGACTAAACCATCATCTAATCCCCTAATCCCTAGGAGGATTGATAATCTCTATAAGACCCACGGAGAGGGTACTGAGTTCCTGACTAAGCATCCCCTTCCGAACTCTGTTATAGTGGATGCCACCCAGAACAGAGGCAAATCTCACACAACCACTACTCCAAGTAACAAGGAAGCACGTAAAGTTGACCTAATTGGGAGACGCCACTATTCACTCGCATCCTTCTCCCTTAGGGCGCTCAACTATCTATGCGCCATGGAGTCTTACACCCGGCACCTTCTACTGTCTTTCCCTACGTTCATAGACTTTCTCCCAGATGACAAAAAGCCTCAGGCTCAGGCCTCTCTCTCTGAGGTCCTCTCCCTGGTGGACTACCAGATGATTACCTCCCTCCATCTTACCAATGCTGCTGCCAAACAACTAACTACTGCTATCCACCTCCGCCGTCACGCGTGGTTACGCACGTCTAACATCACGGAAGATGCTAGGAATCGTATAGAGGATTCCCCCTTTGATGGGGAAGGCCTCTTTGCTACAACAACTGATGCTTCCCTGGATAATATACAAAAGATGAGAAGGGCAGCCCGTTCTTATACTTATCAAGGCGCACCTTCACACACCACCAGGCCTGCACAACAACCCTGGCGACGACAATATACTCCCATCCATCAGCGACCTCAGGGAAGATACCGGTCGCCATATTCTGCGGCGACTTACCAACGTCAGCCTTCTTCCACCAGACAGCGACATCAGCAACCTGCCAGGAGATACGAACGAAAGCAAAAACAGTTCTCCTGACCCGTCTCACCTACACACGGACATTCGACTCAGGCCTTACGTGACCGCATGGCGACACTTGACCACAGACACCTGGGTATTGTCAATTATCGAGAGTGGCTACCGTTTACAGTTCCATCATCATCCTCCCTTAGGGAGAGTAATCATCACCCAAACCTCTCCTGTACTTGCAGAAGAAGTTCAAGCTTTACTAAGAAAACAAGCCATAGAATCCGTACCATTTCAAGATCAATACGGGTTCTACTCTCGCTATTTCACCATACCCAAGAAAGACGGAGGACTAAGGCCCATACTAGATCTCAGGGCCTTAAACACCTACATAAAACCAAAAAAGTTTCGCATGGCAACATTGGACACCATCATTCCTATGTTGCAAAGGGGCAACTGGTTTGTCGTCCTCGATCTACAGGACGCGTACTTCCACATTTCCATAGCACCACACCATCGGAAGTACCTGCGGTTCGTAGTGGGGCAAAATACTTACCAGTTCAAAGCCCTGCCCTTCGGGCTCTCCGCTGCCCCCAGGGTGTTTACAAAATGCATGGCACCGGTGGCAGCCTTCCTTCGCCTTCAAGGTGTCTGTCTGTTCCCGTATCTCGACGACTGGCTCCTGGTCGCATCTACGAAACAACAAGCAATACAACACAGGGATCTTACTATCTCAGTACTTACCTCCCTGGGTCTCTGCCTCAACGAGTCCAAGTCGGTCCTAACGCCGTCACGCTCAGTTCAATACATAGGAGCCCTACTCGATGCCAGAGCAGCCAAAGCCTTTCTTGCACCGGACAGGCTCATAAAGATCAAGGCAGCTCTATACCCTTTCAACCATCGTCCTACCGTCTCTGCTCGTCAGGCCCAACACCTGCTAGGGCTCATGGCCTCTACCACCGCCATCCTCCCTCATGCTCGCTTACGCCTTCGGCCCTTGCAGGCCTGGCTTCTACAACACTTTCGGCCTCACAAGGACTTGCCGCAAAAGCGACTGAGGGTCTCCAGCTCCCTACGTCGAAGCCTTCAATGGTGGACCTCTCCCTCCAACTTATCCACCGGCAGGCCGTTCAGAACCCGCTACCCGTCGATCAACATCATCACAGACGCGAGCAAGACAGGCTGGGGAGCCACGTGCCAACACCTTTCAATCCACCACAAATGGACCCCTCGACTGATGAAACAACATATCAATTTCCTCAAGCTTTTGGCAATTTTCAAGGCCCTAAAAGCCTTCGAGGTCCTCCTCTCCCGCCGAATGGTCCAAGTCACCACGGACAACACTACGGCGATGCACTATCTCAACAAACAAGGAGGAACCCACTCCAGGTCCTTGCTACTTCTCACCACCAAGCTCTGGAAATGGTGCATACACAAACGTATCCACCCAGTCGCGGTCCATATTCCTTCACAAGAGAATACCATGGCGGATTATCTCAGCCATCTCCGCCACGACAACCACGAGTGGGCCCTCTCCCCCCTAGTGTTTGCCCGCCTCTGTGCCATGTGGGGCACACCACAAGCGGGTCTTTTTGCAACACGGCACAACGCGAAATGCCATCATTATTACTCCAGAGCCGGACTGGGACTATACTCCAAAGGGGATGCACTTTCGACTCCATGGCCACGGACCCTTCTTTATGCCTTCCCACCAATCCCCTTGATCCAGAGAACTCTACTCAAGATAAAACATCTGAAAGCACGAGTGATCTTCATCGCACCCTGGTGGCCCAGACAGCCCTGGTTTCCCTTTCTCCACGACATCACTCACGATCTGCTGCGTCTTCCCCCGCGGCCGGACCTCCTGACACAGAACGACGGCCTCGTCAGGCATCCGGACACATCAACACTACAACTCACGGCCTGGTACATCAACTTACGGTAGAGGACGTGTTGGCACATGCACATAAGCCCTCTACTGTAACCCTCTACTCTGCCAAATGGTGCTCCTTTGTCGCCTTTGCACGAAGACATTCCTACCCTTACCAACCTACGGAACTCACTGTAGTTCTTCGATACCTCCTCCTTTTATTCCAAAGGGGCCTCTCCAACGCCACCTTAAGAGTCTACGCTGCTGCTATAGTAGCTCACCAGCCGCCAAACTCACCTGCTGCATCCATATTCCGCCACACGCTATTTAAGAAATTCCTCAAGGGTCTCCTCTACTTAAGACCGTCTGCCAAGCCACCTACACCACAGTGGTCCCTCTCGATAGTCCTCAATGCTCTCACAGGACCGCCCTTCGAGCCCATGGCAAAGGCATCCCTTTATCTGGTGACCCTCAAAACAGCTTTTTTGATAGCTGTCACTTCCGCCAGACGAGCCTCTGAGCTCGCAGCACTCAGGGCAGACCCGCCGTTTCTCAAGTTCCAACATGACAGGGTCGAGCTACGCCCCGACATCTCCTTTCTCCCAAAGGTTGTCACTGCTTTTCACACCTCTCAACCTATAATATTACCTACCTTCTTCCCTAATCCGACCACTTACCTTGAAAGACGACTGCACTCCCTCGACGTCAAGCGGGCTCTCCTCTTCTATACCAAGAAAACTGCACCTGTCAGAAATACACACAGGCTTTTCGTTAGGACTTGTCCACCTCGTAGAGACTCACAGGTTGCCCCACAGTCTATCTCTAGATGGATTGTTACTACAATTAAAATGGCGTATAATATTGCGCATGCCCCTCTACCAGCTACTCCAAGGGCCCATTCTACTAGAGCCATCTCCTCATCGACAGCGTTTCTCAAGGGAATCCCTTTGGACGAAATCTGCCGAGCAGCCACATGGTCTAGTCCATCTACATTTCTGAAGCACTACAGGTTGGACGTGCGCTCAACTAGATCAGCTGCCTTCGGTAGAGCGGTTCTCTCTGCTGTCACACCATGACGACCCTCCTCCGGTGAGTCTGCTTGTTAATCACCCTATGTGTGCATTCACAGGGTCCACGAAGAAGAGCTGCAGGTTACTTACCTGTAGGTGGAGTTCTTCGAGTGGACATCTGTGAATGCACACTTCCCGCCCGCCTCCCCTCTCTCCGTCATGGCCTATGCTTAATACTCAGGCAGCGGCGGACTGAGGGGAACTGAGGACAAGGCGGGAAGAGCGGGAGCATGCGCAATGGAGGGGAGGAGCTTGCTTTTCAGCTTGGAAGGACCGAGAAGTCGCGCGCGCAGGCGCACAACCCTATGTGTGCATTCACAGATGTCCACTCGAAGAACTCCACCTACAGGTAAGTAACCTGCAGTTTGATTGGACGTCCCCTGGTTCTGGTATTTTGTGAGAGGGAGAAGAGCGTCTATCCAGTTTACTCATGCCCTGCATTTTTTTGTACATCTCAATCATATCTCCCCTCAGGCACCTTTTTTCCAGACTAAAGAGCCCCAAATGTTTTAGCCTTTCCTCATAAGGGAGGTCCCCCAGCCCAGTAATAATTTTAGTTGCTCTCTTCTTCACCTTTTCCAGTTCTACTATGTCTTTTTTGAGATGTGGTGACCAGAATTGTACACAATACTCCAGGTGTGGCCTTTCTATAGTTTTGTACAATGGCATTATAATGTTGGCTGTTTTATTTTCAATTCCCTTTCTAAAAATCCCTAGCATGGAATTGGCCTTCTTCACCGCTGCCACACACTGGGTAGACTCCTTCATTCAGCTGTCCACTAGCACACCAAGATCTCTTTCCTGATCCATCACAGATAGCTCAGAGCCCATGAGTTGATAGATAAAGTTTTGATCCCCCCCAATATGCATTACTTTACATTTTGCTGCATTGAAACACATTTGCCATTTCACAGCCCATTCCCCCAGTTTGGAGAGATCCTTCTGAGCTCTTCACAATCTTCTCTGGTTTTTACCACACGGAAAAGTTTTGTGTCATCCGCAGACTTGGCCACCTCACTGCTTATCCCTGTCTCCAGGTCAGTTATGAACAGATCCCTGGGGCACACCGCTTTTCACCTCTCTCCATTGTGAAAATTTCCCATTGACACCTGCTCTTTGTCTCCTGGATCTCAACCAGTTCTCAGTCCATAAGAGGACCTGTCCTCTTATCCCCTGACTGTGCAATTTTCTCAGCAGCCTTTGGTGAGGAACTGTGTCAAAAGCTTCTGAAAATCAACATAGACAATACCCACCGGTTCACCCAAATCCACATGCCTGTTGACCTTTTCAAATAATTTTGAAAGTTTTGTCAGGCAAGACTTACCCTTACAGAAGCCATGCTGATTTTCCCTAGGCAAGTTTTGTTCTTCCCATGATGCCTCTGGAAAACTTTGAAAAGGGGTACCACGTCAGAATTGTTGTTGTTGTTGTTAATTTGAATGAACTCAGATTTTTATCAGTTATGATTGGTTGTGTGGTAAGTGCTATAAAGCTTATTTTGATTTATGGTGGTACAGTTTCTGATGAATGTTAGATACTGAGTGGTTTTACCAGTGCTGCTCTCCAGTGAGTTTCCTTGGTCAAGCATGGATTTGGATCCAAGTCTCCTGAGTCCTAGTATAAGATTCAGTTCCGTGTACTACACTAGCTGTCAGTATTCTGATCAAACACTGCAAAATATAAAAGGGTTAGATTCAGAATTCTTATGAATGGAATTTGTTTATTGGACACTTCACTGAAGAAAGAGGAAGTGATGTTTACTCGTTGAAGTCCCATTGAAAGCTGCTGTGGATGATTGAGGGAAGAGCATGAAATACCATGTTGGAGCTGCAAAGTGAAGGGAAAGAAAGGAAATTACCTTCTACTCTTCCTGTGGATACTATGAATTTCTCCAGGATTCTACTTTTTCTGTAGACAGAAGGTCTTTTCAATAAGATTAAAACCAGCACATTTTAGAACAAATAATATATTTTTCTTTGGAGAAATAAACATATATTTTTGTCTTATTAACTGCATGTAAAGAAATGACAATTAATTCAGACTGGGAATTGTGAATTGAAGAGAACTCCACTATATTTCCTCTTGACATTGTTGGGAATGCCTCTGTCACAAAGCATATTTCAGCCTTCTGTCATTACTACAATGCTGTGGGGCAGCCATACTTTCAGTGTGCAACTCACTAGTTCTTAATTTAGTCTCTGAGAATTCCCCTAACAATTCTGAGAACTATAGATACTAGTAGAAATGAGTAAATAAATAAATAAATAAATAAATAAATAAATAAATAATAGTTCCCAAATGAAAATCTGGGTAATTCTACCAAAGGATCAGAATAGATCTACTCTCACCATTTCTCTTCCCTCTTCTTGCCTCAGATATCTTCAAATGTTATGGAAGCAGTAGGGTAATAATGTTTATCAAGACTTTTTTCTACCCCTAGTTGTATATCTTTCTGTAACTGGATGCCTTCCCCCACTTCACTTCCTGAAAGTCTTCTGGCATCTTTTGTTTTTCAGCCTTGTTTCTGATGGATATGACAATGTCCCTAAAAGTAATGAAGCAGGTAATCTTAGTCAGAATGTACAGCTATTATTTTTAGGGCCATACAAACCTCATTCTATCGGCAGGTGTCCAGAATATTATGGAGCCATCTCCCCCCCCCCAATTGCTGTTTCTTGATGTGGCAAGATGAAAACACAACCCAGTTAGCTTCCTGCTATCTCCGTCCTCCAGTGAGTTAACCTAAATTATTTCTTCCCATTAGAACAAGTCTGGACATGCCCATGACAAGATACAACTCTTGGGTTACCCCACCCAGGTAGGTTGTTCTAATGCTATTTCAATGGACTTTTACTTCACATCCTTTGATAACTTGAACCATAGAAACCACTTTCAAACGATAAAGAGATTAGATTCCCTCAGTGTGTTTTTCTCCATTGCTTGAATAAAAAGGGTTTTTTTCCAGGTCACCTATCTAGAAAAGCAATACAGGGGCTGCTACTACTGCTTTGAGACCTGATCCCATTGGCTGTACATGAATTATCAGTTGGTTTTAATCAGTTGATACCTGTCCCAAAGGAGTGATTCCAGATGTTTAGTTACAGATAAATCCCAGCCCTGAACATATGTGTTATATAATGTATGGTTTCCTACTTATTGTTCTTCTTTTAGACAAACCACTAACTAAAAGCAATTTCTGTATTAAACTGCAAGTTAAGGCACATTTATGCATGACTAAAACTGGTATTATATGACAGTACAGGAAAGATAGCGCCAAGTTTTTCCCCTCCATTGTCATATTGTTTGTGCTTTTGGAACCAAGTTTAAAGAGGAGAGGTTATGTTAATATGGAAGTTATATAAACAGGCTCCCTGGAAAATCTAGATTACTGCAAGGACCTTGTGTATAAGCAAGAAACTTTTCTCTTCAGACATGGCTCTAAAACCATGAAGAACATGACAACAGAGCAGCCAGTGTTGAACACTACCTTCTGTATGTATTCATAAACTTGGCTTTACTAATGCCCAAACATGGCTTTCATAAATGTATTTGAAACTTTGTTGAGACATGGGTGATGGTTTTTCAGATTTTTAACCCTACAGTAGTGACACACTGCTGTAAAATAGATAGTGGTTTGGAGGTCCTACAGATAAGAATTAAATAGATTGAGAGGGCTAAAGCCCAGTGAGCAAGAAAATGATTTTTAATTTGTTGTAATTACTGCCATTTTTCTTTCCAAAATGTGTTGTGCTCAGATTAGAAAAAAATAAATAATATTTCAGAGGTGTCAATTGCTTATATATTGTACATTTTATTGTTAAGCCTGATAATGGCAGAACTAGAATGACTGTTTTAGATCAAGTACATTTACATGCATAATGGTAACAGAGGTTCTGAAAATTTGGAAACATTTTATAAAGCTATCTCTGTTCTGCGACAACCCATTGTTTCTCTGTATTTGGTTTCATCTGTGCAAGGTTGGGCAGCCAGCTTCCAAAGGTCTATCGCAGTGGTCCTCAAAATGGGTACTGTGGCACCCTGGGGTGCCGCGAGCACATGCCAGGGGTGCTTTGGCAATAATATTTAATTAACTAAACTTCCCATAATCATAAAGGAAAGGAAACAATCAAAAACCCATCCAAAAAGTTTCATTCATCGCATTAAAAACAACTGAGCATTAAATTTGAACTGTTTCTTCTTCTTTTTGTAAGTATTCAAACTGCTTTAAGGGTAGCTGCACCGCAATTTTTTTTTTAGCTCAACAAGGGTGCTGTGGTGGAAAAGGTTTGAGAACCACTGGTCTATCCACACACATGGATGTTGGAGTGTTACACCCATTCCTGTAGTCCTCCCCCACACCCTCACAATATTTTTCTTTTTTATAAAAAAAAAGTTCCCACATAAAACTATGGGACAGAAGAAACATTAGGTAAGCAACTTCACCATAAGTTCAGTTGAATCAGATGGGTGTATTCTAAATGCAACGTTAGCATGAGAAGTTGCAGTTAGAGTAAGCCTACTTGAAGAGTTACAAAGGAGTTGGCTCACCAAATCACGATGGATTCATTGGGCCTATTGTAGAACTATTTACCACACTAACAGAAGGATATTGGCCACTGTGTGTATTTAAGAATACAAAAAAAGAGTTATGTCATAAACTTTGTTATAAACAAGATATTAACAGTTTGTGTGCTTTCTAGCCTTTATTAGTGGACTGATCAAGCCCTAATTACTGTAAATAGGTGAGCATTAAGATAAAGCCAGCATGACTAGTGCCAGGCTAAGCCATATTACCCTTTACTATGCTTTGATTTGTCCCTTGACAGAGAAGTGTGACAGAAACTGCAGTGGCAAACAGCAGGACTGTGACTCATTAACTGGCAATTAAAAAAAAAACAGTTCTCCAAATACTAAGTCATAAAAAGAGGAATGCACTGTATCAGAAGTTCAGAATTCCCTTCCTTAGTTAGACCAACACTGTTATATAGGCATGTGCCATTGATTGTGGTACATGACTATATAACATTGGGGTGGGGGTGGTGTTTGACGGGGGTTGGTTTGTCTGTTTTGTTTTGTTTCAGACTCCAGATTCCAACGTTTTCTATTCAGGGAGTTCCACCTGAATTGTGTTCATCTGGTGAAATGCTGGGTGGAAGGCTTCACAACCTAGGATAGGTTGAATTTTGACCAGGAGTTCTTTTCTCCATATGAACACAATTTAGACATGGGTTCAGCAGATAGAATGTTGAGAATGGGGAATATTGGGAGTTAGATTGCCCACAATGAATGATGTAACCCAATAGAATTGCCTGGTGGGCTATGCTTGGCTTTGTCCAATAAAATGAGCATTATCAATCCTTGACACTATAACCAGTGTTTGATATGGTAAATCAACATACCATATATACTTGAATAAAAGCCAAGTTTTTCAGCCCTTAATTTTGGCTGAAAAAATGCTCTTGGCTTATACTGGAGTCAATAAGTTTTCCAGTTGGGGGGAGTAAAATTAGATGCTCAGACAGCTTGGGGATGGCGGCGGAGGGCAAGTCCAGATCGAGCAAGTGATAGCGGTGCCTCTGCTTCCCATATGTTTCCAATCAGAAGGTTTAGGGGCACCCCCTTTGGAGCTTCATAACTCTGCCCCTTAACCCAATATGTTTCCAAATATCATGGCATTTGCTAAAATCATTTTATGAAGGTACCCCTGCTACTTTGGTGTCCCCAAGGTAAGTACGTTTTGAGTGCATTTTTTAAAAAAAAATATGCATTCAAAAATTATTGTAAAATATGCAATCAGTATTTACTTACCTCAGGACTCCAAAGTAGCAGGGGTCTCTTCAGAAAGCGATTTTAGGGAACCCCCTGAAATTTTGAAACATTTGGGGGTAAGGGGGCTGAGTTATGAAGCTCCAAAGGGAGTGCCCCTTGGAAAAAACCTACTCCAAAGCTGATTGAGTGGGAGATAAGGCTGCTGCTGTTCCCCGTATGATTCCAATTAGAAGTTTTTTTCCATTATGAGGGGCAGAAAATAGCATGGAAGATACTGGTATTCTTATGAAATCAGTCAATGTAATCATGCATGGCAATCCATATAAAAGTCTCATTGTAGATAGTCCCTCATTCAGAGAAGCTTGCCTGAAAAGGAAGGTCCTTGCCTACTTCCAGAAAGACAGCAGAGATGGGGCAGTCCTGTTCTCTAGCGTGAGGGAGTTCCAAAGTATGGGAGCAGCAACTGAGAAGGCCCTTTCATGTGTTCTTATGGGATGCACCTGTGAAGGTGGTGGGATGGAGAGAAAGGCCTGATGACCTTAGCACCCAAAATGGTTCAAGGGAATCAAGGGATGACTTGAAAGATTCAGATCAATTGTCACTCTTTTCTGTAGCAAAAATTCAACTGTGATATTCATTCATTCATTCATTTCATTTCATTCAGAGATCTGCTCTGCCAGATAGTCAGGTCCCAGGCCATGGAGGGATTTGTAAACCAAAACCAATACCTTGAACCTTATTAGAGAGGTAAAGGGTAGCCAATGCAGATGGGTCAGGATAGGGGTGATGTGGTCAAACCTGCCCACACCAACCACCAGCCTGGCTGCTGCATTCTGCACCCCTCTGCAGTCGCTGAACAAGGTCAAGGGAAGCCCCATGTTAAGAGTGTTGCAATAATCTATCCTCGAGATCACCAGTGCCTGCACAACCGTCCTCAGGGAATCAAGTCCAGGTATTGGTGAATCTGGGTGATAAGCCTAAGTTGATAAAAGGCTGGTCTGGCCACAGCTGCCACCTGGGCTACCAGGGACAAAGCTGGATCCACGACCACACTGTGACTTCTCACACCCTCCGCCAGCTGGAGGGCCATTCCCCCCACAGTGGGGAGAGGGCCACTGTACCCATCTGGAGATCTCCCAAGGAACACAACCTCAGTCTTCCTGGGGTTGAGTTTAAGCCTGTTAGTCCCGGTCTATTCCATGACTGCGGCCAAGCAATCTGCACAGGCTCCGTTGCAGAGGTTGAAAAGGAGAGATAGAGCTGCATGTCATCAGCATACTGGTGACAGCAGACTCCCTTACTCCAAATGACCTCAGCCAGTGGCCTCATGTAGATTTTAAAGAGAATAGGGGAGAATGCCGACCCCTGGGACACCCCACAAGAGAGTGTCTATGGGGCTGACAAAACACCCCCATCTCTATTCTCTGGGCTCGGCAATATAGGAAGGACCAGAGCCAGTGCAAAGCCCAACCCCCGACACCATCCTCAGACAGACAGCCCAGGAGGATACCATGTTTGACGGTATCAAAGGCCGCTGACAGATCAAGAAGGACCAACAAGGTAGAGCAACCCCTGTCAGCCCCTCTAAAGAGGTCATCTTGCAACACAACTAGGGTGGTTGTGGTCCCATGCAGCGGTCTAAACCTGGACTGGAATGGATCCAGGACATGATCTTCCTCCAGGAATGACTGGAGCCTAACCGTGACAACCCATTCTATCACCTTGCCCAGAAAGGGAACATTAGCAACTGGACAGTAGTTAGCCAAATCACCATCAGCCAGATCTTTTAAGAATGGGCTGGATCACAGTGTCCTTCAGGCAAGCAGGAAGAACTCCATCCCTGAAGGCAGCAGACGACTATTCCGGCATGCTCCCTCCAGTGGTCTTAATCAGCCAGGACGGGCAAAGGTCAAACAGAGAAGCCACTGGTTGGCAATGAGCCAGCACCCTGGAAGCCTCTTCAGGAGTGACAGGCCCAAACTCTACAAATTGGGGAGACCAAGGGGTGAGGTGCAAGTGATACTCGGGGATAGACTAGTGCAGTGATAGCGAACCTATGGCACGGGTGCCAGAGGTGGCACCCAGAGCCCTTTCTGTGGGCCCCCGACATCGCCCCTTCGTAGCCACATGTATACAGGTTAAATTACTATACTGGCACTTTGCAGAAAAAATTAGTGAGCTTTGAATTGCAGTTTGGGCACTCTGTCTCTAAAAGGTTCGCCATCACTGGACTAGTGAAACCGGAGTCCAGATCAGCCCAGATGGCCTCTATTTTAAATTTAAAATGAACTGCGAAGAGCTCACTAATGAAATCACTAGGAGTGATTCCTCCACTGACCAGGATTGAAAGGTCCTGTACCACCCTGAACAGCTCAGCCTGGCAGTTCGAGGCCTCACCAATTCTCAGGGAGGTGTGAGATCTTTTAGCCTCCCTGATCGCCCTGACATAGTGCCTGATCAGCAGTTTAACTGCAGCCCTATTGCTTTCCGTCTGATCCTTCTTCCATCTGCTCTCCAGCCTCCTCCTTTCTTGCTTCCTCACTCACAACTCTGCCGTAAACCACGGCGATGGTCTGGCTCGGCAACGGATGAGCCATTTGGGGGGTGATCCGATCAGCTGCACTGGTGGCATCCCCATATCATCTCTCCACCAAGGCATTGACCGGATCATCAACCAGATTGTCTGGGAAGCCCCTGAAGGTTTCCATGAACCGAACAGTATCCAGAAGCCTCTGTGGGCTGGCCCAAACGTATACCTCCACATATTTTCTATTGTATGATGTACGTTACTACCCCAAAGCATGAGCTAAAGAAATCTTCAAAAAGGTGAAAAGTATCTAGGGTGGATAAAAATCAATGTTTTTTTAAAATCAAAAAATCAGATTTTTTTAAATTTAAATTGGATTTTTTAAATTTAAATTCATTTTATTTAGTTTAAATCAGATTTTTTTAAAATTTACATGCTTTTTGAGGAAAAATCTCTCTAAAGATCATTTTCTAGTTAAGATAAATTATAGTCTAAAGGTTATTCATAATAAAATTAGTTTTTAATTAGGTTGTATCAATCCATTCATAATGTCATGCTCTCCCAGCGGTTTCTGATTATTTAGGGCAATTTTTCTGTAAACAATGCTTGGTTTTGCTATTTTCAAAACAGTACATTTGAGTCTGCAGGAATAACATGCCTCCTTCATAGAAAAATGTTATAAACATCAGAATTGAGAAAAAGACCTTAATCCCATTGTTCCTCTGCAAATCTATGTACACAGAATCAACCCCCTTACCTCTTAAGTGCTATGTTTCAAGAAGTTCCATACAAAGTATGTGTATTATGTG
>JAHTLZ010000016.1:16158408-16176717 GCA_023846285.1 Phrynocephalus versicolor | reverse complement strand
ATATATATATAAAACAAGCTAGAATCGTAAGCCAGGAACAGATCCTAACTAGGCTTGTTTCTGCCTTGCCTTGTTTTTCATTATTTTTCCTCCAGCAGACAAAAGTGTTCTTATTTTAAGAGGCCTTTGGCCAGTATGCTGTGTTGTCAGTGTGTTATCAGCTGCTTGTTTTTATTGATTTAATTGAAGTTTTCCTCAGTTTGCTTTTCTCTTATTTTACCTAGTTTGCAGCCAAGCATTCTCTTCCATAAACAAAAGGACTCTTGTATACAGATGATGGTAGAGGAAAGAATGGAAGGAAGGTTTTTTTTTAACCAGGTCGCCTTACTCCTTTAGACACTGTGACACTTTCTACATTATCCTGGTGGGGTCCTCTAGAACAGATTTGGGGGCAGGGAGCATAATGTAGTGTTGGAAATAACTGCTTACACATACACACACGAGTTGAGAAAGTTGTTTACTGAATCATAAGCCTCCTTGCAGAGGAAGAGTGTGATTGGTTCAATCTGTTTTTTAAATTTTGATTTTCCTTTATTGTATATTTTTCTATTATTTTCTATTATTTCTATTATTTTCTATTGTTGGTGCGAGTTGTAGTTTGCTTGATATTCAGGTATAAAGATTTAATAAGGAGATCAAAAAGTAAATAAATAAATAAATAAAGCATATCTTTTTAAAAAATGTTGGTTCAAACTAGACGAAACAAAAATACAGTCTGCTGAAAGCAATGAAATCAGGTTTATAAACTGTTACAGTTCTTTACAGGGTGTGGCATATTTCAGCTGGAGGTATATTTGAACACTGCCCATTGAATATATATTAGAAATATATCTACTGAGTACTCCTCAGAGAGTATCACTCAATTTTCTTTTTCAGGAAATGTGAATCAATACAGTTTAATTTCATTTATGAGGCTTTTGGAATTTGCTTTTTAAATCAACAAAGAGAATGCAGGTGTAGGGCAGCATGTATCTTCTATTATATGGGAGTTGGCAGTATACTGTATAGCTATTTCCATCTTCTCCCTGCTTTGGATTTTAAAATTCTTTCAATAATTTAGAGCATACTAAATAATTTAATATTTTAAAATTTAATCATCTCCAGTAATCATCACTTAGTATTCTGTGCAAAACTTTTTAAACTAAGTAGAATTCAATTCAGTTTCTTATAACTTGGAAAATACTTGAACATGTGTATGCTGATTTACCTTACAAAATAGCATCCATAAAAATAGCATGCACACTGTATCATTTGACAGCATTTTAACCGTTCATTGTCTGCATTGACCTTACATAATGCACATTCCATGTTCTAATAATAGCTTTTGTTGTAGATGCACTGAACCTCAAAAGTGTGTGCTTAACATAAATTATGCAAGTGGAAACATTCTTGTAAGGGATTATTTTCTCATAACGTTCTGTTACAAGATGGATTTTCCCTTGTTTTTAAGAATTTGGATTTTAGTTTTCCTGGGAACCAGTGTAGCAGAAGGTGAAAAGGAATGATAATTTATGATCTGCAGCAGTTTGACACCATGAAAAGAGGCCAGATAGTTCAGTACTGCAAGTGTCTATGAACATTGGTGTCATTGTCCAGTCCATTCTCTAGAGTCTTTCAAGGATGGGCCGCAGTGGCAAAACATAAAGAGCCAAATGTGCAAACTAGGCGGTTGAGGAGGAATGGGAAAGAGACTTGTTTCATTTCACTTTTGAGAAGAATTAACCTAATTCACACCTCCCAAGCCTGAACACAGATTCAAACACAATTGAGCGAATTATTACACAATGTCATAATGCAATGGCAGCTCATTAATTTACAGGTTCATGGTTTGATTCATGCATCAGAAGACGTGTCTTCAGAAAATGCATAAGCATGAGAAATGAGAATGTAAGAAAGTCGATTTGAAACATCAGAAAAATGTGCTTTAGTTAGGCAATGGGAGAAAATTGGAACATTTCAGAAATAACATGCAGATTTACACACTTGCAGAAAGGTGCACATAAATACTTCTGAATTTACTTGTGAGAGGAGAAAAAAAGTATTTTCAATCAAATATGCCCATGAGTTGGAATAAACTTCAAGAGGGAAACTGGAAGACTATAGCGAGCTTGGATTTTGCCTATTTGCACATCCTTAACGTTATAATTAGGTTGGCAAAACTGTGTGACCAACATGTTAGGTTATCGTGTTTTGGAAGCAGGGCTACCTCATTACCACCTCATAAGAGCTCTGAAGACTGATTTTAGTCAACATATATTGTGTTTTCAGAGCTCACTCTCTCAGCTGTTTGTTTCCTAAGGGGTAGCGTTATTTAAAATACGAACTTGGTATGAGTTACAAAGTGTTCCTCCTACTGAAAAAGATCCTCTCCAAAAGAATATTAATATAATGAAAAGTTCAAGTCATTCAAAGAGTTAAGCTGTGTTTGCTAACGTGAAAGGAAAGAATGATTGGTAATGTGAAAAGTAAAGTGGGTAATTACCCCAGGCTCTTCTCACAGCCCAAATTGTGGAGCACAGTCCTTATTGCCCCCCCCCTAATGAAATATACTTCCTGCAATCTTCAGTTCTCTGTCCCCAGAGGGAGAGAATTCAGCAGTGGTTTAGGGTGATACAAGCAGGTTCAAGAACATGTAAACGCCTTTCTGGACAATACTCACTAATATAAATAGACTGAAACAAGTTAATGTGCAGCGTGGCATTCTTACATGAATGACTGCACTGTCTGTGTTTCTTACTTGTTGTTTGCACTTGTTCTTAATATTTCAAAATACTTCTTATTCCAATTTTTTTCCTTGAGTTCATATGCATGCTTGTGTTAAGTATTCAGTGTAAGATTCACACTAGTATTAATACTGTGTGATACTCAGGACCTGGTCAGGGATGTGAATGTCACTGAGCCTCTGGGGAACAGTGACCATGCTGGACTCTCATTTGCCATGCATGTTGGGGGAAGAGTGTCAAGCAAATCAGACACAAAAACCTTGATTTCCAAAGGGCAAACTTCCTGCAGATGAGGAAACTAGTTAGAAAGAAATTGAAAGGGAAGGTAAAAAGAATCCAATCTCTCCAGAGTGCATGGAGCCTGTTTAAAACAACGGTAATAGAGGCCCAGCACAAGTGCATACCACAAAGAAAGAAGAGCTCATCTAAGTCCAAGAGGGCACATGCATGGTTAACGAGTGGAGCTAGAGAGGCTATAAAGCACAAGGAGAGGTCTTTCCTTAAATGGAAATCCTCCAAAGAAAGACTTTGAGGAACGCATGGCTAGCAATATAAAGGAAAATAATAAAAGCTTCTTTAAATATGTTAGAATTAGAAAACCTGCCAGAGAACCATTTGGCCCTCTGGATGGTGTGGGAGGAAAGGGGGAGGTAAAGGAGGACTTGGAAATTGCAGAGAAATTAAATGAGTTCTTTGCATCTGTCTTCATGAGAGAATACCTTGGGCAGATTCTACTGCCTGAACGGCCCCTCTTGACTAAAGAATTAAATCAAATACAGGTTAAAAGAGAGCATGTTTTAGGACTAATTGATAAGTTGAAGATCCACAAGTCACCGGGCCCAAATGGCATCCACCCAAGGGTTATTAGGGAACTGAGAAATGAAATTGCGGATCTCTTAACGGTAATATGCAACTTGTCTTTTAAAACGGCCACAGTGCCGGAGGACAGGAGGATAGCAGAAGTCACACCAATTTTTTTAAAAGGAAGGAGGGGGAACCCTGGAAACTACAGGCCGGTTAGCCTTACGTCTGTCCCAGGGGAAATGGTGGACAGTCTCATCCAAGAGAAAATCTTAAAACACACAGAAGAACAAACCTTGCTGAGAGAAAATCAGCATGGCTTCTGTAAGGCTAAGTTTTGCCTGGCAAACCTTTTAGAATTCTTTGAAAAGGTCAACAGGCATGTGGATTTGGGTGAACCGGTGGATATTGTCTATCTGGATTTTCAGAAGGCTTTTTACACAGTCCCTCACCAAAGGCAGCTGAGAAAATTGCACAATCAGGGGATAAGAGGGCAGGTCCTCTTATGGATTGAGAACAGGTCGAGATCCAGGAAACAAAGAGTAGGTATTAATGGGAAATTTTCATAATGGAGAGAAGTGAAAAGTGGTGTGCTCCAGGGATCTGTCCTGGGACTGCTGCTTTTCAGTTTGTTCATAAATGACCTGGAGACAGGGATAGGCAGTGAGGTGACCAACTTTGCGGATGACACAAAACTTTTCCAGGTGGTAAAAACCAGAGAAGATTGTGAAGAGCTCCAGAAGGACATCTGCAAAGTGGGGGAATGGGCTGCGAAATGGCAAATGTGTTTCAATGTAGCAAAATGTAAAGTAATGCATATTGGGGCAAAAACTCCAAACTTTATCTATCAACTCATGGGCTCTGAGCTATCCATGATGGATCAGGAAAGAGATCTTGCTGTGTTGGTGGACAGCTCTATGAAGGTGTCTACCCAATGTGCGGCAGCGGTGAAGAAGGCCAATTCTATGCTAGGGATTATGAAAATGGGGATTGAAAATAAAACAGCCAATATTATACAAAACGACAGTAAGGCCGTACCTGGAGTATTGTGTACAATTCTGGTCACCGCATCTCAAGAAAGCCATAGTGGAACTGGAAAAGGTGCAGAAGAGAGTGACTAAATGTTTACTGGTCTGGGGGACCTCCCTTGTGAGGAAAGGCTAAACAATTTGGGGTTCTTTAGTCTGGAAAAAAAGCGCCTGAGGGGGGATGTGATTGAGACATGCAAAATAATGCAGGGCATGAGTAAAGTGGATAGAGGGATGCTCTTCTGCCTTTCACGAAATACCAGAACAAGGTGACATACACTCAGATTGAGGGCTTTGTTAGTCTGCACAACTCCCTGCCACAGGATGTGGTGATGGCATCTGGCCTGGATGCCTTCAAAAGGGGATTGGACAGATTCCTGGAGGAAAAGTCCATCACAGGTTACAAACCATGATGGAGATGTGTAATCTCCAGGCTTAAAACTGCATCAAGGTCCAGATGCAGGGGAGTGGTACGAGGAGACAAATATCTAGTCTCATGTGCTCCCAGATGTATCTGGTGGGGTCCCTGTGAGATACAGGAAGCTGGACTAGATGGGCCTTTGGCCTGATTCAGCATGGCTCTTCTTATGTTCTTATGTTCTAAACAGATTCCAGCTCTGAGCATAGTGAATGTAGTTTTTACCCATTGAACCATGCACGTACACACAGGAAATATTCTTTCCAATTGTAATTCAAAAATTTCCTCTAAAAAGGCCACGGGGAATATTTATTACACACAAAGAACCACAGGAGGTGAATGTTGGAGAGCATTTTTAAGGTAATTCCGCTGATGTTTACTAGCAAAATGTCATTAAAAATGTAAAGTGTAGATTTTTCTTTGTCAGGCAGGGCTACAGTTTTGTTGTTGTCCTGTATACCTATAGTTTGGTGATCACAGGAAACCTAGGGTGTAGCTTGGGTGAAGTTGAATGGCCATACAGAGTCATTAGGCTCCCAGCCTCCATTAGAAGGATTCTAAGTGAGGCTGGGATGTGTGTGTGTGTGTTGTGTCGTTATAGTCGTGACCGACTCTCGTGACTCCATGCCCATGGAGTTTTCTTGGCAGGAATACTGGAGTGGTTTGCCAATTCCTACTCCAGGCACTAAATTGTGTCAAGTTAAAGACGATCTATGCACTAAGTTGTCTCATGTTAAAGAATATCCCAGAGCATTATCCACAACGTGGATTGCAGAGTACTCATAGAAAGACAGCTCAGAATGTTCAGATTAAAAGAGTGTTCAAAGAGTGTTTAAATTGGGTATAGCTGTTCTGCCTTCCCCGCCCCTTTGATGGAACTTGGCAAGAAAAAATAAATAAATAAAAAGAGAAAATACAAGAGGATGGGCAAATGGAAGACAACATAGTCTGGACCTTCTGAGGCCATAGTTAACAATCTAGAACAGCGTTGGCAAACCTATGGCACTCGAAGCCCTTTCTGTGAGCACCCAACATTGTCCCTTCACAGCCACATGTATTCAGGTTAAATTGCTGTATTGGCACTTTGCGAATAATTAGTGGGTTTTTAAATCACAGTTTAGACACTCGTTCTCTAAAAGGTTTGCTAACATTGGTCTAAAAACACATTACTATTACCGTTTTGCATTTTCTTTGCATTTAGAGCTCCCTCATAACCAGAGATACTAAGCTGTGGCTTACTTAGTGTACCTTTAAATCTGCCACTGTTGGGTGCTCATTTCATGTCCCTCAGTATTTCCTTACAACCCATTTTCAGATGGCAGGCTGGATTGTTTGAATTTGGTCCAGCCCTGTTCCAGTCCTATGCATCCATTTCACATTTTCCATGTGAAATTCCATCTATAAGATGAGATGTCTTGAATATCATTTTCTTTTATTGCATTGCATTAATTATATTTGGTATAAGATTTCATCCACCCATAGGTAGCCGAAAATATCAGTCTTCTATTTTATGATTATGAATGGACTTTTATTGAAATTGTACTTAGTGAAGCTGTGTCTGAAAACAGACAATTACTGTAATAATTTAGCTTGCAGTTAAGTTTTTTTCTTCTATAGAAAATGATTGCACACAATATTTTGGTACTGTAAATGGAGAGTGTGAATTAGAGGTGTTTTCGTTAAGTATAGTTTAAATTGTTTTTGACATATTTATGCAGATTTGTTAAACATCCCTGACTAAATACAGAGCTCTTCTTTATCATAGAGACCAACGACAGTTTTTAATCACATTTTGTACCCATAGGGTTTTAGGTTTCTAACAGGCCACCTGTCTTAGACATTTAAAATATATCACAGGACAGATGGGAAGGTGAAAGAACTTGTCCTTGGATAAAGAAATTCTTACACTGCATGAACAGTCACAGACAAGGCTACCCAATATATCACATACATCTATCTATCCCTTATTTCTCTAGCATTGCTCTATCATGATTGCAATTTCCCCTTCAGTAGCATAAATACAGAATTCATTTATCTATTTTTGAGAGAATAATTTGCAAAATCTGTCTCATGCTTATGTGATCCATGAATCTGATGGGTGGAAAAAAACTGCCCAAGCTGTATTTCAGCAACTAGAGTCTGTGCATAATGTATACATAACAAACCACCTACTGGTCCTGAGCTGTTCATTAATGACATGGAAAGTCTGACCATCCATTTGTGCAGACCTCTGACATCTATCTGATAGGTGCAATATATTTTATTGTGAAAAATGTGCAAGCACTAAAAAAGAGTATTTGGCAAAAGCACATTAAATTACTTTGGAAAGCTGACATAGAATAGCAATGTCTGCTATTATATGTTGTTGAAGTTTCTTTTGAAATGCATTTTGGCATGCTCTGTGTTCAAATATCCAGGAAATTAAAGAACTGGAAGAAACAGAAAGCTAATTTATTCCATCTTCTTGTTAACAAAGCAATGCAACCCCACATAACCAGCCCCAAGGCAGCACAGCCAGTAAAATGGTGTGCCAAATCCATAGGCCAATGGCATCATTTTGCTACCCAGCAGAGAAAGACAAATAGGTTTTTGTGGGAAGGCAAAGTCTGGCAAGGGTGGAAGAAACCATAATAATGCTGTGGACCAAAGAGCTGTACCACATAGTTATAGAATTATATCACAGTGTTAGCTGGAGAGCTCTTGACACAACATCTTGTTCAACCTGCTGAACGGTACTATTTCCTCTCTCACCATGAGTAGGTCTTTGCAATGTGAACGGGGGGGGGGGTACTGTTAGAGCTTGGGGATAGCACATGGGAAAATGGCATGATACCTAGAACCAGTTGATCTTTCAGTGGAAAGAACAGCCAAACAGCACTCCCCTTTGCACCATGATCTCTCCCGCCAACCTTCTTCCAAAAATGAGAATAGGACTTTTTATGTGTGTTACTTTAACCAATTGATTTTTAGTTCTTTTAAAAATTTATTTCTCTCCTTAAAGCATAATACAAGCTATATGTTTTACTGGAGAGTTTACTAGCTGGATACAAGCACTTGGGAAGCCTCCTAGAAGTGCTGATGACATGGTTTTCCCAGTATACTGTGTAGATGTACACAGCTGGAATGGCAGTGGTAAAAGTGTTTCTTGTTTCCCATTCTTCTAGTTGATCAGATAAGTTGTGCAGATATATGCACAGCTTGTACTTATTACTTTACAGAAGAAAACCAAGAATATTAAAATGAGAACAATGCAGTCCCTTTGGCAACTGCAAACTCTCTTGGCCTTGGAAAGGAGACTTAGTGTGAGGCCTTCAAAAGCGGGGAAATAAGTAACAGGTTTCGTAACAGCCATCTGCACAAGTAATGCAAACAACAGTATCAATGCAGTAGGATGAAGAATTCAACCCCTCTCTTTGTTCCAGTTATTTTCTGAGCTCTGGCTACTATACAGTAGTAGCCAGAGGTAGAAGGATCTGGAAGTAAATTTCACAAGCTCTAAGTTTCTTTCCACTTTCTTTATTAAGCTAAAGTGTGCAAGAAATGATTTGTGCAGCTTTTTGCACACTGAAGAAAACAATCATGGGCAGTGTATCTATTCATAGATATTGTTTTAATTGTCTGTGATTCTTCTTTCTATCATGCTTCTTCTGCAGCATTATGGGCATACAGAGAAAGGCATCATATTCTGTATCTGGGATGCAAGCTGGATTTTGGATTGCCCGATTTTGCCTTGTGGCATGGATGGGTGTGTGCTATGTATCAACTGCACAGAGTAGCTTTTTGCTAGGTGATCGCGGTATATAAATCAAAATAACTAAACAAATAAATGTATTATCCTATTGTATTCTCGAAGGCTTTCATGGCTGGGATCTGATAACTGTTGTGAGTTTTTGGGGCTGTTTGGCCATGTTCTGGAAGTTTTTCTTCCTGACATTTTGACAGACTCTGTGGATGGCATCTTCAGATGGCAAGGAGCTCAAGGAACTAGGAGGTCTCTCTGTGCTCTATAACCCTGAGCACAGAGAGAACTGCTAGTTCCCTGAGCTCATTGCCCTCTGAAGATGCCGGCCGCAGACTTTGGCGAAACATCAGGAAGAAAATCTTCCAGAACATGGCCAAACTGCCAAAAAAAACTCACAACAGCTATCATCCTATTGTTTCTGGTGTATTGTGACTCCATAGATTACTAACTTCTTGAATCGTCCTATCATTAGCAGTCAGCTGAGATCAGTTTAGGAAAGGTGATCCTTTTTTTCCCTTGTACTTTCAACTTTGTCCAACATTATTGTCCTTTCCAATGAATCTTGGATTGTATAAGTCAAAAATATGGTATGTTGAAAGGAAAGATTTCTTGCCTTGGTGTGACCTTAATAAACATGTTTGTTAAGAAATAGGTGGAAAGACAAGCATGGCTAATATTGAAGGACAGTGTGCTAGTGCCTAATACATTAGAGCAATTGTTCAAGAATAATTCATCTATGCAAAGATTACCTCTGCAAGGCTGCCAAGGTCACCGAGACTTTGCATTATCTGCTGCATAAATTGTACTTGTTTATTTTAAAGAGGTAGCCTTCCCTTGCCTGTGTGTGTAGTTGCTGTATTTGGAATGCTTTTAGGTTTCTGTATAGATACTTATTTTACTGTATTAATAAAATGGTTGTGTATTTTTCCTACATTGTTATCAGAATTGTTCAAGACAGTATTTTCAAAGAGCTGGATTAAGTTCTTTGGGAAGTCTAATTAAACAAGCCCTGTTGTTTCTTATTCAGACTATCCACAACCTTATTTTTTAATTGAAGAAAAAGGGCAAATCACAATGTTTGTGGTCTGGTGTCATCCCCAAGAGATGTCAACTGAAACCCAGGATATGGATTACAGAAGACATCTTTGTTGGTTTTTTGTTTTTTGTTTTGTTTTATACAGTGTGAACCTGTGAAATTCATACTGAACGAAAGGACATTGGGAGGCAGTAAAAACATCATGTAATATAAATCAGAATACTGTATATTGTTTAGTCTTTAAGAGAAGAAGATTCAGGACTAGCTTTAGGCCAGAATGATCTGGAAGATCTCCCAGGGTACCGAGCTGAGGAGGGTGATGTAGGATAATCTGGTTCCAGTGGTTTGTGTTTTTTAAAACTGGTTTTAGTAACTGATGCAAAGCAGACACACACAAAAAAATAGTTTTAAAAATGTAATAACTGCACTGTGTCACATGGTACATTGCTGTTGCTCAAAATGTGGCTTTTTGAGGTTTAGCATATGCATGCTGTGGCTGCATGCCAGGGAAGTCCTGATGCTACAGTATGTGCAAGCCAAAACCTGAACTCTAAAAGCAGTCCAGAGTAGTGTCATTCTTTCTCAATGAGGAGCCCACCTTGAAAGCCACCTATGGCAGAAGTTTCATAGAGACGCTAGAACTAGAGCAGGGATCATCTGGAAACTGTGTAGCAAATAAGAGGTGTATTGCCTGGGCCCTTTTTGCTTTGAAGTCTTGGTGTAATATAGCTACAATGACATTGCTGTACTTTTCAAGTCTGCATAAGACATGGATGGGGGGGCTAGGGCAATTCGTCCAGACAGAGGGACTTCTGTGCCAATTGGCTTCAGCCGTAATTCTCTCACATTGTTCTTGATATTTTGTTTATGTTTTCGTAACACACGGAAGTTTGTTATAGTGTAAGATGACACTCCACAAGCAATTATGGCATAATGAGGCTTCTCCTCGATTGTTCTGAAGTAAATATTGAACAAAATAATATGTTAAACATAATAGAGGCTAATTTAAGACTTAAGTGATTGTTTAAAGCATTGATGTGCATTCATTTTGATAAAAAACAGGTTGAATGGATTATTTTTGCTCATTTCCTGTTAGGTTTAGCTGGATGTAGAGTACATTCTTGGGAGGCTAAAAGGCAGAAGTTGCTTATTGCTAGCTCTCCAGCTCATCTGTAAGAGAAATCTAAACCCAATGCATTTGCATGCTGGCTAAAATCCTGTTGTGCAGTTGTGCAAATGACATACATTTGAGAAAGAAATTTCTGTATGTAAAGAAATACCCTTAGTGCTTATTTTTTTACATGCTGAATTGCATGACTCAGTATGGAACAGATAGTGTGTGTGAAGATATCCTAACATACGGCAATTTGCTTTCAGAAGTAAAATTATCTGTGTAACTTTACCACCAGATCTCAACCAACGTCTTGCTTTGCGTCTTGGCAGCAACAGAAATAAGGTTGGTTTAGTACTGCCCCCTAGCCAAGTAGTCCCAGTTAAAGAATTTGATTTTATATATGTTATGTATGCATGTATTTTGTAAAGTAAAAAGCAATGGAGAATGCTATAAAGAAGGATATGGGGAAACGGTTAAAGAAATGTCGGAGTGCAGGAATGATTGAGTGAACAACTACTAAGATTTCTCGGCAAAGTGCCCCTGGAGAGTTATCTTCCGTGGCTGTTACTCTAGGAGAGGCAAAGAGTGGCATAAGGCCAGGTCCTAAGGGAGGAACCTGAGTGAGTAGTAGAGAGGGCAAAGAGCATACAAGTTCTCCAAACTTCCAGAGTTGAATTACAAGCCGCTGCAGACTTCTGAATGAAAATACCACCCAAATAATTGAACTAGAAGAGCCATAGATACTACAGGAAGCAGAAACAGATGAAAGTTCTGTATCAGGGCAGCTGAAGACACTTTGATAATTATTCCTTTTCATTCAAGTCATTTCCCCTAAAACAGGGCTGCACAACTTTGAACAGGCCGAGGTCTACTTTTTCTGGCCCCAAGTGCCTGAGGGCTACTACACTAAAACCTCTGTTTATGAATTTTATCTGTTCTAAGCACATGCTCATCAGTAAATAAAATTGTAAGCAGAGCAGCGGTTTCCCATAGGAATGCATTGAAAATCAATTAATCCGTTCTGGAGGGAACAGATTTCAGTGCATTCCTATGGGAAGGCTGACCATGCACACATTTTCCTTGCACCCTCTCAAACCGCTGTGAGTGGGTGCAAGGGGGGTGCGTGAATGCTTGCGCAGATTGTCCCCTCCAAGGGGCAAACTACATGACCATGCACATGCCTCCATTGCACCCGGCTCAAGCAGGGGACCCTTGAACTGCCCCACTTGGCCGAGACAGTGGGCTGGCATACTGAGAACTTTTTTGGGGCAGTGGTGGTCCTTGGGACGGGGGAGGGAGGGGTGGAGAACTTATACCCCCTTTTTTATTGAAGGCCAGCAGACTGCTTTTGAACGCTTTGCAGGCTACCCATAGCCCACTGTCTACTTGTTGTGCAGGCCTGCCCTAAAATATAAAGTCCATGTCAAATGTCAGTTTATGCCATCTGATATTCTGGCATTCAATGAGTTTTGTTTGAACTTTTAGTCTCTTCCTTCCCCATCTTCTCTATGGAAGAATACTGAATAGGCATTGCTTTATTTGTCTCTCGTGCCAACCAATTTTGAGGGGTGTAATATTGGGGTTCTATAGTGCAGTAAATGACAAATCTGAACTGGTTGCTCATCACTTGCCTTTATTGCTCTAAACTGATACCGGCAAATATATCAGCAGTGATTTTTCAGAGAACACATATTTTGAGTTACTGCTCTTGTATCTGCAAGGCTGTGTGATCACATGACATTCCAAGGGGGAAAAGGGTGGTTGGGTCACTGAATTTTGCACTCCTCAGATGACAGTCTGTTTCTTGTCATTCATGCAGGTCTCAATAATATAGTCATCTGAAATATCCAGTGTATGCCAAATGATTTCGAGAGTTCCTTTGTATTTTGTCCATGTTTTACCGGGCAAGAATGAGGAGCATTTAAGCTGCCTGCGTTAACAATCTGTTAAACTCACCACATGACAATCTGTGCATGACTGTGCACAAATAGCAAGGAAGCAGAAAAAAAAGTTTTGTGAACCCTTGGGATAAAGGGAAGTTGTTCTCCACATGGATTGTGGGAAAGTTCATGATCAGTTATATTTAATTTGCCTGCATCCATCTTCTGGATGACGACAGACTGGACCCCTGAGTGCTGGTAAAGGAAATTATGAGATTTAAGAACACACAGAAGTATTGAATAGTTACGCTATTTCTAACATTTGTTTAGTTTTTTTAAAATTGTGGTATGGCTTTTTGTGTCTCATTCAGTATTTATCTGACTGAAATCTCTATTCTTGTTGAGGCGTAGAGACAGATGTTTTGTTTGATATTCTTATTGCTTGAATGGAGCAAGGTAGTAACTGGGTTGCAAACATTATCAACAGAAGAGGTGCAGACCACTGATGCTGTTGACAAACAGTGGAAGGGGCCTCATGACCCTGGCATAAAACCATGAAAACAACTCTGCTGATAGAAATCTTGCACATTTAAAAAAAAGCATGTAGAATTAGCTTGGTTAGAAAACCTACATTGGCTCATTCATTATTTAATCTTATTTTACTTTGTACAGAGATGCTTTCTGGCCTAGTGTGAGGCTTCACACAGCCAATTACTGCAAGGTGTTTAGTTCATTTATTATTTAAAGCACAAATCTTGTACAGGTTGTCCATTGATGACCCTGTGAGGAGTCTGTAGTAAATGTCTTTCATCACTGTTGCCCGACTTTTTCACATAGACTGCCTGCTGAGCTAAGCTGCCCAGGACAAGTGCTAGGCTTGTGAGATATTACAAATATAAGTAGTTTAACCGGCTGTGTACACAGCAGAAATTCCATGGTTAGAAAGACTACTGTCTAGATCAGTTAGTTATGATTCTTTTTTTAAAATTTTTATCTTACTGTGTTACTATTTTATGGTTTTATTGTATGAATTGTTTGAATGTGTTAATTGTTGTAAACCACCCAGAGTGACATCGCTGCCAGATGGGCGGTATAAAAATCCAATAAGTAAATAAAGAAAATAAATTTCAGTGAGTCTTCAAATTGCATACCACACTATATATCTTTTTAAAAATTATATGGTGATGACTGAAATGGTTCATGTCAATTTTCCTAGTGCTTAGCCAAGTTGTATTCTAGCAGGATCTAGCATGATGCACAGTTCCTTCCATCTTCATTTGAAGGTTGTTCCTTCAATTCATAAAACCTATCCTGACATGTGGGGGGTTTGCCAGCAAGGCGCTCTCTGGATAACTCAAAAACAGACTTGCTTAAGCAATGCGTCGATTGGAACTGATGAGTTTATATGCCATTAACAGTGTCTATCCCACACTGCAAGTGCCAAGTATTTGACTGGGGACTGGTACTAATTTCAGAGCTAATACTGAGCTGTTCCACATCAGTGCTTTCAGCAGGTGGCTGAAACTGACAGTGTAAAGGGGAAGAAGTGAGGAGAAATTACCATTGTAGTATAGAATTTCTCTGATTGAATTGACTGATTATACAGTCAAAGGGGCATTGGGAAACTAGAGGTGCTTATGAGAATGGGAAATAAATGACAGGGTTTGTGTGTGTGTGTGTGTGTGTGTGTGTGTGTGTGTGTGTGAGAGAGAGAGAGAGAGAGAGAGAGAGAGCTCATGTGATTGTTTTGCACAGCCAAATATTTCAAAAGGATGATAAGGTGGCATGGTAAAGATTTTGAAATCCTGCACTTGTGAAAACTGAGCATTCTCTTGATTTCTCCCTATAATAGCTTATATTACGATGTCCCTGTACTTCCTATCCTGTTGCAATTAACATTTATTAAATCATTCCATTTCTTACTGAAGATAATGGAAACCTCTTTTCCCACCTTCCCCTCCTAGACATAGACACATGTGATACACCAGCAAGAGAAGGATTGTGGATATTGAGAAACCATATTTGCTAGTGTTTTCAAGGTTTCTGGGTTTTAAATAAATGTTTTTAATTGAGAGCTATAACTCTTTAACTTAGAGATGCTCCAAGATTCAGTAGTGCCTTTTATTCATTCTATCAGTCAATTCGTCTTACGAAACATTTGTCGTACAAGTTATGGTTTCCCATAGGAATGCATTGAAGACCAACTAATCTGTTCTGGAGGGAACGGATTAATAGGTTTTCAATGTATTCCTATGGGAAGGCTGTCTAAACCCCCCTCAATCAAGGGACAACTGAAGGCTGTTTCCCCCCTGCAGCTGACAGACTGCTGATTTTGACAGCTCAGAGTTGTCAAAGTATGATATATCTTGGCTGCAGGAGGAGAACAGCCTTCTGCTGTCCCTTGATTGAGGGGGCAGCCACCTCCTCTTCGCCCATGTCTCTGCATAGAGACTCAGGTAAAGAGCTGTCAAAATAAGGTGTCTCTTGGCTGCAGGGGGGAACAGCCTTCCGCTGTCCCTTGATAGGGCAGCCACCTCCTCTTTGCCCCTATCTCTGTGCAGAGACTTGGGTGAAGAGAAGGAGTCCCTGCTGTGCCCAACAAAGTGTTGGGCAGAGGAGGGACCGATGGATCTTCAGCCATCTCAGTGCTTTGCAAGGCAAAGGCAGTGGAGATTCATTGCAGGCCTCCCAGGAGATCCATTTTAAAATGTCCTACCACAAGCGCTCTGGCCCCATGGCGGGACATTTTAAAATGCATTATCTCCCTGTCCGGGAGGTTTGCAAGACAAGCAGCATTGGTGATGTGCCACCGCCACTTGCTTTGAAAATCTCTAGGGTTGGGCGAATATCCATGGGTCAGTGTTAGGAGTGGTGGCAGATCGCCACCGCTGCTTCCCTTCCAAACAGCACGGGCTGGGCAAAGGTCAGTGAATCCCTGCTGTGCCCACCAAATTGGTGGGCGGAGCAGGGACCCCTTGATCTCACCCAGCCTGGGCTGTTCCCTTTCAAACAGCCCAGGCTGGGTGAGGATCAATGGTACCTTGTAAGATGAATGTAAAGCGGGAGGAAAAATTCATCAAACAAATATTTCCTATCACCGGAAATTACATTTGTCTTACGAGTTTTTCGTCTTATGGGGCATTTGTCTTATGAGTTATTACTGTAATTCAGATACTGGCCAAATAGTGCCAAAATATACTTTTGTTTTCTATAATTTTACAAAAAGCAGAATAATCCAGTAAAATACACTTAACAATATATCAAAATTATTAACATGTTGATTGCTAAGAAATATAGAGGTATAGGAAATCTAATATACATAATATTGGAATGCGAACCAGTGGGGTCAAGTTAAGCTTTCAACTGAATATCAGGAAAAACCTCCTAACTGTTAGAGCAGTACGGTGGTAGAACTGATTAACTCAAGAGATGGTGAGTGTTCCAACAATGGAGGCATTCAAGAGAAATTTGGAGAACCACTTGTCAGATGCCATTTGGTTTGTATTCCTGCATGGAGCAGGGGGTTGGACTTGGTAGCCTTATAGGGCCTTCCAACTTCATTATTCCATGGCTTTATGAAGTACAATTTAAATTCAGGATGACAGTATTAAGGGCTGCATCCAAATTTTTGAATAGTTTGAAAGTAGGCACATTGAAATCAATGGAGCTGATTTCCATGATGAATCAGTCTGAGTGATTTCATTGGGGTTGTTGTTTCTACAAACAACTGGATATGGATTGTTTGCAGAGGTTAGCCATATTAGGTTTTTTGCAGCCAAACAAGCAGACTTATAATATTTTAAAGACTAACACTTTTTATTCAGGATATACTTTTATGGATTGCAGCCCAGTAATTCTGAGGTGTCACCCTGTGATTCTGATGAGATAGGCTACATACTTCAAAAACTTAAACCAAATAAAATGTATTAATTTTAAGGTGCCACAAGGTAGTTGTTTTAGCTATAGCATAATTAATACTCGAGTATAAGTCGACCCGAGTATAAGTCAAGGCCCCTAATTTAAACTCCCCCCCAAAACTGGGGAAACGTATTGACTCGAGTATAAGTCTAGGGTGGGAAATGCAGCAGGGCCTGGCAGCTCCTCCTTTGTGAGCTGGGGGAGTGGTGTGTGATGTTTAAAATTATTTTTAGCCACTGATGCAAGTGCTTGGGTCAGTGGCTAAAAGTCATTTTAAACATTGCATGCCACTCCCCTGTGATGCAGAGGGGTGTCATGAGAAGCGGCACACAATGTTTAAAATGACTTTTAGCCACCGACCCAAGCACTTGCCTCAGTGGCTAAAAGTATTGACCCGAATATAAGCCGAGGGCCCCTTTTTTCAACCCAAAATTAGGGCTGAAAAACTAGGCTTATATTCGAGTATATACAGTAATTAGTTTTAAAAGAAACCATTCTATATGTGTTTACATATGCCACCTTGAAAATCGGACAGAAATTTCGCCTTATCTGGAAGATATTCTGGCATATAAATTGTAGGATACTATATTCTGCAGTGGATAATTATTATAATAATATTATTATTATAATAGTGCCATCAAATTTGTTCTTGCTTTTAACTACAGTATTCTTGCCATGATTTCTAGGTAGGAAAAATACTCAGAAGTGGTTCACAATTCCTTTCTTCTGTGGGTACCCTGGGACTGTGCAGGTTGCCCATGACTACATAGGTTGGCTCTCAGGAGGTAAAACAAGAATTGAACTTCCAACCTCTGGTTCCATAGCCAGATGCCTAAACCACTGATCAGGATTAAACATTCCCTCCCCCCTCGGAATAAATCTATATTTATATATATAAATCTTTCCATTTGGGATAATTTGAAACGGTAGTATCAGAAATGAGGTCTCCCCTCCTGCTAATAATTTTAATTTCTTTTCCAAGCTTTGGGGGGGGGGAATGATATTCTAAAAAAGATACTACCAATGACAAGCTATGACTTGCTGCCTGTAGTCATTTTCATGTCTTACTTTTGAACTCCTGCAATAAGAATTTTAAAATCCGCTGACACCACCTTAGCCATAACATGAATGTCACTATCATGGTGCTAATGATAAATGGCATACATTTTAAAACATTTAAAATAATCATAGCTTTAAAGTGAAGCACATCTGGCTAATATTAATGGTGTAGGAACTGCCCAGTGTGGATCTAAATTATCAACAGAACGGAGATGGCACGAGATAAATTGCATAATAAATCACTCTACATATTGTAATTTTTTACTTAGAAAAAGATATCTATGCTTCCTGTTTATGCAACATGTCAGCTCTTTAAAAAAGATGAATAGTTCTGTTTTTAGATTTATTTGAAAAGAATGCAAGTTGAGCACTCTGCAGTTTTGCATGCTGGCATTTGCAAAATATTTCCGTATATGTTTTTGCAGGCAAGAAAGCTTTGTTTGTTATTGGATAACTTTTTAATATTCTGGTTTATAGCCCTCTGATAAGGTACGCTGTGCATGTTCCATTGAAACAAATGGGGCATATTCAAGAGTCTTTATTTATTTATTTATTTATTTATTTATTTATTTATTTATTTATTTATTTAT
>JAHTLZ010000016.1:16146877-16158398 GCA_023846285.1 Phrynocephalus versicolor | reverse complement strand
TATTTATTTATTTATTTATTTATTTATTTATTTATTTATTTATTTATGTGAGGGTTCACTGCTTTGACAAACAGTCCACCCTGCAGAGTTCAATGAAGAGGCTTCCTTTTTAGAACAAACTGGAGTTTTATTGTCTTCTTCCATACTTCTGGAGGCGCTTCTTCTTACAACTGGTTCAACAGAACTAACATCAACAATGAACGGGTTATTTTTAGAGTCTCTGGTAGGAGAAAACAACGAAAAGTTCAATCCTCCTTCTGCTCCTGAAAGGGGTGGTCCGCCCGACCACTTCGGCAGTCTCAAGTCCTGGGTCATCATTTCCGTCTGCACCCCGACCTCTGAGGTGGTTTTTGGTCCGGGCCTCCCCTGACGCCAATTCTGGAGAGGGGAGTCATCCCACAAATCCAGATCCCTCCCGCAGGAGTACGTCCTGGTCAGTTGCTATATATAATCTTTGGATTTATATACCACTGTGTTTAATTCAGAGAACAACTCTAGGCATTGTATGAGGACCCAGCTCTGTTTTGATTGTTGACTGATAACTTGATAGGAAATATTTTCATGATTTTAAAAAAGAACTTCAGAATGCCATATTTCATTTCATGTGGTATCTTATTTTTTTTGGTAAACTTCCTATTTTTTGGTAAACTTCTCCCAATGTAAAATTCAGTTTCTTCATTCCATCAATTAGCTGAGTCCCCATCTATCCATTGCTTTATCACTGCTTGTACAACACTGTTATTTTGCTGGCAGTTAATAAAAACATCTGGGAAGAGGAAGATGCAACATCAAGGCAGTAGGGAGGATTAATTTAGGCTGTGAGCTAGGTCTAGACAAGTGTTGGTGAACCTATTGCATATATGCCAAAGGTGGCACTCGGAGCCCTTTCTGTGGGCACCCAACATCACCCCTTCACCTGTATTGAGGTTAAATTGTTGTATTGGCACTTTGCAAAAAATTAGCGGGTTTTGAATTGCAGTTTGAGCACTCAGTCTCTAAAAGTTTCACCATCACTGGCCTAGACTATAATACATATGCTGGAGTTATGCGACAATCCCCTTGAATTAAGTCATTCAAAAGTTTTCATCATCACATTCAACATAATTCCTCTTTCCTGTAGTTAAAAGCCATAATAGCACATTGGAAGTCTGGAAGTTGAGTCATGGCAACTGGACTTCTAGTCTTGTGAGAGTGAAATGTTTTACTACTAATCTAAGCAGCTTTGTCAGTCTGAGGAAAGTTAATGGTGAGTCCTCCAATTTATAGTTCTGCTTATATACCGCCCCATACCACTACAAGTAGTCTCTGGGCAGTTTACAATTTTAATTACAGTGTGCAGGCTACACATCCCCCCCCCCAGTAAGCTGGGTACTCGTTTTACTGACCTCGGAAGGATGGAAGGCTGAGTGAACCTTGAGCCTGCTACCATGGATTGAACCCAGGTCATGAGCACAGTTTTACCTGCAGTACAGGCATTTAACCATTGTGCCACGAGGCTCATAAGAGGTTCACCTTGATTCCATATCATCTTGGTCTGAACAGGCTGATTAGTTGGCCTGTGGCCTGAATATGCTCCTTAGGTGGACAATGCCCTGAACAGGCCATAGAAAAGAAGTCAAGTTGCCATGGCTCAGCTTCCAGATAACCTCATCTTGATGACTGCAAATCTTTACAGGCAGCACACTGAAAGGCTTGCCAACACATATCCTTGGTCCTTTCCAAGGAGAAAGACGTGTTAAAATATTTTAGATTAATAAATAATAAAAGCTATTAAACAAAGTACCACATACTTTAATGAGTACTAATTTAATTTCATTTACAATACTGAGTTGCAGAACTGAATATGCACAGAGAAGAAAGGAATGCATGTGTAAATACACTGACATGAGGGACCTCTACCATTCAGCCTTTGATATTAAACAGTTTTTCTAAGGAGATCCTGATACAGTCACCCCCGCCATTTCGCGGTTCAGGTACTGTGGTCCCACTATATCGTAGGATAGCAGTACTCTTAAGATCTCTTAAGATCTTCAAGGGAGGCTCTTGTCTCAGTCCCACTAGTTTTACAAGGGCCTCCTCTGTGGCTGCTCCCAGGTTGTGCAATGCCCTCTCCTGGGAGACATCTATTGGCTTCTTACATCTCATCCATCCAGTAACAAGTGAAGACTTATCTTTTTTCAAAATATTTTTAATAACTAGCAGGTCATTTTCAAACCTTCTGTGCTGGATATTATTATTTTCTTTGTGGTTTAATGTGTTTTAAAGAGGAGGGTTGATGACTAATTGTTTCAGTAGTACTATACATTTCTGGTAGAATTTTATACCAGCAAAACTAAGCCTTTTATATTTGTAGAATTGTTCTAATATGACCCATTTTATTCTAGAACTCCCAAATGAAAACTTTCTCTTGTGCAGCAAATGCCCCTTTCATGAAATAAGTATATGATATACACTGTTATTCTTGAAAAGACTGGATCTGTACCAATAGTGCAATTAATTCTTTCTCAGCACATCCCTTTGCTACTTTTGTACTGAGGGTAGTTTCAGTTTTGCTTTTTTTTTAAAAAAAAGATGTTAATATAGCCAAGGATAAAATAAAATTTAAAAGTGGCAAAATAAACAGGAGACATGCAATACAGAAAACTATATCAATGGTTAAAAACATGGGAAAACAAAATGTGATTCTGTGGTGCCAAAATGACATCAAAATAGGTTCTATGATAGCATATCTTCCATCTTCCATTGGAATACTGTCCCAATAATGGCCTTATATCTTACGGTTTCACCATTGGTGTTTTGTTCTTGAATCACTGCAACCTGCCCTAATGACAGAATAACTGGGATCAGAAGATACGTGGCATGGACTTAACAAAGATAAATTACAATACACATTTTACTTGAACCGACACAAGTCTTGGTCTAGAATTGATATGATTTGGATAACAAATTACTTGAAACTCAGCATTGATGAACTAGAAATACAGCCAAGCACATGGGCTGATCATAATCCACTTAAAATAAATTGGAAAGGAAGGAAAAAAACAAAAAAGGGAGATGGACACTAAACACAGGTATATAGAAAGAACAGGAATTTTTAGTTAACTTCCTGAACTGGAATATTATTTTAAAGAAAATACAACCCAAAAGTGCTTCATTGTAGTCCATGTTACACTAATACCAAAAGAAGAAACAGATCTAACACAAATAGGGAATTATAGGTCAATCTCGCTTCTTAATGTGGACTACAGGATATTGGCATCTACTGTATAATGGTGGAGAGGATGAAGAAATACCTTAACCAGTTTATACATACAGACAGATCAAAATGGCTTCCTGCCGAAAAGACGATTAAGAAACAATATAAGAATAATACTGGATATATTGGAATATTATGAAGCTCATCAGGGAAACAAATGGCACTGTTATTCTTAGACGCTCAAAAAGCCTTTGACAATCTAAACTGGGACTATATCAGTGATGGCGAACCTATGGCACGGGTGCCAAAGGTGACACTCGGAGCCCTTTCTGTGGGCACCCAACATCACCCCTTCATAGACACCTGTATGGAGTTAAATTACTGTATTGGCACTTTGCAAAAAAAAAAAAGTGGGTTTTGAATTGCAGTTTGGGCACTCGGTCTCCAAAAGTTTCACCATCACTGGACTATATGAAGATACAACTGGAGATGATGGACTTTAGACAAAGTTTTTGAATATGATAAATGCAATTTATTCTAAACAAACAGCAAAAATAATCATTAATGGAGAAATAATGAGAAATATTGAAATTACAAAAGGGTCAAGACAAGGATGCCCACTTTCACCTTTTTATTTTGAAATTAGGGACACTAAATAGAGAAGTAAGACAAAATCAAAAAATTGAGGGCACACACATTAGAGAGGAAACCTATAAGTTACAAGCTTATGCAGATTATTTGGTATTTATTTTAGAAAATCGATTGCAATCAGCTCCTGTTCTATTTGAGCAAACAGACATTTAGTGAAGTAGCTGGAGTTTGAATTAATCAACAAAAAACTAAATTTATAGTTAAAAATTTAACTCAAAGGCAAAAAGATCAACTTACTACAAATAGAAATATTTAAATAGCCAAGAAGGTAAAATATTTGGGAATATACATTACAGCAAGGTGTTCTACACCTAAAGAAGATAATTATACCAAAGTGCTGGCACAGATCAAGGAAGACTTGGAAATATGGTATAAACTACAACTTTCTAGGAAAAATTGCAACAATCAAAATGAATATTTTGTCCCAAACACTTTTTCCTTTCAAAACTTACCAATTAAGCTGGAGCAAAAAAAAAAAAATAAAAAAAAAATTAAGAGCTAAATATTGCAGTTTCAAAATTAAATGGCAAAAAAAGAAACCAAGGTTAAGCACAAATTATTGCAGGATGCAAAAGAAAGAGGAGGATTTGGCCTTCCAAATTGCACTTTATATTATTATGCAAGTACAGTACTTTAATATGGATAAAGTAATGGATACTCCTAAGAAATAAAATATTATAATATTTAGAAGGGCATGATTTGCAATTAGGTTGGCATGCATTCTTATGGTATGCAAGGACAAAGCACACAAATAAATATAGTAAGAAACTCACTGTTAAGAATCTGGGAAAAGATTACATTAAAAATTTATCTGAAAATACCCAGGTGATAGATAGATCTTTATTTACGGTTGTTAACCAAATCATAAAATACCCAGGTGAATCTCACCAATGGAAGCATTTACCTACCCAAACATGCTAATATCTGAAAATATAGTTACCTATAATGACCTCCTGAATTCTGAGGGAACTTTGAAATCCCAAGCTCAATTAATGGATCAAGGACTGACTTTTTCATGGTGGCCTCAAATGCAAATACAATCAATTTATATGATATAAAGGCACAAGGTTTTTATAAAGAGTACACAGTACACAGTATTTGACAAAATCTTACTAATGACAGAAGATAAACAAATCCAAAAAAAAAATCTACAGGTTTTTTTTTACTACAGTTGGACATGCAAGATAAAGAGGTGAAAGACACTATGCTAAAATGGGCCAAGAATCTTGGCCATGGTATTGAACTCCAAAAATGGCAAAAACTATGGATAAAGAATTTTATGCTAACATTGGTTAATCCATATAAAGAAAACCTTTATAAAATGTTTTATACATGCCATATAACACCAGCAGATTTAAATAAAATGTTCGCTAATATGTCAAATAAGTGTTGGAAATGTAAAACTCAAGAAGGAACTTATTATCATGCCTGGTGGACATGTGAGAAAGCAAGGGGCTACTGGGTCAAAATTCACACTTGGATTAAGCAAATTGCAAAAGTAGAATTAGAGTTCAAACTGGAGATATTTTTGCTAGGTTTTCTGCCAAACACAGTAGATAAGCCAACATCTTATTTAATATTAGATCATTTGACAGCAGCTAGATTATTGTGGGCCGAGTTTTGGAAATGTGAAAAGCCACCAATCAATGAAATGATTATTAAGAAAATATTAGAATGGGCAGAAATGGATAGGTTAACAAAGAGATTAAAGGGACAACAAGAATCAATGCTTTATCTGAGTTGGGACCTCTTCTACAACTGGTGGAAAACAAAACTGTTGTAGTAAAACAAAAGGAAAGGGATAATAGATCAATAATTAAATGTCAATGATGGAGATATGTTACATTACAAAATATTTTAAATATTTCCCTTTTTTCCCTTTTTCTGCTCTTTTTTTTATGTCTATTTCTTTTAGTCTTTTAATTATAATAAAAATAAATTTAAAAAAAGATGTCCCTAGAGGCTTCAGATACAGGAGTAACTTCAATAAAGCTACTGTGTATATGTAAGTATGTACTGGATTTCAGTCTAAATTAAAGATTTAACTGAAAAGCTAGTGTGCCAGTGTAAACACTGGTAGGATTTCAGGCCCATTATTCAGAGCTTTTCAAATAAGACATCATAAACACCATGGTTAAATGAAAGGACATAGTTTCAAATACTCTTGGCAGCAGTAAAGAGATAGTGACTCCTTAATTCCATTACATTTTCTAGACACAGAGTATAATATGAATCCTTTTTTAAACTGCATCTCTTGAGGTTTTGATTTTGAATAATTGTAAATATATAAGCCTATCTCAGTGCAATCTCTATTTCAAGGATTAATTTGAAGTTATATTTCACAGCATTCTAAGATTTTCCCCTATAAATGGATTTTAAAGAAGTGATTTATATAACCGTATCATAATCTTTTTAAAAATCTTCCTAAAATAATAGTTTCCAGTGTCTCAGTGGGATCTGCAGAAAATGTTGGTAACATTGATTTGTTCCTTCTGTGAGAATGAGCTGCTTGTGTGAAATGATCTTGCTGACTGATTTTCATTATACAAATAGAATTTTAATATTGTTTATATTTCTGGTTTTACATATCTAATTGGCCAAGTGCAGAGGGTTACAGCCTGTGCACTCTTTGAAAGTACTTTTTTGACATGGTTAGCTATTATTAACCTATCAGAAGGTTAGGCTTGACTGCCTGTGAGCTGTCTGCTACTACCGATAACCTTGTGAAGGGACGGGCAAAGAGCGGTTCTCTAAAGCTCCATTTAAGGCCTCAGGCTGCCCACAGACTAGAAATACAAATTGTCACTCCCGGAACCCCCCCCCCCACAAACAGCAATTCATGGTTTAAATAAGCTACTTAACACTGACCCAATATTTATTTATTTATTTTAGATATTTATTTACAATTTTTTTTAGTCGCCCCACTACCAAAAAAATCAGAAATGGACATCAGGCCACTTCTGGTGTTGGAGTTTTTAAACGTCTTACTTAATGATTTGTATAACCTCAAGACCCGCCAAATTGGACACCCTGACCTCATGTGTAGCTGCATTTTTCTTTCACTATTAAAAACATGTGGCATAAGCCTAACTGGCTCAGATTTTCACTTGCCTTCTGACAGCCCTGGCCCATTCACATGCTTCTACTCTTTGGGGCTAGTCTTCATGACTTTACAGAAGATGTCAGCAGATAGTATCAGACTTGTCCCAGCATTTTGCAAGAGATGTATTGATAGAAAGCAACACAGAAGATTCATTCTGAAATATTCAGAAGCACTCTATAACAGGGCTGTTCAACTTTGAACAGGTCAAGGTCTACTTTTTCCGGCCAAAGTGTCTGAGGGCTACTACACTAAAACCTCTGCTTATGACTTTTATGCGTTCCGAGCACATGCTCATAAGTAAAAACCTTTGTAAATAGAGCAGCGGTTTCCGACAGAAATGCATTGAAAACCAATTAATCTGTTCTGGAGAGAAAATATTTCAATGCACCATGGCCCTTGAACTGCCCCTCTCGGCTGAGACTGGGGGCTGGCAGACCCAGAACTTTGTTGGGGCAGTGGTGGTCCTTGGGATGGGGGAAGGAGGGGTGGAGAACTTATCCCCTCACTTTTTAAATTGATGGTCGGCAGGCTACTTTTAAACCCTTCGTGGGCTACCAATAGCCCGCAGTCTACCTGTTGGGCAGGCCTGCTCTAGAAGACCAAAATCACTTTTCCTCAGCATGATGTTTCTCTA
Organism: Phrynocephalus versicolor; assembly: GCA_023846285.1. Classification (NCBI taxonomy): domain Eukaryota; kingdom Metazoa; phylum Chordata; class Lepidosauria; order Squamata; family Agamidae; genus Phrynocephalus; species Phrynocephalus versicolor. The sequence continues at coordinate 16,150,814 of JAHTLZ010000016.1, read as the reverse complement.
TTTACAACACTGAGATGGCACCATGTGCTCCTCCCAGCAATCTTTTCAGCCTTATAAACTGTGCTGGCAGGTGTTTCTACCATGAAGTGATCCAAGAAAATATATAGACTGCCCAAGACCTACAACACGGTGGCAACTGTTTCTATAGTTATTTCCTAGAACTTATTTCTGAGAATCAGTATAGCAGATCAGGACTACCCTTCCACCCACGGTCTTCCAGTTCTTACAATTTATCTTCACCGATAGTTCTGAGCTTATTGCATACAGATTTTGGGAGTTAATCCTCTTATATTTTATGTTTGTTCTCTTCAGAAGCCCTTTCCAGGCTTTTAAAAAAGTGAGTCAGTCATCACAGCAAAGTCTGATAGCTGATTACCCTCTGCCACTAGTTTTGCTAACCTCTGCATAATGGAAGGTACAGTGGTACCTCAACTTACGATTATGAATTTAATCCATTCTGAATGCATGCTCTTAAGTCGAACTACTATTAAGCTGGGGTGCCTATTTAAATAATAGAAAAAATAAGTTAAAAAAAATTAAAAAATGGAAAAAAAGTATTTGTAAGTCGAGCAGACCATATCTAAAATTTGTAAGGTGGCAGTTAAAACGCCAACAGTATTCCGCTCTTGTTGAATTGTTCTTAAGTTGAGCTGCTCTTAAGTCGGGGTACCACTGTAACTTTCTGAACCACAGTAGGTTCTGTATGCTAATTTTACAATGTTCCAGATCTCTACAGAGAGACCCATAAAAGAGTGGTTTTGTTTTCAAAAGTTGCTCTCCACAAGAGGAGAATGGTGAAAACATCCGAAAATGTGATTCATATTACAAATGTATTACTTGTAAACTTTTTGAAGAGGTTTAAAATGTTAAAAGTTATTTTTAAAAGCTTCAGATTCCCTGCAGATTCTTAAAATGATTACCCCAAAGAAACACATAGGCTGAAATCCTGTTGGCATGATTCCTGTTGGAAGAGTGATGATGTTATCAGTAGGAGGCAGTTTTCTACTGCCCCACAAGAACATAAGAACATAAGAAGAGCCATGCTGGATCAGGCCATTGGCCCATCTAGTCCAGCTTCCTGTATCTCACAGTGGCCCCACCAGATGCGTCTGGGAGTGCACGAGACTAGATATGTGTTTCGTGAAATCACTCCCCGGCATCTGGCCCTTGAAGTACCCCGGTTTTAAGACTGGAGATTACACATCTCCATCATGGTTTGTAACCTGTGATGGATTTTTCCTCCAGGAATCTGTCCAATCCCGTTTTGAAGGCATCCAGGCCAGATGCCATCACCACATCCTGTGGCAGGGAGCTCCACAGACTAACAACACGCTGAGTGAAAAAATATTTTCTTTTGTCTGTTCTTACTCTCCCAGCCCTCAATTTGAGTGGATGTCCCCTAGTTCTGGTATTTTGGGAGAGGGAGAAGAGCTTCCCTCTATCCACTTTACTCATGCCCTGCATTATTTTGTACGTCTCAATCATATCCCCCCTCAGGCGCCTTTTTTCCAGACTAAAGAGGCCCAAATGTTTTAGCCTTTCCTCATAAGGGAGGTCCCCCAGCCCAGTAATTATTTTAGTCGCTCTCTTCTGCACCTTTTCCAGTTCTACTATGTCTTTCTTGAGATGCGGAGACCAGAATTGTACACAATACTCCAGGTGGGGCCTTACTATTGTTTTGTATAATGGCATTATAATGTTGGCTGTTTTATTTTCAATCCCCTTTTTGATAATCCCAAGCATGGAATTGGCCTTCTTCACAGCTGCCATACATTGGGTAGACACCTTCATGGAGCTGTCCACCAACACACCAAAATCTCTTTCCTGATCTGTCACGGATAACTCCGAGCCCATGAGTTGGTAGATAAAGTTTTGATTTTTTGCCCCAATATGCATTACTTTACATTTGGCTACATTAAATCACATTTGCCATTTTGCGGCCCATTCCCCCAGTTTGGAGAGATCCTTCTGGAGTTCTTCACAATCTTCTCTGGTTTTTACCACACAGAAAAGTTTTGTGTCATCCGCAAACTTCGCCACCTCACTGTTTATCCCTGTCACCAGGTCATTTATGAACAGATTGAAAAGCACCGGTCCCAGGATGTTGTGGGACAGAAAAAGGAAATATTTTATTTGTGAGAGTTTCACCCTGCTAGCGAAGGGAGGCAAATTTTTATAATTTAAATTTGTCATTACAGTAATACCTTGTTTTACAAGTACCTTGGTTTAAGAGTATTTTGCAAGACAAGCAAACATTTATTCTACTTTTTTCCTTGATCAAGGAGTAATGTCTTGCAGTACAAGTACTGGAGCAGGTCACATGATCACGTGAGCCAATTCTGGCTCTCTTTCTCTCCCCCTGCTGGATTGTGGGTGATTGTCTGGAATGTTCCATCTCAGGCAAGACTCAAAAGCAGAGGGAGAAGAATGAAGGTCTCCCTTGCACCAGCCAAGAATGTTTTCAAAGGTGAGTGCACATTAGGGGTTTGTTTTATTTTTCTTTAATTTGTTTTCAACATCCTTTCGTATTTTTCAAACCATTTTTAGTCATGGGGCAGCTAGTATGGTGTGTATATAGCTACAAATAGCATTTTATTATTCTCACATTAAAAAAACACCGAATAAAATCTAGTTGTTAATCCCAAGCAGAGCAGATTTCGCAGCCAGGAAAATAAACCATGGTGTGGATGTGGGCTTCTAGCCAACTTCTTTTGTGAGTTTTGGCATTTTGTGTGTACATAAGTGGCCTAGGGGGACCCCAGAATGAATCATATGAGTTTATATTATTTCTTATGGGGAAATTTGCTTTGATATACATGTGTTTTAGTTTACAAACATGTTTCCGGAACGGATTATGTTTCTAAACCATGGTATTACTGTACCAATTTTTAGTAATATACATTCATTATTTATTTTATTTATAGACTACCCTATTGGTGGGAAAGCACTATTCGGAGTAGTTTAACAGTTAAAATCCAAGCATATTAAAATTCATAGTTTTCCTAGTTGTGCTGAAAAAAATTTATCTCAAGAATGGCCCAGATAGCTCTTTTGTGTTTGTGTTTTAAGATATCTAGAAAGGAAATAGATCTCAGGGAACAAATCACAGACAGTGATAAATCCAATTATTAATCCCACCTGGAGACGACTCATTGGACTGAGATACAAGAACAAGTTCTGACTGTGGTAACATGCTGTTTTTTACTGTAGTTTATTTATATGTTGATGCAAGCTGCCTTGGAGACTTGATGGGAAGGTGACATACAACAGTTTTAAATAAATATTTAAGGAGCTGTTGACATTCCCATGGACAAGAATGCTGTGTAAATATTTGATTGTTCAGTTGCCTTTATTTACAGAAAGAATTCTTAATCATGAGATTCATTTGTGTTAAGGAGAGAATAGTTCATTGCTTGATTAGCTTTGTGTGCACCTCAAGCTGATGAGAGAAGCTTCTTGATTAAGAAACATGAAAATCTCAAATTGCTAAATATCCGAGGAGGTGTTAAATTTACACCCTGAAAATAGGCCTGTATCTACATTCTCGAATCACCTTTTAATTCATCTTTGGGAAACAGGATTTAGCTCTTACCTAAAGAGAAATCTTCCTTGATTGCATGAAACTGCATCAGAATTGACTTGGTTGTGGACGAAATTTAAATTGTATGGAGTATGCATGTAATATTTTATTTGTTACCTTAATTCTTTAAATTTGTTTTATCTGCTAGTTGGAAGCAGATACATTAAATGTGTTTTTCTGTTTGTTGCATTTTGTGATTATTAAAGTGGTATGAATGCATTAGAAGCTCTGTGCCATACAAGATATTATTTTCATTACCTAGAAAGATCTTTCCTTTAAAAATTGTGAAGAAGGATTATCTGTAAAGTATCTAGGATAGTTTATGCCATCCTGTATTCTGGGAGGTTTTGGTTCCTT
>JAHTLZ010000016.1:16118791-16130884 GCA_023846285.1 Phrynocephalus versicolor | reverse complement strand
TAATAATAATAATAATAATAATAATAATAATAATAATAATAATAATAGTTGTTGTTGTTTTTGTTATCATCATCATCATCATCATCATTTCATGTCAATCTTTTTAAATTTAAGAAAACATAAATCGTCATTAGACGATTAGCTAGAGAATGATAAACCTTGGCCAAGATGTGTGTGTCTGTGCCCGAGGAATGGGCTTTCTTTGACATCTGAAATCTGCTCATTCCTGCTCAGAAATTGGGTGTGAATGTCTAAGATTATGTACTTAGAGGACCATTTCAGTGCTAACTGTTTTATTATTATGGGAGAAATGCTCATGCTTGTCCAGCAGAGTTGGCCAAGAAACATCAATTCAAGGGTAAATAGTTCCAGATATATGTCTGCATAATAAAGTGCCTTCATGAGATAATCTGAAAAAGGAAAGAGATGAGAATAAATCTTTTAGAAGACTTTTATCAAGAAATCTAAAAGGCTTTTCATTTATGATCTGTTACATTGTATCCTACAGAAGAGATAGGTGGAGGAAGCATTCTATAGTGAATTGCCACAGGAGACTGCGTAGTGATGTTTCTGAATTTAGGAAGAGATGGGAGTGCTGGCAAATGAGACAATTCAAAATTTTCTTCCTGTAAGTCAACTGAAAAAGCACTGTGGGAAACCATCCTGAGACCTGAAAGTATCAAGGTAAATACAAAATAGAAAAAAGAAGGTTCCTATTAACACCCACAGTTTGACTGTGATCAGAGGTAGGGTCCTCTTTAAGCTTGTGTTCTTAAGAATATACTACTATAAATCTCTTTTATATATTGGAGCTAAGAAGCAAAAAAAGATCTTAAGTCTTGTCATAGTGTATCATGGTTACTTAATTAACAAAATGAACTGGAACTTGTTTGAGTATTAACAAAGTGTTCAACTTAGTATGTGCAATCTTTACCAAAGGAAAGCAACCAGACTATATTGTTATAGGTGTAGCATTCCTTATTCATTCAAAATATAGTAACCTATCATTAGACATCAAGGTAGGCAGGAAGTATAGTAACATATCATTAGACATCAAGGTAGGCAGGAAGGACGTGGAGATTCATAATGTCATAGGGACACAGCAAGCTTTATGCCTTGCAGGAGGTGGATGGTTGCTGTTGAAAACTACAGTCATACCTTGGTTTACGGTTGTCTTGCAAGACAAGCGGACATTTCTGATCAATTTTGCCTTGATCAATGGGCAACGTCTTGCAATACGAGTACTGGAGCACGTCACATTCTCACAAGTGAGGCAATGGTGGCTCTCTCTCACTCTCTCTCCCTGATGGATTGTGGGTGATTGTCTAGAACATTCCTTTTCAGACAAGCTTCAAAAGCAGAGGGAAGAGAGAGAAATAGAGGCCTCCCTTGCACAAGCCATAGAGGTTTTCAAAGGAGAGTGCAGGTTATGGTTTTGTTTTTGTTATACACATGTACCTCTTAAGATAGCTGCCTAGATGCCCTAAGCACATTTGATCTCACCTGATTTCAGAAGCTAAGCAGGGTCGGCCCTAGTTAGTACTTGGATGGGAGACCACCAGGGAATACGAGGTGCTGTAGGTGCCTGGAGTAGAAACTGGCAAACCACTCCCAGTATTCCTGCCAAGAAAACTCCGTGGCCATGGGGTTGCAAAGAGTTGGTCACGACTGTAATGACATAACACACACCTCTTAAGATAAATGCCTCATAAGACAAAAAAGCTCATAGGAAGAAAAATATTTTTGTGAATAGGCATGCTTTGCATGGCAAAAAAATTCCCTACGGGATGCTTCACAAGAAGAAAAACTGTTCCACATGTACCCAGGGAAAAAATCTGGTTATGTTTGTCTTTATTCTAGCCTTCCGAAAGAATTAATCCATTTTTAATGCATTCCTATGGGAAAACCACTTTTTGTAAGACAAAGTTTTCTTAAAGCAAGTTGACCCATAGAACGAATTAAATTTATTTTAAGAAGTACTACTGTATTTATATTTTGATTTAATTTATTTGCAACATCCCGCTCATTTTTCAAACCATTTCTAGTCATGGTACAGCTAGTCAAGTGTGTATATGGCTGCAAATTGCATTTCATTATTATCACATTAAAAACACAGAGTAAAATCCAGTTGTTAATCCCAAGCAGAGCAGATTTCGCAGCCAGGTACCCAAACCATGGTGTGGACGTGGACTTCTATCCAACTTCTTTTGTGAGTTTTGGCATTTATGTATACAGTATGTGGTCTATGGGTCCCTAGAACAAATCAGTTTCCATTATTTCATATGGGGAAATTTGCTTTGATATAAGAGTGCTTTCATTTACAAGCATGTTTCTGGAACGAATTATGCTCATAAACCAAAGTATTACTGTTTTTCTATGTAGCTAAGGCCCTATGCAGATATTACAGCATGTGACCGGCTTTCAATATAGAACTGCTTGTTTATGTGATAAGTCTCTAACTGAGACCTCTTGGGACCACCGCCACTGACACAGAGGGATCAGTACTTAATGGAGCAGAAATATGAGTAAGCATATGCTGTGGCTTCTGAATGACTTCCCAGCATGAGGGAGGCTGCTTTGCCAGCACCAGCACCTATGCAACATCATATGAAAATCTTCCTTTTCAAGTTGAGAGTGGGGAAACTTCACTGTTTTGGTGACAAAGTATTTTTCCTCCTTACTCTGAACTCAACTATGCAATATGAATTTGTTTGTAAACTTCAGTCATGAATAGAGTCACAGAGGAAATTGCTGCTGTTCCACCAAATTAGCTTCTCAGATATCTTTTTAATTGGAGCCCATAACTCAGATTCTTGGTCTTTTAGGAAGATGAACAATACAAATTGAAGTACAGCTATTTTTTTTCCAGTCAGAGCTCAGTTTGAAGAAAGCTTTTAGACAGAGATGAGGTTGCTAACAAATAGCATGCCATATGATAATGAGCCAATGTTTTCTTCAGTAATTTCACATTTGTAAACCACACTGCGAAAGTAAGTGGAGTTTTTATCCTCTCTCTTTTTGCTCTTGCAAATCTCTGCTAAAGACCAGGGAGTCCAACAGAGACAAAGCAAGTGTCTCTACATATAAGAAAGAAAGAAAAATAGATGTCTAATTCTAAATCAGTTATACAACACCTTCCAATACCATATAAAAGACTGTTTCAGAATACTCGTTTCCACATGAGTCTTCTTTTTAATGGAGAAACTTCAATTTATGTTTAAGAACAAATAAACTGTAGTACTTTGACAGCCGTTCGCACTTAATTCTTTGCGTTAAACCAACAGCATTCTTTTCCACAAACATCCATTGTTAGGACAATGCTCTCAGACAGAATTTATGAGAAATGGAATTATGTTACCAAGGAGATAGCATTTACTATAATGAAGAGTAGATCCTAGAAAATGGCCCCTTTTACAGCAGCTCAGAACAGAGCCACAAAAGCAATTGATTGGTCTTGGCATTTAGTCTTATATCAGCTGTGTCATCCATTGCTTCAGGAGTGAGAACACTAATCTAAAGTGACATTTCTGTTCTGGCGGGCTTTTCTGCCCTGATGAAAGCAATTACTTCATTCTTAAATGATAATTTGCAGGAGTTTCAACCACTTTAATTGATAACTTTTTGTTCTGAAGTGAAGTGATTAGCTGATTTTGTAAATAGAAATTTAAGATGTAAAATGCACAAGTTGCTCTGAGATCAAACTATTCAGTGTTAGGTAAAGCTGCTCCTTTTCTACTATTTTTAAACCTCCAGTTTCAAGTTTTGGGGAGGAGGAGAATAAAGTAATTCTGTTTACCTTGATTTAAGGTAAACAGAATTATTATTAGGAATGGCATGAACCATACCAGTTTTTTCAACTGATATTTTGATGAAAGATACGCGAGTGTGAATAGTTTATGTACAAACATGGAATATTATTGTGAAGGTCTGTCATGGAGTTTTCATCTGGAGAGTCCTTAAATATTTTCCTGGAAAATATTCACCTTAGACAAAATATACAGTGGATATAAAAAGTTTAATACACCCCTGTTAAAATGCCGTGTGTCTGTAATGTAAATAAATGAGTCAAAGATAAATCCTTCAGAACTTTTTCCACCTTTACTGAGACCTATGAACTGTACAATTCAGTTGAAGCACAAACTGAAATCCTTTAGGTAAAGAACTGATATAATATGGTATATGTTATAGTATAATTAATATAATCCTTAAAGTTTGCAAGACCTCTGTGCCCTGTATGTGTGTTCATACACATGACCATGTGTTTTATTTTATTTTTAATTTTAAAGTAAAAGCAGCACTTTAAACAGCATCAAATTCTATATTTTCATGCAGAGAGCAGAAAAAGGGATCATTTAATGTGTTAATGGGAAATATAAAGCAAAAATGAAGGTCAAACTTGATTTACCACATCAAACAGTCTTTGTCAGCCAAGCTTAATATATCCTGAGTTTGTGGAACAAATGAAATTTTGCTGCTGTGTTACACTTTGCTTCCAAACAACCATTACAACTGGTTTTATATATTGTGTGAGCATCAGACCATCAAACAGTGCATCTTTACTGACGTGTTGCTGCAGTGATGATCTACAGCAGCAATCTGCCATTTATATAAGGGCAAAATGTGCGTCTATATTTAGTTGTGAAATTGGCCTATTATACTCTTGATGTTTACAGAGGCTAACATAAATTAATGATGACAGCTATGAACAGTGCATTAGTTAAGCAGCAGAGTTCTTACCTTGAACTTGAAGATTCCAGCTTTAACTTCCAGCATATAATACCAGGCAGCTTTCTTCACACATTAAAGGAAAGCTTGTGAAACCATTACCTTTTTGGCAGCAGTATTAAAGAACTTCATAACTTCATTCAGCAAAGTTTTTCATTTGATAATAATACATAACAATTTTGTTTACCAATCTGCCCAAATCTTATTTTGTGAAAAAACTGAGATTTACTGTATTGGTGTTGGGGCAGGAGGGAAGGTTTGCTTAATAATTTATTGAGGAAGAAGCTGTAATGTAGTGTAGCCTGAAGTTTGACCTGTAGGTAATCCAAATTGAAAAGTTTGGCAGACCAAGGCACCTTGACTGGATTTTACACTGCTTTTAAACTTTATTTTATAAATTCAACCTGCAGTGATGTCAGAAGTAGTGTAGATTCTGTAAAACTATAGATTCTACTGGTAACTGTGACCAAGATCTGACAGGTTTGCAGGTGTTCAAAGGTTTGTGACTTAAAATGATGAAGCCTTTGATGAATTTTTAATAGTTGAATTTTTAATACAGGTCAGCCTTCCTCCTTTGAGTCTGCATTCCCGATTAATTGATAAATAGTAGAACTGTGCAGTGCTATATTCTTCTAAGCAAACAAGTGGGGGGAAATCTATAAAAATATGCCTGGTTGGCTTCTCTTCAGATCTTAGTTGCAGTTTCTTGAAAGGAGAATTATGGAAGGCTTTAAACTTGACTCCTTTTCAGTGAACAGGTTATTTTCTCACGTTAAAATAAAACATTGTTATTAAACAGAAATTCTGTTTTAATAGTTTTTGAACTCTGCCATTCAGAAGGCAACTTTATGAGAAACTTTTAAGGATTGTGAAATTTCTTCTGTGGAGAAAATCTGGAGAAGTTGTAATGTTAGCATACTATAGCCAAAATGCCTGTAATTTTCTACTGAGGTGTTATTCTGTAAACCACCTAGAGTTTCCTTTAGGGAAGCAAGGTGGTATATAAATTTGGCAAATAAATAAATAAATAAATAATCAAGTGGCTGATAATTGTGAAATATGTTAGTCTGACCGAATGTTTTTAGCTTGTCCAAAAGTGAAACGTAATGGTATATAATTGGATTCAATCCATAGAAAGCTCTTCTGCCAGTTATCATTGGTTTAAATCCTATTTACTGTTATTAATTTATAATAATATATTGTTAATTTACATTGTATATTTAATTTTTATCTTGGTGTTATGCCGTGTTTGTTTCATATGTTGTTCTGTTTTGAATGTTAGCTGCCCAGAGTGGCCTTTTTGGCCAGATGGGTGGGGTAAAAATTCCATCCATCCATCCATCCATCGATCCATCTCAATTTTTGTCTAAAATATAAACAGGAGCTAATTGATGAGGTACAAGTACATTTTTGTTGCACAGTCAGGTATGTGATCAGACATGCTACTGTGACAATATTATTTATTTATTTCAGAATATTTTACCTCACCTTTCTCCTTGGAAAAAGACCCAAGGCAGCTTACAGTAATTAGGGATAACACACAGTCCGGTACAATTAAGACATGTTCAAGTATTTGAGAACAAGGAATTGAAGGACATCTTACAGCATTAATAGACAGCATTACATTAAAGCATGCCCAAACTTCAGCCCTCCTGATGTTTTGGACCACAAGTCCCAGAATTCTAAGCTTAGATTGCCAATGGCAAAGGACTGTGGGAATTGCTGTCCAAAACATCTGGTGGACCAAAGTTTGGACATGCCTGCATTAAAGCAACATGGTTATAAGTAGTCATAAACACAAAGTCTATGTGAACACATAGATTCATATAAAATACACATGGTAGTCCATCATTCAGGGAAAGCTTGCCTGAAGAGAAAGGTCTTTGCCTGTTTCCGGAAGGACAACAGAGATGAGGCAGTCCTGGCCTGTAGAGGGAGGGAGTTCCAGAGTCTGGGTGCAGCAGTCGAGAAGGTCCTTTCATGGGTTCCCACAAGATGTACCTGTGAGGGTGGTGGGATGGAGAGTAGGGCCTCTCCTGATGACGTTAACACCCGAGTTGGTTCATACTGTGAGATCCAATCTTTGAGGTAGCTAGGACCCAAGTCATATAGTGCTTTGTAGGTCAAGGTCAGCAGCTTGAATTGTGCTCGATAGCTGACTGGCAGCCAGTGGAGCTGTTTTAATAGGGGTGTAATGTGATCTCTGTACCCCGCTCCAGTCAGCAGTCTGGCTACTGCATTTTGAACCTGTTGAAGTTTCCTGAGGCTTTTCATTCATAGCCCCACATAGAGCGCATTACAGTAGTCCAGCCGGGATGTCACTAGGGCATGTGTCATTGTGGCCAGAGCTGGTTTCTCAAGAAAGGGGTGTAACTTGCGTAGTAGCCTTAATTGTGCAAATGCACTCCTGGCCACAGCTGTGTTCTGGGCATCCAAGCTCAAGAATGAGTCCAAGAGCACCCCCAAGTTGCGTACCTAATTTTTTAACTGGAGTGTGACCCTCTCTAGTACAGGTTGCATCCCTATCCCTTGCTCTCTTTAGACTGACCAGGAACGCCTCTGTCTTTTCTGGATTTAGTTGCATTTTGTTCATCCTCATCCAGTTCATTACTGCAGCTAAACACTCATGTAAAGTTGAGATAGTAGCTCCCTTAGAATCTGGAAGTGATGAGAGGTAGAGCTGGGTATCATCAGCATACTGGTGACACCTAACCCCAAAAGACCTGATAATCTCCCCCAGTTGTTTCATATAGATGTTAAATAACATAGGAGACAGAACAGAACCCTGGGGAACTCCACAGGTCAGCAGCTGTAGTGTCGAACAAGAGTCACCTAACACCACGTATTGCGTTCTATCCTGCAGGAAGGACTGGAACCACTTTAATACAGTACCCCCGATTCCCATTTCAGAGAGACAAGTCAGGAGGATGTCATGGTCTATAGCAGGCATGTCCAAACTTCGGCCCTCCAGATGTTTTGGAACACAACTCCCACAGTCTTTTGCCATTGGAAATACAGGCTTGGAATTCTGCGAGTTGTGGTCTAAAACATCAAGAGGGCCGAAGTTTGGACATGCCTGGTCTATAGTGTCAAAAGCAGCTGAGAGGTCTATTAGAACCAAAAGGGACAACCGATCGCCTATCCATTTCCCTGCGTAAGTCATCTACCAATGCAACCAGTGCCATCTCAGTCCCATAACCAGGCCTGAAGCCAGATTGAAATGGATCCAGGTAGTTTATCTCATCCAGAAACCTCTGGAGCTGTGAGGCCACAACCCGCTCTAGGACTTTCCCTAAGAATGGGATATTTGATACTGGTCGGTAATTGTTCAGTATCATTGGGTCTAAGGAGGGCTTTTTTTTACAGCGGTTTTACTATTGCCTCCTTTAAACATGTTGGAACCCTGCCCTGTTGTAAGGAGGCATTCACTACTCTTCCTAACCAGTCTGCCATACCTACTCTGGGGAAGCTTTTATGATCAATGAGGGGCAAGGGTCCAACACACATGTGGTGGCCCTCATCTCCCAAAGGGTCTTGACCACATCATCCGGCTGTAGGAGCTGAAAGTCATCAATTAATACAGGACAAGGTTTTATTTACAGGTTCTGGATCAATAGCTGCATCCAAATTAGCCCGGATCTGTTCAATTTTGCCTGTAAAGTGCTGTGCAAATTCTTCACAGCGAGATACAGAGTGGTCTGTGTTATCTGCCAGTGAGTCAGCATGCAGCAGATTTTTGACTATTCTGAAAACCTGCTCTGTGCGATTTTGTGCCAAATCAATGGTGGATGAGAAAAATGCTTTCTTTGCTGCCTGCACTGCCTTGGAGTAAGCCTTCCAAAGGCCTTTCACTGTTTCTTTGTCTGTTTCAATTTGGGTTTTCCGCTAATGCCTTTCAGCTCTACGAGCCACCTGCTTCAATTTTGCCAACTACCCTGTAAACCAAGCCACCAATATGGGTCTACTTTGAGGAAGGAGACGTTTAGGGGTTATCCGGTCAATGGCTTTGCTCATTTCCCCATTCCAGAGTTCAACCAAGGATTCAATAGGATCACCCATTGGAGATGTAGGGAACTCCCCAAGGGCAGTTAAGAAATCATCTGGATTCATCAACCTTCTGGGACATATTGCTTTTGTCTGACTTCCCACCCACCCCCTGGCCAGGCTGTGGGTTACAGCAAGCCTAAAGCTCACCAAATAGTGGTCTGTCCAGGACAATGGGACTACAGAAAGTTCCTTTACCTCAATGTCCCCACTGTCCATATCAGGGCAGAAGACCTGTTCTAAGGTGTGGCCTGCAGGATGGGTTGAGGTAGATACCATTTGGGCCAAACCCATTGTTGACATGGAGGTCATGAAGTCTTCAGACACCCCTGACAGAGCCGCTTCGGCATGGATGTTAATGTCCCCCAGAACGATGAGCCGAGGGGACTCTAACATCAGCCCAGTTATCAGTTCAGTAAGCTGAGGTAGAGAAGTTGTTGTATCATGGGGAGGGCGGTACACCAAAAGAATTCCTGTCTTGTCCCTGGCTCCTACTTTTAAGTACATACATTCAAAACCAGGAAATTGGGGAACATGGCATCTAGAAAGAGGGATGGAGTTGCCCCCCTGGTCTGGCCTGTTGTTCCACAAAGAAACCTGGAGGACAGAGCTGAGTGAGGTTGACACCTCCAGCCTCATCCAGCCAAGTCTCTATGATGCAAGTGAGGTCAGCACGTTCTTGCAGGATCAGTTCCTGAATGATTGTTGATTTCCCATTCACTGATCTTGCATTTACTAGCAAAGTTGCATTTAAGTGACAGTTTATACAAATCTTGTGTGAACACCAACAGCACTCTTGCAATTCCGTACCAATTATCTTTAAACATTGAAGTGATTCTAAGCTGAAAAGGCTTGGATTGACATGAGTCTACTGAAAACGCCGACTGGTATAGATTTTTTGGCCCATTTCTACTGTTCTGTGAGGGAACTTACCATCCTGTTTTACACCTTACATTTCTGCTGAGGATACATGTTCTAAAACGATACAAGGAAGGATGGCATGATGGAGACTGTCATAAATGGTATGATCTTTGCTACTGGCCCTTCCTGAAACTTTATATGCATTGTTTTATGGCATTCAATTTGTTTTCCTTTAAGATAATTATAGCTGTTATGAGTCTGTACTGTGAAGAATGCATAACAGTGAAACAAACTAGATGTACTTGCATTTGCTCTACTGCTTATAGTTTAAAAAGTTATTATACCAACCATTTAAATAATTAATCAAAAGATAATTCCTCAACCATGAGCTGCTTTTCCCATCTCTCTCTCTATTTTTTCATCTGTACAGCCCTTTGCATTTCTTTGCACTCACCAAATTCTCTAAGACAGAATTTGGATACTGGGAAATGAGCCGAGGGTAGAGGCACCATCATTAAGCGCTTCAAAAAAGAAAGCATAGCTTTTGCAGTTGTCTTGCTGAGAAGTTTGGAAACAAGGCAAGGAAAGTGGTGCTGACTGTTACCATGTCAGACTGCATGTAGCTTTTCCCGTGCTTTGTAATACTAGGTAATGTAAGTAGGCTCGAGATTAATGTAGAGCTGTGTCATTCCCACTGGTTTGTGCCATTAGATCATACTCTCAATAGCCTTCTAACCCCAAGGGCCTTAGTTTATGGTTATACCCTTCCAAACCAATCGCTATTTTTATGAATACAGTGCTGTCACTTCAAAGGACATTTGGTAAGATATGTTTAATATGGAAGGGTGACACTTCACATTTCAAGAATAACTAAAGAAATGTTTGACTATTTTCGGAATGAAAGACGCTTAACATGATATGTAACAGGGATATTATTCTTGCCTGGGGTGCAAGAGGCCCCAGGTTCATATCCTGGATGAACCCTACTTTTTACTGTTCAGTGGTTTAGGCACTGGGCTACAGAGCCAGAAGCTCAGAGTTCTATTCCCTGCTGTACCTCCTTGACCAAGAACTGGGCTCAACGATCCATAGAGTCCCTTCCAGCTCCACAGTTCAAAGAAAGTCAAGGCTCCAATCTTATGTACCATTTTCCTGGACATGAGGCCCACTGAATGCAGTGCAGGGAGTCTTCCCCTGGAATCGACATGGCAAGGACTGGTGTACAGAAAGGAAGATGACACTGTCCAGACTGGAGTTGTCTAACACAGAGCAGAGCAGTGATTAACAACCATGTCCCGTTTCCCAGCAACTCTGCATAGTCTACCTGTTTTTACTCTGCCCATTCTCAGGCCAACAGTAACACAGTTGTCCTTTCACTGGCCATCTAAGCAGCACGATTCCGTAACATAAGAAGCAGTGCAGCTTTTCCAGCTATGGACATGACTAAATGGTCTTGTGGTCCTGACAGAGCCCTACCAGCAGGCCAGGTAAGACTGATAAGGGGGAAGCAAAGCCCAAAGGAGCCAAACTGGCAACAGAACCAGTCCAGTTGAAAACGGTCAATCACAATTCAAAAGTAGCCAGTGGCAGATCATGCCACAGCAAGAAGCAGGGCAGGGATAAATATGAATGTCCAATTCAGCTGTGACAGAACTGAATTAGTTTTACCTAAATTGATCTAATCCCACTCAAAGCTGAGCTATCTGCATTTCAGTATTAGATCTGACTGGTAGAAGAGCTTTGCACATGAGGACCTCTTATTCTGATCAACGTTCTACTCTCTGGCAATTTTCAAGTGGAGCTCATGACTTCATTCATCCTCATTGCTATAGACTCAGAGGCAGTCCAGACTCATTTGATTATGGAGTCATGTTGCCTTCATTTATACACTTTTTGTACCTTGAAGGTCCTGGGTCTGTAGGAAGAGCCATCTCTTTGCCTGGCTCAAGAAACTTTTCTTCACTGCACACAGCACCGTCCCTCTGTCTCTCTCCATAGATCTCTTAGCATCACTGAAGTCACTCATCCTTAATACAAAGAAGGAATGAAGCAGCATGACCATTCTCTATAACAGGAGACCTGAACAAAATCTAGGCACAAAGTATTATCAGGTGCTATTATCAATCAGTCATCAACCAGTTGATCATTCTGTAAGTTTTCCCCCCAAGAGCCATGACTAGACTCTTACCAGACTTCACTTTTAGCTGTCACCAGGGCCATGATCCAGATATACTCTCACCCAAAAGAAGCATGGGCCTGTTAATTGGTCCATGAGGCACTCAGAATGGAGACTACATGAGGTTAATATAAATAATAAGATAAGTAACACAGTAGGATCTCGCAGATTGGTATCAATCCCCCTTGCAGATACTGAAAACTAGGGGTCTAAGGATACATATATGTCACAGTAAGCATGGTGTGTGTGTGTGTGTGTGTGTGTGTGTGTGTGTGTGTGTGTGTGTG
>JAHTLZ010000016.1:16106352-16118781 GCA_023846285.1 Phrynocephalus versicolor | reverse complement strand
TGTGTGTGTGTGTGTGTGTGTGTGTGTGTGTGTGTGTGTGTGTGTGTAAGAGAGAGAGAGATATATTGTTTTTATATGAAACAGTAAGCACAAGAATTGTGGATTCTTCACTAACAAGTATTCATAGATGCTCTCTGGCTCCATCTACTGGTCACTTCTAGTAATACATGTGAAAATCATTTTTCTGGATTTTTTTCTTCTAAATTTTTTAAATATTTCCAGGCTGTGATTGTGAAACTACAGATACTGATCTAGAAGATAAAAGGAATCCTACTCTATGTTTATTAAGTATAAAATGATGTTTGAAGATATTATGAGACTGTCAGTTTGCTTCTCTGGTTCAAATACCAAGTGGTTTTAGTGGGTTCTGTGAATGAAGGAAGGCCCAATCCTAACTTTGAAAGCAGTGGCAGATGGGAAAGGAGATTGTGTTAGTTGGCTTCATTGGCTTCCTTTTTCTGACTTCCTGTTGAGCATGAATAGCATCAGTGACTTCCTGTTGAGCATGAATAGCATTGTTTTGAAAAGCATCAGTGGCTAGCAACAGTAGCTGTACAAAAAGCATCTCAAAATATTTTTTAATATTCACATATTATGACAGATTACTGTACTTGCTAATCATTTTTGGAAGAGGACACATTATTAATAGTGTTCAAATGCCACTCAAAAGTTGTTCTAAAATATGTATGTGGATAAACTGTGCATCTGTACTTGAATATATGTTTGCATAGAAACCAGAAATAAGAAAGGGAATTAGCTAAGTCAGATAAAAGATCATAGTGATGGACACATTGTTCTCTTCTTGTTGCAGTTTACAAGCCTTGAGAAAAGAAAAGTCCCGAGATGCCGCTCGATCTCGCCGAGGGAAGGAAAACTTTGAGTTCTATGAGTTGGCTAAATTGTTGCCACTTCCTGCAGCCATTACCAGCCAGCTGGACAAGGCTTCCATCATCCGATTAACTATTAGCTATTTGAAGATGAGGGACTTTGCTAATCAAGGGGACCCTCCATGGAATTTGCGAATGGAAGGACCACCACCCAACACATCAGTAAAAGGTATGGGGTTGGATGGTAGTAATGTATGGAATGTGGCAGCCAGTACTGATTTCTAAATTGAAATGTTTACCGTCCTTTCTTTTTTCCCTGCATATCAAATCCTTTAAAGGGATACAAATGTGGAAATCTGAGGTCTGCATGAGAAAGACACCATGTGAAGGTGAAATAAACCTCTTATTATATTTATATTTTATTTTAAAACAAACATCTCAGTGCATCTGCTGTACTGAGCAAGTAGAATTACAGTACTTATGTATTTTTAAATGTATTGGCTACAATTCAACACTGGTTCAAGTGCCTTTAAATCTAGAGAAATGGATGAACATTTGTGCATTTGTGTTGGATGGTAGCTACGAACTGCAATCTGTGTGCATGTTTATTTGGAAGTAAGATCCACTGTGTTCAAAGGGAAGTTTTCCTAACTAAGCATATTATTATATCTTAGACTTTCTCTGTTTTTTTAACAACAATACGTTTCTTGGGTGAAGAACTATGAACTTTCTTAACAGGAAGAAGGCCTTTTTGGTAATTTACTAACATCTTTGCATAGATACGAGGGTGAGGATTATCAGTTCCTAGGACTATTACGGAGTTTTATTGTTTTGTAATTTACCATCTATGTAAGTAATTTCATACCAGTTGGCTTAACATTCAAAAATAATTTAATTGAACAGAAATACATTTTCATATAAACCAGCTATGAGAAAAAAGTTGAGTACAAAAACTTCTATGTGTACATTATATCATTGTTGAGGTGGTGGGTGCTACATATTATAGTGCAGATGGCAGATTACTGCTTATATTTCATGAACTTGAAATGCATCTCACTACTGCTTAACTGCAACTAATCAGAAGTGTGTAGTCATTGTTACTTTAATGCATTGGTTCGAATCCAGTTTCTTCTTGGGAATGGTGTTTGTTTTTGGCTTCCCCCACTTTGTAGCTCCAGATCACAGATGCTAAATTTAAAAGCTAAATTTAGTCACTAAGTTTCTTAGAGCATGGAAGACCTAAAAATGGGTGTTAATTTCATCAGATTTAAAAAAGAACAAATGCACATGCCAATTTTGGTGTACTCGTGCATGAATCATGACACAAAACCAAAGGATGGCTACCACTGTTATAGTTGTATTATGGCGGGGTGTTTGAACTAATGACTAATGAGCAATGTTGAGTTAGGAATGGAAATAGCACTGGAGTAACGCACTGTATGTACTTCACACGGGATCTGGCCTGGAAATGACAGGCTAGGAAAGGGATCTTGGAATTATGGTGGGTACTGTAATGCAAATATCAAGCTGCTCTGCAGTTTGTGTTCAGAAAGAGGATTCCCAGACAGAGATTATTAAAAGGAGGATTGAGCATAAGAAGTGCCAATATCATAAAATAATGTCTTTCTACAGATCTGTGGAGTGAACACACTGGGGAATACTTTGTAGCATGTGAGTCATTGTGGGTCAAATGAGATAAATGCAAAGCTAGGAACGGTGAAGAAAAGAGCAACCAACATTTTCAGAGAACTTGAAGCACCTCCCATAGAAAGAGAAGCCACCTCATTTTCTAATTTAGTTTAGAAGGCAGGTATATGTTGACAGGAGTTTAAAAATCAAACATGGGAGGAGAGAAATTCCCTCAAAATAGAATTCAGTTTTTGCAGAGCTAAGGATAACTTTTATTTGTTTAGTAATGAGGTTTATCAAGTTACTTTATATAAAATCATTTCAAAGAATATAGAGCTATGTTATCTGTTGTGTTATGTTATGGGTTTGAATCTGTGTGGCATCAGCTCATCAATACCTGTTTGCTTCCTTAGATTAATAGGCCAAAAAAGAATTAGGAAAAGTCTGTGTGGTTCAGGAGTTCAACAGTACAAGAGTTAGGTGATACCTTTATTGAACCACAAAAAAGTTGCACGCAAATTGCAAGCTTTTGCGGGTAAATCTTCAGGCTGTGCTTCATACTTTTATGGATAGTGCAGAAAAGATTATCTCAAAATTTCATACTAAGTCTGCCGCAAGCCAGAGAAAACATTGTGTTTCAGGAGCATTCAGTGGATAGTGCATGGGGGCAGAAACAGAGTCATTGGCAAATCCTTTGTTTGGAGCTTGGGATGAAAAAAAAAGTCATGCTTACAGGAGAGAATGCTTGAGATCATGTGTCCCTGGTGAATTTGCAAACTGAGTCTGGATTCACCTCAAAGAAACAGACTCAGCATAGACATCTGCCACTTAGCTTAACACTTTCCCTTGGGTATATACCTATTACATATCCTGGTTAAATATTTTTGAAAGTACATTTTAAAAAATCAATCTTATTTAGTAAGATATTTTGGGTACTTTGTACGTGTAAATAATATCACCTAAATAGCCTTTGGCAGTGTGATAACATAGTCCTTAATCCTGCAATAAAAGCACTAGGCACTGTATGGCATGCCTTCACATTCAGTCTTCTGAAGGCATTTGAAAAATAGATGAGAAACTCTCACCCAGTGTAAACTATCTCTATTAGTAAAAACGAGATGGCCTGTTTGTGTTAATACAGTAGTTCCATATCGAAGCTTGGTTTTAAATTTGTCCTGGGTGACTGTACAGCAATTTAATCATTCTAATTTACAGCTTCAAAAAGGTCCTTTGCTCTGTCCTGTCTGTAATGGCTGATGAATTTGTTTTCTTATTCATGTTTTGTATGGATTATTCCACGTTGTGCTTGCAGAAAGAACATTCAGGTGACACTGTGTAATATTTCCCAAGTCAATTACTTCATGGAAATGATATGTTAAACAATTGCAAAGCAGGAGATAGTTTTCACCATTATTTTAGAAATATATGTATTGCTGCAGATCAAATGTACATTATTTGGGAAATGACTATGCATTCTCAGCAGCAGTTCAGCTAAATAACTGATTATGGTAACCTTTAAAGAAATCTCAGTGTTGTGACTATTGGTTTAAGCACTTTTCTATTCACAGTAATCTGTGTTTGGGAGGTATCTTGAAACCATTATATCTTTTATTAATCTGAAAAGCAATAGCCACTGATACCACATTTGCTAAAGCTAGATAATTTTTCTAGCATAGCAGATTTCAGCCTTTTCTCCCTTTGTCATTGTTACTTGGGGAATAGAAGCTGCTGAATGCAATAATGCATACATTTTTGCGGTAGTTGACTTCAAATACTGCTTTTTCAAGATCAGGATAAAATCACCTCGTAAGATAAATTTCATGTCAAAGAAAATCCTAAATAAATGTAAACTAAAATGATATTCATGCACCTAATAGAAAATAAAGATACAATATAAAGAGAATATTGTGTCTAGCACATGTTTAGAACAAACTTACATTACTAACACAACTGTTGGAAGATGTATAATGTACCCTGTTTGCAATCTTGTATCAGTTATATTTTAAATCCTGATGTCATGATGTGATAATAATGGGGGGGGGGGGTGTTTGGATGTGATTGTGCTTTTGTAGTATTGTAAGAATGCTACCTTCTTGTACTTTCCATTAAATTTTGGATAAACCTGGAATTTAGCAATTGGGAAGAGGGTCTGAGCAGATGTCATGGAATGTGAGGGATTACTCAATTCCACCATGTGAATAGGATCACACAATTCATCAAATCACAAGTAGTTCCTCTAGAGGTTCGTGGTGTCAATAATATGATACCATACAATGCTTTCGAGACTTTTTGTTGTATGTGTGCTACAGTCCTAATTAGAGCAAGGCCACAACAAAACAGTATATGCCAAAGCGTCTCAAAAGCCACTATGTACTGATGACATGATTGTTGACATTATCAATGCATAAGGACTTTTGAGTTTGAGTCAGTCTGACAAAGCTGTTTGGGTGAGCAGCGAAATGTTTCAGTCTTTCAAGAAAAGAATTCCATTTGCCATGACTCAACTTCCACAAAAACTGGCTTATAGATTGGTAAATGATAAATTAAAGCACTTGGTAAATAACTTTAATAGTTGGCTGTCCCCAAATATTGTTGGTATTAATTTTTAATTTTGTTCTCTTTCTTTTGTTGATTTTAGATCTGGATCAGTTTATCTTTATATTGATTATATTGTTTTAAGGGGGCAAACCACCCAGAACAGTGTGCTCACTAAAGGGACAGTATAAAAATAAAATAAATAGGAATGTACCCTGTGAAACAGATATAGACAGGGCTCATTAAAGCTTCTGAAAGCTATCAACTTATTTCATAGGGCAAAAGTCATTTCATAGAGCGCAAAACTCAAAAGGTAATATTTTTGCTTACAAAGAAGAACACTATGAAGAGGAGATAGCTTCTTAATTTATAATTTGAGGAAGTAATTGTTTATATGTTTATATGACTAGTGTAATTTATTAGTAGTTTGCTCATCCAGAAAACAGTTTGTTCCTTTAAAGTTGGTGAATTGGAAGAGACAACCTAACATAAATGGGTTTCTTGCTAACACAATTTCACCCTGTGTGTAAGCAGATGTTTTCAAGATTGCAGTCTGTCTTTTCTGATTGAGAGAGAGACAAAGAGATGAAAGAATACCTAGAGTGTATGTGCATAATAACAGATTAATTGTACCTTTACTGCCATGACTTCATCTCATGGAATCCTGGGACATGTAGTTTTGTAAGTTTCTTTGAACTTGAGTTCAAAGAGTAAGTGTCAATGGGAAATTTTCATAATGGAGGGAGGTGAAAAGCGGTGTGCCCCAGGGCTCTGTCCTGGGACTGGTCCTTTTCAGTCTGTTCATAAATGACCTGGAGACAGGGATAAATAGTGAGGTGGCCAAGTTTGCAGATGACACAAAACTTTTCCATGTGGTAAAAACCAGAGAAGATTGTGAAGAGCTCCAGAAGGATCTCTCCAAACCGGGGAAATGGGCTGAGAAATGGCAAATGCACTTTAATGTAGCCAAATGTAAAGTAATGCATATTGGGGCAAAAAAAAAAAAAAATCAAAACTTTATCTATCAACTCATGGGCTCTGAGTTATCCGTGACGGATCAGGAAAGAGATCTTGGTGTGTTGGTGGACAGCTCCATGAAGGTGCCTACCCAAAGTGTGACAGCGGTGAAGAAGGCCAATTCCATGTTAGGGATTATCAAAAAGGGGATTGAAAATAAAACAGCCAGCATTATAATGCCATTATACAAAACAATAGTAAGTCCGCAGCTGGAGTATTGCGTACAATTCTGGTCTCCGCATCTCAAGAAAGGCATAGTGGAACTGGAAAAGGTGCAAAAAGGAGAGACTAAAATGATTACTGGGCTGGGGCACCTCCCTTATGAGGAAAGGCTAAAACATTTGGGCCTCTTTAGTCTGGAAAAAAGGCACTTGAGGGGGGATATGATTGAGACATACAAAATAATGCAGGGTATGAGTAAAGTGGATAAAGGGAAGCTCTTCTCTCTCTCCCAAAATACCAGAACTAGGGGACATACACTCAAATTGAGGGCTGGGAGAGTAAGAACAGACAAAAGAAAATATTTTTTCACTGAGTGCATTGTTAGTCTGTGGAACTCCCTGCCACAGGATGTGGTGATGGCATCTGGCCTGGATGCCTTCAAAAGGGGATTGGACAGATTCCTGGAGGAAAAGTCCATCACAGGTTACAAATCATGTGTAATCTCCAAGCTTAAAACCGGGGTACTTCAAGGGCCAGATGCAGGGGAGTGGTATCAGGAGACAGATATCTAGTCTCATGCGCTCCCAGACGCATCTGGTGGGGCTACTGTGAGATACAGGAAGCTGGTCTAGATGGGCCTTTGGCCTGATCCAGCATGGCTCTTCTTATGTTCTTATGTTCTTATGAGTTCTGTAGCTGAGAAGACTATCAAACTACAAATCTAAGGATTTTGTAAGATGGAGCCACGAGATCTTAAGTGCAGTCAAACCATTATAACCTTGTAGTGCAGAGACACTCAGATAAGAA
This sequence comes from Phrynocephalus versicolor, assembly GCA_023846285.1. NCBI lineage: Eukaryota > Metazoa > Chordata > Lepidosauria > Squamata > Agamidae > Phrynocephalus > Phrynocephalus versicolor. The sequence continues at coordinate 16,111,804 of JAHTLZ010000016.1, read as the reverse complement.
TTCAGATGCAGGAACTACAGTGTATTGCTATGTTTATACAGCTTGAAAAATATAGCACATAATGTGGACTTTTATATCTAAACTTTCTGTCTAGTGTTGGGACTTAGAATGATCATTTTAGTTTCTTACATAGCCAGGAAATGGCTACTTAGAAGCCTCAATACTTATAGTTTGAATGGCTGTTCATGTTGGAACTTTATTTTCTCAAATATTTATTTTTATATAATCATTAACTTTAAATTACTGCTGATTTCTACAAATTAATTTAAAATAGTAACATAAATCAACAGAATAAAAATTGAAATGGCCTGTTATGATAATTCAAATTAATCTGCAATATGCTTCCCTTTAATTCTTACAGCATCCTTTCTCTATTCTCAATCAGCTATGATGTGATAAGTGTCTTTATTGTAGATTGAAACAATTTTCACTAACTTAATACAAAGGTAAAATCCGGGGCCTTACTTTCTTCTGTGTAAACCAGAAATGGTTTCTACACTAGACAGAAATCTTTTATGAAACAACAAAAACATTGACAACAACCTACTTTCATCAAGGGAAAGTGAATTAATAATTTGCATTCCAAAGAGGAAGCAAGTCCCATTTAGTTTAAACTGTTAATTTTTAAAAGATAGGTTAATCTAATCAAGGGTGCAGTTACATGACTATAGTTCAGCTTTGTATACTTGAACAGAAATATGAATGTATGAGTACAATCTGTTTGTTTGCTTGCTGAGTTCAATAGCAGAGGTGATCTTTCATAGCTATAGACTTCCTCCTCTAATCCTGTGGCTCCCACAGCTTCCAAACAATGAAAGATATTACATATGAACAGTGGGACAAATGCAGGAAATATTTAATTTCAGAAAAATGGCCCTGCTGATGCTATCAGCTTTTCATGGATGTAGTATTTTAAATGTTTTAGGTATTTAAAGATATTTTAAAGATTTTTTAACTCCCAAAATGTTATGTATAAAAAGAAATGTAGAAAGCAATCATTGAGAATTTAGTACAGCTTGCAAGCATTTTATTGTGTGTGAGGGGCAGTTCCAGGATTGGAGTAATTTTAGTTGGAAATCTGATAAGGTCTATTTTTTCTTATTTCCACATATTGATATTTATGTTTTGCTGGAGACACCCTATTTTGAATACTACATAATTTTCTCATACTAGAGTATGTGGGAGACAGAAACATTAAGTAGTCCTTACAAAATCCTGTGAAATCCTATAAAACTGAGGCCCCAGTCCAAAAACTCAATTTACAAAATGTCTAAAAATCATTAGAGGAATTAATTGCCTTATGTAATAAAATTAGAATTTATAGGCCTTGTTCCATAAGGATGTTTTTGAACACATTAAAATTGAAACTGTCATCATGTTAGTTTTATTTTCTATTTAAAAAAAACCCAACATCTAAATTAAATGGCTTGAAATAGAAGGTATTGTTCTTGAATAATCTTTTCCCACTATGATGCTGTCACAATACTGGCAATACTTAGTTGCTGGAGAAAAGGCAGGTTTCAGATGGATCTGCACTTAGCTATTGTTGTAGAAGGAAGGTCCTGATTGCTGCGTCCCTTCTCTCTCATGGTGTCAGAAAGGGAAGGGTAGAATATTGCTTCCTGAGACTGAAGCAGTGATCTTGTGCTTGCAGAGCAAATCAGCTTTCTGTAAGGCATTTCTAAAAATGGGAGCATCTCGAACAAACAACAACAAAATCCCTTTAAACTGGTCTTGAGATCAGCACCAAATTTAGTGCTTGAATGTGAGCAATCAAGATCATCTACGGGATATCCTCTTGTGCACACTAACACTCCCAAAGAGACAAGTTGGGGGAAATGTCATAACTTGACTTGGTTTTTGCCGCACATGGCAAACTCACCCAATCCCAAAGCAATTATCACGGCTGTTTTTCAACAAGTTCTCTAAGAAGGCTTAGTGTAAGAGAATCCCTAGCCACTGAACTGGGTACCAGTTGCTCAACTTAGGCAAAGATCCTCTGCACACTCCCCAAAACATCACCCTTTAACCCAAGGCTAATTAAAATCCTGGATGATGCACATTTGAGTGCCAGTAGGACTCTGCTGACCTGCATTAATTCCGAAGACAGGCGATTAACCTGGTTGCGTACTTTGAAACTACACATCAATCCTGCAATGTAGGACAGGACAAATTATCCAGGAAACCAACATAGCTTAAGGCACTTTCTTTAGTTATTCACCCATTATTCCCCAAGGACCACACCTTGGTAAAATATTAAAAATTTTATTTAAAAATAATAAAAAATAAAAATATATTAGAAAGACAGTTACAGATTGTCTCCCTCCCCAGGAGACAGTTACAGATTGTCTTTCGTCCTGGCTCCGGCAGGAATGGCCAGTGGTGGAGGGCAGTGCCTTGGACCCGGTCATGTAGTAGGGAAAGGTGAGCATCCAAACTAGATATGACAGCAGCTTGCCACCTTCGCCCGCAGCTCACCACGACCCGCCTGCACTGGAAAAGCAGTGGCGGCAGCATCACCGTCCCCTGGTCAAGGGAGTGAGTGGGTGCTTTGCTTTCCAGAGCCTGCAATCCAGCAGGCAAGCAAACTGGCTAAAGGGATGGGCGCCCCCCTAGCTCCGGAATGGAGGACGAGGGCGAGAGAGAGAGAGAGAGAGAGAGAGAGAGAGACAGAGAGACTGGGCAAGTGACCCAACACTCCAGCACCGCAGCCCATGGCACTGTGCTGGCCATGACGAGCCCACCATCCTTGGTGCTGCCCAAAGCTGGCTGCCAAAGCCTGCCGCCACCTGTCTGCACCACAGCAGTGGGCCATTTCCTGGCATTTACAGAAGCACAATATTTCACATTCATAAACATATTTTTGAGGAATTGAATGTGTGTTTGTGTGTGTGTGTGTGTGTGTGAGAGAGAGAGAGAGAGAGAGAACAGTTACACCTTAAAATTGATTAATTCCAACTACAGTAAAGTTTTCCTTATGCTCAGAATATATTACAAAAGCACTAAACGTGCTATTGTGCAAGCATGACTGTCTGTTTGACTCACTCTCTGGATTAGTTGACTTGCTCATAGAAAGGTTTGAGTTGTCATTTCTCCTTGCATTTGTATCAAATGGAAATGGTGGCTTTTCTTTCCTGTGGGTCACTGCCGTATGGATGTGCAGAATTGCCTGCCACACTTCATTCATCATCCATATCACACAGATAAGCAATACATGCATACATTGCTCCCAGTTTTTGGAGGGCAGGGAAAATTAAGGTATTTCAGGTTTCTGAACACTGGATTTTAGACAGAATTCCCTTGATAAACAGTGTTTGGTTATTCAATTCACATGGATTTAGGGATTAAAAAAAGAAACCAAGCATTATGATGTTTAATTTTACACCTGAAATAAATCATAAGGACATTTAAAAAAAAAATCCATATCCACCTTTTCCATATTTCTCGAAGCTACTACTAAGAACAATAGCACCTGATGGTTTAAAAATGTTAAGAATGTTACAAAGCATAAAGATATTAATCAGATAGCTTGATTGTAGTCTCCATGCATTTTCAGCTTAAATACCCTATCGCAAAGATGCAGGAAAATTATGTGTGTATGAAGGGTAGCTTGAATATTCTGTTATAACTATATTTTAATAGGTTTTTATACCATCGATTGCAAGGTGTTACGTATGCCACTTTTTCCAGTTTTCTTACATTTGCAATGAAAGAAGAAGGGGGGAAAGTATATGGATTTGTTTAATCCATTTTATCTCATATCATTATTCCCACTTCACTATCATTGCCATTACTTGCTGTTCCTTTCTTAGGGTGCTATCACTTTCTTAGTTGCTATACTCTGAAATACAATAATCAGAGGAAGCAAATAAGGATCCCGCCCCGCCCCCGCCCCCCCGATCTGGGATCCAAAGCAAAATATATCTGTTTTCCTTGTTAATTCTCCTGGATTCCACGATGAACAGAAGAGTTGGGTGCTTCAACCACATGATTAATTTTCTAGCAGGAGGCAATGATAGCCGCTTAGAGTTCGTTTGAAGATAAGCAGGATTTAAATGCAAAAATAAATAAATAAATAAATAAATAAATAAATAAATAAATAAATAAATAAATAAATAAATAAACAATACTTCGGCTATCCATAGAAAATGCCATTGTCTAACCAATTTGCATTCCATCAGAAATAATTCTCAGAATGCCACAAAACAACCTAATGCCATTATTTCCTGCATGGTTCTTTTCCAATATCTATGGGGAAAGGGTGAAAATGTTAGTCTAGGACAGAGGGCTTTTATAATGGGGAAGGTGAGTTGGCTCACTAGAATCTGTTGGTAGTCTAGACTCAATTTTAAACCTAGTCCAGCCAAGTTTTTTTTTTCCTGAATGTTATTTGAGCCACTGGATAAAATCCATATGAAGATCTTATCAGGGCCACAACTATGGTTTGTGTCACCCGGGATAAAGATGTTTTCCTGACTCTCCAAGCAGGGGGTGCGTATTAGTACAAATACTATTTGTAATTTTGGTGCCCCCATCCAGCACAGCACCCGGAGCACGTGCTGCCTGCACCCTCCCAGTTGTGGCTCCGGCTCTTGTTACAACATTTAAAATTATAGAGGTGTTTGTCTTTGACAAAAGTAAGGAACTTAAGGGGAAGAAATTGGTGTGGAATCACAACCAACTTATTGGGAGAATGGTTGCCCCAACCTTTGCGAGAGTAACTTGTCACTATAATAATACTTTTTGCAGTTTCAGGAAAGGCATTACTTTGGCCTCTTGTTTCATGATTTGTTGGCCATAGCAAAGACATATGGATAAGACAGTATTCTTTTTCTCTTGGCACTTAAATATCATACAACATGTGTTTTGTGGAATTTGGAAGCAAAAAGGAGCAAAATAGAAAACGTCTATATGGCTTTATTCCCATTTAATCTTTCTATTCTTATTGATGAATAATGTATAGAATGGTTTACAGGCTAATATACTACTGTATGAACTAGATGGTATTGAACATTATGTTGTACTCACCCAGAGTCTACATGTTTGTCAGCTGGCTGGCATATAATAGGGATTTTTCTTTTCTAAATTAAGCAGTTAAAAAGGCTTGCTATTGACAATGAACATAATTTCCTCTGTCTTAGTGATTGCTATAAAAATTTCTCTGATGACAAGGATGATGCAGAGACAAAAGATTACTCCCTTGAGAAATGCATGTATTTTAAGGACTTCACAGCTGTTTAAAATTATTTAATCTTCTGGGAGGGAAAGGAGCAAAATGACTTTGGGAGAAAGCTATTTAGGAGCAATGCACTATACATTATAGCAAAAAAGTAATATTTTTCTTTGGGCGCAGAACATGAAATGGTAAACCTTTTGGAGGGAGACACCCCACACGTGTGTGTGTATGTGTGTGTGTGTGTGTGTGTGTGTGTGTGTGTGTGTGTGTGTGTGT
>JAHTLZ010000016.1:16038743-16103115 GCA_023846285.1 Phrynocephalus versicolor | reverse complement strand
GTGTGTGTGTGTGTGTGTGTGTGTGTGTGTGTGTGTGTGTGTGTGTGTGTCACTTTATCATGATTGCTTTAAAGTCCTGTGTATAAAATTGGTGTTTGTTTGGTTTTACTTTTTAAAGTTTGGATTGTGTTGCATACTGGTGATTTATTTATTTCCATTGCGATTGGAGTTGCTTTGACTTCACTTTCTGGAGCTACAGGTTCTTCGTCATAGGATTTTTCTGCCATTCTAGATAAGTCTGCCATTCTTTTATCTCTTCTTTAAATGACCTCGGAACTCCTTCTCTTTATTTTCTCCTGGTCAGATAGTGTGAATCCCTGTTGGTCATTAGATTTAAATTCCCCTTTATTGTGTAAGCGGCCACAATTATATCTTTATGCTGGCATTTCTTTTTCTTTTTTAAAAAAAATAGTTCTGGTCATCTCTTCTCAAAAAGTACAGACTTCTTTCTCTCCCAAATAGACTGTTTCTCATAATACACATATCTGCTAACTTGAATCCTTGCTTCAAAAGTTCAAGAAAAAATTATTTGATAAGGGCTGCAACACACATAAAGTCTCTCTCTCTCTCTCTCTCTCTCTCTCTCTCTCTCTCTCTCTCTCTCACACACACACACACACACACACACACACACACACACACACACACACACGGAAAACACTTTGCAACTCTCAGGTTGATAAACACCAATTTAGATGAATTACAAATAGTGATATGACTTAAAATGCATTTATATGGGCTTTATTTAGCTGAAGCAAAGGGAAGAAATATCTCTAAAATGTAGTCTGGGCCAAACCTCTATTACATCTGTGAGCATAGAGCATCTGAATTCCTTTCCTTCTCCACTCTGAAGTAGTCACATGAATAAGTAGATGGGTTGCCGACTCTTTCTTTCAATCTCTCTCCCTCTCCCTCTCTCTCTAAATGTGGTATTTAGAAATAACCTTTCATTTTAAATGATTAGTAGGACTACAATAATGTGGCAGGATTTGAGCGTATAGAATGGTTTGGCTGTCAATTATTTTCTTTGTCAATATTATTTAAGAGCAAAATTTATACTTTCCGGTGTAAAAAAACTGCAAACAATTGCATTTTATTTCCCTTTCCTTGCAGTTATCATGAATACTACCATTTAGTTTAATACTGATCGTTTATACTGACAAAAAGGAAGAAAACAAGGAACCTGTCATTCATTTAATCAAGTAATAAAAGTAGACAAATAAACATACAGAGTTAATTATTCTGCTGAATATAATGATTGACAACATTAATATCTTCACTTTTAACCCATTCTGATGTAATTCTCATTTCAAAATGCTTCATTACTAAATTATACTGTAGCAATTATATTTTCTTGGCTTTGTAGGGTTTTTTTCCAAACAATTTTTTTTGGTTCTTAAGAGTTTTTGTTGTTTTTGGGTTGTTGGGTTTGTTTGTTTGTTTCCATGTGTCATTTAGAGCATTTTTGCACCCCAATATATAGGAGAGTGGGAAAAGGGGTTGAAATTATACAAGGGGAGGGATCTCCAGAGATTCTCTGTGAGTATATTACATATTGGCATTGCTCTGGTTACCTGAGGAAGAATCCTTTATTACCAATTATTATTAAGATTTATACTCCAAATCTACATAAAAACATCTGACATACCTAGTATGCTGTAGTGGGTAGAATGTTGGACTAGAACTCAAGAGCTCTGGGTTTGAGCCCATGGTCAGCCATGGAAACTCATGAAGGAGTTGAAAACAGAACTACCATGTGTATTTTATATGAATCTATGGGTTCACATAGACTTTGTGTTTATGACTACTTATAACCGTGTTGCTTTAATATAATGTTGTCTATTAATGCTGTAAGATGTCCCTCAATTCCTTGTTCTCAAATACTGTATAATATATACTCGAGTATAAGCCTAGTTTTTCAGCCCTAATTTGGGGCTGAAAAAAGGGGTCGTCGGTTTTTATGCAGGTCAATACTTTTAGCTACTGAGGCAAGTTTGGGTCAGTGGCTAAAAGTCATTTTAAACATTGTGTGCCACTTCTCCTGACCCCCCCCCATGTTTAAAATGACTTTTTAAAAGGTCATTTTAAAACAATGTTTAAAATGACTTTTAGCCAGCAACTCAAGCACTTGCCTCGGTGGCTAAACGTCATTTTAAACATCACACACACACCCAGCTCACAAAGGAGGAGTTGCCAGGCCCTGCTGCATTTCCCACCCTAGGCTTATACTTGAGTCAATAAATTTTCCCAGTTTTGGGGGGTTAAATTAGGGGCCCCTGCTTATACTCAGGTCGACTTATACTCGAGTATATACGGTACTTGAACATGTCTTAATTGTACTGGACTGTATATTATCCCTCATTACTGTAAGCTGCCTTGGGTCCTTTTCTAAGGAGAAAGGTGGGGTAAAAATACTCTAAAATAAATAAAATAATTATCTCATTTATCTTTAAAAACCTTTTAGGGTTACAATAAACTGGTTCCAACTTGACAACACATAACAAACACAACATCAATGACAACATATTCAAATATAGCGATGAAAATAATATAAAATCAATATATCACAAAAGTAATACAGGACTTCACATTAGAAAGATCAATGGTCCTGTAGCTCACAAAGGTCTGTCAAGTGACAACACAAACAAAGGTCTTCTCTGGCTGATTTCAGGCCATGGTGCCCCCTTCCAAGAGAATCTAGGCCTGGTCCCCTCCCTGTTATTCTTTCAGCAACATGCAAATATTTTTGTGCGGTATTCAGCAACTGACTAGAAACGGTGGAAGTGGATTTTAATGGATTTCTGCTGCACTTCTTTATCAGCCTGTTTTCAGCTTGGTATTTAACTTAATATTTTAATATATGAACTAGCTTAATTGTGCTCAGCATCAGAACATTGATTTTTGATCCATACCTATTTTAAATCTCTTTAAGAGCTGCTTTTGAGTACCATTTATGGGGGGGGGAGTGAGGGGTAAGTAAAATCAATCAATCAATCAAAGTAATAAAATCTAAAAGGCAATAAAAATCAAGTTAAAAATGAGTGCTCTAAATTCTTTCAAATATATAAACTACTGCCTTTCTAACATGAGAATTCTATGGGGTCCATCAGTCCTGTCTTGGATATCACTGCTGAAAGCCTCTGTTTTGTGTACCTGCTTGTTCCATTTCACATATGAGGCACGCTTATGTGGAAATATCCTGGGCTTAATATATTTACAATCTTTGACATGTAATTCTTTCAGGAAAGTTAAAGAATTCTGGAATATTTCTCCTAAGCTAGCAAGGTTTACGAGAAATTTCCTTGTATTCTGATCCCATTTTTACATTGGCAGTGATGAGGTTTTATGAAAAAAAAAAGCAAGTCAAGTTTGTTTCTTTGTTTGTTTAGTCAGTTCTGTGCAGCCCTGCATAAATTATGCAAAACTTGGGAAAATGCTGCTTGGTCAGAGAAAGCATGGAGAGCTTTCTCTGACCAATCAGTCAGTTTTGTGTTTGTGCATGCATCTACCCTTTCTCCCCTTTTTGTGTGTACACTTCGTTTCTCAAAAGCAAAGGACACCAACATTTTTGTTTAAATTACTGAAATCTTGATGGGGCTTAGAGATGGGATTTTATGGAGTTTTAAATTCTTCATCAAATTGTTTCATCATGTAAAGACAGTCTAATTCAGTGGTTCTCAACCTGTGGGTCCCCAGATGTTCCTGGACTGCAACTCCCAGAAATCCCTTCCAGCACAGCAAGTGGTGGAAGCTTCTGGGAATTGCAGTCCAGGAACATCTGGGGACCCACAGGTTGAGAACCACTGATCTAATCCAGGGAAAGGATGAATCTAATGAATATTTCTATTTATTTTACTTCATAGTGCTCTGAAGGCTTCAGTAATTTTAAGAATTTATAAAACTGATAATATAATTGTTACTTTACTATCTAAGCTCAAGATGGAGTGGAGGACAAAACTAAGATGTGGTGTCCTCTTGTCTAGCAGTATATTTATCAGAAGGGGTGTTTCCCCTCCCCCCAGGATGATTCTTTACATCTTTGTAACTCTGCCTGGCTTTAAATCCCATGTCTAGACAGAAAAATGGCCTAGATGTTTCACATTTAATGCATATGGACGATATTAGGATGTTTGCATATACTGTAATTGTATAATCTCTTAAATATCATTACAGTATAAGTATCAACATGAACTTTGGTGTTAAAGTACTAGTACTTCCATATTCTCAGAAGAGAGTAATTATGAATTCACTAATGAACAGTTTTCTTCAATGCTTAGAGAAGCAGGTGACTGAAAAATATCACATCATCCACAAAAGTTTCTATATAAATCACAAAAAAACCTTATCACAAAAAGACTTAAATCATAATTCAAGAACAAGTACAACTGATACAGTGAATCTAGTGCACAGAACAGAACTCAATGCAAAAAGAAAAATATTGCTATTCATGTCTGGGCCACCCCATTATTAACATATTATTTTGGGGTTGTAGACTGGAAATACAATAATCTTAATGATTTAGCTTGGAAAACCCAAGCCCTCCTGGTAAAATACCAGTGCTGCCATCCCAAGACATTCATGGAGTGCCTTTAATTGCCATGGGACATGGGTGGATGCAGGCTTGTCAGCCTCAGGAATCTCTATGTGGGCTCAAGTAGTCAATCGTAGAATCCTCTTCTATGAGAACACCTCCTGCATGATAATGCTCATAAGCAACAACTGAATCTGTGGTTTAAATTGGGTTGTCTTCAGGACGACGATGGGAAATTCATATATGCAGTACAAGACCACATTATCTGCATGGATACTATTAGAAAGTAGTTAGGAAGCATGCTACATTCTATACAATATATGTAGGGCCTGTAACAAATATAAAGAAATAATTCATAACTGGATGGCCTTAATTGGTATCAGTGGATTCTATGTGCAACAGGCCTTACCAAGTTGCAAAGATTATTTTTCAGTATTTGGCTAAGTCCCCTGAGTCACTCACATATTTTCCTGCATATTATACATTTCAGCTGCTTTGTTTTTATTTTATTTATGCCTGATTTATAGGCCACCTTTCTCCAAATGAATGTATTAAAAGCAGCTCACAGTGTTAAAACAGATAAAATTAAAAACAGCAAGTTATGCATTAAAATAGTCAAGATTATAAACATTTACAATTTTAAACAAATTTACTCAGCTAAAACCTAGTATCCATGGACTCATTTAGTTATTAAAAACCTGCCCGAGGAGGTGGGTGTTCACCAGTCAGAGAAGGATAAAAGGGAAGGGACAACTTAACCTCCCAAGAAAAAGAATACTGCAGTTCCCTACTGGACAAGTAAATTGTATTGCGTAGAACAGTTGATTTTAATAAGCCATATGTTATACTTTGGGGTAAGCAGTAACGAAAAACATACCAAATAATTGTTGGAGTTTGATCAACAAGCAAGTTCAAAAGTACAGAAAATACAAAAATTGCAAAGTCCCAAATATTAAAGCAAGACTATGGGAGCAAGATCAAGTAATCCTCCTCCCTATAATAATTTCATCTTTTAATTTTTTAATAAACAGTTTTAATATCTGTTGATTTGCTTCATGAGATTCAAAAATTGTTTATTTTCCAAACATGGAGATTTTTATTACTTGATTCCTTTTTTTTCCAGATTTGACCCTTTGGTTGCCCACCAGCCCTGAACCAGCAATGCCGAGAAATAAACAAACAAATGAATGAATAATAAAATATTCACCAGTAATGAGCAAATCAGTCATTTTAATAAGCCTGAATTGAATTTTGCATTTAAATGTCTGTGGATTGTACTGTAAATACTCAGAAAAATAATTCAGATTCATGAATGGGCTCCAATGGAATGTAATAGGGCAGTCCTGCAATTTTATTGTATATATCAATGTATTTAATATATTAAAGATAAGATTTCTTACAGTTTAGTTCTTATAATCCCTGAATTTATAATGTTAAACAAGATTTATTACATTTTACATGACTCTGTTGTTTTTAGAGGACAGTTTATAAACTCAAAGCATCACCTAAGTCTAACACATTTTGCCTGAATAATGATAAATATGGAATGGGTTTTTTTGTGTCTTATAAATGGATGGCAATTTACACAGCTGTGGATGTGGGATGTTTCAATCCCAGACCATGTTGTAAGAAAAATTGAATGACAGTGAGCAAAACAGCAGTAATTATAAAACTAATTACTAAATGCTGATGATGCCCATAGGCTTTGCATAACTAAAATTAGAAAGGGAAATTGCTTTCAGCTTCAGAGAAGGCAACATCCTAGTTTTTCCCCCCTTTTCAGTCAAAATGGAGCATCATGTAGAAACCTCAGTCGGAGGAGACATTATTTTATGCACACTATATTTGTATACTTAAGTGTAAAAAACGAATTAATTCTTTTACCTGATTTTAAGCAAATGTATACTACTGTATGTAGGCTTTTGATAGGAAAAAGTTTTTTTTTTATTATACTCTAAAGCTGCTTTCTAAAATATTATGTGAACCACATTCATATTAGATTAGCAGATCAAACAATTCTGGTATAGAGTTGTGTTTCGAAGATTGCTATCTGTTATACAAGCTCTGAGCCAAATACATTTATTTTTCAAAAGGATTTCAGCTGTAGTAGGTATGGCTCAAATGGGAAAGAGACCTTTACCACAGCAGGTTGCTCTGGCATTATGCCAGTGATAATTTCATGTTGTTTTTCAATTTCTTCAATGGCAGGATTAATTTTTGCAGTAATAAGAATAATATGATGCCTTATTTTAAAAGAAAATTAATAATATTCCAATTTATTTTAAAATATCCCATTGACATTTCATGTGTTTTGCCATAAAAACAACCACACCAGTGTTTTTTTCCACTAAAAAGATAAAATGTATGTCTAGATATGTACATTACTGCACTTTTATGCACACTTACATATAAAGAAATCATCTAGAATTCTGTGGGGGGGGGTTGACTACGCATTGTTGTCATTCCCAAGAAGATAGAATTTTTTTGTTGTACATTAAAGGAGCTCAAAGGATGGCACCTAGCTGTATTTTTGTTTCTCTCAAATCTCAAATCTATCTTGGTTCTAAACTGGTATATGATATATGGATATATAAATGTGCTTCTACTCATTCAAAAGACAGATCAGGAAATAAAGGTTGTTCCCTTGTTGGTTGGGACTATGCTTATACTGAAAACTAGGCTTGCATCTTGGGCATTGTCCCAAATTCAGTCCTGACTCTCAATAAACAGTTCTGGGTAGTGGCCAGCAGTATTAAGACTATGGTGGCAGGTGTGCCCATTCTGAAGACGTCATCTGACCATAGTAATGAATGCAATGAGCAGAAAGTGGGACTATAGTCAGTGTTTACCTTTTGTCTATGGCAGGTACTATGTTACAGGGAGTTGAGTCATGGCAACTAGAGTTATTTTCTTGTGGGATCAAAACATTTTGCTGCTCATCCAAGTAACTTTTGCAGTCTGAGAAAAAGTTGATGGACTGAAATGGGGTCAGAACCCAGACGCAGATTTTCAGTGGCTGTCACATAGAGACCAAGAGAACTATTACAATAATCACTACAAAATAATAGAAGAGAACAATAAAAGCAGGACAGCAAGGGATTTCTTCTAATAAGAAATCAAAGGCCTAGATTATGAGTGCTGAATGACCATGAGGGAAGCTCCCTATCTGACCAAGGTCAAATAAATAAAAGGTGGAAACAGTATACTATGCTGAAGAATTAAAAGGATGACAGATTCCTTTTGAGGAGTGATACTGAAGACTCTACAGTTCTAGAAAATGAAATGACAGCTGCTAAGAAACCTGTGGAAGTAAATACAGTGGACCCTTGTATAACAGACAGCTTGTATAACAGAAAATTTGTACAACATAAAATTTTTTGGAGATAGGGGAAATTTGTTTAACATAATCGCCTATGGGGAAAATCCGTACAACATAAAAATGGGATGACTCCGTTTTCAATGCATTCCTATGGGAATTTGTATAAAGGAAAATTTGCTTAACATAATTTCATTTGGAACGAATTAATTCCTTTATACAAGGTACCACTGTAAATAACCAGGAATACATGAAATATCAATAGAACTGTTCCTATCAGAATCCTAGCAAAAATATATCAACAAATTTATTTATTTATTTATTTATTTATTTATTTATTTATACTTATTAACCACCAGACTTTCCCATGGGAACTCTGGGTGGTATACAACAAATAACAACATAAACAACATATATAAAAAAGGGCAGCACTAAGAATCCAATAAAACAAAAATAAAAATAAAGCCAGACAGCAGCATCCTTACCACAAACACAGAGTCTGGCAAGGAAAGGCTGGGACAAACAATACAAAACCAACAACATCCCATGGTGTACTCAGCAATTGCCGAAGCTTTCTCTAAAGAGCCAGGTCTTTAGTGCTCTCCTAAAAGCCGGCAGAGACTCCACCAGCCTGACCTCCATCAGCAGAGTGTTCCAAAGTGCCAGGATGGCCACAGAGAAACCCCGTTTCCAGGTAGAGACCCTTCAGGCGACTCTCGGAGTGGCCACCCGGAGTGACTGGGAGAGTGAGGCTCTGGTCGGTCAAGATGAAGCTGACCTCTGGGAGATCCACTCTGCCAGATTGACAGGTCCCAAGCCATGGAGGGTTTTGTAAACCAAAACCAGTACCTTGAACCTGGAAGACAACAGGTGAGCCAATATGGGGGTGGTGCAGTCAAACCTGTCCGCACCAACCACCAGCCTGGCCACCACATTCTGCACCAGCTGCAATCGCCAAACAAGGGTCAAGGGAAGCCCCATGTAAAGAGCATTACAGTAGTCTATCGAGATCACCAGTGCCTGCACAACTGTCCTAAGGGAAGCCACATCCAGGTATGGGCGGATCTGGGTAATGAGCCTAAGTTGGTAGAAGGCTGCCCTGGAGACAGCTGCCATCAGGGCCTCCAGGGACAAATCTGGGTCTAGGACAATGCCCATACTCCTCACACTTTCCACCAGCTGGAGGTTCAGTCTCCCCCCCCCCAAAAAAAAAAACTTGGGAGAGGGCCACTGTCCCCTAATCAGCCTGTTAGTACTGGTCCATTCCATGACTGTGGACAGACAACAGTCTAGGGTCTGCACAGCCTCTGTTGCAGAGGTGGAAAAGGAGAGATAGAGCCGCGTGTCATCAGTGGAAATTGAAACAATGTCCCACAGACTGGCAACAATATACATTCCAAGATTTTAAAAAGAGAATATGGAAATAGTATTGCGAAGACCTAAAACAGTCATGTCTAAAGTCTGGCCTGGAGGCCAAATCTGGCCCACCTTCAAATTCTGAATGGCCGGCAGCTTCTTCTCCCAGCCGGCTCAGCCTTGCTTGCCCTCCTTGTCTCCATCAGTCCCCACAGCCACCTGCCCAGTCTACCCGCCCCTGGCTCCATTGCTGCAGCACTTGCCCCTTTCCCAAGGCTTTGAGTGCACAAGCAGGAACTCTACACCTCCCCCCGCCAAGGCCCTCCCACCTGGCACACCCAGTCCCTGCCTCCCTTCACTGCTCAGGGTTCTCTTTGGTGCCCAGTCCCTCACCTTGGGATCCTCTGCACATTCATGATTGTGGGCTTGAAGACACTGGGTGCTAACTACTCTGTCTACACATTCGAAGCAGCTTGCTTTGCCCTTGGGTAAGACTGGCACAAAAATAGAGGAGCTTTCAGTTATGGTCTTAAAGGTGCCATGAGCTCTATTGGCTTGTTTTGCTCCTTCCTGAAAGACCATGACCCCTTGTTCCAGGATAGAGAGAAGAAAACCCTCATAGTGAGGATTTACCCTTACAAGAGAATGGATGAAAAAAATTATATGGAGGGATGATATATGATGTGGCCTCTTGAGACCTCACCTCTCCCAAAAATCATTCCAGATTCTCTAAGGATAGAGAAGCAGCAGGTCTCCTCTGGGAATGGGCCTCCCCCCTTTCCAGTATCTCCACCTGGGTTTCTTTTTAAATACATTTTATATACAGTGGTACCTTGTATAAAGGAATTAATTCGTTCCAAATGAAATTATGTTAAGCAAAATTTCCTTTATACAAATTCCCATAGGAATGCATTGAAAACGGAGTGATCCTATTTTTATGTTGTACAGATTCTCCCCATAGGCGATTATGTTAAGCAAATTTCCCCTATCTCTGAAAATTTTTATGTTGTACAAATTTTATGTTATACAAGCTGTTTGTTATACAAGGGTCCACTGTAATGTAGTTCCTAAGTGAGGTGGTATAAAGACATAATGTATATGTAAATTTATTTATAAAAGGAAATAGGAGCCATTCATTCATTTAAAAGATTTTAATCTGCCCTCCTTCTTTTAAAAGACCTGGTTTTAAAAACAGAAAATACAAACTGTATACTTCTGTAAAATATAGTGAATCCTCATGTTTCCTTAAAAAGGACCTGCTATTTTAAAAAATAGAAATACAAGCAACTGATTTATTTATTAAAATATTTTAACCTGTCTTTCTCCCTAATAAGGACCTAATTTTTTAAAAAAGAAGAAACACAAATAAGTTATTTATGCATTTATTTAAAATATTTAACTGTTTTTTCTCCTTTAAAAAGACCTAATTCAAAAAATGCAAAAGATTATTTATTTATTTAAAATATTTTAACTCGCCTTTCTCCTTAAAATGGACCTAATTAACAAAATAAAAGAAAAAGAAATTATTTTATTTAAAATATTTTCACTTGCCTTTTTCCTTAAAAAGAACCAAACATGTAATTATTTATTTAAAATATTTAAAACATGCCTTTCTCAAAAGAACCCTATTTGAAAAAGGGAAAAATACATACAAATAATTAATTAATCTCTTTATTTTTAAACTACTTTAACTCAATTTCCTTATAATGGACCTAAGGCAGCTTAAAAAAGTGGATATAAAAAGTTTGCACTCATCACTGTTAAAATGCCATGTGTATGTGATGTAAATAAATGAGACAAAGATAAATCATTTCAGAACTTTTCCCACTTTTAATGAAGCCTATGAACTGTACGACTCAGTTGAACCACAAACTGAAATCTTCTAGGTGGAGGAAGGAAAAATAAAAATAACAGAAATAATATGGTGGCATTTGTGTGCACACCTTTAAACTAATACTTATTTATTTATTTATTTATAATATTTTTCCCACCTTTCTCCTTGGAAACAGACTCAAGGTGACTTAAAATAATGAGGGACAATATACAATGCAGAACATTTAAGACATAATTTAAGTTACTTATATTCACTCCAAAGCCCTGTGCCACCACCAGTTTCAACAGTTTCTACTCGACATCCAGGCTGAATACAGATGTTATTTATTTATTATTTATTTATTTTTTGCATTTATATCCCGCTTATCTTCAAACGAACTCTAAGCGGCTTACAAGGGCTATGTTAGCCATACAAGTACAAGGATAAACAAATAAAATTACAACAATAAATTTAAGAACAGTAAAACCTAGTGGCACCTCATCAACTAAAGCGTATGATGGCGGAGAAGAGAAAAGGAAAAAAAAAACTAAGAATAAGAATCGCCAAAGGCCTCTTGGAAAAGGTAGGTTCTTCTTCGAGGCATCTGTGAATATGCACTTGAGGTATTCCGCGCCTGCGCGCCTCCCAGCCGGTTGTTCCAAGCTCTTTCGTCCTATAGGTGGCCTCCTCCCTCACCACGCATGCTCCACACGCGCCCTCCTCAGTTCCTTTTTGCCGCCGCCGCAAACGGTCGCGTTCCTTGGAGCTCCGTCCTAGAAGTAGATAGTTAAGTACACAGTTAGTTCTCTATTGTTTTTATTATTTCTTTTGTTGTTTCATACTTACCTGTGCCTCCTCCCCAAAAAAAAAAAAAAAGAAAAATAGACTTTTCCCCCTCCTGCCTTTCCCGCCAATTTATGGCCGCTCGCGGCCTCTTCAAGACCTGCACCGCTTGTCCTAACCGTTTACCAGTTTCTGACGGACACTCTTTGTGCCTCTATTGTTTGGGCGAGGCCCATCGTCCTGCATCGTGCCCCGAGTGCCAGAAACTGACTAGACCGGCTCTTAAACACCGCTTGGATAGATTAAAACTTTTTCTTTGGGAGCAATCGTTACGCGCCATGGATCAGCGCCGCTCTCCTGCCCCCACCTCGCCGGCCTCCAAATCTTCCCAGGCCTCTAAATCCACCACGAGGTCTGTGCCGGCGAAACCACCGGGAAAGAAATCAAAAAAGTCCGCCTCTTCAGCTAAACCGGACTCCCATTCGGCTCAGAACCTGTCTTCTCTGCCCCAGGTTCAAAGACCATCTACCCTGGCATCAGTCTCTGACCATCAAGCGGCCTCAGACCATCGGAGGGCCCAATCCCCCGCTTCCAGCCGCTCGGATGGCTGGGGGGAGGTGCCTAGGCATGCCGTTAGATCTCTTTCGGCGGACCGCCTTCTGGACAACCGCGCGAGGTCCTTCTCTGGAGACCGCAGCCCTGGGCACCGCTCCAGAATCCTATCTCGAGAGCGCAGCCCTAGATCCCGCGACAGACCTTCGCAAAGGGATCATTCCCCTGGTCCCCGGGTCCGCTCCCTCTCCAGGGACCGTACACCTACTCATCGGGCCGCAGTTGCCAAGGCGGAGCGCTCACGCCCCAGGGCTCTACCCACTGACCAGAGCCCTTCGGCTCGTCAAAGGGCTTCTAGAGATCGTAGCCCTAGGCTTCTAACCCGGACTGAGCAATCAGAGCGCAGCCCCAGAGATCGCTCTGCCGCCGCCAGACACCGTAGCCCTCGGGACCGCGCTGACGCTCTCTTCCCAGAGCAGCGTCTCCAGCACCGCTCTCCTAGAGACCACACCCGGCACTCTCCTAGATGCCACAGTCCGGTACCTCGAGACATCCTAAGATCTGAGCGTGTCCGAGCCGGGACCCCATCCTTGCAAGTGGAGACGGTTTTTCAAACCACGTCTTCCCACCCGAAGTCTTCTCTGCGACTCTCACCGACCCACCGCCACCGTTCCCGATCACCGGAGCGTAATGCCTCTCACCGCCTTCCCCATCACCGGGCGTTTTACATCTATGATTCTGCCTCTCCTTCTTCCCGGGATCGCCATGACACATCTGATCAGCCCACTCGGCGTCGCCTAATCCGTGTGGTCTCCTGCTCTCCTGAGGACACTACCCGCCGGGTTGCCCACACTACTTCTCATACTGCCTCCTCAAAGGACGCCCCGCGTTCGCCGGAACACCTACAGCGCCACCATTCTCGCCGCCTGTCTCGTACTCCTGACATCTACAGGCGCCGTGCGACATCTCCCGCGCCCCAGGATCGGGCTATTCCGCGGTCTTTGACACCTGATACCAGGCGATACCATAAGCCTCGCCGGAACCCTTCTAGATCCCTGTCGCCTATTCCTCCTAAGAGACTTGCCCGGTCATCTCGGCATCTTAGCCCTCCTTCCAGGGATATCACGCCTGCCCAGCGCCATCGTTCTAGCCATAACGACTCGCTGGCCTCTATGGACCGTTCTATTTGCTCTCATGATTCAATCTCCCTGCGGTGCTCCAGTAGGTCTGTCTCTCGCTCTCCTCACCGCCGCTTGACACCTTCTGATGACGAGAGCTCGCACCCATCTCCCCTTGAGGATGACACCAAACAATATTCCCATTCTATCCGGAAGGTGGCTAAAGTTATGGGCCTCGAGGTGCAGCTGCCTGAGATGGACGATCAGTGCAAGTTTTTCGGTCACCTGAACAAGAACCGGCCTCCGCCTCTCCGCCTTGCCGTTATCCCGTCCCTTCTTCATAGATCTAAGGGGATATTTGCTAAACCATCTTCGGTCGCCCTTATGCCTAGACGTGTGGACAATCTCTACCGGGTCCATGGGGATGATGCCGTGTTTCTCTCTAAGCACCCCCATCCTAACTCCCTCATAGTTAATGCTTCTCAAAACCGGTCTAAGTCCACCTCTTCCACTACTCCTAGCAACAAAGAGGCTAAGAAGCTCATTCTCTTTGCGAGCCTCCAACTACTTAGTTGCCATGCAGGCCTATACCAGGCACGTACTGCAAAAGTTCCCGGCATATTGGGACGTTCTCCCTTCAGATCACCGTTCTCTCCTGAAATCCCGACTCGGGGAGTTGCTTACCATCTTGGATTACCAAACTCTGACGGCTCGTCACCTCGCGGATGCTGCGCTGAAACAACTAGCCACTGCCGTCTTTCTCCGCCGTCACGCCTGGCTTCGCACGGCTACGATTACCGATGATGCACGCAACAGGATTCGGGCTTCTGAGCTTGCGGCCCTTCGTGCGGACCCTCCCTTCCTGCAATTCCACCCTAACAAGGTTACCCTATATCCCGACATCTCCTTCCTTCCCAAAGTCGTCTCACCCTTCCACTTGTCGCAACCACTGATCCTACCGACGTTCTTCCCGTCTCCCACTACAAGCCTGGAACGCGCCCTTCACTCCCTGGACGTCCGGCGGGCGCTTTTATTTTATACGACTCGGACCTCTTCCATCAGGAAGTCCCCTCGTCTTTTTATTCGGACGACCCCACCATCGGTGGGCTTCCTGATCGCTTCACAGACTATCTCCCGCTGGATAACGGAGGTCATTACTCTCGCCTACTCGTCTGCCTCCTTACCCTTACCTGCTGTGCCGAGAGGACACTCTGCCCGGGCTATATCCGCCTCCTCGGCCTTCCTCAAGGGGGTCCCTCTTCACGAAATTTGCAGAGCAGCAACTTGGTCTTCTCCGTCCACGTTCGTCCGCCACTACAAGTTAGATACCAGAGCGCGGACTGATGCTTCATTTGGACGGGCTGTTCTCTCTCATGTTTTACCGTGACGTCCCACCTCCGGTAAGACAGCTTGCTACTCTACCTCAAGTGCATATTCACAGATGCCTCGAAGAAGAAAGACAGGTTACCTACCTGTAACATTGGTTCTTCGAGAGTAGCATCTGTGAATTTGCACTACCCGCCCATCCTCCCCTCTCTCCGTCACTCTCCTTTATGTCTTTCAGTTGCAGCGGCGTGGGACGAGGAACTGAGGAGGGCGCGTGTGGAGCATGCGTGGTGAGGGAGGAGGCCACCTATAGGACGAAAGAGCTTGGAACAACCGGCTGGGAGGCGCGCAGGCGCGGAATACCTCAAGTGCAAATTCACAGATGCTACTCTCGAAGAACCAATGTTACAGGTAGGTAACCTGTCTTTTTTAAAGCCTTCCGGAAGGCCAGCAGGGACTCTGCAGAGCGCACTTCGGTAGGGATGGAATTCCAAAGGCTAGGGGCCGCCACCGAGAATGCCCGGGTCCGAGTACTTGTCTTCCGGCTTCTCGGACGGTGGCGACCCGCAGCAAGTGCGCTCGCGCCTGCCGAACGGGACGGGCCGAGGTGGATCGCTGAGCGATACGCTCTGCCAGGTAGTCCGGTCCCAAGCTATGGAGGGTTTTATAAACTAAAACCAGGACCTTGAATCTAATCCGGGCTGCAACGGGCAACCAATGCAGGCGGGCCAGGACTGGTGTGATGTGTTCATGACGACGCACACCAGCCACCATCCTAGCCGCCGCATTCTGTACCCGCTGCAGACGCCGGAGAAGAGTCAAGGGCAGCCCCATGTAGAGGGCGTTACAGTAGTCCAGCCTCGAGATCACCAGTGCTTGGACCACTGTTCTCAGAGAGTTCGCGTCCAGGTACGGGCGGATCTGGGCGATCCGACGGAGATGGTAATAGGCGGACCTGGTCACCGACGCCACTTGGGACTCCATGGTCAGCGCCGGGTCCAAGAACACACCCAGATTCCGCACCCTATCCGCGAGCTGGAGGGAGACTCCCCCCAGGCAGGGGAGAGGGCCACTGTACCCCGACAGCGAGCTCCCAAAGAACATAACCTCCGTCTTCTCGGGGTTGAGCCTAAGCCTGTTCGCCCCGGTCCAAGTCAGTACGGCCTCCAGGCACCCATCGAGGATCCCCACAGCTTCCACTGCAGAGGTGGAAAAGGAGAGATAGAGCTGCGTGTCATCAGCGTACTGATGACAGCAGACTCCAAAACTCCTGATGACCCCCGCCAACGGCCTTACGTAGATGTTGAATAGCATGGGGGACAGAGACGACCCCTGTGGCACCCCACAAGGGAGAATGTTGTGTATCACAATGAGGTAAGATAGCTCAGACAGGGGTCTGTACTTCAGCGCTTCTACTCTCTTAGGAGGAAATTGGACAATTCTTGGCAAAAAAAAGGGACAACCTTTTTTGTCTGGCTGATTTTGGATTTTGGTTGACATAACACGAGATCTGAATGTGCTGAACATGAGCCATCAGGAGCAAAATGCAGTGGTAAGCCAAGTGTATTTATATATCAAAGCTGCTGGGACGAAGCTGCTACTTTTCCAAAGTCACCTGTCAGAAACACAGTCCAGTACCACACATTTCCCATTGCTGCTGGAAATAGTGACCAATTTTCCTGAGAACAATATGAGTGCACAAATAAGGAGGTATGAAGCAGACATCTCATCTCTGGTTGAGGAGTTTTAACAGCACTTTCAGGATTTTGCATCTATTGAAAAGGAGTTCACGCTTTCCCCCCATCCTTTCCCTGTGGACCCTGATGATGCTCCAGACCACCTTCAGCTGGAGCTCATTGAGATGCAGTGTGACACTGAGTATCCAGTCAGCACCAACAGCTCCCTCTTGTCAACTTTTGCCTCCAGCTGGATAAAAACAAGTTAACAGAGATTTGAACGTTTGCTAAAAAAAAATGCTGAGATTGTTTGGTTCAATATACTTGTGCGAGAAGACATTCTCAGTTATGAACATTAACAGAACCACATGAGGACGAGACTAAGTGACTTTCACCTGCGTGACATCTTGCATATCAAAGCCACTGCTTTTGAGCCAGACCTGGCCTATATAATGCAGTCTAGATATCAATATCACCTTTCACATTAGTGCAGCTGTTTATTGGCGGTATTTCATAAAATAGTTCATTTGCATTTAATGGTTCATTAAATGATTCAGGGTTCAAAGAATGGTTGATGGTTTAAAGAATGTCACATTGAATGGTCATCCTGAGCCTGTTAGTACTGGTCCACTTTACCAAATCTGGTCCTCCTTGCAAAAAGTTTGGACACCCCTGACCTAAACTGAAAACTTGACATTACAGATTCCTTTGAAGAATCATGATGGAAAAAAAAACTAGTTCTAATGAAACCTAAACTATCTCTGGAGGCAAAATTGATGAAGCTGAGGTTGTCCTACTTTGGCATACTATGAGAACGGAAGATTATCTGGAAAAGACAATATTGCTGGGATAGGTGGCAGCAGGAAAACATGTGATGGGTTGATTCCATAAAGAATTCTACAGGCTTGAACTTTCAACAGTTGAGCAGAGCTGTTGAGGACAGGGCATTTTGGGGATTACTCATTCATAGAGTTGCCATAACTCTAAGGTGACTTTGTGGCATGTATGGACAATAACAATTGCCAAGTTGCTTTTAGGGGATTGTGCGATTTAGGTCTTGCTCATCTTGAAGTGAATGGGTCCTACCACCAGTCTACAGTTGTGGTCTAGCAAATGCATTGAGGCATGTTCATTGCAATAGGCAATAAAATATAACCATACATCAACTTTCAACGTTGACGTATGGTTATATTTTATTTTCCTAAAGTGGTTATTTATTTAAAATATTTTAACCTGCCTTTCCAAGACTTACTGAATACAATATATATGATTACAACACATAAAAATAAAATGCAGTTAAACAACAGCAACATATAACAAACCAAAATGCAGTATTTAAGATAGTGTGTTTTAATCCATTTAGGTTTCAACCTGTGTAACAACCAATATCAACTCACACTTTAATTGTGTAAATGGGAAACTAATGCACAAAGCAAATAAGATAGGATAGGTGTATTGTGATCCAAGCCCACATAAGTGGTCCTGCTGTTGCCTAATGGTTCTGCAGTGGCTGCTGTTTCTGAATCATCCTTTGTGCAGCAGTCTAAAAGTACTTTCCAGTTTTATAAGCTGTATACACTCAAGGTATGTGTCTCTGTTGTTAGGTTAACTTTGTCTGGGATAGCTTTTTCTATGTCACTTTCTCTAAAAAGAGTCAAAGTTTGAGAACAAAAATACCATATTTTTCTGTGTATACAATGCTATTTTTTTCTAAAATCATGACACTAAAAATTAAGGGGTGTCGTATACATAGAAGTAAGCCTTTCCCAAGGGGTGGGGGTGGGTGCAGGAGAACCCAAATTGACCTTTCTGCTTCCCTTCCTTTCTGGCAGCCCTTGTTTACTTTCTGTGTCCTGAAGACTCCTCTGTGCTTTGTTTTTGCAAGGACTGGATCCTTCTTTTCAGTGAGGAAAGGTTGGGGTGGAGAAGCCCATTAAGAAATACTTTTCACACTGAAAAGAAGGGTCTGATCTTGTATGAACAAAACAGATAGGAAGGCAATCAAGCACTCCCGGAAAGGAAGTGAAACAGCGAGGTCAGTTTGGATTCTCCATCCCACCATCTACTGTTTACCACTCCCTGCTGTTTTCTTTTCTTTCCAGGAGTACTTGATTACCCTCCTCTCTGCTTTGTTTTTACAGGATTGGAGCCTCCTTTTCAGCATGGAAAAGCACTGCTCCACCCCGAAGCCTTTCCTTGCTGAAAAGAAGGGTCTGTTCCTGCAGGAACAAAGCAGAGAGGAGTTTTCAGAACACAGAAAGGAAAGGAAACAGCATGGGGTGTGGTGGGATGGGGTGGGGTGGAGGAGAACTCTAGGAGGATTTATTAATTTTATTAATTTGGGGTCTTAAAAGTGGAGGGTGTCTAATATATGACAGTGTCTTATAAACTGGGAAATATAGGTAAATATAGGTAACCTGTAGGGAAAGCATTTTTTGAAATCAAACGGATAAAATATCTGGAAATGTTCTGCACACTGCACATGTGATCATCTTTTGCCCATGAGGGAGGGACTGGCATAATCTGGAGAATTTTCATAGTTACTTCACTTTCTCCTAATCTCCATGAATGCAGCACTTATAAGGATACATACAATATGTTCTGCACCACGTGTACGAAACAAGATTTAGCAAATGGGATAATACAGTACTATTGAAGTAGCCCACTTCTGGTAAAAAATAATCCAATAACTTAACATTTTAATTTCTTTTAATTTTTTTCCTATATTTTAATTATTGCCATAATTTTAAATTGTGGAGTGGAAAGAAAGAAAGAAAGAAAACAAACAAACAAATGAACGGACAAACAAACAAACAAACTTGGGGATCTATTGATCAAGCAGACCTCCTCCCATCCAGTGCCCCCAAATGACTTCCTCAAGAGGAAGAGGTTCCATCAGAGACTCAGGTCTTTCAGACAAGGAGTTAGGGTTATTTTTATATCTGAAAAAAATTACACAGCTTATGGTATCTTGAGCATTATATATCACAGTTTATGGAACATCATTTCACCTCTTTACCAGAAAGCCCGTGTCCAATATAATTATCTTAAGTAACTCAATGTTGTTCTCAGCATTATTAGGATTTTGGAGGGTTTTTTTTTTTGGTGGGGGGGGGATGTAAGCACACTTTCATCTTTGAACAGGTCTAGTTTTAATGGGCTATTGGCCCTAAATCTAATATCAACACTTTTTAAAATCCCATTATAGATGTGCCATTATTAGTTATAATAACATGCTTCCACCCCCCGCCAAAGCCCATTGTTTTCTATAAATAATAATACTACATCAATCTGTCTGGTTAATTAGGAAACCATCCTGTCTAACTCCTACATATGCAGACTTTATAGTATGTACAAAAAAGGGAAGTATACTTTGGAGCCTAAGTCAATGAATAGGCTTTAATATATATTTTAACTAAATTCCAAGTGTTACATAATTATTAGAATAACATTTATGGGAGTAAACATGTTACTCAGTGTGGTACAGTGGACAGATTAATGGATTGGGATTGAGGAGACCTGCATTAGGTTTTCCAGCTCTGTTCTGTAAAATCACAGAGAAGGGGTACAATTTGTAAAACCAATCCTTATGTACCTCACTTATGTTAGGCTCACTATATGTCAGTTCTCATTTGACAGCAAAAAACAACAACAACCATGATGCCTTGGGACATTTTAAACTGTGCATTTGAAAGTCACCATATCCTACTTCAGTCCTAAAGAGACTCACACAAATACTGTACCTCTGAACATTACATTCTCTGCTGAACTGGGATTTTAATATAGATCTTAAATTGTGTTCTGCAACTGCATTGCTTAATTGATAAAATAAGGACCTACAATTTTAGTGCTGATACATAGCGAAGCCAAATTAGTAGCCATTCTTTGATGTAATGTGTTCTAGGTAATGCTTATTGAATTTAGTATCTAATCGGTTTCGAAAGAAATCAGGCAATTGAGGGAATCAGTAGCATTTGGGATTCAGTTCTGAGATTAAAATAATCACAAACAAAGCCAGAACTCTTGTGAATTTAGACGGTGAGGTGCAGTTGCTTGATAAATTCAGCAGATTTTCCATTTTCTACATTATTTGGCATAAGAGAATGCATCAAAGGTGTTCAGTAAAAATAAACTAATGTAGTTATCTTAGAAGAGAAGAGACACTGCTTTTTGCCCAACAATATCAAGTTTGCTTTCTCTGTGATCAGTGCATTACAAAGCTAGCAAAGAATAATTTGTATCAGAGGTTCTGTGATGGAATGAAATGGAGCTCTTTTGAAGTATGATCTCTGAAAGCACAGCATGAAGCTTAAATAAAGTGAAGGACATTCGCTATTACAAGTAATGTCCTTAATAATCTTGTTAGTCTAGTCTCCCTCTGTACGAGACAAATGGAACATTATTGGCTTATGGACTGTAGTAAATAATTTAGTTTCCAATATTCAGGCTGCTTTGACAGTAAATTAAAATGACATGAAAGGGGCTTGTTGAATAAGGAAAGTATCCAATCAAATTTAATTGGCATGACTAAGGCAGTAGAAATATGTTTTATAATTAAACCATGTTGTCTTGGAGCTTTATAGGCATGTATGAATCAAATGTCAAAAATTATTCTTTGATACTATGCATTTAAAACTTTGCACGGTAAATAGTTTTCTCCAACAAGATCGTAGGCATGCATATTGAAGCAATAAGAAGATAATTGTTGTTTTATTGAAAGTTCAATGCCTCATTTTAAAATTATCAACAAGTCCAGGCAAAAAGTCCAGCATTTCACAAAACCATGATAATTTTCTACTCTTACACCATACTTTTCTTAAAATTAGATTTCAAACTAGCTGCATAGGAACTAAGGGTGTACTTCAAGTGTAGGCATTTCTTGTTTGATTTTTTTGTCCTTCATAGGTGATAAGACAAGTTGTTCAATTTATTTTTATAAGGTGGAAGGAAAAACAAAGGAAGAGAAGTGAAGACATTGGTCGAAATGAATGTGGAAATGAGTGCAGATGTGAGCAAATGTGTGGATTATTATTATTATTATTATTATTATTATTATTATTATTATTATTATTATTATTATTATTATTATTATTATTATTAGAAAAATGGCAGGTGTGACTTCATTCAGGACTTGTAGGTCAACTGATGGTGGAAATGGAGGAGCTCTATACAGTCAACACAAAGAGATCTGGTGCTGACTGCAGCTCAGATCATCAGCTTCTTATAGCAAGATTCAAACTTAAACTGAAGAAAGTAGGGAAGACCACTGGGCCAGTCAGGTACAGTCTAAGTCAAATCCCTTATAAATACACAATGCAGGTGAAGATTAGATTTAGGAAACATGATTTGGTGGACAGAGCGCCCAAAGAACTATGGATGGAGTTGTCTAACATTGTACAGGAGGCAGCAATAGAAACCATCCCAAAGAATACAAAATGCAAGAAAGCAAACTGGCTGTCCAACGAGGCCCTAAAAATAGTGGAGGAGAGAAGGGATGCAAAATGCAAGGGAGAAAGGGAAAGATGCAGAAAATTGAATGTAGACTTCCAAAGAACAGCGAGGAGAGACAGGACGGCCTCCTTGAATGAACACTGCAAAGAAATAGAGGAAAACAATAGAAAAGGAAAACCAGAGATCTATTCGAGAAAATTGAAGATATTAAAGGGGCATTTCGTGCGAAGATGGATATGATAAAGGACAAAAATGGTAGGGACTTAACAGAAGCAGAAGATATCAAGAAGAGATGGCAAGAACACACAGTTGAATTTTATCAGAAAGATCTGGATGTCCCTGATAACCAAGATAGTGTAGTTGCTGACCTGGAGTCAGATATTCTGGAAAGTGAAGTCAAGTGGGCCTTAGAAAGCATTGCAAACAACAAGGCCAGTAGAGGTGATGGCATTCCAGTTGACCTATTTAAAATCTTAAAAGATGATGCTATAAAGCTGCTATGTGCAATATGCCAGGAATTGGAAAACTCAGCAGTGGCCAGAGGACTGGAAAAGATAGGTCTACATCCCAATCCCAAAGAAGGCAATGCCAAAGAATGCTCCAACTATCATACAATTGCACTCATGTCACACGCTAGCAAAGTTATGCTCAAAATTCTCCAAGGGAGGCTTCAGCAGTATGTGGACAGAGAACTTCCAGAAGTGCAAGCTGGATTTCAAAGGGGCAGAGGAACTAGAGATCAAATTGCCAACATGCGCTAGATTATGGAAAAAGCTAGCATTCCAGAAAAACATCTATGTCTGCTTCATTGACTATGTAAAAGCCTTTGACTGTGTGGACCACAACAAACTATGGCAAGTTCTTAAAGGAATGGGAGTGCCTGACCACCTTATCTGTCTCCTAAGAAATCTATATGTGGGACAAGCAGCAACAGTCAGAACTGGAGATGGAACAACTAACTGGTTTAAAATTGGGAATGGAATACAACAAGCCTATATACTGTCGCCTTGCCTATTTAAGTGATATGCAGAGTACATCATGCGAAAGGCAGCGGTGGATGAATCACAAACTGGAATTAAGATTGCCGGAAGAAATATCAACAACATCAGATATGCATATTATACTACTCTGATAGCAGAAAGTGAGGAGGAATTAAAGAACCTCTTAATGAGGGTGAAAGAGGAGAGTGAAAAAAAAAGGGCTGAAGCTCAACATCAACAAAAAAAACTAAGATCATGGCCACTGGTCCCATCACATCATGGCAAATAGAAGGGACAGAAATGGAGGCAATGACAGAGTTTATTTTCTTGGGCTCCTTGATCACTGCAGATGGTGACTGCAACAACAAAATAAAAAGATGCCTGCTTCTTGGGAGGAAAGCAATGGCAAACCTAGATAGCATCCTAAAGAGCAGAGACATCACTTTGCCAACTAAGGTCAGGGTAGTCAAAGCTATGTTTTTTCCAGTAGTGATGTATGGAAGTGAAAGCTGGACTAT
Organism: Phrynocephalus versicolor; assembly: GCA_023846285.1. Lineage (NCBI taxonomy): Eukaryota > Metazoa > Chordata > Lepidosauria > Squamata > Agamidae > Phrynocephalus > Phrynocephalus versicolor. The sequence continues at coordinate 16,079,695 of JAHTLZ010000016.1, read as the reverse complement.
AAAGAAGGCTGATCGCCGCAGAATTGATGCTTTTGAGCTGTGCTGCTGGAGGAGAGTCTTGAGAGTCCCCTGGACTGCAAGGAGATCAAACCTATCCATCCTGAAAGAAATCAACCCCAAATGTTCACTGGAAGGATAGATTTTGAAACTATGGAATATAAATTCTACATCCTTCAAATTGATAGGTATGTTCCAAGTAAGCTCATGTTATGGACATGATGACTTCTGCAAAATGTCTCCTGCTCAGTGATTTATTTATTTTTATTTTATTTTGGTGATTTCAAGAGTTCTGGATGAGACATTCTCTATTTTGGGGAAAAGGGGAATTTTCCCACCTCTTTTCCTCCTAGAGAACAAATGGCTGAGAGATTCACATATTTATTTCATGCATCTAGATTAAGTTACCTTTAGAGCTATAACAGCAATATAAACAATATTATTCTTATTTTGAGCCCAGGTTTAGAAATGCCAAAACATTTTCCAGTTGTGCTGTAAAAGCCTGTAAATTTAATTTTCCACCTTATGAATTAATTAGCTTTGAGTAGTTTGGCTGTGCATGCAAGTTGATGAACAAATTGGCCCTTCCTCTTGATATAAATGTAACAGGAGAAAATATTGTAAATCCAGGATTAGATGGGTCAGGTTTCAGTGGCTGCTATGCAATGATTGGGAAGAACTCAGATTTACTGGTAAATCCATGCCTGTCTAATCTTTGCAAGCAAGACAATGAACTGTAACCTTTTTCTTATGGATAAGATTTGTGAGGAATGTATTGGGTCTTTTAAATTATTTATTTCATTGGTGAAATCAACGTACAGTATTGTGGGAGGAAATACCCACGGGGGGGGGAATTATACATTTTTCACAGCTGCACAAATTGCACAAATTGTCCAAAACTGAGGTAATTACTGCCTTGTTCAATAATTTGGAGCATTGACACAATCTTTGACTGCTGTATGTGTGTGTGCCGAGTATCTGGATTTTCAAAGAAAAAAAGTTCCCCCTCTCAAAATCAGTCTTTGTGCAAGAGGAATTTTGCACAAATTACAGGGACTCTGGGCATGGGAAAAGAGTCCTTTATCTCACTCAGCTACAGGAGAGAAAATCTCAAAGGATACTAGAATTTTTCCTTGAGGCATTTAATTGTATCAAGACGTTAATGGATGAGAACCAGAAAATGTGTGCCCCCCCCCGTTTCTACTTCCTTTTTACTTTTCTTTCATAAATGGATTATAGAGGCATGCTAATTCTTTGAACATTCATAAATTATTTATTTGTGAAGAATTTGCATGTCAATCAGTATGAGTATTGGAACAATACTAACTGCCAACAATTTCATCTGCAAGTCCTTTTGCTAATTTAGGCACAGAGATTCCTAGGATTATTAAGAAACATTTTTAGGATTATTAAAATGTTGACAGAACACCTAGATAATAAAATACCCCCTTGTGATTATGTATAAGTCTCTTTCGATCACTCTTTAATTAATTAATTAATTTAATTAATTAATTAATCAAGATAGTGACTTTCAGAGAAACCACAACATATACCCAAGTTAGCATTAAGTTGTTGTTTGCATGATACCTCTCCCACTGTATGCAGATAAATATATTGTGCAAGGTACAGAAGAAATACAGATTTTTATGCAAAAACTACATACTTTCTTTTTGGTGAAAAAAGTCCCACAAGGCAGAAAATGCACAAAAACTCTCATACCCTTGACCAGTAGGGGAAAATAGTATCCTTGCTGCTTATTATTATTATTTCTGTGTCCACTAGTCCAACCTGACTCAGAAAGGACAATGGAGGGGAATGCATAGCAGATGTTTTGTTATGAAAATTAAGCTTTTATTCAAATATTTCCAGTACATGTTTTTAAAATTGAACCTTTGCAAGTGTTACATGTCGTTACTTGCAGAGTCGTGACCATTTTCAGAGCAAGCAGTGGGATGCTCATGAATGTCTGCTTCAGACTAATTGCCTTCAGAGGTAATACAGCTGAGTATGAAGAATGGTACAAACTTAATAGAGGTTGTTATATGATGACTGCTCATTCATTTGGTTTGCTTTATGAGTACACTGGAGGCCTGTAATTTTCATGTGCTTAAACTTACTAAATGCATGGAGCATTTAGTGCCTGTTCTCTGATAATAAATAAAAACACTTTGGACTAAGGTTAAGTGAAAAATTATTTTGATCCACATATTGGTTTGGAGTGCCAACTTTGTACTTAATCAAGATCTGAGTATGAACTGAAATCTGGTTAGACACAGAACTTTTTCCAAAGGTTCGTGATGTAGAGAAAAAGAAAATGCATACACAACTGTATAGTACCATGGGATCTTTTTGAATTCATTTTTTTAAAAAAGCTCATTTGGAAAAGACATAGTAAAACAGTTGATTCAACTGAAAAAGGCTTACAAAAGTGATACACACACACACACACACACACACACACACACACACACACACACACACACACACACACACACACAAATGCATGTGTTTTTAATGTGTACACAAATGTACACTCCAAGATGAAATTATGTGAGCGATGGCATAGAGCTGACTTGGGTTTTCAACCTTCTTTCTGTTTCTAGCCCACAAATGATTGTCATGTGCACAGGGTTACATGCAAAGTTTCATGTAAAGTTCAGACCTTCACATCTTCAGTTAAAATGAGGAGGTGGTTTGTCATAGTGTTGGGAAGGTGTTTTTGTTTGTTTGTTTGCTTGCTTGCTTGCTTTTGCTCTTCTTGTCAACTTTGTGCACAAGACTAAGTTTGGCCATTGTGCATGCTTTCTGTCTGTCTCTTTGTTTGAGGTGTCTCTTGCCCTTGTAAATTTCCCATGGTTGCATTAGTCAGAGTTAGCTCCTACACAGCCACCACTTGAAATTGACCCTGAAATGGGTAAGAGCAGTAATAATATTCAGTATAGCACCCTGAAATGGATTAGAGCATTAAATATATATTTTTAAAATCCTGGAAAACAAGTACCATATATACTCAAATATAAGTTGAGTTTTTCAGCCCTTATTTTGGGCTGGGAAAAAAAGCCCTCGAAGCAGTGGGTTTTTAAAACCTTTTTCCTTCTCCTGAAGCAAGCGTTGATGGCGGACATCGGCACTTGCTTTGAGAGAGAGAAAAAGTTTTAAAAACCCACCACTTCTCCCCACCATTGGAAGAGGAAGAGGAGGAGGAGGAGGAGGAGGAAGGGAAGGGGAACAGCTGCAGCGGCAACGGCTGCCACCGCTGCCAGTACCAGCTTGGGGAAGGCAGTGGAGGGAAATATGACTCAGGTTATACTCGAGTCAATCAATTTTCCCACTTTTTAAAGGCAAAATTAGGGGCCTCGACTTATACTTGGGTCACCTTATACTCGGGTATATACGGGTAACTTATGGCACAAGCAGAACAGGACAGGATTGTTAAATTAATTGTGTGCAATAAGTGGTAGAAATGATTTATCTAAATGCCAATAAGGAATCTTTTGGAGAAGGACATCAATTCTTGTTCAATTCTTCTAAGTGATTACAGTATATACAGAACTTCATGGGAAGAAACTGAGGACATTTTGGTAGCCGGAATATCTTGGGGGTTGGGGGGGGAGAGGAAAAAAAAGCATAAGTCTCAGAGGAAGCTGCAGGAATGAAAAGCATGTAAATTCTCAACACTACTAAAGATTAAAGATGATTAAATGTTAAAGATTTCTGTATAGGATGTTAAAGAACTGCCACTAATCTGAGTAAACAAGGTTGCGCATGGTGGACAAAAATGACCAAGTTTAAGGTAATTCCCATGAATTCATTGGAATGGTTTAGTGTTTCCACTACTTTGTTGTTTTTTTAAAAAGTTAGAGACAGACCATGACTGAAGTCAAGTCTAAATCACTTTTTAGGAATCCACTTTTTTATGTATAGCCAAACAAAGGAACTGGATACATTAATTAAGATCATCCAGAGGGTCCTTTCTCTAGGTGCCCTTCCCTCACAGTGGGGTACACAAGAGAGGGTCTTCCCTGCAGCTGTTTCTGGACTCTGGAGCTCCCTCCCATGGGAGACAGGCTGGCTTCATCTTTGCTGTCCTTCCACAAGCAGAGATGTTTATCTTGGGGCTGACTTTTTCATTTAAATGACCAAGGCGACTTTTAGAAATATTATTTTATTCTCTTGCTTTACTTGATTTTATGTTGTTGCTCTAATTTATGAGTTTTAATATGTCTGTTTAATGCTTTTTAAAATATTTTAACCATTCATTATTTAGCTTTTCACTTTGTTTCTTTCAATACCGTAACAGAGAATGGCTTAGGAGAAAAGTGGCATATAACTAATTATTTAATTGATTGATTGACGTTCAAGTCCTAAATCTCCTTTAGCTTGAGGTATGCAACATTGAACTCAGTTTAATTTACTTCTCAGCATATACTATATATCAAACTGCACTATACATCCCCATTTTGTTTTAATCATTATCATATTCATCATCATCTTAGAACTGTACAGCAAGCAGGGACCCTGTAGCTCGTCAAATCCAGCCCATTTCAAGGAGGCACAGTGGGGAACTGAACTCCCAACTCCTGAGTCTATGGGCAGACACCTAAACCACTGGATTATTTCAAGTGTCCATTTTCCCAATATTAATATTTAAATATTTGAAATGCGAGAGTGTCAAATATTTTCAGCGTAAAACAGAGTTAAGGATTACTAAATTTTCCATTCTTTAGTGTGAATTACAGAATTTTCTCTAAACACACTGTTACATAGTTCATTAGACTGATACCCTGTGTAATTTAGAAATTGGAGAAGGTCACGTTCGTAAAGACCGAAAGTATATGTATATCTTTGTTATTCACTTTTTTGTTGCATTTTGATCCTAACAATTTCCCAAGGAACTTGGAATAAAACAAATTGCTTAATCATGCCCAAGCTGGACGTCATCATAATTATCTTGCCTTCCAATGCTCTAGCTGCAAACAATCCTGAATCCAAACTGGTATCCCAAGTTCTTGTAAATATTTTGTTCTCTTTTCCGTTTTTCTTTTCCCATTTATTTTACTTTCCCCATTTAGTATACTAAGCATACTAAGTGTGTTGCAAACATATCTAGTTCCCTGCCTTTTCTGTGTTTATGATTTCTTTGTCTTTATTCATCTGTCTTGGTATTTGTCCTTAATTCTTCTCACTCATTTTCCAGGAGGGCTCAAAATGTGGCCCTTCCATATGTTATTAAACCGTTGCACACCTGAGCCCACACTATTGGCTATGCTGTTGGGGCTCTTGGGAGTTTCAAGCCAACAACATTGGGAGGCCTACACCTCACCCTCCTCTGCTTTAAATATTGAGCATCAGATTAAGTTCTTTTTTTCAGCATACGTCTTTGAGGTGTCACACTTCCATGTCTCCAGTCAAACCTCATTTATTTGTTAAACACCAGCACTTATATCTCCTTTTTATAACCTTTTTTTCCTTTGCGGAATATGTAACTGTGACATCACCCCTTTCAGAGACTGAGTTTTTGAGGCACAACTGGGTTTTAAGTCTGAATTCCTCTCTCACACACAGGGCTTCCCAAGAACTGAAATTAGCTTTACCTAATTCTCAGTCCTAACCCCTTTTCAGAGGAACTTCCACAGGCTACCAACAACACTTGAGGGCTAACTTTTACTAAAGACTTCTTTTTAAACTTCCAGTTTCAATTTCTTCTCAGGGTAGAGGCTAAATATTTTGAGCTGGTGACTTTTTCCCTCAGGCAAACTGGATATATTCAAAATCCCACTGCTGCCACCAATTTGTGACAACACCTCCCTTTTACACACTGGATTGTGATGGAATTGGTAATGCTGCCACCTTTTAAAATCATTGTCTCATGAATTGGGACAGACTCATATGTATAATATAAAAATAATAACAAAGTTTATTGAGAAAATAATAAATATAACAATATCTGAGGATGGTATGCGTTGCCCTTAACATATAATAGATTTCATCAATTCTACAAGCCTCCCTGTCTTTAATAGCTAGTAAACAGTATAGCCCTCACTGCCTGACAGAACTCTCACAGAGCAGTGCTCTCTCCCAGCACTCACTCTCAAAACCTTCAACTTAACTTAACTCAACTTAACTGCTTCAACTGACTAGGCTCCACCTTTTTAATATCATACCATTTACCCGACCCCCTGCTGGGATTGGCTGATGATTTGTATATTCATTACTCCTGTATCCAGGGTGTTGTCACAGTAACCTTTCTTTATACCAACACATAGTTCCTTAGGTTTCTAATGTCACCTTTTTGCAAACCTCCCCAATCTCCCAATGAATATTTGAAAAGAACATCCTTTCCTGGAATTGTTTTCAATGTAGGGTTGGGAAAAGGCCTCTTTGTTGCCAGCTAAAAGAGGATGGTGATGATTGTTTTCCCACATACTGTTGGCAGGCAATGAAAGCTCAGACACATTGCTCTCTCTTCCTGTGCAAGAGCTTCCTTTGATTCCAGGGAGGAAATTACGTTTCTAAGACTGATTGGCTAAGAATGGCACCATGTTGCAGAGTGTGGAATGTTAGGATTACAAATTAACTGAACATTACAAATTGGAAAATTAAGCTTCGGAAGCCCAGTTAATCTGGCTAATACATCCTACAATCTGTATTATTTGGCAGGGCTTCTTGGAGTTGCAGTATTTAGTCTAAGATCATCAGGAATACCAAAGTTGGGAACGGTTGGTCTGCACAAAGCCAGTTTTCTTTAGCACATCACTGCAAGAAGTGTTGCCTGAGAGTATAGGCCAGGCCTGTCCAGACTTTGGCACTCCAGATGTTTTGGACCACAACTCCCACAGTCCTTTGCCATTGGAAATACAGGCTTTGAATTCTGGAAGTTCTGGTCCAAAACATCAGGAAGGCTGAAGTTTGGACATGCCTGGTATAGGCCTCATTTCTACTTGCTTTGAATAATTTCTTGTTGGGCATCCCAATCTTCACCCCCATTCATGTTGCCATGTTGACTATTACATGTTTAGTGACCTGGGTCCTAGCTCCCTCAAAGATTGAATCTCATAGTATAAACCAGCTCGGGTGTTAAGGTCATCAGGAGAAGCCTTTCTCTCCATCCCACTTCCCTCACAGGTACGCCTTGTGGGAAGACATGCAAGGGCCTTCTTGGCTGATTTGCCCAGACTCTGGAACTCCCTCCCAGTGGAGGCCAGGACTGCCCCATCTCTACTTTCTTTCCAGAAACAGGCAAAGCCCTTTCTCTTCAGGCAAGCCTTTTTATGAATCTACCTTACATGGCTACACCACTTTATACGTTTATAACCACTTATAGCTTTGTGTTTATATCTCTCCTTGTGTGATTGCATTGCCACTATGTTATCAATTATTAGCCTTATAATGTTGCCTTATAATGCTGTAAGATGCTCTTCAATTCCCTGTTTCTCAAACTGATTGTATATTAATTGTAATGGGCTGTACAGTCTATCCTTACTATAAGCCACTTGGGTCCTTTTCCAAGGAGAAAGGTGGGGTAAATATACTCATAAATAAATAAATGAATAATAAGATATGCTTTGATACTGTAAGTCAGTAGTGGCGAACCTTTGGCACTCCCAATGTCTTGGACCTCAACTCCCAGAATTCCAAGCCTCTATTGCCAATGACAAAGGACCATGGGAGTTGTGGTCCAAAACATCTGGAGTGCCAAAGGTTCGCCACCACTGCTGTAAGTGTATTCAGTTTGTTGTGTATGCCTACCATCACAAATAATACATATCTGCATACTTTCCATGGAGAGTGAAGTCTATATATATCCCCCTATTTCTATCAAACATCACCCTATGGGATTTTAGGCTTAATGTCTGATTTAGTCATACTTAGAGAGGACCCCTGAAATCAAGGAACTCAGCTTAGTCAGGATTCACTTCAGTGCCACTGATCATGCTGTTTTGATCCCTAACTTGCATTGCAAAAATGTTCATACAAAATTGTTCACAACAATTTCGGGCTCTAGTCTGCTCATTGAGCCTATTCCGTGTTGATCCCATGGCCTTTTCATATGGCAATATTTCATAGTTCCTTTCAATAAGGAAAAGAAATTTTAAGGAAAACAACCTTAAAATAAGAGACACAGGATTCGGTAAACATATTATTATATTTCCACATCCTGATTCTATTAACTCTGGTTCAGTCTGTGTCAAGAGTATCATTTTTATTTTGCTTATGAACTCTGCATTCTGTCAATACAAAGGAGACCTGGGAGCACTGGTGCATGAAATATGCCCACATATGATGGATTTTTACAGGACAAAATTTCACAGCAATTCTGTTGCTTACCTTTTCACAATGACACTTATTAGAACTTACGAGAATCATAACAGCTGATCTTTTGCAAGGAATCACATAACTTTGCATTTGTTTGTTGGAAAGCTCTATTTTGTTTGGAGTGTGTATATTCCATTTTTGTTTAACTGAAACAGTATTCAACTATACAACATACTTTAATTTTCATACCACCTGAAACTAGGGATTGTAGCTATTCCCTGATATTATGAACTGCATAAAACACTAATGCAGATTTCAGTACATTGTTATTTCAGATTTCTGAGGGGTATACTAAAATACCACACCTCGACGTGGTTCAAAATTCTTTTATTCGATCTCTTCTTGCTGTACCCCGTGGCACACCCTCTGCATATTTAAGAGCTGAAGTAGGGCTAACTTCCATTGAAACTCACGTACACATTGCCTTGGCAATGTACTGGTTGAAGCTGGCCGGCATGAGTGACTCCCGCTTGCCAAAGAAGTGCTATATAGAACAATTTCAGCACCCCTTGCGGGAGTCCTGGGCAAAGCTAGTCAGACCCATATTACATCATTATGGGATCAATACTGAATCTATCCCCTCTTTTGTCTCCCAAGTATCAAAAAATTGGTCAAAGACAAGATTTATTTATGTTCCAAATGGAAGGAATTGGCTGCGGTTTCATTATCGTCATTCTCCCTCTATTATCCTTTGTATAAAACATCTTTCGGGCTGTAAAGCTATTTCCACAATTTAACCTCAGCTCCCTTGAGGACAGCTTTCACAGCCCTGCGTTTTCAGACCATGCCTTCTGCCTTTTTAGAGGGGAGACATGATAATATCCCTGTTCAGGACAGACTTTGCCCTTGCGGCTCAGGTGAAGTCAAAGGTGTGCCCCACTACTTGCTCAGATGCCCCCTTCACGACCAACCTAGATATAAATTCCTTGGTGGGATTATTCGTTCACTGGCCGATAGGTCCCCTGGAGCCCAACTTAGTATGCTACTTGTTGGTACAGACAGGTCTGTTACACAGCAAGTAGCAAAGTTTGTGCTGGCAGCTATGAAAATTTGGGCCAATCTCTAACCCTGGAAGGATTATATTGCATTGTAAATGTTACACGGTATTTTAAAGTTTTAATTATATTTGTTGCGGATGTAATTTTATAAGTTTATATATATATATAAAGATTGCAATGACCAATGGTTTTTAGCAATAAACTATTACCTACCTACCCCTGTTATTTCAGATTTCTTTGTTCGTCGTTTTTTTACACATACTATATATGCTTTAATTCTTCATATTCTATTCTGACCATTGTTTTATTTCAGAAAAATGAATACAAAAATAGCAGATTTTAAAAGCTCTTCTATGAGCTCAGGAGAGTCTTTCCTGCAATATCTAACTGAAAAGGTAATGAACTGTAAAATAAGTTGAAATGATTGGGGATTAAAAATCTCTGGTGTGTAGTGACAGTACAATCATATTCCACAGTAAAGGTTCTTGTATTAAGGGTAATAAATAAAACTTATTTTTGTCACCATGATTAGTTTTCTCCACCATAATGACAGGTTTGACCTTCTTTCTCTTTAGTTTCTGGAAGTCTGTGACCAAGTAGTTGGAAGGCTTGTGAACACTTAGAAACCTGTACATTTAGCAGGCACTGGAAGGAATAGTAAAGTGCTGTTTCATAAAATGGTCATTTATATATATAAAAATTGAATCACTGTTCAAGTAAATGATTGAAAAAACCTTCTACACCTGAAAGTACCCCGGTCATGAGGCATGTAAAATTACAGTCGCCATAAAGAGATACGGAAGGGGGAATTTGACTTAAATCAATTTAAACCATGATTTAAATGTTTGAAAAATGATTTATTTTGATAATTAAAATTTTAAAAATAATGTTTCAATTTAATTTGCAATTTATATCTTTTCAAAAATAGATTTGTATCCAACCTGAAATATGGAGAGGAGATAATGGGTCAGACAAAGCTGATTCTTTTAATGGAGAGAGTCCAAATTTTGATCTCAGAAATCTGGTTTAAATCAAACATGATTTTTTTCAGAGGGTCTGCATAATTCAAGATATATAAATCGGCCGGGGGGAAAAGAACCAAATTCATATCCACTTTGTTGTATCAGGAGAATGTCCAAAAATTAGAAATGAATGCTCTTATCTATGCCACTAAAGCCACTGGAAGGGAGAATAAACATAGGGTAGAACAAAAGTTGAAGGGAAAATATACAACCAGCACAGTTTCAAACAGAGATTTTTCTACTGTATAGTTCTGCTACAATCCTTTGCCCTTCAGCCCATATTTATTTATTTATTTATTTATATTTGTACTTGTACTGCCTGATTTTCCCTCAGGAACTCTGTACAACACATTACAAGAACAATACTGTATATCCAAACACAACCCTCAAATAAACAAATAAGAATGAAAAATATAAAAAACAATAAACAATGATAACACAACAAGATAAAATCTGGCAAGAAAGGGGCTGGGACAAAACAATACAACCCGCACATAACACTCAGTGATCACCAAAACTTTCCATAAAGAGCCAGGTCTTTAAGGCTTTCCTAAAGGCTGGCAGAGACTTCGCCAGCCTAATCTCCATGGGCAGTTTGTTCCAGAATGCCATGGGGTCACTCTGCTACTTTTTTCCTTATTGTTAGAATTCAAGGTAAACTGTTTGATGTTCATAGTAAGGCGGAAGATAAATTGTACTTCTGCATGTTTTGGAAGACTCAATAAAGACTCAATGTATCGCTCATGTATGGATTAACTGGCTGTTCTATTATTCAGTCGATAGACCGCAGACTGCATGAAAAAAAAAACTGGCTTGCATTTTGACATTGCGTCAAAGAGTACAATATATGAAGACTGAATGACATCCTCATTTGGTGGATAGTGACAACCCATAGTGTTAAAGAATGGTTTGCTGTTTGTCTGCCCTTTTCTTCGATGTCTTATGCCTGTCTTAGAAAATCCTGGAAGCTGAATGCCATGTCTTTTCTGTGCCTATTTTTTATGTAGTAACTAGAGTTGGGGACAAACTGAAAAATGAATCACATTTTCTGATGAATTTGGCCAATTCATCAAAATTCATTGATTCATATTCATCATAAATAAAGTGCCCCGTGAATATTAATGGATGAATTCTTAGCAGTGTTTGGTTTTTCAATTTGATGAGCTATGAAATAGTACCCAAGGCACGAGACACCAAAACTGAAGAGAAGCATGTCCTGACTCTCATCTACAATTCCTCCAGGTTTCCTGAAGATTGGGTTTTCGCAAGACAGTTTCTAAAGGACACTTTCCTAGGGGTCCCCACTTTCTGGGTGTATAACTCAGTTGTCTGGAAACCAGTCATCACCAAACTTAGAAGGCTTCCAGAGGCGAGTGGGGAGAAGCCTCTTGGCAAGTTTGGTTGCTCTAGGTGCTTGTGGGGCACTATCCTTGAGGCTCTTTATGGATTCATAGCTCAGACGTCTGAAACCCAAACCTCACTAAACCTTCAGGGCTTGTAGAGCAAAAGCAAAGCAAAGTGTTCTGCTTATATATCACCCCGTACCACTTCAAGTAGTCTCTAGACGGTTTAATTACAGTATGCTGGGTACACATTGCCCCCCCCCAGCAAGCTGGATACGCATTTTACTGACCTCGGGAGGATGGAAGGCTGAGTGAACCTTGAGCCTGCTCTGAAAATTCAGTATATCTAGGTGCTAGGGAGTTCTAGTTAGAGGATTTTAAAGGGACATGATGAATAATTTCATCACTGGAAATTCATCAGTTTCTTGGCCCTGATGAATAACAGATCATGACAAATTATTTTTTTTTCGATTTCTCCCCATTTCACTCTTCATGGTGACTATCATCACTCTTTCTATAAAGTGCAGAACTTCTCATGCATTACACAGCAAGAAACAAAAGTTATCTGGCAGTTCTTAGTACTCTGTTGCTTTTTTTCATCCCAAACCTAGGAAGAAGTTTTGATTCTTAACAGACTGAATGCAGCCAAATATAAACTGAAGCTTAATCTAGAACGGCATGTTGGTCAAATGACAGATCGGGGAATAGGGATTCAATCTGTGCTGAATGGATTACTACCCCTTTGAAAATTACGGTCGGCAGTTTGGTGTGCTCCTGGATTCATCCCTGATTAGATACCTAGGTTTCAGTGATACTTAGGAGAGTATCTGCCTAATTAAAATTTGCTTGCCAACTATGTCTGTTCCTTGAGGTGTTTTATCTGGACATAGTAAAGCATGCATTAGTTGTTTACTTAGTTTCAGTTGTTCTAATGTTCTCTACATGCTACTGGAAAGTGACCAGATCTGATTACAGAGAGACTCAGAATTTCTTGTTATACCAGCTTCAATGGCTACAGGTCTGTTTCAGGATCCAATTCATCACTGGAAACGATAGCAGTGATGGTTTTAGCCTACTCCTATATGGCTCCAGTGCATTCTATCTGAAGGGGAATATCTCCCCATATTAATCTCTTTGAGTTTTAATTTCTTTGGGAGAAGGCTTTCTCTTGGCCCTGCCACCCTCGTACAGTAGGTGCAGCTAATGAAGACTAGTGAAGGTGTTCTTGGGGGTTGCCTTCAGGTTGCAGACGTCTGGCACTGGCAGGTAAAGTTTGGCCCCTCCTTGATTCTTTTATTCTTTCTGGAGAAGATCTTCCTCTTCAGCCAGTCCTTTTGTAAGGATGTGGCTACCAAGGGATGTTTTTTTCTTAAATAGAGAAGGAGAGAGAAAGACCGAGATGCTTTTAAATTATTTTAAGCTGTTCATATCCAGTCCCTTAATGTGGAATAACTTTTATTATTTTTAATACTGTAATGTATTGATAACTGCCTTAACATTTGTCTTTTAAATATTTCTCCCCCACCTTGGGTCCCTTTATTGGGAGGCAAATGAAGTTCAGATAAAATGAATGAATGAATGAATGAATGAATGAAAAGTATATTAGGTCTCTTGGTATCTTAGTCTTTTTTCTTTAATGAAATAATAAGAGAATGATTTGTGCATGCTTACTATTTTTAAAAGTAATCTTTACTTCCAAATGCTTATTCAGAAGCATTGATGTCTTACATGAATGGCTAAAGTTATACAGTTAGATTTTAGACTAGAAGCAAAAAGCACTTCAATTATTTTATTTACTTTCCAAATTAAAGGTAGCATTCGTTAGAAATAATGAGAAGGCTTTAAAATATTTTGTGACCCCATGAGACTTCAGGGTTGGAAATTCCTTCACATCATAGTAACTTTTGATTAGTGTCTTGGAAGGTGGATAATAAAAAAGTGAAACATTGAAATTTGGCTAAATAACATGCTGTTACAAGCCGTATGATAGATCTGTGTTTGACTTAACAGCTTTTGGAACCTAATATAAAGAACTTAATTGACAATTTCTTGAAATTGCTAAGAAAACCTAGTGTTGTTGGTAGGGTATAATAAGGAGCTTCTCATCACTGTCTTCAAGATTGAGTCTATACAAAAAAAAGGATTTATCTCTGTGGTAACTCTAAGTAATTGATATACAGACAAGGTTTGGTTCCAATTTGCCAGCAATAAAGTTGTAATAGGGTTTTCTCTGCAATTTTAGCCTTAATGTGCTCATTCCAGAGAGCGGTATTTTTCCAAGCGAACAAATAACATCAGTAAAGCTTACGATCAGTAATAGCCCCACACTGATGCTCACATTAAACTTGTTAAATCAATTCACCAGACACTTTCTAAAGTGGACTGTCTCTCTGCTTTGACATGTACCTTGTGAGGATAAGGCCATCAGTTACATTTATCTGAATGAACTTAACATTTGGAATTTATCATTAATTCATGTTTGGTTACAAATATGGGTCATGATTCCTAACCTCATGTGTGTGTGGTGGTGGGGGGTTCACCTTATTTTGTTCAGGGGCAAGTATTTACTAAGGCAAAGCACACTGTGTTGTATTCTTAGTGTTACCCAAATCTTAAACGAGTGGTTTCCTGCATAATTATGGCAGCTTCACGTACTTATTTATTCAGTATTATTGTTTATTGTAGGTATATCCATGGTATTCCAACTTGTTCTTATAGGATAAAAAAATTAACATATAAATAATGTAGGATTAGAGTATTTTGAAATAATTAGCGAAATGTGATTGGACTAAATGAGGATTTATTAAAGATGTGATTTATCTGAATATTCTGCATAAGATATTAGTTTGCAGATGTACAGTTGAATGCACAGTATGATAGCTAAAAATATTTATTAAGTAAGAGGTCAATCCTATGATCCTACACTGCTGGTGGTTACTTCAGCAGCATAATGTAGTCAAAAACCTGTGTACTCCTAGCAGTAATGAAGAAAATAGAGCGATCTAAGATTACAGCAGTGATACTTATTTTCTACTTCAACCCCCAGAATCCCTAGACCAAATGGCTATTGACTAAGGGCTTGGGAAAGTTTAATTTACAGAATCCCAGAATGCTTGCTGGGGATTTTGAGAGGTGTAGGCCAAGATATATTTTTTTTTGCATGCTTGGCAGATGTTTCTCGTAGTCTTAGTTCCAAAAAAATAACATCTCAATGCCTGGGGAAAGCCACTAGTAAAAAAATATGATGAAGCAAATTGTTCTGGATTTATTTAAAGTCCAAAAAAATTTGCAGTTTTAAACATCTGGATTGTGATAAGGTTCTGTCGTGAACCTACTTTTCTGTTTGAAGAAAGCATGTACAATTTTCATAAAAGAGATTATCTTAGCAATGCAGAGCTGGGAGGGATCCTATGAATCATCAATTCCAGGCCCTGCCAGGGAGGCACGTAGGGGGGATTTACCAACCAATGGCTGTGCAGCCAGATACCTAAAACACTGGCATATCCAGCAGTCCATTCTGGGTACAGATCAGTTTGAGCAAAAGTGTCATATTCTCTCCTATGCAAAAGGTCAAATTCACACTATTGAAAGTAACCTGGAAAGTTATCAATATTATTTTGGCATTGTACTCTTTCTATACTACTTTTTTGTACAGTGTTTTTTTATAAGGAATATATGATGAATAGGAAAATGATCAAGGAGGGTTAGGGGAAATGATAAGAGCTCCCTTTCTGTGTGAGTAATATTCATGAATATACTGTCACTTGGGTAACAGTATGCCAATGAAAAATTCACTACAGTGTGTTTATTTAATCATACACCAATCTCTATTCAGATTCTTTCCCTCCTTTTCAACGAGATCAGTCCTATGGGACTATATTATAGCTATACTGGCAAACAGTCTTTCATACTGTCACAGATTTTCCTAGCCTTGGCCATCAACAGTTTCCCATATCAGTGTTCTATATATTTCATCTTTAAAAGGCTAGAACTCCTTGTAGAGGATCGGAGGTTTTAATTACATCATCTGCTGGATAGCTCAGAGGTATTAGCATCTGCCTGGGAGCCAGAGGCTGAGAGTTTAATTCCCCAGTGTTCCTCCTTGGCAGGTCTGGATTTGATGATCCATAGGGCCCCCTTCAGCTCTGTAGTTCGTTCTAAGATGATGATGATGATGATGATGATGATGATGATGATGATGAAGAAGAAGAAGAAGAAGAAGAAGAAGAAGAAGAAACTTTGTGTGAATTGCTGAAAATGGTGGAAAACGTTTTGTGCAAAATGTAGAAACCTTGAAGGTTTAAAACAAAACAAAACAAAACAAAACAAAACAGCTCCTGGACTTCTCCAGTCGAAGGTGAGAAATCTCACAGAGGTTAAAGAACACTCGATAAGATTTCTTAATATGTCCAGGCAGCTGGGTGCAGCAGTAAATTAATCATGAATGAGGAACCTCAACTCATTTACACATTTGAGTATGAATAAGCAAATTATATTTGCAAATTGATACTGATGTTGCAGGGTAGTGTATCATATTATGGAACCGCTCCTATTTCTCTGAAAGTCAATTTGTTCTGAACTGATTAGTTGTAACTTCTTTTGTTTAGCAAAACCAGTAGTATACAGTTCAGTAAAGGAAATGAAAAACAGCACAATATGCAGTTATCCCATTAGTTTTTGCTGTTGCAGCTTTGCAAACTTCTATTTGTTTCCTTACTGTACGTTTTAAGGGCTGAGTTTCACAGTTTAGTTGGAGATGATGAATGAGAAACTAATCTAAAGATATATAAATAATGTGAACAGAGTAATTTCCACTGCTGCACAGCTGAAACCTTATCAGTTTTTTTCTTAGTAATGCTCATCTGCAGGTCTGTGCTCTTTTTCTGATTAGCAATGCTGCAGAAACACATTGCCATGAAATATTAATGGATTCCTCTTGTCTTCAGTAATTTTCAGGCCAATTCCCTCTTGAGAATTTCTACAGCCAGATAGGAAGTCATGCAAGCAGTTTCCCTTCTTTACGTGGCCATTTGTGCAAATGGTACACACCCCGTTTTGCCACTAGTGTATGTTTAGTCACAGGAAGAACAGCCACTGAGTGATTCCTTTTCTGCTGTGCATTTTCTCAAAAGCAGGCCTGCATAATGCTTCGACTGCAGGTGACCTGTTGCCCACGGCACCATCAGAGCTTCCCAGTGCGCTGCCTGTAGTGGTGTGTTTGGGGGGGAGTTCCCCTCCGCTCACGCGCTGGCAAGGCACGTGGGAACCCGGGCTGGCACTGGGCTGCCTGGTGGGGCTGCAGATGGTGGAGCTGCTGGGCTTCAGCCTGGGTCCAGATGGGCTCTCCTGGGCCAGATGCCTCCTCCAGGCTGCCCTCTGCACCTTCAGCATCTCGGGGAGCTGCCCGCCGAGCTGGGAGGGGTGGCCAGTGGTGGCAAAGTTCCCCATTCGCCCCCTCCCTGGCCAGATAACAAGCGCCCCGGCAGCACATTGGGTGGAGAAGTGACGGGAGGGCCAGCAGCGAAGTCCCATTCCCCCCTCCAACCAGATGCTAAGTGCCCTGGTGGCCGTGCAGGGTGAAGAAGGGGCCAGGAGGGTGCTCACACAGTGCCAAATCAAAGGGACCAAGGTTGTTTAAAGTTGGACAGTCCTGCACAAGAGGATTCTGGCCTAAGGACTGTTGTCAGTTATACCGAGACCTATAAAAGTACCTAAAGAAATACATTCCTGCTGTCAACTCAAACAAAGAGGCACAAGAACAGGAGCTACTCACAAATTTAACAGAGGAAGCACAATCCAAACACATGAAGAAGAAGAAGAAGAAGAAGAATGAGCCATCAAAACCAGTATCCAAGAAAGGAAGAGGAAGGGGGAAATTGAACTTTAAACCTTTGTTCAAGTTATTAGAAGCCTCAGCACCTACTACAAAAAGCACTCCCAACAACGACATTATCCAGCCTAAAGATGGTCAACTGCCCGCTCGTGCAAAGGCTGACTCTTCAAATTATCACACGGACACCAGCTTCAAACAGAAGAGGAAGCCTGATAATTTGTCTCTAACTCATGCTATATGTACACCAAGGTCTTGTTCGGATGTAAGAAGTACTCAACAGTGGCAACCCTATAGGGACCCACAGCCTACTCAACTTCCTGAAATTATTGATAGGCCAGAAGGCTACCCTATTCCTGTTATAATAAGGACAAGGACTGTTAACAAAAGATACAACACTAGGGGCAGCAGATGGCGTAATCAGTTTACAAGACAGGAGCCCTCTTATGGCCAACTGAACAAGCCATCTGATTTAAGATATGATCATCATTTTGTTTGACAGGAAGAAGGATGCCTCGCCTCAGGAGCCATACAATCAACTGTGCCTGATGCATGCTGAGAGTGGGAACATCTCTGATAATGCTCATTCTATTGTAATGGGTGAAAGAGACAAAGCTGACTCAGAGAGGGCTTTCTGTCATTCCGATTTTAATGTTAACACTACTGCAAATCCTTCCTCACAGCAAAATAGATCTGTACTTAACTGTATATCATGGAACATTGCAGGCTGGCACTCTAAAGCATCAGATCCTGAGCTCATGGAATTCCTAGGGGATTTCGAAATTATACTGTTACAGGAAACATGGGCTCTGGATGCTCCAATGCTGAATGGATATGAAGCATACTTTTTAAATGCCTTACCGAGCTCTAGGGGTGGAAGAGCCATGGGGGGTTTAGTTACATTTTTGTCCACCAAGTTACAGGCCACTGTGTTGTTATGGGATTCTTTAATTAATATAGCCACTGCACTGGTGTTAAAAATCGCTGATTCCATAATATTGCTTGTTAACATTTATGCTCCCTTCCAACGATCCCATGAGCTAGCGGAAGCCTTGTGGATCCAGCTGGAAGAGTCCATTGAGCAAGTTTTAAAGTTATTCCCTGGAGCCTCTATTATAATTGCTGGAGACTGCAATGCGAGGATTGGAAGTAGCAATGTTGCACTTTTTAATTGTTTTAATATATCATTTCCTGAATCCTTTTTACATCCTAAATTTTATCAGAGACAATTTAAAGATTGTGGTATTAATTATTCTGGTCTGTGTTTTATGAAGATGGTTTTTAACTTAGAACTAGTTATTTTAAATGGAAGTATGAATGGGGATAGACCGGGAGAGTTTACCTTTATTTCCTCATTAGGAGCCTCTATAATAGATTATGTGCTGATTTCAAGGGATTTGGCTGATTCAATTCTAGAGTTTGAGATAAAATATCGGGGTGAAAGTGATCATTTACCCCTGATGATTAAGCTGAATTATAATCAATATAATGTGGTAGCAGAGTGTGCTCCAATTGTATCTATAGCAGCTGATATAAGAAAGGTTAGAATAAGGTGGACTGATGAGTAGTCGGCCTGTACAAGGAATCTATTAGCCACCAACCCTTATATGCATTTTAGAAATATTATTACCACAGCGAGATCAGCAAAACAAGCCCTAAATACATATTCTAATTTGGTAGAGTCATTGCAACCCCATATAACTTGTAATAAATCCGGTACCTTATTGCCTCGTACCACCTGCTCAAAGCACTGGTTTGATTCAGAATGTAGAGCATTAAAGAATGAGCTACTGGAGACCTATAGAGACTATAAGAATCAGAATCTTGGGAGAATCCCAGAAAATTGGTATCAGTGCCAAAAAAGGTATAAATCCTTGATTAAAACTAAGAAACTACAAGCCCAGAGGAAGGCCTGGCAATCCTTGCTAACTGCGGCCCATTTGAGAGACTCGGCTTCATTCTGGAAGATAGTATCTAGGGGAACTTTAACTTTTATTCCTAAATCAGACTACTATATTATGCCGACAGTATGGGAAGAATATTTTGGCAGGCACTATGCGGCTCAATCACCCTGTACTTCTGCCTTCCAACCTGAACTAGAAGACCTCCCAGAGTGGCCTCCAGTCACCAAACAGGAAGTACTCATGGCAATTGACCGTTTAAAACCAGGTAAAGCCCCAGGGCCTGACTATATTCCATCGGATCTTATTAAAGCAAATGCTGAATGGTGGGCTCCTATACTAGCTACCCTGTTTACCTGGATAGATAGAACAGCTTGTATACCAAAGGACTGGGGATTAGCTATTGTTGTCCCAATTTTTAAAAAAGGAAACAGAAGGGATCCTGCCAATTATCGTCCTATCAGTTTATTAAGTACCATCAGTAAATTATATGCAAGGCATCTGTTGGGAAAAATAGAAGATTGGTTACGGCTAGAGAATATTCTTGTAGAAGAACAGGCAGGTTTTAGGCAAGGGAAATCCACAATTGATCAGTGCCATGTTCTTCATCATTTAGCCAGTAAATACTCAGCCCCCAAAGGTGGGATTCTCTATGCTGCTTTCATAGACTTTAAATCCGCATTTGACTCTATCTCTAGAGACATATTATGGACAAAACTGCAGTCTATGAATATTGACAAGCGACTTCTTACATTAATCCGTCTTTTACATGAGAATTCCTATTTACAGGTTCTTTGTAATTCTGATGGGATCCTAACTAACCCAGTTCCTGTACATAAGGGCGTGAGGCAAGGATGTATCTTAGCCCCAACCTTATTTAATTTATATATTAATGGTATTGTTGAGAGTTTATCCAACGTAGATTTTCATCCACCCAAGCTGGCATCTCGCCCAATTCCTATACTTCTGTATGCAGATGATGCTGTGCTTTTGTCAACCTCGTGTGTTGGGTTTAGAAGGCTCCTGAGAGCTTTCTCCTCTTACTGTAGTCAGGAATGTTTAGATATTAATTATACCAAAACCAAAATAATGGTTTTTGGCAGGAGGAGAATCAAACATAAATGGTCCCTTAATGGTCACCCAATTGAACAGGTCCAGCAGTATAAGTACCTAGGTATAACATTTCAGTCATCTGGTGCCTGGTCCATGCATATAAGCTGTGCTGCAATGAAAGCACAAGGCAATAGCAAAGCCATTAACAGATTCTTTAATTCGACCGGGGGGAAACATGTTCCCTCTACCTTACAAGTTTTCAGGGCTAAAATTATTACCCAAATGCTTTATGGCTCACAGCTGTTCGGATATGCTAACTTGAGACCTCTGGAGACTGTTCAAACCAGATTTGCAAGAACCATTTTGGGCATTCCTACATGTGTCTCCAACACTTTACTTCGTTTAGAGGTTGGGCTTATTCCCATTGAAGCACAAGCCAAATTCTTCATGGTTAAGTACTGGCTTAAGCTCATTTTCTTTTCAGAGGGCTTAACTCCCTTGCTTTTGACAGATACTTTTCAGTCTGAATGGAAAAAACAGGTAATAAAAGTTATACATCAATTAGGATATTCTCCTTATACCCTCCAAACATTGGGTTTTTGTAAAGCCATGAATGAGGTAAAATTACGAATCAGAGATATAGAACTGCAGAAACATGTTGCCCAGTTGGGGAAAATGGAATTTCTTAAGAAATCAGCATTTACTGTCTCCCCATATCTGGATAGGCTCATATCTCCTGTCTCCAGGAGGGCCTTTACTCTGGCTAGACTAAATGTCCTTCCCTCCAAGCTACTGGAGGGGAGGTTTCAAGGTTTACCCTTTTCGGATCGAAATTGCCCATGCGCCAATGACCAATTGGAATGTGTAGAGCATGTGCTTCTATTCTGCACCTATTATCAAGATCTACGCAAGGAGATTATCTCCCCAATTATAGGCAAATATCCTGGGAGGTCAATAGAATTCTATATACAGTTGCTCCTTTCTGATAACACTTACCAGGTAACTAGGCAAGTTGCCAAATTCTGTGCTGCTGCAATAAGGGTCCGTAAACAAATTTATAAAGAAACATAGTAGTAACTGATGACTGTTTTATCGTAGCCAATGGCCACTTTTATCCAGACCCGAATAAATTTTAAATTGTATTTTAAATTGTATTTATGACATATCTTGTAATAAGGCTTGATTCATGTGCTGTCTATTGGAATGCATATTTGATCATCCTATTTTTATGATTTTATTTTGGTTTTTGGTCGTTGACCGTAAATAAAATTTCATTCCTGAAATCCAAAGTACAATTATTTGAAGTAATTGGCATTTATTTATTTTTTAAAAAATGATGATTACAGATAGATAAAGACGACTATGAAGACTTCTAGATTGAAGTTTTGCTGGCATTCAGAGGATTAATGATTAGGTCAATTGGGTAGAATAGTGACTGGGCCAAAATCCTTTTTAAATTACTGTGAACACAACATTAATTGCACAAGTGGTTTGCACAGATTAGCAGGGTTCTATTGCACAACCAATCAGACACTTGACCAAATAGTGCAGGCCACTTGTGGTCTAAAGATAGGACAAAAAGATACTGCATTGGGATTCTGACCTGATAGTTTTTAACCTCAAGTTATTTGTCATCTTCTGTAGGTCTAGAGACCTACTTAAAAAAGAAAAAAGCTGGCCACATCGGTCAGCTGGCTTTGCACCAGGTATCATTTCTAGAATGCAAGTAAAATCCAACTGACCAAACCATATGGCAACTGTTCTCTTTACTGTTTTTCTTTCTCACCAGTATTTTCTCTCTCCACACTCATAAATCACCCAGCTCATCTCTCCACCCCTCCTAGATAACAGGAATTCTCATTGTCTTTCCCTCTGCATGTGTGTTTTTATGTGTTGAGGTAAGGTTCACTTGGAAACTAGTTTACACAGAGAGAGGTCCTTTGTTGTTCTGGGAACAGAAAGGTCAGAACTGGAGGGCTACATATCCTGTTTTTCTAGAAACTTCACTCCGAAACAACTGCACATATTTGTAACAAACCTGAATTGATTAATGTCACAAACTTAATTATATTATCTACTTGGAATTGCTTGTGGTCTTGTAGATCCAGCCTTTCTTGCTTTGTGACTATCTAAGCTATCCTCAGAGGGTCTCTGGTGGCTATGCCCATCTCATGGTCACAATAGAACAGAAGATTCTGTTCTGTGAATGGACTGTGAATTTAACTTTGAGATTACTGAAAGAAAAACAAGGAGAACCACAAATATAGGATATAAAATGCTGCCTGCTTTATAAGACCAGATGTTATAAACAGAGAATGTTTATTTGCTTTCTTTTCCATCTTTGAATTCGCATGGATCTCCAAGGAGGTTTACATAAAACAATACAAAAATTCCACAGTTTTGCTGTTTTTATCTTCTCTGACACATAGCTTTGCTCTAATTTCTCATCCTCTCTAACACTTGAGTTGTTGTTCTTATTGTTCAAGAGCAAAAGTAGAAGAAGAATTCCTGAGGTGTAAAATGCAGATTTATCATGAGCTGGTCCACATGAATATTTTGTGGCAGAAAGCACATATCAGATTTTCTTCTTTTATGTTAAAACTCATTCACAGCAACCAAAATGTGTGGAACATAAGTTCTGCTCATGATTCTCATGTGGTAATATTGCATCATACAGCTTTCTGAAAGAGTGTTCCTCTGAAAGCACATCGTAAATTTAGCAAGAGCAAGCATTATGCTATACTGTGGTACCTTGTATAAAGGAATTAATTCATTCCAAATGAAATTGTTAAGCAAATTTTCCTGTATACAAATTTCCCATAGGAATGCATTGAAAATTGAGTGATCCCATTTTTATGTTGTACAAATTTGCCCCATAGGTAATTAGTTAAGCAAATTTTCCCTATCTCTGGAATTTTTTATGTTGTACACATTTTATATTATACAAACTGTTTGTTATACAATGATCCACTGTATGTCTGTGAAGATTCTCAGTCATCTCATGCAGATGAGTTTATCTGGAAGTTGAGTCGTGGCAACTGGACTTCTTTTTCATGAGAGATTGAAACATTTCTCTGCTCATCCAAACAACTTCGTCAGTCTAACAAGCATTATACTACACCACCTTCTAGATTTTTGTGGAAAACACATACAGTTTTGTTGACTGACTGTCATTTCAGCTGTTTCCAAGGCTCCATGTCTTCCTACCTTGCGCTAGTTTATGGATGGACTACCAGCAACCTCTTTATATCCCACCATCATTTTGAGATCCCTATGTTAGTGGGATGATGGCAAAAATAAATTCATTAGATACATTAGCACTGGCGTATCTGGGGGGGGGAAGGGTGCATTTGCCCTAGGGCACAAAGCAATCTGGGGACACCACCTGAAGGGGGAGCAGGAGGAGGAAGCTGTGCACCCTCCCACCAGCAGAGGCTTCCCTAGCAGCACCTCAAGCAGCGGTGCTCCTGCCCCAACAGAGCAGCTCCTAGGCAGGGGAGCAGGGGGTGTGGCCGTTGTGCTCCAGTGCGAGGGAGGCAGAGCCCAGTTGAGGCTGGGCTGGGCTGCCGGACATTGCAGAGAGGGAGTCTGCAGCCAGGAAGAGCGGCTTCCGGTTTGCAAGCCGAGGCGAGGTTCCCTTTTGCTGCCTCTCCTCCCTCAGTCTCCTTAGGCTACCTAGTGATGCCTCTCGCCCTCCCATCCCCATCCCTTCCTTCCCCCGGGACCCCTGGGGGTGAGCGGGTGGGCAAGCACAGTGGAGGGGAGCAGCAATGACAAGTCCCGTCCAGTGAAGGGGAGTGGTGATGACAAGGTCCGTCCAGCCCCAGAACAAAAATACACTCTGTCGGTTAGAAGTTTAGAGATTAAAAAAACCTACCTATATTACCATCCATTCTACTTAAGTCTTTTATCTGAGGGGAATGATTAAAGAGAATGAGGTTGTCTCTGGTTTCAGCGTCTCATTGAATCTCTGATTAAAATGTTATATAATGTAATGGTGTCAACTGAAAGTAAAACTCTAGACACATTACAATTTGGAATAAGTTAGGTTTTTGCACTGCAAAAACCTGCAGCTAATGTGACCATTGGTTGTGCTGTCTTAGATTTTCTCAGAGTTGCAGCCTCCCTCCCCTGAGTGGAGTTTCCATGCTTGAGGACTCAGCTTACTTTGGTTAGGTTTTTAGGTGGAGAAGAGTCAGGTGTTCTAATAAAATATAATGTGAATATATTTCTGTTCAGACACCATCTTTGTAGGCAGTTAGGACTTATTTGATGGTATACTCACTGAAATGAATATAGTGTTACCTCTTAAAACAAATTTATTTTGTTCTACGGGTCAATTTGTTTTAAGAAAAGTTTGTCTTACAAAATGCGCTTTCCCATAAGTATGCATTGAAAATGGATTAATCTGTTCTATACTGATGTATACTTTTTAAATTGATGTGCATTAAATGATATAGTTCTAATAGATTTGCTTTGCTGCTTTAATTATTTAATTATACATTTATTTATATTTATTTATTTATTTATATACCATCTTCTAAATAGAACTCAGGGCATTTTACAATAATACAGTAAGAGTAAAGATGGGGGGGGAAATCGCCCAATACAAAAAGGCCAATCACAATAAAATACTCAAAACAACGAAACATAATAATAAAAACCATAAATAACAACACAGCAGGTAGTCTTATTTTACTGGTTCCCAGAAAGAAAAAATATATAATTTAATGGTCACTAAACACCTCTCTAAAAAGCAGCATTTTAAATGCTTTCTTAAAGGCAGGCAGGAACTCTGCTAGGTGAATCTCACTCAGGAATTGATTCCACAGTGTCGGGGTGACCACGGTGAAGACCCAACTCCTAGTAATGAGTTTTCACTCATGAAAGGGAAGAAATTGAAAGGTGTAGAAAAAGAGAGGAACTGAGTACACCTCCACCCAAGCTTTAATTGGTAGCAAGTTACTAAAATAAATACTTGTTTGGATCATGGTATTTAACAAAGAGATGCGTATTTGTTTCATCTAATTGTACACTTATTTAGCTTTGTTTTAAGCCACATGGTTTTAATTGTTTTATGTGCTAGAAACTGAAGGCAGTTTAGTAGTCTTCTTAAAGCAGAGACTGGAAGCCAACCTAGAAATTCTCCATACATCAAAAAGTAATACAGTTATACAGTTGATGAGTACAATCTGCTTTAAAATGACCTGCCAGTCATGCTGAACTAAAATGTTGCTTGCTTTGATTTTGGAATGCATCTTATTATGGCATCGAGCACTGAACATAGAGCATGAAATATATTTCAGTCCGGACCTTAGGAAGACTTGAAGTTTAGTTGTGAATAAAATAAAAGAAAGGTGAGGAACACTAGCATTTTGTTCATATGCTCACTCTATAACAAGTATATATAAAATATTTAAAAGTTTAAGCTCTTCACTCTGGAGGACACTTCACTGCTGGTATTCCCAAAATAGAAAAATAATTTTCACTTCCAAATCCATTACTCCAGCCATCTGGGGAAAACAATTCTACATTTTATGCATGCTCCCCAAATTATTAAACAGGTTGGGCTTCAGTAGTAACTATCACTTCCTCAAAAACCAGCTTTTGCTCATCCCACACATATTTTTCCATCAACACAAGCACCTGTCTGTAAAGGGGATTTGAACCATGCTGTAGCTGGATCGAATTACGTGAGAGCTCTGGATGTCAAATCATATCATATAATTTATATAGTGCATAAAGCTGCCAGATCAATATTGAAGGATCCAGATCAAAGAACTCTTGCAATTATTGCAGTCACTTAATATACAAGAAATAAATCATCCAATTTAAACTACCAGGTGGTGTGCGGTGTACTTCTTTTTCTGTTCACTTTATGAAATTGTATCAAAGTTGTCTTCATGCACAGCCCATTGGCCCATGCTGTGAGGTTTAAGGGTTTTATTCATACAAGTGAGGGACATTGCTTTGATTACTCTTGATGAGTCTGGACTAAACAAGTATCATTTGACTAATGTTGTGTTTGAAATAGAACAGTATTGAACCTGAACCTGTGATTGTTCATTCAGCCATAGCCCAAATCTGGGATTGGTAATATATTATTCAACAACAGAAGTACTTCTTCAAGTTCTG
Organism: Phrynocephalus versicolor; assembly: GCA_023846285.1. Taxonomy (NCBI): domain Eukaryota; kingdom Metazoa; phylum Chordata; class Lepidosauria; order Squamata; family Agamidae; genus Phrynocephalus; species Phrynocephalus versicolor. Next base: position 16,053,100 of record JAHTLZ010000016.1, on the reverse strand, counting down.
GAAGATGCTGCATCTGAATTACAGAACTTGGAGTACAGGATAAACTGCAATGGCTGGTCTGATGAACATTCTTGGCAGACTTGAAAGTTTGCCTTTTAAAATGGCATTTCAGCATAATCTTAGATGTTGCTGAAAAGTAACTCTTTGATTTTTTGTTTAAAAAAAATATGCCATGGCCAGGGCCAGCGCTCGGGTTTTTCGCGCCCTAGGCGAGGGGTGGAGGGGTCGGGCAGCGGCAGCGGGGGTTCAGGTGGTGGCGGGGGGGTTGGGTGGTGGCAGTGGGGGGGCGGTGGGGGGGGTCAGGCGGCGGCGGTGGGGGCGGCAGGCTGGGCAGCGCCCCCTGTCCATTTTGGCACCCTAGGCAACTGCCTAGTTCGCCATAATGGACACACCGGCCCTGGCCATAGCTAATTAAGCCATGCAGATAATCAATGTAGCCCCCTCCTCATGCTGCTCATAAATCTGTTTTATTTCGCACATGGAATAGCAATAACATCATACAAGATGGCTTTGCCCTCTGATTGGCCTTGTTCATCTGTATGAATGACCCCTATTAGCTTAGGCTTATCATTTACATTAGACATGTGTTTGTGTTATATTATCCCAGTTACATGTCTACTTGTATAACCACAGCTTCTGTTTTCTCCTTTGGTATAACAGGTGAAGCTTGGGGATCATACTGGTGGCTGCATGCCAATCAGGAGGTGTAGCCACTAGCATTAAAAGTTAAAGGTAAAGGTTCCCCCCACACATGTGTGCTAGTTGTGTCCGACTCTAGGGACGGTGCTCATCTCCGTATTTAAGCTGAAGTGTCTGTGGCCATGTGGACACGGTGGCTGCAAGGAAACACTGTTTGACCTTCCCACTTTTTTATGACGGTACCTATTTATCTACTTGCATTTACATGCTTTCTAACTGCTAGCTTGGCAGGAGCTGGGGTTAACAGCAGGAGCTCACTCCACTGCGTGGCACCTGGGATTCAAACCACTGAGCTGCCAACTTTGCAGCCAACAGCTAAAAAGAGGGTGATGAAAATATACACAGATTCCACACATCCTGGACATAACCTGTTTCAATTGTTACCCTCAGGGTGGCGTTTTAGGGCATTTCATACTAGGACTACTAGATATAAAGAGAGTTTCTTTCCAAGTGATATCAAACTGTTGAATAATTAATTTTTACTTCTCTTCTTCCTTTTAAATAATAGGTTATATTGTATTGTTACACTGTGTTTTTATTGTTGACTATCTGACTTTAATGACAAATTGTATTCTGTGTTTTTTTCCTCAGACATACAGATTTCTGTTGTAATTGTTTAATTAGTCTTAGGTGTATGCTTCCAGGATTAGTTTGTTATAGTTTAATTCTAAATGTATGGCTTCTGTCATCTCTTTTTAGTTGTTCAGTACCACAGGCAAAGGTATATATCAAGTGTTTTCCATAGTGAAAAAAAGTGCAGTATAAATAATCCACTTTTCTCTCCATGGTCTTTTCATTTGTATGTGTTTCATCTAACATCTAGCCACTTCTACAATTTCTGATGTATTTAAAGAATATGCAGTGATTTAAAATACTTTCCATCTTTTTTGAAGAGAATTCACCTCCCAACTTCCTTTCACAAATCCTCCAGTTTTGCACTCAGTTTTTCCTTTTGAAATCAACTGTACAGTGAATTTTATGAACTACTGTACTCTATATTTTCACTATGTTGAACTGTAAAAGCAGATTCATTCTTCTTAAGCAGTTGAGTGACATTGTATGTTGCTCCATCTTTCTATTCCATTTATTTATATTTATATTTATTTGTTTATATATTTCTATACCATGACAGATTTTCCCAATGGGAACTCTGGGCAGTTTACATAGAAAGCACTACATATGCCATTATAACAAACACAACAAATAGAAATCAGGCTGATAATGCAATAAAGAATAACCAAATAACCAAATTTACTTCTGATCTATTATGTGCAAATCAGAGGCCATGGTTTATAACAAAACTGGTCAGTAAAGCATGGTTTCTGGTGGTGGCTACCTAAAACAAACCAAATATGTTATAAACTGCAATCACCAATGCCTATGCAATAGCAAGATATGTTTGGATGAAAAAGTAAATAATTACTAAAACTAAATATCAATGAACTCTTCTTCATAACCACATAAGTGGAGAAGATCTGGGTGGTGGAGGTGGTGATGGTCTCTCAGTATAAGACTTGGTCTCACTTCAACTTACAGTTTAGTATCTCACGTGAACATCACTATTATGAAGTGTTATGTTGAATTGTGTGATATTGACCCCAAAAGCTGCAGTACTTCATAATAGAAGTATATGTGTGCCCATGACAGAAACAGAACGAGCTTAATATAAGCATCTATACTCTCACAGTCATTTTTATTTTCTGACATGTGCCGATTATGTATTAGTGTTCCTTCTGATATTTGACCAGGGATGCTTGCACCACAGGTACCAGTGAATGTAGCAAAAATATTCAGTGCCTAAACTTTGCAGGTAGAATTACTAGCTTGCAAGCTCATCACTCTATGAGGATGATGTATTTGTAAACTTCTTTCATGTGTCTTTTATGACTAGGTGAACATTTTTCTTATGGACTGCGAGGGTAAATGATACCGCTTTATTGCTTGATAGCTACCTAGAATTTTGCATTATTTTTAGCATCGGGGGAATGTGTGATGGAAATTTATTTTAAACAAAAACTGTGTTCTTATAAGATGAAGTCATAATATTAATACTTAAAGTATATAGCAACATGCTGGGAAAATAGAATAGTTATTTAGCAATATTATAAAATGTAGCCTACTAGTATGATGTGATTCACTACTGCTGCAACAAACCAATATAACTGTTGCCTGTGGAGAGGGAATAGCTTAGTTTATATTAGTAACAGAGATTTTCACATCTATATATCTAAATCACACACATATAACAATTAAATAAACAGTTGTGCCTTTTAAAGTAGGTAAATTGTTTTTTTAAATATTGTGTAAGCAACCATATTTAAAGAATTTGTTTGCAGTAAGTTTTTTGGGGGGGAGAGGACATAAGATTTTACCTACTACTTCTGTCCTTAATATTTTGATATAATATTTTTAGAGTCAAGAATGTAAAAAAAGAAGAAGAGGCTTTAGGGAGACATGACTTCTACCACAAGCTTATACATGCGGGGAGGGTGTTAAAAACAAGAGTACTACTTGTGTCATTACGGTAGCTTTGAAATATCAATTTAAGTAAGTCAATGCGAATATCCCTGTGAACAACTGTCTCTAGACACATGCCAATCAATTTTTGGAAATCCTAGTGGATATCCTTTAGAGTAAAGTGGCTAAATTTGTTTGCAGATATTACAAATAAGTGGTTCTCTGCTTGTTAGAAAGAGGCAAAGATAAATCACAAGGATATCTGATAATGTGTGAAATTGCCTCTATTAATACAAACACTTCCTGGAAGATGGACTGCTGACAGGTGATGGGTTACACCTAATAAGGATTGCAAAGAATATTTTTGGCCATAACACGAAGAACTTCAGGAGGCCTTAAAAGTGGAAGAGGGAGGGAGAGGCAAGTTTAGGGGTAGAGATAAATAAATACTTAGTTGGTGTCAGATTTCTACCCAGAGTGCTTATCAATCAATAGCTTATCAGGGATATACAATAACCCTTTTCAAATTCTTTAAAGATTGAGAGGACATGTGGGATCTATTCTTGATCATCCCAGAGTATGGGATACATAATAATGTGCTCAACATACATGAAGTAATATTTTGGTTGAATATCAGGAAAAACATCTTACCTGTTAGAGCAGTGTGATAGTTGAACCAATTACCATCCACTTCAATGCTGAAGGCATTTAAGAGAATATTGGAAAACGATCTGTCAGATCTACTTTGATTTGGATTCTTGAGTTGAGCAGGGGGTTTTATTTGAGCACCAGTATTCTATGATGCTCTGAAACTTCTTAGTGACAATGGTAATTGGCAATGGAATTGACTGTCTCGAAGCATGGCATATTCTCCTTCACTGCAGTTTATGTCAGGAATCTGTCAGGAATGCGGCGAAGTATGGATTTCCTGCATTAGCAGAACCTGGGCTTGAGGATCCTTGGGGTCCCTTCCAGTTCAGGAGTTATGTGATTCTGTGAAAAACATATGATATTCTCCTGCAAAACATCTGTGCGAAAGAAATATCATATCCCCAAAGTATACATTTTCCTTAGTGTGTACTGAGTGTACAGAAGAGACATTTAACCACTGAGCCTCGTGGCGCAGTGGTTAAATGCCTATACTGCAGGTAAAACTGTGCTCACGACCTGGGTTCAATCCCTGGTAGCAGGCTCAAGGTTCACTCAGCCTTCCATCCTTCCGAGGTCGGTAAAATGAGTACCCAGCTTGCTGGGGGGCCAATGTGTAGCCTGCACACTATAATTAAAATTGTAAACCTCCCAGAGACTACTTTAAGCATACGGGTTGTTCAGAACTTGGAACGTCAGGTTAAAAAATCAGTAAAACTTAAATGTTAGACATTGTTGCTATGAACATTAAAAAATGGAGGCATATAACCTGTAGGCTATAATTCCACTGCCTCCTCCTCTCTTTGAAGAGACATTTTCATTTACATCCCCAGAAGGAATCTCCTATCCCAGTCAAATTTGTGTTAAATTGCTGTTTTCGGGGATCTTTTTCATCATCCGGAACAGATTAATCTGCTTTACCATTACTTTCTATGGGAAAAATTCATTTGACTTAAGGCATGTTTGACTTAAGTATAGACCACTGGAACGGATTAATGACGTAAGTCAAGGTTCCACTGTATTTAGTGCTTCTGGGAGTCCTTTGGATTTCATTGGCTTTTGTGTTTCTCCTATTCAATATGTTTTTTAAAATATATTTTTCATTCATTCTCTCTTTCAAATATAGTTTTGTGGCTCTTGGGATCATCAAGGTAGAAATCTAAACCTTTTTAATCTGTATTTTATAACAAGCTATTTCCACGTACTAAAATACTCTTAAGATTTACTGACCCTATAGATCAGATTGAACTGAAATCAACCAACTGTTGTTCATTTTATTTTATTATTATACCCCACCTTTCTCTGAAACAGGACCCATAAAATGTTTATTCAAAAACACTTACTTTAACTCTTACTTTACTTACTCTTTAAGAACATGCTATATATTTCATGTTTTCGATTCTTCTGTTATTAAGATGTTGCTGTATTTGTAAATTTAACTTGTTTTCCTTTTGAAAACAATTTTTCTTAAAAAGAAGCAGGTTAGACAATGTTTCTGGGTGATATGTCTCATATAAACACCTCTCTTAAGAATCATAAGAGATCTGTGGGATCAAACGAAATGTCTGTTCTCTACACAATCTAATATGTGTTTCAATGGTGGTTAACTAGAGAGTAATATATGAGGAATTTACAAGCAGGACTTAAAGTAAATACCATAGCCCTTTCCTGCTGTTAATCAGAAATAAACAGTAAGAGACACTGATGTTAATTTCCACATAAGAGTAGGAAAAGGCTACTTGGAAGTTGCAGTAAGTTGATTTTTGTATATGTTTTGCATGAATATCAACATGTTAATTGTCAAGCCCCGCACACAGAACACACACAGAAGCAGAGTTCAGTTCTTTGCCAAGATCTTTAGTAGAAAGCCAGGCAAGTTCAAGTCCTTTGCTAACAGTCAAGTGCCAGATAAATAACAGAATCCAACTCCCAACAGTTACCAGCCCAAGTCAAAACCAGAATATCTCACAGAAACCAGATGCCAAACCCAAGGAAACAGATCAAGCCGTTGTCCAGGAAGCTGGTCTGAAGTCAGGAAACAGAGCCAAGGTCACAGACAAGAACGTGGTTGCAAGTTCAAATAACGCATTGCTCCCACAGAGAGCTCAAGGTAAGCTTGCCAGCTTTATCCCAAAACAGGGAACACACCCTTACTTCTGGAAAGGCTCCTGCTAGTACTCAGGGCTTCCCGACCTGATTCCCCGTCTAGCATCAAAGACCCTTTCCCTAGCTCTCCTGGTAGCACGTCTTTGCAGAATCCTGCTCATGGCCCTTCTAGCAGGAGGAGATATGTTTTCAGCTGAGTCATCAGACCCAGCTGCCTGCTGACTTGAGCTGCAAGGCTCCTCCAGCAGCTCTTCACCATTTAACCCCTCAGAGTCAGGTTCTGTGACTTACTTAAATTGAAGTTTATAAAATCATATACAGTGTGGACAAACTAAATAAGGAAAAGCTGTTTTCCCTATCACAGAACGCTAGAACTAGGGGGCACTCCATGAAACCTTTGGGTGCTTGATCTCAAACAAAATAAGAGAAAGTACTTTTTTCACCCAGAGAATCACTGGTCTGTCGAACTCCCTGTCAGAAGAAGTGGTGACAACTGTCAGCCTTTACAGCTTTAAGAAAGATTGGACAAGTTCATGGAGAACAAGGGTATCAATGGCTATCATTTTGGATGCCTAAGGACAGCCTCCGGGTTGGAGAGATAGGCAGGATATGTCTCAATGCCATTTGCAGGGAATCATAAGCAGGTGAAGACATCTGCTTGGCAATACTCTGAAGCAAATGGTGAGCTGCTGTGTGAGACAGAATGCTGGATTGGATGGGCTGTGGTCTGTTCCAGCAAGGCTGTTCTTATGTTCTTATAAGATGTTATAAGAATATATTTTTATAAATAAAAGGAATAAATAATAATAAAAAGGAATAAAGTACGCTACTGCTATTGGTTTTATTAACTGACTGTCAATAGATGGGAAAGATAGGATTTGTGGTATTTATAGCATGTGTCATGGTTTAGCATACAAGCTTTTCTTTAAAACTGCAGTATTGTACTCGTATAGTCTAGTTAAAGCTGAGTCTTTACCTCCCTTCCCCATTTCAGAGAGGAAGCAAGACCTGATCAGGAGTGGAATGGGTCCCCCAAATGCCTGGTACTTGTCCATTATTGCATTCCTCCATAATGTATTTATCAAATCACCTATAACATTCTTATTAAGGAGATGAGAGGAAGTGAAACAACTAGAGTCTGAAGTCAATCTTTTTTTTTTTAATTCCAAACTATATATAATTTTTTAAAATTTCAATTCTTTTCTAAGTGCATTGCCTTTCTCTAGTTTTAGAAATTAGTATTAATGATGTCATTTGGGGGAAAATGATTTTTTTTTTGCAAAGGAAGAATTATGGTGAGGCTTAAGTTCCCTAGGTAAGCTGCAATGCCCAGACCAGTCTGTTTTCCTGAATACACATTAGTCTATTAAAAACACATTTTTAAAAAGAAGTCTGACTTTCTCGTCATTTCCAGCTTTTTGCATGTCATTGTTTGCTCAGTTATTAAATGGTTTGTTGACACCACTATTTTAAATAATTCCCTTCCAAGTCTTTGTGTTATGCCTTTTTGATGCTGGTGTAGTAATTAAACTGTCTTTTAGCTGAAATGCTTGCAAAGCGTCCAGTTCCATGCCTGGCAGCTGGTGATGCATTATAGAGACATTGAGCTAATCGATTAAAACCGCAGAGACATGGGAGTTGTCTGACAGCACTGTACCAGGATGAAATTAGTTGGAATTGCATGGTGAAATTAGAGGAAAGGCAGGTGATTGCAGTCCTTCTGGGAGAATCCAGGGTGAGAGGGACACTGTGCGCTAATCCCTGAGTAATTAGGACAGCCATGTTTTAACAGTATTTCTAAAGTATTAAAATGGACTAGATAAATCAGCAGGGTTGTTTCCAGTGAACTTGGCATCCATCCACTGTGACTGAAATAACATGAAATTTTTCGGCTGCTTGGAAATGTGAAATTGGACTAATTGTATTTTAACTAGTCTGTTGGTGTACTAGGCTGCAGCTGAGAAGAAATATGGAATCTACATGTTTTCAGGTAGTGCTAGAATATGGGAATATCTATCTGTCAATGTGGCATATGGTTTTAGGGATTGAATGAAATGAAGGAACTACTATAATAGGATGAATAGATTGTTGGTAAACATTATGGAAATATTTAAATTAGAGATGGGCATGACTCAGCAAAATTTTCGTTTTTGTTTTTGTTTTTTCATTTCGTTTCGCAACGAAAACGAAAAAATTTTCAGAAGCAAAACGACAACGGAAACGAAACGAAAAATTTTGCCATGTTTTTCGTTTTCGTTACAGCGGACGCATTGCATTGAAAAGAGTGCTAATGAAACAAAAAAATTGTTTTTGTTTTTGTTTTTTCGTTTCATAACGAAAACGAAAATGAAAAATGTGCAAAAAAAACCCCAAAAATGAAAACGAACCAAAACGGACCCCCTAAACGAAAAACGAAAAATTATTTTTTTGAGTCGTGCCCATCTCTAATTTAAATTGAAAGATAACTTCCCCGTGTATGCATGGACAATATTTTCAAGACACTTGCTTCAGATTTTGAGGTGTCCTGCCTATTCTATCTCCTCCTTTTTAAGATCACCATTTATTTTTATGGAACATGGTTCTGCAGAAAGTTGGGAATGATGATGATGATGATGATGATGATGATGATGATGATTTTATAGTTAAATTCCTGAAATTTGGTGAAAATGTGGGCTGTTTCAAAAAATAAATGTTTGTTATGTCATATAGATCTGTTTGAGGCTAGAGTTTTCTTGGTGAGCAATAATCAAATAAGGTGTGTGGGGGAAAAGACCCAACAATTACAGGCTCAAGAAACTACATGTACTGTACTTAAAGTGTTTCCTGGGTTGTAGCCTAGACTTTTCAGTATCACAGTGTTGCTAAATATTTAAACACTTTTGGGCTGACCCAATTTACAAAACAAAATATCACTATCACTGATGAAAACCAAACTTTTGAACAAAACACTATAATTTTACACTCACCAAACACCCACTTTTAGGCATGTTGTAATAATCAGGAGAGTGGCTGATATGACAAAAATGTAATGTCTAATACAAAATTAGGTGGAAATATGTTGTAACAGTTTTAAATGGTGAAAATATGAATTTCTAAGCAATATAAAAAAACCACATAATTATTGACAGATTACTCTTAAACTTGTTTTTACCTACTTATAAATCTAAATAGAGATTGCAGAACAAAAATGGCATGTAATAGAAATCCTTGCTGTGGTGATCAATATGGAAAATTGAGGAAACCCTGGCCAAAAAGGGTCCCACCCTGGAGGTCAGCAGATCCTGACTGGTGGGAGGTCCAAAATAGTGCTGATTAAACACCCTTGACAATGACATGAAGTTGTCCCGGCTTCATCCAGATCTAGCTCACGACTGTGACAAATGGGAGGCAAAAACAAGAATAGCAGACCCCACCACTAAGTGAGACAAACGCTAGGAAAAAGTAGAAATTATCAGTGTGAAAAATGGAATCTACTCTTAATTTAGGATGAATGTTGCCAGAAGCTAAATGAGTTCCAGATATGGAAGCATAAAAAGAAGAATTTTGAAAAACTGAAATGGAAACTAATTTTCAATACCTGTCACTCCATCAACAGTTTCCAGAAAGCATCAATTAGCAAACCAAATGAGAGTGATTTGGTTTTGCTGCAGCTTGATTCCCATCCTATTTCATGTTTCAGATTAGATGATCATACTATGGATTGTTTTGATGCCATAAGTAGGCCCTTAATCTGATGTGGTTTGATTCATGCCACAGTCTCCCTTCCTTTGAGTCTGCTTTCTGTCAAACCGTGGCTCTCTTTTTATGGTAACTTATAAAGCTGGTGGGCTGTTTAAAGTGTTGAACAGTGCTAGAAAAAATAGAAAGGTTCTATAAAGTACAAATTCATATGCATATACAGCAGAAACACAATCGTCTGCTATAGTTTGCCCCTGTTATTTCTGTTTCATATATTGGGTGTTTTTGTCTTTTTTGGATGCTAAATTAGCCCATCCCTGTAGTTATAAGGTGCTCTTGGACTATACAGTGGTACCTTGTATAAAGGAATTAATTCGTTCCAAATGAAATTATGTTAAGCAAATTTTCCTTTATACAAATTCCCCATAGGAATGCATTGAAAATGGAGTAATTCCATTTTTATGTTGTACGGATTCTCCCCATAGGCGATTATGTTAAGCAAATTTCCCCTATCTCTGGATTTTTTATGTTGTATAAATGTTATGTTATACAAGCTGTTTGTTATACAAGGGTCCACTGTATTTGGTACAGTAGGACCACTGTATCAGTGAATTAAGTACCTCACTTAAACGCTACTTGAAAAAGTTAAATAATCATAAAAACCAAGAATATGTGCTTCCAAGGTGTACAGTTGTCCTGTGTGATATTGCAGAACCACAGTATAGGAAGGCAAGGCCCCCTGGGGCAAGCTGTGTGGGGCTGTTTGAGGCCTTCTGCACTTACCCCGGGGGTCTCTGGTGGATTTCTCAGACCTGTTGGAGGCCCCAGAAGTGTTTTCCTGCAAAGCGGAAGTGCCTTCCAGAATGTCCAAAACCACTTCTGGAGCCTCCAACAGGGTTCCTGGGCCTGTCTGAGGCCCGAGAAATGCCTTCCGGCGAACCAGAAATGACTTCTGAAAAAAACGAAGTGCCTTCAGGATTGCCTCAATCCACTTCTGGGACCTCTGATAGGCCCAAGAAGCCTATCAGAGGCCCATTCTGGGCAGCATCAGGCCTACAGTAAGTGTAGGAGACCTGAGACAGGGCCCCCAATACCAACCCAACCCGACCCAGCATCCGCATTCTCAGATTTTCCTTTATCGTGGGTCGGGTTGGTTCCCTAACCCCTGCAATAAACAGAGGATTACTGTATTACCAGAATTGGCTGCTAGAGGAAATAAGAGATTATACGATATGTAGGATTCCTATATTCACCATTTCGGCATCTGTGGAGGGAGGCTTGGAATCATTCCTCCATGGATACTGTGGTCCTACTGTAATTTGTTTTAAGAAGCCCAACCACTTCAGATGACCAGGGAGGAAAAAAATCCCACCTGCTGTCCCAAACATAATGCCCAGTTTAATACTTAATCAGAATCCCACCAATAGTCCCACACACATTATTTCGGAGAGTGAAACAACTGATCACGTGGATAAAAGTCTGTTTCAATCATTCCAGCTTGGGAAAAAATCTCAGCTTTCGGAGAAAAGGGGGCTAGATTGAGTCAAACTGACCTTTGTGTCATGTGATCAGTTTTAAAAAATGTGAAGCTATCCATTTTATACTTGGCTGCAAATCCTACAGCATTTGACTGTGGTGTCTCAGTCTACTCAGTTAAGTAACTTAAGAGAAAAACAAAAGTTTTATATCACTTCTATTTGCTGAGAGCTGCAAATAACTACAACTATTTGATTCCAGGGGCTGAATTACCAAAAGCAAATGCAAGGTTACAGGGATCACATAACCTGGCTGCCAGTCCATTTCTACTGGTTTTTCTGGGCACAGTTCAAATTACTGGTCTTAACCTATGAACAGCTTCGTTCAAGCTAGTTCAAAAATGGTGCCTCACTTTATGAGCCTGCCTGAGTGTTAAGATTATCAGGTGAGGCATTTCACTTGCTCCCACAATATTTGCAGATTCATTTGGTAAACTATCTTTTCTGTCACTGCTCCCAAACTCTGACACCCTCCCTTACAAGGCCAGGCTGGGCCTAGCTTTGCTAGTCTTCTGGAAGCTGGCAGACTTTTGTCTTCATGCAGATGTCAACATACCTACTCCCTTGGCCTTGTGCTTTAATATTATTTATGAATCTCATATACAGAACAGGTCATTTTCACAGTGGCCTTCCCAACCCAGGAGGTTCAAGTATAATGCCTCAACACAACTGTTCATATTTCCTTGGTTAAGAAAGACTGGAGCAATTTCTTCCATATTATATTCAGAAACAGTTTAGAGTGTTAGCAAAATGCTTCCTAGCTTTCCTTGGGGAAGAAGCTTTTTAAAAATGCCATAGCAAGATAAAGAAGTGCATCCACAAGGCTTTATAGATGAAGGAGTTTCAACTCCCTGTGCTTTACAAGTGTATCCATGAAGGGCTATTGTCTCCAAAAACACACACCAGTGAATGACAAGAGCTGACTTCCTTTGGAAATACTGTACATTAAAATTGCTATAAACCTTTATATCTTAGAGAGAGAAAGAGAGAGAGAGAGAGAGGGGGGGGGAGAGAGAGAGTACTAAGCAATAATTTGTCACTACTATAAAGGTCTTCTCTGTTTTTCGCTTTTACATACTATTTTACGATATAAATCGGCTTGGGTCCTTTTGAGGATAAAGGTGGGATAGAAACATTTTAAACATAATATAAATAAATAATATATACGTGCTATGTAGAATATACAATATGTTACTGGAAATGTAAGTGGATGTTAATATAGATCCATCTGCATTTGTTTTTATGTATTGCCTTTTTATTGTTATTACAGCTTTTTTATTTATAATTATCCAAATGTTGATATTCATACGAGATATACATATGCGGTGTTGTTTTTTTTTCTTGAGATACTTAATGTGCTCTGCAGGTAGTAGCTGTCAATCAAGGCTAATCAAACTTGCACAGTTAACATGATAGATCATAAAATTTCACAATAATGTCAACCTGTACTACTGTCAATCTGGTTAAGAGAAACTGACTCAAGACAATATTGTCATTTTACAATAACAGAGAAACAGAATTATCCACAGTCTCGTGGCTGGCTGGTGTTCTCGTTACATATCATGTTTGTCCTTTTGTAATGGTTGCTCATATGGACAGTCTGTTTGCTTTTGTATGTCTTCATAAAATGCTTTGGTATTGTAATAAATTGAGGTGATTGTTTGCCTTTATTTCTTGATATTCCTGCCTTTGTGGCAGTGTTATCGTGGTGACTCAGTGGGCTAGGCCACGAAAACTGTGGGCTGCAAAATAGGAAGCTCAGTGGTTTGAATCCCAGGTGCCACACAGTGGAGTGAGCTCCTGCTGTTAACCCCAGCTCCTGCCAACCTAACAGTTTGAAAGTATGTAAATGCAAGTGGATAAATAGGTACTGCCGTAAAAAAAAAGTGGGAAGGTAAAACAGTGCTTCCTTGCAGCCATGTCTGCCACATGGCCATGGACTTGCACAACACTGGTTCTTCGGCTTGAATATGGAGATGAGCACTGCCCTAGAGTTGGACATGACTAGCACACATGTGCAAAGGGAACCTTTACCTTTCTACCTTTATCATTAGTTGTATTATCTATGCATTTAGAAAACCAGTATAAAGCTTAGGATTTTGTGTATGATTTCTTTCTCAAAGTTAAACATAATGATTATTCAGTTTCCCTCGTCTGATTTGGTGGCCTCTGAAAGTAAAAAATAGGTTCCCATCCAATGTGGTGGCAGAATGCTCATAAGTTTCTTGTAGCCTTAGAAGTGGCTTCCAGGTAGTCTGTGAGACCATATCAGGGCAGAACAGCAACAGTAGCAGCAGCAGCAGCAAAAGTAGTAGTAGTAGTAGTAGTAGTAGTAGTAGTGGGACCTTAAAGACTAACTGCTGTAATATGAGTTTTGAGTACAAATTCACATCCTTAATCATAAGAGAACTTCTCTGAAGCCTCACATTCAAACATAACAGTCTTTCAAGTGCCACTTGTTTTCTGATTTCTTCATCTCATTTAAAACCACCATGCTAGAGATAAAGCCTATACAGTAGATTGTTGGCACCCATGAAAATGTCCAAGCTCACAAAAATAGTGGAAAACATACAGTCTTTGTTACGGCAGTAAAGTTTCTAAATATCTACAATTATTTACATTTGTCCGGTGCATTCAGTTTGAGCTGCCGCCATGACAGATGGCAGACGGACTTGCCCCAAACAGGAGATTAGGCAATTTCTGAAGCTACGAAGCTTGCCGCCACAATTCTTCACAGCTCCCAGATGCTGCCTCTCTTCACCCCCCCTCCAGGGGGGACTTACTCTTTCAGGTCCTGTTTATCTGGAGGAACTCAGCCTGATAAACTGAAGAGCTTATTTAGGCATTTCACTGTGGCGGAACTGGAACCAGAACCTCTGACCCACAGTTTTCAGTTGCTTTAATATATAATGTGTGTGTGTTGTGACTTATTCCGTGTAAACTGTTGTTGAACAATGAGCATTATTTTGACAGCCAATGCTAAATGCTGGTTCACATAGGTTGCAGTATGTGTATGAAATCAATCTTGCTGCAATAAATTATTGAGTTAGTTTCATCTGGATGACATACCTACAGTTGGTCTTTGCCAGATAAATTTATGTAACCTAGAAAATGGCTGATGTACAAAGGTCAGGCATACAAGCTAGCTATTCTTGCTTTCAGCATAAATAAATAAATAAATAAATAAATACATACATACATACATACATACATACATACATACATACATACATA
>JAHTLZ010000016.1:16016799-16038733 GCA_023846285.1 Phrynocephalus versicolor | reverse complement strand
ATACATACATACATACATACATACATACATACATACATACATACATACATACATACATACATACATACATACATACATACATACAGTACTGGAGTTTTCATCCCCAGCTGGATTGGAAGTTGTTCTCTTACTACTGTCCTGTTATATTAAGGAAAGAAGGCCTCGACAAGTCACAAAGAAACTCATGTAAGGATAGAAAAAGCTCATCTTCTGTTTTGAGTAAAGCATGCATTCCATATGCATATTTTTCTTTACCAAATGTTGTCTCCTTGCAGTAATGAAGTAGCCGTGTTAGTCTGTGCAAGGATTCCAGGCAAAAAAACAAAGAAACAAAACAAAACAAATGACCAAAACATGTGGCACCTTAAAGACTGTTATATTTTAAAGTAAGCTTTAATGAATCATGTCCACTTTTTCAGACATATATATAGTAGCAGAATGAGATGTTCAATGTAATATACAATGAAATATTCATACCAGATATTCAGCTGTTGGATGTATGGTACATTTACATGCAGTGATAGGGCTCTGTTGTAAAAATTCCTCAGGAGACAGAAATCAGACAACAGATCTGGGTGAGGATGAGCAGGGGAGGGGGAAGAGAGGGGGAAGTGAAGACAGGGGGAATCACTTGAGGGTGAGAGAATGGAAGAATTTTGAATGTAGAGATGAGAGAAGGGAATTTGGGAGTTACAGACAGTGTTGACCTTACAACCTTGTGGTGAAAGATGGGCTTGGTAGTGGTGCAGAAAGTAACAATGGGAGTACAGAAGTACGGTATTACATTTGGTAATATAAATTGTCTTTAAAGTGCCACATGTTTTATGTCTTTTGTTTTGTTTCTTTGATTATTGCCTGAAGTCCTTGCAATAACTGATTGTTAAGGTATAGCTGTCAAATTTTACCCAGCGCTGGTCGAGATGGGAGAAGAGAGGTGTAATGGGTGTGTGTCCACACACACACACACACACACACACACACACACACACACAGAGAGAGAGAGAGAGAGAGAGAGAGAGAGAGAGAGAGAAATGCATATACACACCACATGCATGCAGAGGCGTGCGTGCACATGCACACACACAGCTCGCTTTGCTCGCCACTATGTCAGCAAAAAGCATCCCTGTTAACCATGGCCACCTGGGACATTTCCATGAAAATAAGTGTTCTGGGATGATAGGAGGAAAAAGACTGAAAATTGTAGTGTCCTGGCCAAAAACGGGACACTTGACAGGTATGTGTATAAGGTTCTATATTCTATATTCTCTACAAGGGCTGCTTCTTGTGTTGCAAGAAATGGCAGAGCCAGATGCAGGCGTGAGAGCAACTGCATTTCCACTGTCTTACAGCATATAAAATGATACTAACAAAAATAACAATATCATCCTCTCAAGAAATTAGCAAGTCCCATACATACTGGGAGAAGAGATACTCCAACAAGTCCCCTGTTGTACAAGTTACAGGGGCTGGTGTAATGCAAAAACACAGGGGCACCTACAGGTCTGCTTTTTGTCACTTCCATATGGTGTAGAAAGCAGCCCAGAGGAACAGCTTCAGAAAGTACTGGATATATTTGATTCTTATTGTTTCTGTTTGAAATATAGTGCATTGTATAATGAATCACTAAGGTTATTATTGGGTCTTTTGTCAAGTGATGGCTATTTTGTTTTTAAACCTAGGAAAAGATTAGAGGTAAGTTTATGTAAGATGGATGTTCAACAATTAGGACTCTTAAATTGCAGGCTTAGGAGCTGAAGGCAAAAAAGAATTGATAAATGAATCTGAGAGATCAACAAATGAAACATGGCCCATGCGAGAAGGAAAAAGAAATAGAGATAGAAAGACAGCCAGGAAAGAAAGTGGAAAATCTGTGTTCAAAAGACATGGGGGAAGAGGAATCGAATATCAGTAGGATATAAGGGGAAACAATATTGCTATAAAGGATAATGTACTGTATGTGAAGTCATGAATGAGGTGCAATTGAATGGATATTGACATGGAATTGCTTCTCTGTAATTTATACTATAAATAGTTTTACAAAAATGATGCAAATAAAATGAGCAATAATATCTTTAGAAAGGAGACTGTTGTTAAAAGCAATGTACGGTATATATAGAAGACTGTTCTCCATGGCTTCAGAGACTAGGACTCGGGGCAATGGTTTCAAACTACAGGAAAAGAGATTCCATTTGAACATTCGGAAGAACTTCATGACAGTTAGAGCTGTTCGGCAGTGGAATATGCTGCCACGGAAGGTGGTAGAGTCCCCTTCTTTGACGGTATTTAAGCAGAGGCTGGATGGCCATCTGTCGGAAATATTGTGAAGGGGTTCCTGCTTGGCAGGGGGTTGGACTCGATGGCCCATGAGGTCTCTTCCAACTCTATAATTCTATGATTCTATAATTATTGAAAAGAAATTCAGCAAATAAAAGTGTTTTGTAAATGAGAATAAGTGCCATATCAAGTTGTGAACTTGTGATTAATGAAACAGAAACAGAGCTAGTATAGCACAGTGACAAAGAGTGAGTTAGGAGCATCTGGGAGTCCCACAGTCAGCTAAGGACCTGCTTTAATAGTTATCATTTGTCATCTACTCCAGAGGATGGTTCAGTTTTTCTGTTGATAACTGTGAGTGTGGTTCGATTTTCCTCCTAAGTATCCTCTTGTTCTATAGCTTTTTATAATGCTTTCATTTTACTTCTAATTTACATCATTAATCTGCAAATCATGTTCTCACCTTCACCTTTCTTGCAGATTTAATTTGATTAATTTAGTGAAAATATTTCTGCCTTCCTTTCCATAAATTGATCTTTCTATAAATTAGAGAATTGGTTTCATTGTCCTTCCCAAAGTATTTTTTCTCACAGGTTTTTCTCCTTCTTCTCATTTGCTTTATTGGAAAACCCTTGATTACTGTAGTGCAGTTCATTTTGCTACCTTAATTGCTTTTTCTTCTTTTCTTCTTTTTTTTTGTCCTTTCTTCTCCTCTGCCTGCTCCAGTTGCAGATTCTGTACTTTTCCCCCTCACCCTGTCTTGATTTCACTTGAAACTTCATGTTTTCCTCCTTTGGTCCTTTTAAAATTGCAAATTGAAGGATTTCTCCTTTTCTTTATCTATGTATATCCTTTTGTATCCTAGGGTTCCTGTTTACTCTTTTCCTGTCCCATTCTTAACTCCTCTTAATCTTGGTTTGCATTTAGAATAGTAATCATTTTCTCATGCTTCTAAATTATATTGCCTACTCCTTTTCACTCTAGTTCCACTATTTTTAAAGAATGGCCCCATGTTAGAAATTGTCAATAATAATAAAAGTAATTTTAGAACTGCAGAGCTGGAAAGACTCTATGGATCATTGAGTCCATCCTCTATCAAAGAGGCACAAAGGGACATTGAACTCCCAACCTCTGGCTCCTCATCGAAACATCTAAACCACTGAGCTATCCAGAAGTCTTTGATCCTACCTACTTTATTTATATGTATTTATTTATTTATTTCTATACCACCCATCTTCCCAATGGAACTCTGGGCAGTGCACACAATTACATAAAAACAAAAACAAATATCAAACAAATCAAACAATTTAATAATAATAATAATAATAATAATAATAATAATAATAATAATAATAATAATAATAATAATAATAATAATAATAATAATAATAATAATATGCTTGGGGGTGACCCGGTCAACGGCCCAGGTGGCATCTTCATACCACCTCTCCACCAGGGCTTCTATGGATCATCAGCCAGACTGTCAGGAAGCTCCCCGAAGGCCTCTAAAAACTGATCAGGGACCAGAAGCCTTCAGGACAGGCCCAAACAAGAGGCCAAAGCTTCCCATGGGATGGGGCAGTGATCAACAGGGGAAAAGACAGCAGATGATGATCTGACCATGACACAGGTTGAGGAAAAATGTGCCAAACCCCCAGATTATAGTCCACCAACGTGGAGGAAAAAAACCAGGTCTAAGGTTCCTGCTCTATGGGTGGGACAAACAACATGCTGGGACAGATTCATGGAAGCCATGGACTGCATGAACTCCGGAGCCACTCCAGACCGCCCATCTTTGGCATGCACGTTGAAGTCCTCAACCACCAAAAGGCAGGGAGACCTTGACAATGCCGCCAAGATGAACTCAGTGAGCTCTGGCAGGGATTGTGTAGGGATGTGGGGAGCACAGTACCCCAGCACAATGCCAAACCTGTCCTGCTGACCCACCAATAAAGGCATTCTAACCCAGGCCACACCAATGCTGTGGATCTGCTGACAAGAAAGGACTCCCTGTAAACAATGGCCACCCTAGCCACCCCTGACCCTCTGACCTGCCCATGTGCTGGACAAGAAACCTGGGAGGGCACAGCTGGGAGAGGGACACCCCTCCCTCTGCCTCCACCCAAGTCTCCATATGACAAGCCAGGTCGGCCTGCCCATCCTTGATGATGCCATAAAGGACAGGGATCTTATTGTGGATCAATCTGGCATTGACCAGCAGGCAAGACACTGACAGTATGGCTCCCTGGTACATGGCAGTGAGCTGATGGATCAGAACGGGGGATAGGCAACAATTGCCTGGCCCTAGTTCTTCTTACCTAACTAATCCCCCAGCTATTAGCAATCATCCCATGTCCAGTCTCCACAGAAATATCAATCCCTAATAACATTGGCGACCAAGGGGAAAGGGCGAAAGGAAAAAATACAATAGCAAACAATAAAGTAAATAAGCAAATAAATAATATCACAAACAATATTATAGCAAAAGAATAATAAGACAAATTAATAAAACATTTTACTTTTTTGTTGAATTTCCAAACCATCCCTTCATTTTTTTTACTAAACACTATATAGTTTTAATACCCGTATCAATTTCAGTGTTCCTAAAACACCCGTCTACTCTAAATCTGATGTTTCAGGACTATCACATTCTCTTTTCAGGGACTCCGTCACTGTTAAGAAGTCCTCATGCTCTACTGAGAGGAGGCGCCACATCACAGCTGGCATAGAAAAGCAAGCAAACACATTGTCGGTGCAGGAAAAGTGGGTAACATGGGGGAGCACCATTGACTGCCCCCGGCACTGACCCCACATATATACCAGGCCACTCTGTGTCTTGGCAGCAGAAGTGTGAGTGGAGTGGCAAGCAGCAATCTCTACAATTCTCTCCTTCTCCATCAGGATCTGCGCTGGGTTTAGCTGGTTGCTTTTGTTGCCAGTCTCCAGCTGCCCATAAGTGTTAGCTCCCCAGGCATAGAGTAACCCCTCATCTGTTAGTGCTAGTGTGTGCACATAGCCTCAGACAATCTGCATTACACATACACCTTGGAGTGCAGCCACGCGACATGGCGTCAACTGGTTGCCCTTATTTCCCAGACCTAGTTGCCCATTGCCGTTATAACCCCAGCCATATATCTCACCGTTGTCTACTACTGCTACAGAGGCTGTCTGGCCACAAGCAATGCTGACCACCACTTTCATCTGTAAACAGTTTGAAACTTTACAGGGAGTTGGCTGATTTGCTGTTGATCCTGAACCAACTTGGCCACAATTGTTATAGCCCCAGGCATAGACATCTCAATCAGACGACAGTGCCATAGAATGATGTGAGCCACAAGCTACTTCAATTACTTTCTTAATTAGCAAATTGGTACAGACTTGAATGGGTGTGACACCTTGGTTGGTCATCCCGTTCCCTACTTGACTGTATCCATTGTGTCCCCAGGCATAAACTTCACCATCTTCTGTACTAAGAACCAAATGTGGTCCACTTCCATAACTGAGACTGCAAATCCTTTTTCCACATAACATTTCAAGTTTCTTTGGTACAATGGTGCTTTGGTTATCTCCAGTTCCCAGACAATTACTACAATTTAAGCCAAAAACAAAAACCTCATCATTGTGAGTTATATAGATAGCTTCATTGGCAGATGTTCCAAACACACATGCTTTCCGGATAGTTGCTATTTCTTGAGGTGAAAGCAATGTAAATATTGGCCACTTTCCTACGTCCATCTTGCTGCACATACCAGGCTTACACCCTTTCAACAACCTTATTTTAAACTGCACATTTCGAGAGCACCAACTTGCACTACAATTTCCATAACTCTTCAGGCATCCCATGAGAGACAAAATTACCAACTTAGTTATTTTCATTCGTATGCAGTGTTCCCCCCCCTTTTTTTTAGAGCTGCTGAACCTCTTCAGTTCAATTATGTATCTGTTGTTGACTTCATTATGAAGTAATATTCTGGCCTGTTTATCTGTTCTGTTTTGTGCTCTATTGTATCCCAAATTTAGCATCCCTCTTCTCATCCTCCTCATATGTGAACTACTATGTATTTTCTTGAATATTTTTTGGCTCTTTCTTCTATTTTCTGTTCATCTGATTTCTGTTGTCTTTTTCAGGGCCCTCATCTTCTAGTTGCAATATGTTTGCTGTTTCTGCTTTACTGAATCTGTTTTACCGAATCCTCCTTCATTCTTTTTCTAAAATTTCTACCTCTGAGGTTGTGTTGTCTCCTCCTCCTCCTCCTTCATTTACCCTGCTCATTCGATAACCACATCAGTGCCCTTTCATCTGTTCTCCAGCCCCATTTTGTGGCTCCATTCTTTTTATTATTTATGCATACATAGTTTCTCTTACTAATTTGATATCTTCTTTTGGCCTGCGGTATCATAATTCTTCCAACAATATTCAGTTCCTTCTCTTTCCTTCTCCCCTGATCCCTTTATTCTTGGTAATATTTCCAGCTGTCATACAGCCATTTCTGCTTGGGTGTTAGACCATAATTTCAAACACAATATGAGATAGTTTTTTATGTTTCTCAACCCTTTAGTCTTCACCTTCACTTTCTCAGTTGGTAACATCATTCTTCAAGTTCAGCAAGTTAAGAGCGTGAGCATTACCTTTGATCATACTTTTTCTTTCTCAGCTCAAATTACTGCTCTAGTTAAGAGCTGCCGGTTCTCTTTCTAAAAAATGTTATTTCTTATCTGCTGATTCTACTAAAACCCTTATTCAACTCTTTCTCTCCTGTCTTAATATTTTGCTTACTAGTCTTCCTGTCTTTCGGCTTAAACCTATTATCTCTCTTCTCAACTATTCTTTTTGATTAAGCTTTCATTCTGTGTGCTTTAATCACTTTGGACCTCTATATGCTTTTCTTTGCCAGCTTCCACTTTGTCCTGTATTAAGTTTTAAATCTCCTAATTTTAAGCCTCTTCATAGTTTTCACCCTTCTTATCTAGTTTTCTTATTTGTTCTATTTTATTCCCATTGCCCCATCTGTTCATCAAAGAGTAACTGTCATATTGAGCCTCCACTCTTGTCTGCTATTCCGTCCTGTATGTTTATTGTATATCACAACCTGTTAGATGCAGAACTCTCTGCTTTTTAGATATTTGGCATCTAATTGGTCACAGATGGCCTCTAGAAATGTTCTATCCTAATTGTCGGCAGAGAGTGGGCGGAAGAATAAATTTTCTAATAGTTTCCCAGAGGCAAGGCTCAGTAGTAGCAGTAGTTGTATCACAGTTTCTTTGTTTTTTTTCATTTTATGTTTTGTTTGTGCTGCTGTTTCAAGTGAAAATAGCATCCGAGTGTGTTGGCACCCTAACCCTCACTTGGCATTCAGAGTACTGAAACCCCACCATTGGGAGAGGGGTCTAGTCTCATTCCACCTCACCCACCCCCAAGATGTACCTAATTCATAGAAACCTATAAGGGTTTTGAGGTCTCCCCAATGTTAAATTTCCAAGGGGTGATTGTGGATATGTTACATTAGGTGCCTACACTTTTAGGCACTCTTTAAAAATAAGAAAAACATGGACATTGAGCTAGTTAGTCATCTGTGTATTCATCAGCATGCTCCTGTTCAGTCTTACCCACCCATCTCCCTCCCCCATAAATATGATAGAAATGGAAAAGAGAGGACAATCAAGGGAGATGGAGAGGAGGGAGGAAGATTCCAATTATATATAGATTCCAGTTACAGAACAAGAGATTGGAGCTCAGTACTAGAGAGAATGTCCTGATAGTAAAAGTTGTTCAACCGTGGAACATATTACCTTGGAAGGCAACTTCCTTTCATTTGCAGATTTTAAATAAAGACTAGGTGGATGTCTGTCAGAGATTCTTCAGATGTGGGTTTACTGCTTTGGCAGGGAGTTCAATTCAGTGGTCCTTAAGGTCCCCTCTTGCTTTACAATTCTATGATCCTACTGCTAGCCTTCAATACACTTGGATTCTTATGTTTTATTTTAAGTCCTGAAGGATGAGGATTGAATGTTAAATATTGACTGGATTAAGGCCTACTACAGAAGCTATATATGTTAAACCTGCAATCCCCAAAATATTTATTTTGAAAATTAGCCTAATAAAGGCAGTAACAGTCAGATTATTCAGACTAAATGATGCATGTTACTTGTTTGATACTTGGGTATTAACATAATTTACTGCCATATCTACACCACAGAAATGTTTATCTTCACTCATTTTATTTATAACAATTTCAATTGCTGGTAATGGACAATATCTTTAGAATAATTCAGATTATTGTCCTTTTCAATATTCAATATGCACGCGTGCTGTCACAAAGACCTTGTTTAGAATGGAACCTCATGATTTCAACAGCTCCATGGGCAGCCAAGCTTGGCAGTGTTTGACTTTTTCACACCTGTTTAGTAATACAGTTGTTTGGAAAGCACAGATCTAATGGGCAAACAGCAGAAAGCTTGCAGTGCTACTCTGGATTGTAGCTCAAATTCTGGATGACAGCTCAGCATAGGTTTGCATTTTCATTGCAGTATGTTATGTGACTTGTTTAGCTTCCTATACCTGAAACTTTAAAATAGTGTGAATATCAAGTGGTATCTCACTCTGTGGCTGGGGCATTTATGTGAATGACCAAACTCTGTAGTTAGTAGTATCAGAACTCCACCAGATAAAATCCACATTTTCAGTTGCTATGCAAGCTTTGAGTAGAACATCGGTCATTTGTGTATGAATGTCTAACTATATAATACTGGCCAGGACACACCAAAACAAAATGTAATAATTCTGTCATGCTTGCATATTTCTTTGAATTATTGTTATTAAGACATGCATCCAAACCCTATGTTGATTTATTTAAACATGCATCTCGAGTTAAAATAGCGTGTTTAGGAGAAAGCATGTCCACAGCATTTAACCCATCTTTCCTCTCAATCTGGGATTTCCTTATAAATACTGTACATGGCACTGCAGTATACAAAGTAAGTCTGCACTTACCTTCCAGTGTCCAATCAAAAAACAAATCATGCAAAATGCAAGATACATAAGTGATAATATTCAAAGGATATGAAAAATAGGTGTCTTTCACCATGTGGACAAGCATATCTGCAAAAGATTTTTGCAAATCACAAGGTATCATTGAATATGATGGCTTAAACCAGTAAACTGCCTTTTAAGACTGCAGGCTTTATATTCATGTTTTTTCAAAATACTTCATTTACACTGTCTTTGTGATTCTTTCAACAACTATCAAAGGATGATGATAATAATTCTTGTTCCTTGCAAATTGAAATAGAGAGGTGCATGGGTGCCCAACACTGCAATCCTGTATAACAGTACTTCAGTTGGGAGAAAGACCCATTCAGTTAAGTGGACTCATTTCAAAATAGGTGTATAGTACTCCCCCATTTCTCACAGGAGTTAGGTGCCTGACCCACCCACGATAATGGAAATTTGTGAAATGCAGACGCCTCAGTAAACTGACCTTGGGTTGCTGCTGCTGGCATGCACTCCCAAAGAGAGGTTTTTAAGCATCTCCTGACACCTCAGCAAACAGAACTGGGGCTGCTGCGACTGGTGTGCACATCCAAAGAGAGGCTTTAACCCTTTCCTGACACCTCAGCAAACTGACCTTGGGCTGCTGCTGGCGTGTACTTCCAAAGAGAGGTTTTTAATCCCCTCCTGACACCTCAGCAAACAAATGTGGCTGCTGCTGGTGGTGGGCACTTTCAAAGAGAGGCTTTAACCCCCTACTGACACTGCAGCAAACTGACCTTAGGCTGCTGCTGCTGGCCTGCACTTTGAAAGCGAGGCTTTAACCCCCTACTGACACTGCAGCAAACTGACCTTAGGCTGCTGCTGCTGGCCTGCACTTCCAAAGAGAGGTTTTTAACCCCCTCCTGACAACTCAGAAAACAGATTTGGGGCTGCTGCTGCTCTTGTGCAGTTCCAAAGAGAGGATTTTAACCCCTTCCTGACACCTCAGCAAACAGACCTTGGGCTCCCAGCAGTGCACGCCAGCAGTAGCAGCAGCCCCAGATCTGTTTGCTGAGTTGTCAAGAGAGGGTTAAAAGCTATTCTTTGGAAGCCTGCTTCTGTCAAGAAAAGGTCTGTGATATACTGAGACCGTAATATGTGAACTGTATTGTGGCGGGGGACTACTGTACAATAATTTAACTGCATGCATATCTTCCATTGCTAAACTTAGAACAGGTGAGCTGAGTTGTCACATGATGAACTTCCCATTTATCTGCCTGCCCCTGGGCACACCCCTATCTGAGGCAGATACCGTATCCAATAACAAGCTGATAGCTAGTCAATCTGCAGTTATAAAACCAGCTCTTTTCTTTTTTTTTTTTCTATGCTTGCCATGACACCAAGCTATTATGTTCACTGAGAAGTGTGTCTGCAACTATATTATGTGTATAAAGAGTGGGGGAGTCTTTGTTTCACTGGGTATTTTGGCTTAGGACTTTCTCAGTCCCTTCCTGTTAGATTGCTCAGTGGGGCTGATGGAGGTGGTTGGTAAAAACATCTGGAAAGCAATACAAATTCTCTATTCCTCATATGCAGGTAGTCAAGAATTTATAAATGTAATTAAAAGCACAAATTGATGTAGTGATTCATTCAGCTATTTCATGCAAAGTACATTTATGTAAATAGTTTCTGGAAAAAGAATTACTAAACTTTATTATCTATATTGCTGCCGGTTTTGAGGGGAGCAGCTAGGGTTATAATGCCAGTGTTCATGAAAGAATAGTTGTGGCTTTTAAAATTATATATCCCAGTTTTTCAAGTGTGTTGCTCTTTGGCCCTGAGTCTGCTGAGGTTAGATTAGGAGAGTACAGTTGCTGGATATAGACTATGAAGAACACAACACGTATCAAGATAGAAAACTAGGTAAGTGTAATAGAACCCCTTTGTTCTGTCTCAAGGCTGTGTTAATACATTTGTAACAGTGGATCATAATGCTTGCTTCAAAAGTATTGGCTGTAAAGTGAATCGCCATTGCATCTCATACTAAACCGTTACACCTCTTTGTACAAAACTAGAACAAGCAATATTAAGTGAAACTTGAATTGTGATAAAATGCCAATGATTTGTAGTGGGCTTGGAGGCACATTTGATAGCCATGTTTTAGATTAGTTTGACACACTGCAGCATGTGCGTAGAAGTTAAAATTGTAGTAGTAATGTCATATGGCTCAAAGACAGAAATAACGGTTCTTTCCCACATTGTTGCCTGTAAACCTGGAGTGTGCTGAATTTCCTGCTCACAGCAAGTGACAAAATTGTAAGCTGAAGATCCTAGTTAGGTTTCATCAGTCTTTTGTTCATTCTTTTCCACATTATACTCTTATGTGAACATCATGATTGTGGAATATGGCTTTTTTGTCGCTTGCCTGCTAGGTTATGGAGAAAAATGAAGCGTTTCATTTATTCTCTGGTTGTATTTGTATTCAGTGGCCCAGAACTTTTGTCTCTCTCCAAATTGGGTGCTCTTAGCTATCCAGGATTCATGGACATGTATAGTTGGTGTGCTCTGAAAAACTGACACAAAATCAGCATTTATCAGAGAAACAAATGTAAGCCTTCCTCCCACCCCTAAAACAACAACAACATGGTAGTGGTTTGCTATCTATTTATTTATAAACAACTTCCCCACATTGCATTCAACCTCTGAACATGTCAGATCTTGAGAAAATACATTTAAAATAATATTTCAGATTCCATTTGTATGTAAATCTCCCTTCTGGGATCAAAATGTACTTACAGTAGCCATGGGTACTCTGGTTTATTTAGTGTCCTTTAGAATTCGAATACAGATAAAGCAAAGCAAAGCAAAGTGTTCTGCTTACCACTTCATACCACTTCAAGTAGTCTCTGGGCAGTTTACAGTTTTAATTACAGTAATGCAGGCTACACATTGCCCCCCCACAACAAGGTGGGTACTCATTTTGCCGACCTCGGAAGGATGGAAGGCTGAGTCAACCATGAGCCTGCTACCTGGGATTGAACCCCAGGTCATGAGCATAGTTTTACCTGCAGTACAGGCCTTGAACCACTAGGTTGGGTATCCATAACATACAAGAATCAACTCCACATAAACAATATTCAGAATCCTAAAATAAAATATCAATTCAGTTGCATATACATGAATTCACTATGTGGATTCAGCTCTCCGGCATGAATGTATAGTGATTATAGCTATACCAAGTTGGTGAGGGCCTTAGCACTCTATGTGCCAATGGCAGTTCCTGCCTCCCCACCTCTCCTGCGCTTACTGATTCAAAGCACTTAGAGCCCCACTCTTTCTTAGTCTCACACCTTTTGGCTGAACCAGTACTCTACAAGGTTTATACAGTAATTGCACCAAACATGGTAATTTCTCCAGTTAACCTTTACCAGTCTCCATCATTGGAGTAGGAACTGGAAAGCCACTCCAGTATTCCTGCCAAGGAAACTCCATGGACATGGAGTCATGGAGAGTCGGTCATGACTGTAACGATGTAACACACACAACATACACTATGTTTCCATCATAGCTTGAACATAATGGCCAACATCCTGTTGGCAGCTCATCCTGTCCAATAGGAATGATGTCATTTGCAGCAGCAGAGTAGCACTGATTGAAGACTTCCCTTTTTGTATTTCAGAGTGTGCACTGCTCAGACTCAGTGAGACCAAGTCATACGGTATGCACCCTGAAATTGAAAAAGGAAACATATAATCAGCAGCAGTCTGCCACTTACAATTGCATCCTTACCCAGGCAGGCCCTGCCTGGTAGGATTTCAGACCATGTATATAAACATATTAAATGTTTCCATCTCCAGAGTTTATTTTACTTAGAATGCCAAAGCTATTTCTTGTGACTCCAGCGACTTGGGCATGCCCAGAAGGATTTTAAAAGATCTCTTGTGGTAAATGACTAACACTCTTGTTGTAGCATAGTCTTGACATTGACATCTGCTGACTAAGAAAAACTGGAGTTCAGTTGTCATTACATCTGGTGGACATCTAGTTTACAACTAGGCAGTTTATTCAGAAATTGTGCACATATTTCATTTGAACTTAATTATAGTCAAGGATGCATAAGGGTTGCAGAATATTGAGATAGTCTTTTCCGCTCTTTATATTGCCCAGTCGAACTGACATTGAAGCAGAGTTTAAAATCAGTATTTAACATTTAATGGAACGGATAAACTAATTTTGTGGTTTAACTCAACATTTGCAGTAGGATGACTTGTACCCTAATGGTTTGTAATTAATTTTTCTGAAAATCATATTTATGATAGTCTGCAGATTTAGGCCTTTATCTAATGTATAATGTTCATTTTGAGCCTTTAATTTCATTTAAATTAAAACCGGCTTAGCACAAAGATGAATTGTGGGAATGCATCAAACCACCCAGCATGTCCTGGAGATTTGAGCATCAAAATGCAATTTGGTAGCGATGTGCAGAATCATTTGGAGTTCATTAATTTTTATTGCACAGGTAGTTTTACTAAAGTAGGTTATTTTCTTTGAAATTTATATTTATGTTTATGTCAATAGCTGAATGTTGTATTAGCCCTTACATCTATTAGAGTTTATTAACCTCGCCTAATGTGGGTTGTACATGCGTTAGAGAGAAATAATTTATCCTAGCATATTAGCTCAGATTAGGAAATTATATCCCTATTATGAAAGTTTATAGTACCTGTCTTCATATGTGAGGTTAAAATATGTGCCAGATTTCCCCCCAAACCCTCTGTGGTAAGAAACATGTGTTTAAGCTTTGGATCTATTTTTTACATTACAAGTATATCTCCTAAAGTTTTCAAATATAAGTCAGTATTCTACGTACATACACTGGTTTTCTATGGATCATATCATATCATTGAATAGAATGGAAGGCTCCTGATGTGTGACTCCCTCTTGGTGGATCTGTACATTATGCACTTTGTTAAGCTAGCAGTAAGGTGAGGCAAACAAATGACAGATGCTTCTGAGGTTGTGTAATTTAATTATAATGCCAGTTTACATGGAGAAAAGTCCTTTTACATTGGTTAATGAATACAGATTTGAGCAGAATATAAATGTTCATTAGAGTGTATACAGTTAGAATTGGCCAAGTTCTTTATGGATAAATGGCCATGCCCATTGCAGTATTCCACCTCACGCTGATGAAGTTTATGTGTTTTATTATAGATTGTTCCAAATAACCGAATTATGCCCTCATCCATATATTATTATGCCCTCATTCTACATGTGATCATCTGTCCAGCTCTGAGTGTGGAATCATTACAGACAATTAAAAAAAATGATGATAAAAAGTATAATACTTCTGCCTTGTCCAGAATGTCCAATTCTTTTGCATGGTATTATGATATACACTGGTAAAGAGTGGGATTATGGCAAAGTGCTGGCAGATCCTAGTTTGTTGTCAGAAATGATCAAAGCCTATACTCATTAAGATTCTCAGATCAAAAATTGATAGAAGTATTGACCATTTTCTCATTTCAGCACTGATGCGTGCCAGTGTTGTTTAGTCCCTAATTATTCTCAGACTGCAGAGTTCCTAGTATTCCATGGCAGTACTTTTTTTCCTGCCTGGAAGAGTCATTACATTGTTTGGCACACTGAGACACCAGTCTTTCCTTGTTGAAACACTGTCCTTCATGTTGAGCCACATCTCTTCCTCTCTGCTGTCTTTCCCACAACTTCCATCTACTGTGTCATTTAACACTATACTGTATGGAAGCCCAGTTGCCTTTTCTCTTTCTGTCTGGGCCAAGAACACAAGCTAGGGATGGCCATGATGGAACTGCTGATCTAGTGGAACAGTATCCATCTTCTGATGAGAAGGGTTATTCATTTGCAGTTTTGTTAAGTATAAGGGTGATTCATCCCTACAGGAGCCATAGGTGTGAGAATCTGCATTGCGACACCAGACACATTCTTTAAATTTTGAAAGTCGGGTGTTCATATATATATGAACGACTAAGTATAATAAGTAATTGTCCTGTATAATGATAGGGATTTCTGATTTCATTTTCTTTTTTTAAAGGAAGATACATTTTCTAGCCATCGTGTTGGAGACAGAGGAGTTTTTACCACAAAATCCAGTGTAGCTTGTAATAGCCTTTTCAAATCTGGAATTAGAGGAGGTTTGATAGGACTAGGAATAAGAATTTCTTGACTTTCTGTGCTTCTTCTGTGTGCCTCCAGCCATCTTTTCTCTGTGCCAAGTTATTGTATTTTTTCTCCCAGTATATGTAAAATACTCTCTTGTCTTCAATTCAAATGTTATAATAATACCTAGAACTGCATTACTGCTTTCATCAAGTATGTCCAACCTGCAGTGAGTAAATGCAAATGCCAGGGTGCATGCTTATTGTGCAATTAGGCATATGATCAAGTACATAACTGAGATGCATTCCATTATCGATTAGCTGCAACGAACTGTTCAAGCTTGTTAATATCAACAGGATTCTTGCCAGTGTCCTCAATGCTGGGGCAGCATTATTGCTTCCATTCATGCCACATATCAGAGGGAACACTGCTGGATTTCTGCAAACAGGATACCATTTATTAAACAAAGTAAAACTCAATGACCAGAATGCTATCAGTGGTTGCAAAATGTTTGCATAACTTGCATGTGTTTAATTGGAACTAATTGATGAGGTGCCAGGGCACATGTCAATCGCATGTCTGGTGAAGTCCCAGTGTTAAACTGAGGTCCACCCCAGCACTTCTTCAGTTAGCTACAAAATTATAAACAGAAAATTAAAGCAAGTCATAGGTATACTTTCTATTTAATTTCTGGGCATTGCCATCTGAGATTTAATTTTTGGGGTATGCTTCTGTGTGGAAGGCCTTTGGTTTCTTATGGTTACAGTGTCACAGAGCAGTCTTGTCATGTATATCTTGATCTATGACATTGCCACAGTCTGCAAAGAATCGCCAAATTTCTAATGGAAGTTCATTTTGTAAAAAGGACATGGGAAAATCACAACAATGACAAATTGTGACAAATTCTTCCTTTCATAGTTTATGTATGAATCTGCTTCAAAGAAGTATTGTAACAACTGCTCATGGCATGCCTGCTACATTACTTTTGGGCTAGGCTCTATCACACTATGGAAATGGGCACTGTGAGGTAATCATGTAATGAAAAACAGGTACAGTAATACCTTGGTGTATAAGTGCCTTGGTTTAAGGACGATTTGCAAGATAAGCAACCATTTCTGATCAATTTTTGCCTTTATCAATGAGCAACAGGAGTACTGGAGCAGGTCACATGACCACAAGTGAGCCAAATGTAGCGCTCTCTTGTTCCCTCCCTGCTGGATTATGGGTGATTGTCTGGAATGTTCTATCTCAGGCAAACCTCAAAAGCAGAGGCAAGAAAGAGGAACTGAAGTTTCCCTTGCAGCAGCTAGGAAGGTTTTCAAAGGAGACTGCAGGTTAGGGTTTTATTTTTCTTTATTTTTCTATTTTTAATTGATTTTTTTGAACATTCATTCTTACTTTTCAAACCATTTTTGGTCATGGGGCAGCTAGTCAAGTGTGTCTATGGCTATAAATTGCACTTTAATATTGTCACATTAAAAATACAGAGTAAAATCCAGCTCTTAGTCTCAAGCAGAGCCAATTCCACAGCCAGGTGCCTAAAACATGGTGTGGACATCGACTTCAAGCCAACTTCTTTTTTGAGTTTGGGCATTTTGTGTATACAGTATGTGGTCCATGGGACCCCAGAATGAATCATCTGAGTTTCCATTATTTCTTATGGGGAAATTTTTGCTTTGATATAAGAGTGTTTTGGTTTGCAAGCATGTTTCTGGAACAAATTATGCTAGTAAGCCAAGGTATTACTGTATTGGTAAATGGTGATAACTTTCAGGCAGTGTCAGATAAGATCCAATATTTATGTGCAGCACAATTCCTCCTTAGACAGGACCTTGCACCTCTTGGGTCAGATGTTACAGAGAAACAGATAGCCCAAAAGGGTTGAAGGATCCCCTTCTGAAGAGGGAAGAGGGTCAGGTCTAGAGTCCAAGAAAGAAAAGGGACCTTCTCACAATCCAGGGGAGTGATGCTGAAAAAAGGCACCCAACACAGTGCCTGGGAGTTCTCAACTTCAGTAAAGGGTGTTTGAGAGAAGCACTGTCCTCCTAAGGAAACCTGATGTTGGAAAGCCTACAGGTGCATCCATGGTGAAGCACAGGTCAACTGAGTTACAAGGTGATCTGTTGAAGGTTGGTGATATAGGAACATGTTTGTTGTGTATCTAGAATGCTGCCTTATATCTTGAACCTTTCCCCTGTCTTGCCGCCTTGTGAACACTCTACTCTGTGCTTCCCTTTTATCCCTTATACTCGTGCCTTGCTGTCTTCCTCCTTGTTTGATCTTCTAACTTGACTTTGATGCTTCAGCTGGCAGCTCTGTAGATCAATGATTTATGGTATAACCTAGCTTCTAGCTTGACTATTTTTATTTCTTTTTTCCTTGTCCTTGTTTCTGTCTCTGTATATAAAGCTCGTCTTTCTGAGTCTCCCATTGGTCCCTCTTATGAGAGTGTATTGTTGCCTCAGATGCTGCCCAGCCATTTGGGAACTGGAAGCTACGAAATACGACATTTCTGTTTCTTTTACTTTTGTGAAAGATCTAATTCTTTGAGAGGTGTCATACAGTCACATATGATTAGGTGAATGTTGGGATGGGTTGAGTATGTAAACTACAAACAGGAGTGAGTAGGATGTGGACTCACCATTCTCGAATAGCAGTTGGTATAAACAACAATGAACACAATTAAACCAGAGGTAATGACTTTGAGATATCAAGCAAAAATATTTAGAAATTTGGAAAGTGCTTAATGTTAGCTGACAGAACCTTTCAAAAACAAAGATATTTGGATAATTTTCTCAAAGAAAGCATAAAAAATGAGCCCGTATAAGGCTGCTTGTATCCTGTAAGGCTACTTGTATCCTTATGAGCGAATAAGATTGTTAGTTACTTCTACCACTGAGGGCAACATTATCAGTTGTGAGGCAAAGATGTACTCAGCCATGGAGAACTGGTGAAGTGCTGGATATGTGGATGACTAATATCCGTGTTTTCAAAAGGGACAAAAGGAGGAACCTGGGGACTGTTGACCAGTTAGCTGGAGAACAAGTGCAGCAAAAATTCTGGAACAGATTATGAAGTGGTCACTCTGCAAGCACCTGCTTAAAAACAATGCAGTGAAAACTAGAAGCCAACATAGATTTTTCAAGAATAAATTCTGCCAGACCAATGTTACCTTGATGTATCTTGACTTCAGCAAAGTGCCCCATGATATTCTGATTCACAAGCTGTGGCCTAGATAGAACAATATTCAAGTGGATACTCAGTTGGTTAAAAAATAATATACTCAACAAGTGCTCATTAATGTCTCCTTCTCAAATTGCAAGGAGGTAACAGGCGGGGTAGCACAAAGTGTAGTCCCTGTTTCTCTTCAACGTTTTTATTAAGGGGTGTAGGAAATCCTAATAAAATCTGTAGATCATGGCACTAATCTATAAATTGGGTGGAATTTTGTTCTATTCTTTTTGAATAGAACAAATTTCAAAAAGATCTTGATAGGCTCTAAGCACTGGGTTAAAAACAATAGAATGAAATTTGCCAAGGATAGAATTACATCTAGTGCTGAAGAACACACTTGAAGATGCTGACAAACTGGAACAAGTCCAGAGGAGAGCAACAAGCATGGTCAGGTGACAGGAAACCAGTCTTTTTTTTCTTTGCTCAAGGCATGAGAAACATGGCCAGTTCTCTTGGTGCATATTTCTCAGATATTCACAGAGGGAGATCCTACCTCTAAGTGTGGGCTTCTCTGCCAAAAGAACAATTGTTGATGAACAGTTTTAAAAGCAGACTTGTCAAGGTCTAATTTGTTCTACAATTGACAATAGTACCTGCCACTGGACAAAATAGGCATCAGTCTTCATATTTGTGAGATATGCGGTTTTGAAAATATTTCAGCTTTGGATTCCTTAGTTCAGATTTGGTAGCTGCAGCATCCTCAAAATTGCCAGTATTAGTTCCCAGAACAGCTGTTGGTAATTATTTTGAATTTGATGGGGAAATAACCTGGTGTGCAACTGATAATAGCCCAGTGGTTTAGGAATTTAGCTGAGGAAACAGAGACTCAGAGTTCCTCTTCCTCACTTTGTCTACTCCAAGTAGGACTATCCTATGTGGCCTAAGCAAATGCGTAGTCTCAAGATGCCTCCATTTCTGAGAACAGTAGGACCACCATATCTGTGGGGGATCAGTTCCAGGACCCCCTGTGGATAGTGAAATCTGTGTATAAGAGCAAATGTTCTTTTCCAGGTTGACAGCACTGATAGGAGTGGTGGGGTGGCTGGGTGAAAGCTTTTGCCCCTGACACCCCCCAAATGGCAAGGAGGGAAGAAAGTCCCCCCCTTCTCCTTGCCACCGGTCTCGGCTGTAGCAAAGAGGGGAAAAAGAAAAAAATCTTTATTCCGCTGCTGCTGCTGTGGGCCAGCTAGGCACCCTCTGGAGGGGTGAAGGACCCGCAAGTCCTCTGGAGGGTGCCTGCCTAGCCCATGGTGGTGATGGTGGCAACAGCGAGGAGGGGAAAAAATTAAAATAAAACTTACCACCCTGATGCCTGCCCTCCTACTCCTCACCACTGCTGCTGCTGCGGGCCAACCAGGCACCCTCTGGAGGGGTGGGTGGGGACTCACCTGGCTCACAAACTGGCCTTTGAACTTCAAGGTTGGGTCCCAGGCAGCAGAAGTTTTGAACTTCCCGCTCGAAC
Organism: Phrynocephalus versicolor; assembly: GCA_023846285.1. Lineage (NCBI taxonomy): Eukaryota > Metazoa > Chordata > Lepidosauria > Squamata > Agamidae > Phrynocephalus > Phrynocephalus versicolor. The sequence continues at coordinate 16,018,655 of JAHTLZ010000016.1, read as the reverse complement.
TTCCAATCCGCCCCCAGGACCTGAGTGGGAAATTCAAAGGGCTGTTGGCCGGGTGGATCTTTAAAGTCCCCACCTCATCCCTCCGGGGGATTCCTGGCCAGTGGCAGTGGCAGTAAAAAAAAACAGTACTATTACCGCTGACACTGCCAGCCAGGCACCCTCTGGAGAGGTGAAAGTGGGACTTTAAAGACCCGCCCAGCCAACTGGCCTTTGAATATCCTACTCAGGTCCCAGACAGCCTCATGGGACGTGACTGGGAAGTTCAAAGGCCAGTTTGCCAGCTGGGTGAGTCCCCAACCCACCCCTCTGGAGGGGTTCATGGCTGGCCTGTGGTGGCGCCGAGGAAAAGGGTGGTAAGTTTTATTGTAATCCCCCCCTTCTTGCTGCCCACCCCCTGCTGATCACCAACCACGGATAACTGAATCTGCGGTTGGTGAATCAGCGGATGCAGGGGTCGTACTGTACTGTATATACCAAATCACATGTAAGTCGTCTACATCTAGGTAATCAGAAGTCAGACTTGACTTGATGGCACATGATTATTATTACAACGGATACAGAAACTCATACAGGAACAGGTGTGCACACAAACATGCTTGCACATATTTATTATTTATTTATTTAAAATATTTATATCCCACATTTCTCCCTGAAAGGATCCAGGGCAGTTTACATCATAAAGCAGTATTAAAACAAGACATATAAAACAAGACATATATAAGTATTCAAAAAGAATGAAACAAGCATTATATTAAAAGAGTAAATAGATCAACATTAAAACACACTTAAAATTGAGCACAATGATTCATTTAAAACCCCTCTCAAACTGCCAGTCATTAAGGAAAAGCCTGCCAGTAGAAAGACAGCAGAGATGATGGTCACTCTAGCTTTCTGCAGAAGGGAGTTCCATAGTCGGGGAAGAGCAACAGAGAATGCCCTCTCCCAAGTACCCATCAAATGCACCTGTTAGGCTGATGATCTTAATGCCTGGGTAGGCTCATATAGGGAGCTGCAGTGATTTAGCTTCGACCCAAGCCATTTACGGCTTTATAGGTTAAAACCATTACTTTGAATTGGGCCCAGAAAGAGGCTGGCAGCCAGTGGAGCTGCTGCAACAGGAGGTTATATGTTCCCTGTAGGAAGCCCTAGTTAACAATCTGGCTGCACCATTTTGGACCCTTTGAAGTTCCTGAACACTTTCCCAAGGCAGTCCCATGTAGAGTATGTTACAGGTATCTAGCTGGGATGTAACAAGGGCACATGTCACTGAGGCCACGTCAGACCTGTCAAGATATGGGCACAACTGGTGGTCTAGTTTTAACTGTGCAAAGGCAATCCTGGCCACCACGGAAACCTGGGCATCTAGGCTCAGGGATTAATACAGGAGCACCTCCAAGATGTGTGCCTGTGTTTTCAAAAGGAGTGTAACCTCATCCAGCACCTTTTTTTTTTTTTACTGACCAGGAGCACCTCTGTCTTGCTTGGATTAAGTTTCAGTTTATTCGCCGTCATCAAAATCCATTGTTGAATCCATTGAATCCAGAAGCTGATTTTGAATCAAGACAGCTTCCTTAGAGTTAGATGGAAAGGAGAGATAGAGTTGGGTGTTATCAGCATACTGGTGACAACAAACGCCAAAACTCTGCACAATCTCTCCCAGCATTTTCATGTAAATGATGGCATAGGGGACAACAACATAGGAGACATAAACCCCTGATTTTGTTAAACTAATGTTTTCTCTTACCAGTGATAATGAGTTCCATGTAGGAGCTCTGAGTATGTATGTATGTATGTATGTATGTATGTATGTATGTATGTATGTATGTATGTATGTATGTATGTATGTATGTATGTAT